>CM047807.1:56075723-56675723 GCA_026214975.1 Gentiana macrophylla | reverse complement strand
CAGCAGACTCAATAGGGTGCCAATAAACGCCACTTATTAATTTACCGTACTTTTGAAACCATAAAATCTCTCAAAAGCAAGCCGGCAGTGATGGAGGCAAGTTTCACTCTGGAAATCAAATTAAAGATAAAAAGCAATTAAAAATAAAGGCCCCTTATTAATTTACCAGATTTCTGTAACCATTAAGCATGTACGATAAACACGTATAGAAACTGTTTTAATTTTTTTTTTTCGGAGGAAACTTATAGAAACTTTTAACTTGGTCATCATAAAACAATATAATTGTTAAAAAAAATACATTATTGCACTTTATTTGACTAAAAGACAGTGGCTGAACTACATACAATCAAGAGGGCAACTCTCCCTTTTAATCCGAAAAAATTACACTAATATATACAAAGTATATCGTTTGGCCCTATTAAATTTTTTATATGCCTTTTTTAAAAAATTGTATTACCCCCTTATCCGAGATCATGCGTCCGTCCTCGATAGGAGTAATTGAAAGTGAATATAAAATTGTCTCTTATATCATACGTACTGAAAGTTTTTTTTTTTTTTTTGACGAACATACGTATTGACAGTTGGCTCAACAAAATCAGAATGACAAGATTTTCAGCAACAGTGGCAAATTTAAGTTATAGTATTTCAAGCATATTCTAGAGATGCAAATCCAAACTTACTGGATCTTTCATTTTTGGCTTGGATTGATCGTACCCTGGCCGCAATTGAGATTCTGCAGACTTCATGACTTGTGGGTTATCGAATTCAGGATTCCCCAACAATGGCCGTTGATGAATTGAGCCACCGTCGGACCGGTTGAAAATTGGCGAGCTATAGGCGGAAGGAATCCGCCACAGTGCCAACGGACTCCCGTTTATCGGTGGCTGAGAATACGTACTCGTACTACCACCGCCACCGCCGCCGCCTGTCCTGTTATACAATCTACTTGAACTGGTATACGCATTGTGGTTTTTGTTCCAATTATCATGATGATAGGCAAGTGGGGGCGCCGTCGCAACAGCGCCTCCTAGACGGTGATAACGCATTAGCCCATACGTATGTGCCGGCAGCAGCGCCCCCTCGGCTAATCCTCCGGCATGCATCATTGCAGACTGGAGTTGGGCTCTTTTGGCATGCTGGCGTTCCCTCTTGTGAGCATTTTGATGGCCTCCTAGGGCTTGAGAAGTTGGGAAGTTTCTACAACAATATTGGCATTCAAATTTTCTCGTGTTTCCTCCACCATTATTGTTATCATTACATATATCCTTAGCATCCTCACTTGCAACTGCTACAGTCGCATAAGATTCGTCTAGGCCGGTAATCGTGACGGCGGCCGGAGTTTCTCCGCCTCCGAATTCCTTGCCAAATAGCCTAAAGCCCTTTTCTTTATGGGATGGTGCCTGGTGGATAAAGGGTAATTGAGAGAATGACTCCACATTCATGAAATCATGTGTTTCTCTATGATCAAAAGGGTTGTTCTCCATTTCTGGTTCTAGATCTATTGAATATTTTCAGGACAGTGGGAAGCAATATTTTCGAGCGTGGAGACTTGTGGATTTGAACATGAGGGTACTTAATTAATAGTTGTAGTAGCCCTTTAATTTGATGGTTCATGGGAGGTATGATTGAAATTGACCATTCCAGGCTAGTTGAGTAATGTTGCATGACTGACAAAGGCCACATATATTGGTCCATGTTTGATATTAGATCTGTGGTTTATTGTTGCTTTGTTCTCAAGTGGATAACTTCACAACCTAACAACATTCCTTTTTTTACTTTTGAGTAATGATAGAAGTACAACGAACGACACAACAATAATCTGCACCGTTGATCATTATGACTTAAATTGGCAAAGACATAAATGTAAGCGTGTCAATCCACAAATTTCACACGTCATATTCGTTCGTTGTGTTGTAACCGTTGTGCCTCTATCATTACTCTTTCTTTTTTCCTTCATGTATTTTATACCATAACTGGATCCACATGAGGTTTGTTAATTAATTTGCTAGCTCATCCTAACACGCCAATGAAAATAGTTGACAATTGTCAAATCACCTATCATAGTTAAGGGTATAAAAGGTTTTTCATTTTTTATTTTGTGTGTCCCAAATATTTTATTCGGTTAAGTTTTAATTTAAATTTTCTCAAAAAAAAAAAAAAAAATTTAATTTAAATAAAAGTGTATAAGGTGAATTGTATTGGGTATTTATGGAATTTTGGGATGAGATTTTAGTAAGAGCAAAAAAGGGATGTGTAACAGCCCTATTTACACCCACCCTTTTAACCTATAACCCTCATTTTTACACTCGAGACAAGACGCGGCTGTGAGCAAGGAAATGGAGGAAAGGAATGAAAAAGAAAGGGAAAAGAGAATCTTCGACTTTCCAAACAATCCGGGCACCGAAATTACATACTAATCACACCACGATAATCACTGCGTCAAAAGCCTCAACTTGACATAAGCTTTAAATCAATCGGTAAGAAAGTTCAGAACCCGTTTTATAGATTTATAAGTGTTCTAAAGTTTTTCTTAGCTTAATAATGCTTTAAAGGTTGCACTAATAGTAGATGTACATTTTTGTTTGGTGATTCATAATGGGTTGCTTAGATCTTTTAGATTTTTGAGATTTGCTTTTGGATCATGGATATCTTCAAGATTCATGTGGTGTTTTGGTGCTTTTGAAGATTTGTTTTGAAACTGATCCTTTTTTTCAACATTTTGAGGTAAATGGGTGTTCAACTGAATCTATTAATGTTATTGATGTGTTAGTTTTAGTGTGACGGTCATGTCTCGGATACGTAGTCTTTATCCGGAAAATAACGCCCGATACGCATATACTTAAAATTTAATGTAATTATATATGTATGGCTTATGTAGTCAAACATCAGAGAACAAGGCGGAAGACAAAACGACAGACTCGGGTAATTAAAACGACTAATAAACGATCGAAAGCATAACAGACTGCATCTATTACATCATCAATATATTTATTATCACCGTAAAATACAAATGAATTCATTAACAACATGTTAACCATAAACTCAACTCGTTGATTTCTATCATTACAAAGGATAAGGGAATTTATACCAAAATACTATGCAATAAGGAACAGTAAACTGCGTATGCATCATCTCTGGGTCACTCCTTTCTTTTTTTTGAGGGGACTGGGTCACTTCTTAGTGGCGTCGAAAAAAGCCTACAAATACAGCACCTTCTTGGTGTGGGGGCAGTAATGAAAAGGGGTTAAGTACATACGTACTTAGTATGGGGTAGAATAGACTGGTACAATAAATAACAGTACATATACATATATAACATGAACATCTTCTACGATCACTACCACACAGGTTGTAACAGTAGAGCTCACTCACCCTAAGCACCTCTCTAAGGGCGCGTACTTAGGTCACCGTGTGGGAGTTACACATTGACCCTTGACAAACAGCTTCAAGGGGGCTGTGAGTGTCCCATACTTTGATATTAAAATGCGCCTTACCAATGATATTGACGTTTTAGCTTTTAGACGCACACATATGTATTTACGTGTTTAGTTCTAACCACATGGTTCATTCACATAAAAGGCTTCTCAAGGACTTCTAGTCCTAGACAACTAATTATGCTGCCTAGCATATTGTAAAAGGATCAATGACTAATAAGTCAATGTCCCACAAGGCCTAAACAATGCCTTCCGGTGCTCCCACAATCTCCCCGCAGAGGGTCTCAGTGTTGGTGCTGAGCCAAGGCTACCACAAGTCAAAGTTAGACATTGTAAAGTATCATATAATGCCCTCAAAGGCATACATAACAATCACGAACACATTACGCACATCAAAAGCATCGAAATGGGGTAAATAGTGAGTTTGGCAGACGCTACACACATTTGGCGCGTGCTAAACCTACTCCAGAATTTGTTGTCCCTCTCTGCTCCTGTTTTAGCGCGTGCAGCACCCTTTGGCATGCGCTAAAACCAACATGTTCATTCTTTCTCATTTTGGCACATGCTGAACCTCCTTGGCGCCCACTGATTTGAAGCATAACCGTTCCTCAAGATTCTGGAATGTCTTGGCACGCGCTCAACTAGTTCGGTACGCGCTAAAATGGCCGTAAAACTTGAAAAATAACATGTTTCAACTCCGATTCAACCCATTCTCAATCCAATCGATCCCAAACTTATTCCAACACAATAACCTACATGATTCATCAGAAAAATAGAAAAACAAAAAAACCGTTTTAATAAACATACCCTTACCTTAGCAATCCAAAAGCAATTTGAAAGTGAAAACAAAACCAAAAGGGCTGATTTCTTGAGCCACACACTCCTATGAGAAACCTATGAAAATTAAACATGATTTCTACGATTAGTCAACTCTCCAATATACAAGAACTCATATTTCTTCTCAAGAACATAAGAATTCTATATTAGGGCTACAACGAATGTTTACCGTATTGAAAACAAAAAGTATGGAAACGATCGTCTTCTTCCATTGATCAATTTCTTCTACTATCGTCTGCACAAATTCCTGACAGATTAGCCACGATAGAAGATTCCCTTCCTGCTCTTTACTGCATTAGTGCGTCGCCCCCTTTTCTAATTTCTCAGGTAAATTGCCGTGGATGGTACTATAAGAAATTAGAGGATTATTTTCCTTAAATACAAATTATTAAAAAGATTTTAATAACTAATCCCTTTATTCCATATAATTAACTTCCAAGACTTTAAATTAAATCCTTTTTAATTAAATAAATATAATAAATAATAATTAGGTTGTAGTAAATATACCCAATTACTAATTTACCCTTCCCGAAAATTCGGGGTGTAACATCCATCCCCCTTAAAACAAGTTTCGTCCTCGAAACTGAACATGACTAGGAGGTACTTGAACTCTGGAACTTCACAAAGCATCTCTTCTTCTAGATCTCATGTTGTCTCTGCCAGTGTGTGACTGCTTCACTGAACCAAGACTAGCCATACGTCTTCCTTTTTAACTTTCTTCATCTTCCGTTCTGAAGTGCACTTAATTCTTCTGCGTAGGTTAAGATCTCTTCAACCTTTTCAGGGTCAAAGCTTGCTTCCACATCAATGTTTGTTAATAAGTCTCTTATCATTGAGATGAAGAACGTCATGCACTCATGAATAGATTCTGGTTACTCGAAACGGATAAGCCAAAGATCCGGCCTTAGCCAACATCATGTAAGGGCCTTCATAACTGGGCTTAGTTTCATGTCTGCCCAAGCCGTCTTACTCCTCTCATTGGGGATGCCATTAGGTACACTTTATCTCCAACTTCAAACTTTAACGGTCTTCTTCGTACCTTTGCCCAACCTTTCTAGTGGCCTTATGCAATTTTGAAATTGCGACGAGTCAGTTCAATCTCCTCTCTAGCTTGTTGTATGAACTCTAGTCTTGTAATCTATCTTTGTTCCACTTTCATCCTAGAAAACTGGTGTTCTATGCTTTCCTCCATACAGAGCATCAAAATGTAGCATCTGGATACTGGGGTGGTAACTAGTGTTGTAAGCAACTCTTATATCTCTGTCTTCATGAAAGGCCTCCAGTATTGTTGTTTCTACTCTCTACACATATTGGTTTCCCAAGCATAGACTGCAAACACTATGTTGTGGGCTTCATTAATCACTTTCTTCCTCAGATCTTCCACATTCAAAACCCAGAGCCGATTCTGATGCCAAAGGTTGCCATATTCATCTAACTCGTGATCACTAGATGTTTTGGTTCTAGCCACTCGCTTGGAATAAAAAACAAATGGATCTTTGTCTTGTTTCTTGACGATCTCATCAACTATCTCTGATCTTGCAATCAACGGTACAACACATTTTACTTCTGTTGCTGACTGGATCATGAATTCTTAAACATTCCAACTGATCCGCAACTCTTGGCACAATTGACTCTATTTTATCTTGACTTTCATCACTGAGGCACAAGTTTGCTGTGCAACTGCCAGGATCCTAGCTGAAATATTTCTAAGTCTTTTTGGAAAGGAAGAAACACGCATTCGCCACACTTTCTCTCTGACGGTATGATACAATTCTTATGCCAATAAGGGTTATCTTGGAAACAAATATAGTTGAAAAGTGACAAGTTGGGTACCAGGGTAGTATGTCAACTTGGTAAGCCGAAGTAGAGGCAATAAGTTCTCAAAACAAGGGACGCTGCGTGGGTCACGGACGAGACAAGATGACTCTGGGTTGAGGAATGTTGAACTTAGTTCCAAACTAAAGAATGAGGCATTATATCATAATACAAAAGGTATGCAGCAAAAGGAAAATAAAAGAACATCTTGTAGTTTAGATTCCTTTGAGAGAGTTGGAATTCTACAAGATACGGTGGTCTTGCAAAAGAACCCGGACCGCTTGGATGGAAGATAATGAGCTTTTACATAGGCCCTTAAAAGGTGGGGATGTCAACGGAAACATCATATGATGGACTTTTAAACATTTATTGCGAGAGGAAAAGAATATTAGACATGTGAACATCTAGAATGTGACCTTAATCGTTAATGATTTGATACACAAAATGGTTGTCGGCGAACTTGGATAATTCTCAGTTCGTATGTAGGTTGTAGAGGAATCATCCCACTACATAAAAAAACAAAAATGCAAGGTCGAGCACATGAAAGACTAAACAGTTGAGAACTCCAGAAGAGGGTAAAGTTCCCAACATGAAGAAGTTCTGGGGCCAAAATGAGCATACCAAATGGTCTTAGGAAGGAATAAAACATGTCAAGAATTGTTCATGATTTCATCAAAGAGAGGTTATTTCGAAATTGAAAGGGGATAGGAATTTCCTCATGGTAATATAAAGGAAGAATAAAAAGTTTTGAAAAAGGGTCCGCAACAAACAAGCTTTGAAGTGTAAGAGGAAAGAAAATTTAGAAATGTCGGATAAAGTTTGATTTCCTAGAATTAATTCTAACTTTTAGAAGAGGTGGAAAAGATCATTGATGATCTAATTTAAGGGTTCAAGTTTGCACTGCTCGAGGAGAATAGTACAGTGCCAAGGAATACGTGTTCAAGGTTATTTCTTATACGGGAATGAAGAGGTTAAAACAAGATTGACATTTCAACTAGTGTCACAAAATTGTTACAGACACAACAAGACAAGAGAGGGAATGTCGAAAGGTGTGTCTGGAGGTTCATGGCTCTAAATGGACTTAAAGATATTTAAAACTGAAAGATACAAAGTACATTAATCTGAATAGAAATTTGAATTTTTGAATTCAAATGTTTGTTGGATAGATAGGTTCGAAAAGCATCTTCGCAAAGGCTACCTTCTAATTAAAACTGGTTTAGCATAAATTTCCAGAAGGTTGTTTGAAATAAAATTTATGTTTTGATGATAATTCATCATATTTATTCAAAGTATTATATTAACCTCATTGATGAAGTGCTGAAGCTAGCTATTATAGTGAAAAGCAAAAAGATGTCTAGAACTGAATGTTTAGGTTTTACTAGAGTCTGATATTTATATAAGTTACATCAGACAAGCACTGTAATAGTTAGTGTGTCGTAAAACAGAAAACTGGAAGTCATCTAGAAAACTGGAAATCACTAAGACAAACAAACTGACTCAGAAAACACCGGTATTGAACTGAAGAAAATAAGTTCGCAGAGGGACACAGACTCAGTTGGCTTATCCAGAAGACTGAAGAACTGAGGATCCAAACTCAGTTATTGAAGACTAAAGAACTGAGGGTTCAAACTCAGTTATGAAGATTACAAGTCGAGACTATGAAGTTAGACTTCAGGTTTGTGGTGACCTGAACTGACTTTATGGATCTTGTATGAAGACCTAAGATTCATAAAAACAAAGAATTCTTTGAAGATATTTTCTTATGGTGTACTATGATTAAGTCAATTATAATCAGATATAAATTGGAGTACTGATATTTGAAGAAGAGTAAAAATCTCAGTTAATGCTCCAAGTCAGTCAAGAAACTGACAACTGATAAACTCAGTATAAAACTGATCCAGAAATTCAGTTTTACATGTCAACCATCCAACAAACTGATAGTACATTCGAACGTTTAAAAGGAAGTGATCTTATTGGCTAAGTTACTGACACATCAGAACGGTCAGAAAATATAGCCGTTACAAGATAGACGTTGATACAATTCGAATTCAAGCCAGATGAACATTGGATCTCACACTATAAATGGATGACTTTGCACCAAGGATTAAAATATAACAACACGAAGATTTAACAGATTTACAAGCATTTTTGTGCATTAGTCTTTCGAATTGCTATCATCTCAGTGCTATAACAAGATCACATCTACAATTTCTTCAAGTGTTCAAACTACACACAATTTATCCAGAATCAGAAACTTTGAAGAACCACAAACAAGAATCAATTTCTTGATTCTCAGCCCAACTTTGATTCTACATCAAAGGTTTAGACTGTGAAGCAAACCGGGAAGGTTTCGCCAAGGACAGTTGTTACAAGCAGTCGGGTAGACTGTGTTTGTGGTGGTAGCTGGTGAAGAGGCATATGTAACCCTTCAAGGACCAGTGTTCAAGCAATTGAAGAGAAGCAATTCTACCTGTTCTACAACTGTTTAGATAGTGAAGCTAAGGATTAGCCAAGGACTATTGTTTAGGAATTTTTGTAACAATTCACCTCAAGAAGTTCTAGTGGAATTTTCCTCCGCACCACAGGGGAAGATAGGACGTACAGGATTACACCACCTGGAACCTCTATAATATTTGCCTTATTTACTTTACGCACTTATTTACCTACTCAGCATGTATCTACAACATTTTGATAATTGATTGTTATACATTTCACAGTTCACAAACTGACACTCTTCAGAATTCAGTTTAACACACTCAGCTTTCACATAGAATAACAAGATCAAGAAAAAGGCTAGAATTATATCCGATGCCGGTTGACTTAGTTTTAATCTTAAGTCAGTTTGACTTGAACTCAGCTTAACTCCACACAAGTTTTAACTGAACCTTAATTTGATTTAAACCAGTTTTAGGGACAAGTTTATTCACCCCCCCTCTGAACTTGTGTTAGCCTTTCCAAAGGACCAACAATTGGTATCGGAGCAGTGTTTCTTTAACAAGCCATTGTTAAAAGCTCATTTCCTCTAATCTCCTCTAGTTATTACACAATCAGTTTTCACTCACTCATAATGGATAACAATCAGTATGCAGGACAGATGCTTATGCACGTCGAATGCAGGCTTTTCTGGCAGCTACTCATGAAGAAATGATGGACGTACTCACTGATGGACCAATTTAGATCACTCACATGCAGACTGATGGTGATAGACAAGTACAAGTTCCAAAACCCAAAGCCGAATGGACTAGTGATGATCGCAAGAGAAACAATCTCAAAAATGATGCTATGGACTTTATCCTTAGAACTCTTGATAGCAACATGTACTTAAAGGTGAAAGAATGCACAACTGCTAAAGAAATGTGGGACAAACTTCAGTTAGTCTGTGAAGGAACTAACTCAATCAAGGAGAACAAGATCTCAGTTGCAAAGCAAAATTTTGAGAATTTCAAAATGAAATTTGGAGAGGCCATTGACCAAATGGAGACAAGATTCAGTGCTATAATGGATGAATTAGATCTACTCAAGATTGAATATTCAAAGAAAGTTATCAATACAAGAGTATTGAAAGCATTACCAATGTGCTAGAAGATGAAGGTCATTGCTGTGGAAGAATCTAGAAGACTTGACATCGAAGACTTATTCAAAATCTTCTCAGATTTGAAAGCCTATGAATTCAGTGAAGATTTTACAAGTACAGCTGCAATAATCAAAGCTCTGGAAGAACCAAAAACCACAGCACTTGCAGCAGCATCAAATGACTCTCAAGAAACATCCACAAATAATCCTCAACAGTTGGATTAAATGGAGGAACAAATGGCTCTTATGATGAGCAGAATCAGAATGATGAAGAATGGTCATCCTGTAAACTAGAAGTTTATCAAGAAGACTCCTAAGAAAAGAAAATATGATGAGTATCTTTGCTTCAACTGCAAGAAACCAGGACATTACAAAGCTGAATGCCCAGAACTGACCAAGAAGACTCCACCAAGAAGAGTTGGAAGGAGAGTACTCCTTGCTGGAGATGAGTCAGATTATGAAGCTGGTACCGAAAGACTATCAGATGACACAGCTGTAATGGCATACATGGAAGATACAAATGAGGTATGTGAATCCAATTCTAAATACTCTTCAGCTCAAATTTCCATGCAAAATGCATGTTCTTCGATTGCTGACTCCAATCCAAAAAATCTAGAATTAGAAGAAACACTTGACGAATTGATGAATCAGATAGTAACTATTCAAGCTAGTTATGAATCAATTAAAGTTGAGAAAGAGAATCTAATTCTTGAAGTTGAAAGATTGAATTATGATTTAAAAATGTTGAAACTGACTAAAACTGATAAAGAAAATATTCAGCATCAGCCTACTACATCAGCAGCAACAGCTGAATCATTTGCTCAATCAAGTTCAGTTACTGGATTCAAATCAGGAAAGCCGTATGGAGACAAAACAGGTTTAGGATTTGATACACAGCAATCTTCTAAGGATAGAACTAGCAAAGCTTATGAACCTGATATCAGAACTGGTATTAAGTTTGTAACTGAGCAGCTTCCACAAACTGAGAAAATTGCTAAACCAGTAAGGCCAGTATCACACAGGATAAATCAGTTTTCTAAGAAGACAACTGAGTCTACCAACAAAGGTAAATCAAATGGTAGATCAACTGTATCTAAAGAAAACCAAAATGGCCAATCAACTGCCAAATCCACAAAAACCAATCAAGTAAAGAAACAGAAAAACTACAATCAAGGTAAATCCAAGAATGTCAATCATTCAAAGATTCACACATTAAGGGGGAAAGGAAGATTATATCCCACTGATGATGATGGAATTTTACTCCATCTATTAACAAAACTGATAATAACATTCATTCCAGACAGAAAACTTATCACATGTTTCAATCCAAAACTCAGCACAGAGCTAATCTCAGTTCTCAGCAAAACTACCAAGGTTAGTCAAGACCTCAGTACAGTAGGAATGACGGTTATTATTCAAGCTTCAATAATAGAAAGCATCATGGAAATAAGTTTCAGTCAAAAGATCTGAGAGATCATATAAATAAGACACAGTCCAAACATAGATACTATGAGAGTGTGGCCTACATATATGAAAACAAGTGCAACGATATCCGAAGAATACCTAAAGGATATATTCTCAGAGTTGTACTGACAACTGACCCCCATGGACCCAAACAGAGTTGGGTACCAAATTTTTTTTAACTTTTAATGTAGGATGTATGGTACTTTGACAGTGGTTGCTCAAGGCATATGACGAAGAGCAAGGACTGTCTCAGTAATTTTATTGCAAAAGATGGACCAAAAGTTAATTTTGGAAGTAAAGACAAACCTGGATACACCAAAGGGTATGGTACCTTAAAGAGGAATGGACTTACAATCAAGAATGTATCTTATGTAGAAGGATTACATTACAATCTACTCAGGACCAGTCAATTTTGTGATATGGGATACAAAGTTACTTTTGATAAAGACTTCTACATTGTCGTCAGCGAAATAGTATTTCAAGTTGTTTTAGCCGGAAGAAGAAAAGAGAATATGTATGTAGTAGATTGGACAATAGCCGTTGCTGAAACATGTTTGCTTGTGCATACCAAATCAGAAATCAGTTGGTTGTGGCACAAGAAACTAAGTCTTCTAAACTTTGATGACATCAACACACTTGTCAAGAAACATCTAGTCATTAGGCTACCATAAATCTCATATAAGAAGAACATCTTATGTAATGCCTGTCAACAGGGAAAACAAACAAAAGAAAGTTTCAAGACCAAGTCTCAGCATTCAACAACCAGAGTTCTTGAATTACTACATATGGATTTATTTGGACCTATTACACCAATTAGTATCAGTGGCAAGAAATACACATTGGTGGTGGTAGATGATTTTTCAAGATATACTTGGGTTATCTTCTTATCCAAGAAAAGTGAAACCAAACAAAGACTTACAGAATTACTTAAGAGACTTCAGAATCAGAAAGGAGTATCAGTTGTAAAGATAAGATCAGATAAAAGAACTGAATTCCTCTACACTGTGATTATTGTGAAGAAAATGGTGTTTTACACCAACTTGCTGCCGCAGGAACACCTCAGCAAAATGGTGTAGCTGAAAGAAGAAACAGAACACTCAAAGAAGCAGGAAGGACAATGATCTGTGAAGCAAAACTACCTGAAAGATATTGGGCAGAGGCAGTTAACACAACTTGCTATACACAGAACAGAGTTCTCATGAATAAAAGGCATAAGAAGACCCCTTATGAAATTTGGAATGGAAGAAAACAAAATGTTTCATACTTTCGTGCTTTTGGAAGCAAATGTTTCATACACAATAATGGGAAAGATCAATTTCATGTTTTTCAGCCCAAAGCTGATGAAGGAATCTTTCTTGGATACTCAAGTGTCAGCAAAGCTTTTAGAGTACTAAATAAAAGGACACTTAAGCCTGAGGAATCAATTCATGTGGTGTTTGATGAACCAAACTTTCCTGGTGAAACAACTGAAGACAGACTGCAACCGCTTCTCGCCAGCTACACCATACCGAATCGGTTTCATTGATATTAAAAGATTACAAATTTCAGAATCTTCAGATCCAGATCAGTCTCAGTTTCCAACTACTCGACAACTTACACCTGAACAACATGACTCTGATTCAGTTGAAGAAATTCAAGAACCAGTTCTAGTAGAACCAGTCGAACAAAATGCAAATCCTTTGATGCAAGCACCAGTTCATCAATGGATGAGAGATCACCCTGAAGAACAAGTTATTGGTGATACTCAAACTGGCGTTCGAACAAGACATCAACTAGATGCAATGATTGCATGTTTTCTATCTCAATCTGAACCTAAGGAAATTGAAGAAGCTTTGAAGGATCCAGACTGGATACTAGCTATGCAAGAAAAACTTAATGAATTCGAAAGAAATCAAGTATGGGAATTGGTGGAAAGACCAGTTCATGTGAATATCATTGGAACCAAATGGGTTTTCAGAAACAAACTTGATGAAGATGGGAATATCATCAGAAACAAAGCTAGACTTGTAGCTAAAGGATATTCTCAAGCATAAGGCATAGACTTTGATGAAACTTATGCACCAGTTGCAAGATTGGAAGCAATCAGGCTATTTCTCGCATTTGCAGCTCACAAAAAGTTCAAAGTATATCAGATGGACGTTAGAAGAGCATTTTTGAATGGAATTCTTGAAGAAGAAGTGTATGTTCAACAACCACCTGGATTGGAGATCAAAGATCAAGCTGATAATGTTTTCAAGCTAAGGAAAGCTCTTTATGGACTTAAACAAGCACCAAGAGCTTGGTATGAAACTCTATCTCAGTTTCTAGTGGATAATGGTTTTATCAAAGGAACAATCGACAAAACATTATTCAGGATGAATAATGGAGAGAGCACTCTACTTGTTCAGATCTATGTTGATGATATTATTTTTGGATCAGAAAATGAACAGTTATGTGAGAAATTTGCAAGTTTAATGAAGAGCAAATTTCAGATGAGTATGATGGGAGAATTGAATTATTTTCTCGGATTACAAGTTAAACAATTAGATGATGGAATATTCATTCACCAAACCAAGTATACAAGAAAACATATCAAAAAGTTTGGTATGGAGAGATCAACTCGAATTTCTATACCAATGGGGACCAACATCAGGCTAGATGAAGACAAAGAAGGCAAAGATGTTGATTGTTGTGTGATTTTCAATAGATAATCACTAAATCCTACCGCAAGCGCACGGCTTATCGAGTAGTACTTAGGATGTCGATCCCACAGGGACTTGTAGTCAATCACCAAACAATTCCCGATTTATATTAGCTAGACAAATCAAAATCTTGGAGGTTTTTATCTACAAATCCTAAAATTTAAGAAAATAAAGAAAGTACAACTATGAGCCAAGAACTTCAAGATTTAGGTAGAGATCCAATTTAAAAGCATTTCTAGGATTTCGGAGTCACCACGGAATTACTATATGACTTACCAACAATATTTCCCCGAAGATACGAATTTTACACTTATAAAGACAATTACCAAATTTTATCACAAAAATATTCTTTCGAATTATTTTCGTGATTGTACCTAGACTCAAACTACACCCGGTTTCCCACGATGAAGAATGAATTTAGATCCCTTAAAGAACCATAATTTCATGCCATCTAGGTTTTTACCAAATTTTCATTCTAATAAAACCCTAGATTCAATTCTTGTCTCCTAAAGTATCAATTAAGTAGTACTTTTTCGGTCACTAATTAATCGAATAATTTCTCTACGTAGAATTGTGATTATTCACCCTCTCAGGCTATTAATTTCAACAATAGAACAAGAATAGCACACAAGAATCAATTTATAGGAATCAAATTCATAAAACAAGGGAAAGATTGGGTTTTTACATCATATATTCATATCCGGGTTCCTCCTAATCCTAGAAACTGATATCTACTCACGTTCCATATCAAAATTACAAGATTCAATCATAGAATACATACTTTTACAAGAAGAATAAATAAATGAAGAAAAGGAGAAAAGAGAGAGAAATAAACCGTCAAAGTATTGCATAAAATAATCAAACCTCGAAAAAGCTTCGTTCTTGAATTCTTAAAACCTAAAAATCCTTGTTCTTGGGGATGGGAGATGATGATGAAGAGGAGAAGCCAAAATTCGAGTAAAATCTGATGAAATATGCGTGTATGATGAATTGTATGACTTGGGGGATTAAAAAAGGGATAATTACATAATTTAATAAGTTTCCATAATTAATTTAATCAAGAAAATCTCCAAAATCAAATATCTATCAATCTTGGACTCTTCTAGTGTGTGGGCTCTTCATTGTCAATGAAAAACACGCCAATTTGAAGGAAAATACGTTGGTGAAAGTTTCCACCAATCAGAATATTTCGTTGGCCAGGATCAGATTTCTGGAAACTGTCACACCCTGGGTGTGACAGAGACTGGTTTGTTGAATTCTTCCACTTTAGCTCCGTTTTTGGGTCTTTTTCTTCTAATCTCGAATCATCCTGCAATAATTCAATCATCCGCAGTAATCTAGCCCAAAAAGGATAAAAACATGGCAAAATAGCAACACATGACACCAAATTGAGTCCAAAACATCTGGAATTATTCGACTTTTTAGGAACTTATCACTCCCCCAAGCTTAAGATTTTGCTTGTCCCCAAGCAAACAAAAAGACTCAAGACGAGACGGACTAAGAAGATCACACATGACATGGCATTAGACAGAGATGCACAACACACAAACATTAATAAAATTCATCCCGGCATTCAAAACACAAGATATAGACTAACTAATCCTTTTTATCATATCATGAGCAAAAGTGAACAGAAATTGTCAATGGGAAACAACATAGACCAAGAAGATAGACCCTCACGGGATAAATCACTCAACACTCAATATTTGTGAGGTGACTAAACTCTCAAGCTCATTCCATTGAAAATGCCATACTATATGCTTGTATATCGTCTCATAAAAATCACCAAGGCATTGCGCAACACATAAATCATAAGGTCTTTGGGAAAGAGGACGGTAAGTGAGAATAGCCCAAGTAGGAAAAAACGGTGATAGGTGTAGGAAAAGGTATAAGAGATGGTAAAAACCATTAGAACTAGCAAAACACATGACTAACAAACTTCAACGTCATGCAAGTGCATGGGGGTCCAACGCTTTATTTGCAAACCAAAGAAAATACAAAGGATAATTTTTTTCTACTTTGGGAGAATAATGATACAACTCCCTCTTTATTACTAAGCAATAGAAAATAAGATTTAGGAGGGTTTTTTTTGATTGCCTCCTTTATTGATTATTTTTTTCTCTTTTTTTTCATATATTTTTCTTTTCTTTTCTTTTCTTTTTTGTCAATTTTTTTTTCAAACTAAGAAACAGACAAATGGTAACAATATGGATTTCCCCCAAGCTTGATCATTAAATACTAAGTACAACAAATTTGATAGCCACGTGCTCCAATTAGTTCTAAGGTTGGGTAAAAGGAATTGGGCTACCTCTTTTTCGGGTTGTTTAGTGTATGATGTAGTGAAGTAAGGTAACGTGGGAAAAATGTGTAATAAGACTATGACTCAAAAGGTATAAGGTATATAATGTGGTGGAAAGTAGAAACGAATGCCTCAATCATTTCTATGTGTTTGCCCATACCAAGGCAACATCAACAAGACTCAACACAAGTTCTAAAGGAACAAGTCCAAGGAAGAGAAAATACGCACAAATTTAGAGTGAGACTGAAGTGGTCAGTCATAAGGCTGGAATAATATCTCACTGGGTCAATTTTGTCTATTCACTCGGATTCTATTGTTTCCAAAAGAAAATAATGGTACTTCTAAACATGATATTCTAAAAAGGATTTTTCACTCCATGTCATGCATTTATCTTGTCAGAACAAACTATATCAATTTTCACGCATTGCAAATCTCATCTAAAGTAGCTATGTGTGATCACCAAAACCATCAAAATAAAATGACACAACTGACTCGACTGACAATGACTAAGACTCTACACTGCATGAAAGAAAGACTTGCACAAACGTCGCTCCCCCACACTTAAAGGTTGCATTGTCCTCAATGTAATTAAATTAAATCATGGGAGGGTAAAAAAAAGAAAACTCACAAGATGCAATGGGCGGCCACCTTGTGTGCATATCATAACGCTCCGAACATCGTAGTCCCGAAGAATCTTCTTCTAACCCTGTGGAGTTGGAGAGTGGAGAATTGAGTGTTACCGGAGCACCGGCAAAGTCACCAGGATTATGTGGTGGTCCTTTCCTTGGTGGCAAAGTCACCAGGATTTTCTTTTTTTTTATTTATAGAAAAACAGTCTTCATCACACCATGGGTGTGACAAGGGCTGTTTTTTCGATTTTTTTTCCAATCTCACACTCATTGTCATTAACCACATCATAGGTGTTATTTCCATCCTTCAAGACTTTTTTTCTTTTCTTCCTCCGCATGCGATGACCTTTAAATACCACTCGTGCACATCTTTCTCTCTGCAAAACAGACACAAAAAAAAACAAACCAAGACCAAAGGACCGAGAAGGAAACTCTCTTCCTTTATTTATTCATTAAACAAGAAAACAGAATATAAAAAAATACATTCTGAATTTATAGTCTTCAGTTGGACTATCTTTAAACATCATTGTCAAGGAGGACTAAACCAAAGAAGAGCATCCCTCTGCATCTTTCTCCACATATCAAAGATATTAACAAGTATTTTCAGATATAGTATTGGGAGCCTATAATCATGTCTTCTTAAAAAGTGATTAATCAGTTTAGCTCTAAGGAATGAAGCGCCTCCTAACAATTTATTAATCTCTTTATCAATGCTCATGACAAATCTAAGAGAATTATGGACAATTAGAGGTGCAACATCTATATACTCTACATGCTCAACATGCATAAATTCAACATCGTTATTCAAAGAAGGATAACTAACATTATCAAATGAATTAGAGTCAAGCCCGGTAATGTTACCTCCCTTTTCATTTTCTTCTTGGCTCATCAATGTTGAATCCGGAATTATTGCACCATTATCTTGTGAAGCTGGTTCGAATTTCCATGTGGCTCCACTCTTGTTAAAACGAAGGCCCGAACACTCTGCAATCTTTGAGAAAGAATCACCGAAAACATTCATATCAAGACATTGTGGGATTTCATAAGGATCATAGTCTATTTCATCCCCACAACTTTCAAGGATGGCATTATGGTCTTGAATCTCCATCATATGCTTATCCTTTTCAGTCTCTTCAATAACATGGCGATTCCGTGCAATCAATTCTCCAATTGTTAGCTCTCTCTTATTAGTAGAAGAAATGGGGTGTGAATCATTCGATATTTCTTTGAATTGATCCCATGGAGAATAAGGATAGTTACTCCTCCCACCATTGTATGATGGTGCATTAGATTTGTGGTTATATTGATATTGATCCCCATAACTTGCACCAGATCCAACATTGTTACACCACTGGTGAGATGAATAACCCACATTGCACTGAGCATCATAATGGTTGTCACTACAATATGAACATCTCACTTTAAATTGGTTAAGCTCATATCCATATGTCCTGTCAGCAGTTGGTGTCACTTGAGCATTGAATCTTGAGAAAAATGAATCCATGAAAGCTTGACACTTCAAATTTCTGCACAAGAAAAGAAAAAAAATCAAAAGCAAAAAGATATCACCGTAGCAAGGTGCAGCTTGCTAGGGTGAAAAAAAAATCTAGTCTAACAAAATCAAGAACGGGTTCGATGTTGACACCAAAGTCCCCGGCAACGGCGCCAGAAAACTTGTTGTGTGATTTTCAATAGATAATCACTAAATCGTACCGCAAGCGCACGGCTTATCGAGTAGTACTTAGGATGTCGATCCCACAGGGACTTATAGTCAATCACCAAACAATTCCCGATTTATATTAGCTAGACAAATCAAAATCTTGGAGGTTTTTATCTAAAAATCCTAAAATTTAAGAAAATAATGAAAGTACAACTATGAGCCAAGAACTTCAAGATTTAGGTAGAGATCCAATTTAAAAGCATTTCTAGGATTTCGGAGTCACCACGGAATTACTATATGACTTACCAACAATATTTCGCCCAAGATACGAATTTTACACTTATAAAGACAATTATCAAATTTTATCACAAAAATATTCTTTCGTATTATTTTCGTGATTGTACCTAGACTCAAACTACACCCGGTTTCCCACAATGAAGAATGAATTTAGATCCCTTAAAGAACCATAATTTCATGCCATCTAGGTTTTTACCAAATTTTCATTCTAATAAAACCCTAGATTCAATTATTGTCTCCTAAAGTATCAATTAAGTAGTACTTTTTCGGTCACTAATTAATCGAATAATTTCTCTACGTAGAATTGCGATTATTCACCCTCTCAAGCTATTAATTTCAACAATAGAACAAGAATAGCACACAAGAATCAATTTATAGGAATCAAATTCATAAAACAAGGGAAAGATTGGGTTTTTACATCATATATTCATATCCGGTTCCTCCTAATCCTAAAACGATATCTACTCAATGCTCCATATCAAAATTCCAAGATTCAATCATAGAATACATACTTTGACAAGAAGAATAAATAAATGAAGAAAAGGAGAAAAGAGAGAGAAATAAACCATCAAAGTATTGCATAAAATAATCAAACCTCGAAAAAGCTTCGTTCTTGAATTCTTAAAACCTAAAAATCCTTGTTTTTGGGGATGGGAGATGATGATGAAGAGGAGAAGCCAAAAGTCGAGTAAAATCTGATGAAATATGCGTGTATGATGAATTGTATGACTTGGGGGATTAAAAAAGGGATAATTACATAATTTAATAAGTTTCCATAATTAATTTAATCAAGAAAATCTCTAAAATCAAATATCTATCAATCTTGGACTCTTCTAGTGTGTGGTCTCTTCATTGTCAATGAAAAACACGCCAATTTGAAGGAAAATACGTTGGTGAAAGTTTCCACCAATCAGAATATTTCGTTGGCCAGGATCAGATTTCTGGAAACTGTCACACCCTGGGTGTGACAGAGACTGGTTTGTTGAATTCTTCCACATTAGCTCCGTTTTTGGGTCTTTTTCTTCTAATCTCGAATCTTCCTGCAATAATTCAATCATCCGCAGTAATCTAGCCCAAAAAGGATAAAAACATGGCAAAATAGCGACACATGACACCAAATTGAGTCCAAAACATCTGGAATTATTCGACTTTTTAGGAACTTATCATTGATCAAACACTTTACAGAAGAATGATTGGAAGCTTACTCTATCATACAACAAGTAGGCCAGATATATCTTTTACTGATGGTTTATGTGAAAGATTTTAGTCAAAACCAAAGGAAAGTCATCTCATAATTTTAAAAAGAACCTTGAAGTATCTAAAGGATACAGATGAAGTTGGAATTTGGTATTCAAAAGAAGGAGAATTGAAACTGATATCTTATTCAGACTCAGATTATGCAGGATGCAAAGTGGACAGAAAGAGCACCTCAGGCACATGTCAGTTATTAGGAAATAGACTCGTGTCATGGTTTAGAAAAAAGAAAAATTCTATCTCAACTTCAACAACTAAAGCAGAGTATATAGCAGCTGGAAGTTGTTGTGCTCAACTATTATGGATTAGACAGCAATTAAGAGATTATGGGATAGAAGAAGGAACAATTCCCATAATGTGTGATAACTCAAGCGCAATTGCAATTACTGACAATCCAGTTCTACACACAAGGACAAAGCACATTGATGTGCGTCACCACTTTATAAGAGATCATGCAGAGAAAAAAGGATATAACAGTTCTTTATGTACTTACTGAAGATCAGTTGGCCGATATCTTTACAAAGCCATTGGACAAAGAAAGATTTGCCAAACTAAGAACTAAATTGGGGATAATCAAAGTCAGTTAAATCAGTTAAATCAGAGATTAGTCAAGGGGATTAATATTTGTTATGTTGGGTGCGCTCACTTAACATACTAGTCATTGACATCAACAATCTCAAACTGATTAACTGAAACTGAAAATTTGACAGAACTTATTGTTCACTCCAAAACTGACCTCAGCATCAGTTTCTACTCCAGTCAACTTTAGTCAAAGATTGATATGATAAAATCAACAGCAGTTATATCGCATTTAATTACTGCAGTTCTTTTGTCAGAAAACATTACGTGTACACCCCACTATTGTCAGAACTGTACATGCATCGGTTACCCAAACCATCATGGAATTTGAAAAGTTGTACTAATCAACCGTCAGTACATCCTACCTATTTATTCAACCTTCGTTCACACTCTTCTCAATAAAAAATTCAAATTATCTGTCTCTTTCATAAAAACAAAATCAGACCCTTCGCAATCTTTTCATCTCAAAAATCAATTTTTGTGTTCACACCCAGATATGGCCACTTCAAAGAAATCACAAGAAGAAATATTGATCACAGAGTTAGATGAATTTACATTCGATATTTATGAAGCAATATGCAAAAACACTCTATTAGTAAGCTGGATCTGTGATAAAATCCAGAAACAACCAGGTTTGAGGAACCTTCTGGAAGTTAAGTTCAATGAAGAACGTGATGTGGAAGGGATTTTGCAATTCTAGGAGAATATGCGTGTGGTACGAGACTCCCTAGTCACTACAGTTCGTGGAGATCGTGTTATTGTCAATGAACGAGTCTTGAAGTCACTATTTGGTTTCACAAATTCATCTATGACATCAATAGATTTGACTACTCTACCACTAAAAAGAGACGCTTTTCTTAAGCAACTTACCTTTTCTAAGGAACCAGTAGAAGTTGATATTCATGTTGACAAACTCAAGCCAGAATTTGCGCATCTCAGCAGATGGCTCAGGAAACATGTCATTGGAAAATCCAAAGGAATCAGTACACTATCTGATGAAAACATTTATCTGATGAACATAATTTGGGATGAATTACAATTCAATTGGGCAGGATATGTAGTCAATCAGATAAAGAAGCAACACTTAGCTGAATCAGAAAGTGTACGAAGAGCTCAAGCTGAAGGTCAAGCAACTGTAGGCAGATTCCGACAAAAGAAGAGACTCAGTGGAATCATTCAATTTTATCTGGAGACACTCAAGGCAGGGAAGAAAGAAAGACAAACTGCAGAGGAAATAGAAGTTGTCACAAGAACAACTTCCCAACCTGAAGCTGGACAAAAAACTGTGTCTCAGCAGGAAGCTGAACACAAAGGCATCAAGCGGAAAGCGGACTCAGAAAAAGGAAGATCAGTTGTAAAATGTTTGTACCCATGAACTTCAAAAGAGAAGGCACCAACTGAGGGGGAACAACAACAACTGACAACAGAAGTTTCCAAAGAAAATATCGCTGCTGGCCATACTTCTCAGTTACAAGACCAACCAGATCTGCAACCAGTATCAGTTTTTGAAGCTGATAGAATCATCAAGCTGATGAAAATGAAGCTTGAACCAGAAGATTCTCGTGATGTCAGTCTACAGACTTAAGAGAAACTACTCTTGGAGAAATTGGAAATTATAGACCTTTTATATCAGAATTTCTTGAAAATTTCTTCAAACGATTCACTTAACTAGCTAAAAGAAGAGAATCAGGCACATCATCCACCCCCAAAGTTATTTCAAAGGATGATGATGACCATGATGATTCAAGAAAAGAAGCTGATGTGACTACAGGTTTGCAGACAGATATCCAACCTCAACTTCAGGCAACGGAAACTGAAACTCAGCAAGAAGATTTGCCAGTTGGAAATCAGACAACTGACAATCAGCAAGCAGCTGATGGAATTGATAATCAACAACTTATGATCATTGAAGATATCACTCAGTTTAAGGATCAAACAGAAGCTACATATGATCCTTCTGATATCCTAACAAAGGATGAATTCGCCAAAGTTCATGAGAACTTGAAGATCGTGCTCAGTCAAAGGGATATACAAAATGGCCTTTTATCAAACATCTCAGGATATCTAGATTATAAAATTAGAATAGATGTCTCAGTCCATGCAAGACTAGATGTGATTCATAAGTCAAATTCAAGTTCTGCTTCAGAAATTTTGTTACTTAAACAAAAACTTGAAGACTCAACCGCAGTAGATAGGGAAACACATGCACAGTCTCACTGGCATATGAATCAGCACATGTACGGGTTAGAAACACAGCTCAAAGAAGTACTTACTTCTCAGCAACAAATCTCAGCTGATCAAAAAGCAACCCATGCTCTGGTAGATCAGTTATATGATGCCAAAAAGGGGGAAGCTGAAGAAGAAAAGCTGAAGTTACTCAAGGAAAAGAAGCAACTTGAAGACGAGTTGGAAAAATACAAATCAGATCCAAAATTCTTAAAGAAAGAATTAATTGACGAGCAGCTCATTGCAAAATATAGTCAACCTGGAGATCGGAGAGCTACTCTAACAAAGGATCTATGGTTAAAGTTTGTCAAAGATCATAATCCTATCAAAGGCAAGTACAAGGACAAGACTTTTGAAGAATCCTTGAATTACTATCTATCTGATGAACTCTACAATCAGAAAATGGCGCTGTATAAGAAGACCAAAAGGATCGAAGACTAACTGAAGATTAAAGACAAACTGAATAGATGAAAGCTGATGTAGCAGAATTTGAGAAATACTATGTGAATGAATCAGCTTTACCAAAGTTAATCTTATGGAGGAAATGGAAGGAAGGAAGTCAAGTAGACTACAACAAGACCATTTCTAAAGAAGACTCCAAGCAAGAATAGGATTATCGTCTACACGACAAAGATATGAAGTTTATTTCAGTCACACAAAAAGCACAGAAAAAGGCTTAGTCTTTAGTCAAAATTCATTAGAACAAAATGTAACTATTCCAGTTTTTGCGTATTCTAATGAGATCCAGTTTCCAGTTTTACATTATTTTACATTGTTTTGATCTTTAAGCTTTTCTTTTAGGGAGAGTTTTGGCATCATCAAAAAGGGGGAAATTGTTGGAAATAAAATTTATGTTTTGATGATAATTCAACATATTTATTCAAAGTATTATATTAACCTCATTGATGAAGTGTTGAAGATAGCTGTTATAGTGAAAAGCTAAATGATGTCTAGAACTGAATGTTTAGGTTTTACTAGAGTCTGATATTTGTATAAGTTACATCAGACAAGCACTGTAATAGTTGGTGTGTCGTAAAACTGAAAACTGGAAGTCATCTAGAAAACTGGAAATCACTAAGACAAACAAACTACTCAGAATACACCGGTATTGAACTGAAGAAAATAAGTTCACTGAGGGACACAGACTCAGTTGGCTTATCCAGAAGACTGAAGAACTGAGGCTTCAAACTCAGTTATTGAAGACTGAAGAACTGAGGGTTCAAACTCAGTTATGAAGATTACAAGTCGAGACGATGAAGTTAGACTTCAGGCAAGTTTGTGGTGACCTCAACTGACTTTATGGATCTTGTATGAAGACCTAATATTCATAAGGACAATGAATTCTTAGAAGATATTGGCTTATGGTGTACTCTGATTAAGTCAATTATAATCAGATATAAATTGGAGTACTGATATTTGAAGAAGAGTAAAAATCTCAGTCAATGCTCCAAGTCAGTCAAGAAACTGACAACTGATAAACTCAGTAAAAAACTGATCAGGAAATTCAGTTTTGTATTTCTGCCATCCTACAAACTGATAGTACAGTCGAACGTTTAAAAGGAAGCGATTTTATTGGATGAGTTACTGACATATCAGAACGGTCAGAAAATATAGCCGTTAGAAGATAGACGTTGATACAATTCCAATTCAAGCCAGATGAACGTTGGATCTCACACTATAAATAGAGGACTTTGCACCAAGGATTAAAATATAACAACACGAAGATTTAACAGATTTACAAGCATTTTTGTGCATTAGTCTTTCGAATTTCTATTATCTCAGTGCTATAACAAGATCACATCTAGAATTTCTTCAAATGTTCAAGATACACATAATTTATCCAGAATCAAACACTTTGAAGAACCACAAACAAGAATCAAGGGATTACGTAACCTTTCGAGGACCAGTGTTCAAGCAATTGAAGAGCATCAATTCTACATGTTCTACAACTGTTTAGATAGTGAAGCTAGTGATTATCCAAGGACTATTGTTTAGGACATTTTGTAATAGTTCACCTCAAGAAGTTCTAGTGGAATTTTCCTCCGCACCACAGGGGAAGAGAGGACATATAGGATTACACCACCTGAGCCACAATATTACGAGGTTGTCCTAACCACCTGGTGCTTATCAGGATTACGGTGTTCATGCTCAATGCGTTGATAGCTTCAACTGATTCACCACCGATCGATTAAGCGGAATGGCAAGAAGATCGCTACTCACCTCCAATATATCAAAGTCAATACGATCGCTTTTCCCATGCCACAAGAAGACTTCACCGGCGTCAAATAGAGCAACTAGAACGATTGAACCGTAGTTTTGGAAAGAGCGATTGTTGGACATGCAGGAGTTCAAGGTAAGCATGACTCGCTTATAAGAAATCTTCAAGAAAAGGTGGGGCAATTGATGGAATTAGTGAGGTATGTGAAAGAAGCAGACAAGTGCAATAGAGGTGGTTAGGGATGAAAATGTTATCACCGAAAAAGTTCGGGGTGAGAATAAGGTTGATAATTCAGTTTTGCAAAGAAAAAGTGCAAGATTTGGAGATGACAGAGTTAGAGGAGCGAGAGATTGATTGGCCATCTTTAGTAAAGCCACCGGGAGAGTTGGTAATAGTAGATATGTTGGTCCCGGATTACTACATTCGTCCACTCTGTGAGGATGAATTTTCTCGCGTCCGCTTTGTATACTCTCCAATGGATGAGCTTTATGGTGATTTTCAAAAGAAGATGGTTCGACGGTCACGATAAAAGAAGATTCTCTGGCTGGAGGAGATAACATCGAGGGCCAAACGAGGTGCGCTTCTAGACAATTTAATTTCTTTGGTTCTGGCATTGTTAATTTTTCTTAAGCTATTGATCTTCTTAAGTTCGATTTTGGTTGATAATTTGTAATTAGTCGAGCCAAAGACATAAAACAAAGGCGCTTGGGGAGGCAACCCCACTTAATAAAATTGTGTGAAATAATAATAATAATAGTAATTTGATACGACTAGTATTAATGAAATGTAGAATCAGATGAAAGATGAACACAAAGTACAACCAAGTCTCGGGATGGATGTTTGAATTTCATTAAGAGGGAATGATTAGGTGGTTATCGAAAATCCCGATGGAGAAAAAAGATAAAAATTCAAATGTATCATTTCTTGGACTTAGGTTATTGAACCCTTGCACATCTGGGTATAAAAGACTTATACTCTTTCACACAATTCATTTTATGATCTAGTGCTGCTTTCAAATTTCTCGGTCGTCAGTAGTATAGTGGTGAGTATTCCCGCTTTAATAAACTTGTGTGCAATAAAAAATGAATCTAGGAATAGCCGACTTGACTATGATATATGCTCATGTGATAAATATATGCTTAGATGTTACGTGCTTTACCCGTGTGGGTTATTTTTCCATCTAAAGCTATTATGCGATGTGCTATATATTGCCTATCGAATTTTCTGACGTGACATGGCCATTATCTTATTATTCCCATATCCTATTGCATACTTTTGGCACGAGGACTATGTCCCGTGTTTGCTTTGTTTTGTTGTTTTGGTACACGAGGATTCGGACGTGCTTTCATGGTCAAGAGAGTACATAAACCTCTTTAATATTTGCCTTATTTATTTTACGCATTTATTTACATACTCAGCATTTATCTAGAGCATTTTGATAATTGATTGTTATACATTTCACAGTTCACAAACTGACACTCTTCAGAATTTTGTTTAACACACTCAGCTTTCACATAGAATAACATGATCAAGAAAAAGGCTAGAATTATATCCGCTGCCCGTTGACTCAGTTTTAAGCTTAAGTCAATTTGACTTGAACTCAGCTTAGTCATCTTAACTCCACACAAGTTTTAACTGAACCTTAATTTGATTTAAATCCAGTTTTAGGGACATGTTTATTCACCCCCCCCCTCTAAACTTGTGTTAGCCTTTCCAAGGGAGCAACAAGAAGGTTAAAGGTAAGTAATTGAAAATGGATGTCATGGATGGCTTTAAAGGTCTGCCTACCAAAAAGGTTAGATGCATACCTTGAAAAATGGGTAGCATTAGATAAAAAAAATTACAACATCAACACTGCCCTTATGAGGGAAGCTGAGAATGAACACAAGTAAGAAGAATGTTCTGTCATTAGAAGGTTCAATCAATTTTGGATTTGAAAGGAATTTTGGGAGTGCAACTAGGGGTGTTCACGGTTCGGTTCGGTACGGTTAATGGCCGTAACCGAAACCGAACCGAAAATTTCGGTTAATAAATATCCGAAACCGAAACCGAACCCTTTGCTTTAGGAAACCGAATCACACCCAACCGAAATATATGGTTCGGTTCGGTTCGGTTAACCGAAAACCGATTACAATTTAACAATTCTATTTAGTTCTAAACGGTTGGGTTTTTTATTCGGTTTTTTCATTCGGTAATAAACGGTTCGGATAACGGTTCAGTTTTAAGCTATTTTTATAAAAAAATTGTAATATTTTGGTTACAAAATCACTAATTATATATGTTGATACAAACGGTTCAGTTAATGGTTTTTTGTTTGATACGGTTTCGGTTCGGTTAATTATTTGGTTTTTAATTCGGTTCGATTTTCGGTTCGATTAGTTGTTCGGTTTTTAATTCGGTTCGGTTTATGGTTCGGTTCGGTTCGGTTTGTAGCGTTAACCGTAACCGAACCGAAATTTTTGTTTTCTCTATATTATTAACCGAAGCCGAACCGAAAACGAGTATTAACCGAACAGAATGACCTCGGATCGGTTCGGTTTTCGGATAAACCGTATCCATGAACACTCCTAAGAGCAACAATGCAAAATTAGTGAGAACTTGTTTCTTCGATTTGAAAAAATAGGACAGAGTGTAATAGTTCGAAGGAAAGACTTAAGGAGATATGTTTCTGAGGTAATTCATGACAACAATTTGGGAGGACTTGTTGAGGTTAAAGATCTCCCAAGATGACCTAAATGAAAAGTAATTTACTAGAAAAGATATGATCGAAGAAGTCATGAAAAGGTTGGAACTTCGAACATAGAATGCTGGAAGTCAGTGACTTGCTGCTTGCTTATGACTGCAAAAGAAACCGCAAAGTTAGCATTTCATACATCGTACTGAGAGACTTATTCTAGGAGAAGATCAAACTTCAGGGATCAAATTCTAGATTATATTGATCATAACATATTACACTCTTAGCCCTAGAATTAAGTCAAAGTGGCGGGGATTCTCTTTAGGTTGTGGTGTAAGATTTTTTACTCCGGATCTAATATTATTGACTTGTGCAGCCCGGATCAAAAGGATTTTGTAACGCCCCGTTCCAGGACACCGAGTCCTTATCCGGAAAAGGAACGTTCGGCACATATAAAATAAAATAAATTCCACTTTATACGCAAGCCTCTACTACGTCGTATCGAGTTAAGCAAAACGGAAGCAATTTTTTCCACAGAACCAAGAATAGAAACTCAATATCTAAATATAGAAATGTAACATTTATTACATCGGAAAACCAAATGAAAACTAAAATGTACAAAACCTCAAAAGTACTAAAAGAAATTACAACGGTTCCAAAAAATTGTAAAATATAAATGAAAGCTAAATATATGTAAAACTCTTCATCTTCGCCGTCCTTAAACATCGTCATAAAAGTCCTCCTCGTACTCCAGGTTTACCTGTTCGTCTTCTCTCCCCCAAACACATAAATAAACATACATTTGAGGTAAGAACATTGTACATAGTAAGAAGTAGAAGCTACAATTTAACTAAGGCTCTTTAACAGTTTTTATTTTAATAATTATCTTTATGAGACCGACTCGATCTAAGGTTCACTCCATTCCCATCGACACTTCATGACTATACATTTCTATCTTAGCTTATCTTGGTTACATCATTACTCAAGTACACTATGCATGACGTTCATCACCCTGAAGATATACTTGCTAACTAACGGTGATTAGCACCGATTAGCTCCGGGGTCTCCCCGGTATGTGTATACGTTCGATGAATTTCCTCCACTACCCGTAAGCCTTTTGAGCCAGTATCGTTGTTCTCCTTTTTATGAATGTATCACATCACCGATATGAAATAGTGCATAATCGAGAATAAGTGATGTTTTATCTTTTACAACACTTATGTAATTATTATCCATTGTTATCAAGGCACCTAAGTGTTTTCAAAACAAAACTCAACTTATCAACTCTACTCCCTCACTTAGACAGCTAGACATTACAACCTATCAAGTACATTGACATTGTTGAACTCTAGTTCATCAAAGCACAAGCCCGTTCATGCCTTTCCGACGGTCCCAAACATCAACTCCCTTTAAGAGTACGTCCGGTGCCGGAACAAAATGCATCAGAAACTCAATCAAGGCTTGTTTACGTTTATTTAACGTATTAATATCAAAGGTTAACATTTAGAACTCATTACAAAGATTAAAACCACATTTTTCCTCAACACAAGGGCCGGTGCTCCCACACTGGGGTTCAGTGCGCATGCACTGAGCCTCTGTATGTAAAATCCAAAATTTTCTTGACAAGTGTGCCCGCACTGGGTCTGGTGCACCCGCATTGGGCTTCAATGCATCCGCACTGCATTTCGGTGCGCTCGTACTAACTCTCTAAATGTAAAATTCAGGTTCATGGTCTCCAGTGCGCCCGTACCAAGCACGGAAACTCCCCAAAAACTCAGTTATTGAACCCTAATAGATCCCTAATCATTCAAAAACTTGTTTAACATCAATATACTCAGAAAATAACAAAAAAAATTGACTTTTACCTGGCCCTAAGATCCTATAATTCTTAATCAACTCGTAGCATGAATTGTAATCATCAAAACATCAACAAAGTCGTAACTTAAACCCTATAAACCGTAATTAAC
The DNA here is from genome assembly GCA_026214975.1 of Gentiana macrophylla. Lineage (NCBI taxonomy): Eukaryota > Viridiplantae > Streptophyta > Magnoliopsida > Gentianales > Gentianaceae > Gentiana > Gentiana macrophylla. The sequence continues at coordinate 56,646,116 of CM047807.1, read as the reverse complement.
GTGTAGGAAGACCTTCTTACCTTTAGCAAGCTATTCCAAATCCAAAACTCAGAAAACCTGCAGCAAACGATCATTCCTCTCACAGAAAACCTATGTGAACAATTCCAAAAAAGTTAGATTCGATCACATGCTTCGATTAACACAAAACTACAAAAGCTATGAGGTTTGATCTTCAAAACTCTTCTAAAACAGCAACTAATTCGAAAATATTACCTTGATAAAAGTTCCAACTTTCTTGTGTTGAAACGACGCTCCTTTCACGACGATTCCAACGCTCTACCCGAATCTGTAAACTGTTGAGATTCGACTTAGAAACGGAAGAAATCTCTCAACATTTTCTCAAGCTCTCACATGCAGATAATAGGGATTAGGAGGTGGAAAATCTGATTCAAAAGGTTAGGAAAACTGATTGGGTTTATTTTTCCTTAAATAGGAAAAATACCAATAATTACCTAATCCCTTATTTTCCTTAATCACCCCTTTTACTCAAAATCAGATTTCCTTAATATATATATACAACTCGACATATATATATATATATATATATATATCTTCCTCGTAAGAACATAACTCCTATAAAATAAGTAAGAATAATAATATTTTATTTTCACAAAATGACATGTCTGCCATTTCCCAAAAATCGGAATATTACATTCCTCCCCCTTTAAGAGGAGTTTCATCCTCGAAACTAGGACATACCTGGTAAGTCCATAAAATCTAGGAACTCGCTGATCATGTCTTCTTCAACTTCCCAAGTTGCCTCCTCGGGTGAATGATTACTCCATTGAACAAAAACCAAAGGGATCGACCGTCTCTTAATCATCTTTTCCTTCCGGTCCAAAATTCCGATCGGTTTCTCATCATACGCAAGATTATCTTGCAGAACATCTGGATCAACTGTGGTTTCAACATCACTCTTCGACAAACACTTCTTCAACATCAATACATGAAAAACATTATGGACTCTTGACATTGATTCTGGTAACTTAAGCTTATAAGCCAACGGTCCAACTGTTTCCACATTCTCAAATGGTCCAACATACATTGGACATAGCTTTCCCTTTATTCCAAAAACGTTTCACTCCCTTCATTAGTGAAGCTCGTAGATACACTCTCTGTCCGACTTGAAACTCAAGAGGCCTTCTTCTAACATCTGCCCAATTCTTCTGTCTATCTTGTGCTGCCTTCAGATTCTTCCTAACCAATTGAACTCTTTATATTTCTTGATCAACCAACTCCGGCCCGGTGACTTGTCTTTCCCCGACTTCATCCCAAAACAACGGCGTTCTACAACCTCTTCCATACAAAGCTTCAAATGGTGGCATGCCTATACTTGTGTGGTAACTGTTGTTATAGACAAATTCTGCTACCTATAGGTAATCATCCTATGATCCGCCTACTTCCAAAACACAAGCTCTCAACATGTCTTCAAGTGTTTGGAGGGTTCTTTCTGACTGCCCATCTGTCTGAGGATGAAGGGCCGTACTCATATCCAACCTCGTACCAAAAGCTTGCTGCAAACCTTTCCAAAACACACTAATGAACCGACTATCTCGATCTGAGACTACAGAGATAGGTACTCCGTGTAACTTCACTATATTATCCAAGTATAGTGTGGTCATCTTCTTCAAGGGCATATCAACCTTAAATGGTAAGAAATGAGCAGATTTGGTCAATCTATCCACAATCACCCTAATCGCATCATGTCCACCTCCAGTCTTAGGTAAACCAGTGATGAAATCCATCGTGATCTTATCCCATTTCCATTCAGGGATATCCAATGGCTTAAGCATTCCTCCTGGTCTTCTATGCTCTGCTTTAACTTTCTAGCAAATATCACATTCTGCTACAAACTTAGCTATTTCCACTTTCATCGGGGGCCACCAAAACAATTCTTTCAAGCCTCTATACATTTTAGTAGCTCCTGGATGAACTGCAAAAGCAATCCTATGTGGCTCTTCTATAACTCTTTGCCTTAGATCACTGACATTGGGTACACACAGATGATCTTGATACAAACGGTTTCCATTCTTAACTAACACATAATTTATAGTGGGCTTTTCTCTTGCAACTCACTTCAAATCAACCAAAACTGGTTCTTTATCTTGCTTTTGCTGAATTTCATCCATCAACTCGGATCTTGCTAACAAAGGTGCCACAAACTGTCTTCGACAATTGAAACTGCAAACATTGGTTTTCTACTCAACGCATCTGCAACCACATTCGCTTTACCCGGATGATGTTGAATATCCAAGTCATAATCCTTTACAAACTATAACCATCTCCTTTGCCTCAAATTTAGATTTTCTTGATTGAAGAAGTACTTTAAACTCTTGTGATCGGTGAAGATCCTAGCCTTAACTCCATACAGGTAGTGTCTCCAAATCTTTAGGGCAAACACTACCGCTGCTAACTCTAGATCATGTGTTGGGTAATTATTTTCATGCACCTTTAATGCCTAGATGCATAAGAGATTACTTTTCCTCCTTGAATCAACACACAACCTAAGCCTTGAGCGGAAGCACCTGTAAAAACGTCATAGTTATCAAAGATCTCCGGAACTGCCAAAACTGGGGCTGTAGTCAACTTTTCTTTCAACATCTAGAGAGCATCTTTGCACTCACTGGCCCACTCGAACTTCACATTCTTCTGAGTGAGCCAGGTAAGTGGTGTAGTTATCTTTGAGAAGTCTTGTACAAACTTCCTATAATAGCCAGCCAAACCGAGAAAACTTCGAACCTCTGAAACTGTAGTCGGTCTGGATCACTTCCCAACTGCTTCAATCTTTGTTGGATCAACTTTAATGCCATCTCCAGAAATGACATGACCCAAGAAACTAACTTGATCCAACCAAAAGTCACACTTTGAGAACTTAGCATACAACTGGTTCTGCTTTAAGGTATCCAACACTATCCTCAGGTGTTCTTCATTTTCTTTCTCATCGTTAGAGTATATGAGGATGCCATCTATGAACACTATCACAAAATTTTCCAAGTACGGCATGAAAACACACTACATTAAATCCATAAATAGATCATCAATCCTTGGTAAGGGATACTTATTCTTGATGGTGAGGTTAGTCAACGCTCTGTAGTCTTTACACATCATCATGCTACTATCCTTCTTCTTAACAAACAACACTGGGGCTCCCCAAAGTGAAGTACTAGGCTGAATTATATTCCTTTCAAGCATATCCTTAGGTTGAGCCTTCAACTCTTTCAATTCAGCAGGTGCCATTCTATAGGGTGCCTTAGCAATTGGTGCCGCTCCGGGTACCAACTTGATCTCAATCTCTATTTCTCTATCCGGCATGTTTCCTGGTAACTCTTCCAGAAACACTTCGGGTACTCTTTCACTATAGGGGTTTCCTCTAGCTTAGGCTTCACTTGCTCCACATCCTCTGCGTACAAAAAGTAGCCTTCACAACCCATCTGACAAGCTTTTATTGCCTTAACTGCTGAAATTATCTGATGACGCTTCTTACTAGGCTTGTAAACCTTACCTTGGTAAGTCTTAGCTGATTTCTCAGGTAGTTTAGAGTTCACTCTCTTTTCTCTACAACCCAAGTGAACATAATTCTCGGATAACAATCGAGTCCAAGAATTACATCAAAATCCGAAAAGTCCAAAACTGTAAAGTAACTTTTGCATCGGTATGCTCCTACTCGCACATCCACTCGAGGCATCAACGTGGCTACCTTAGTTACCTTTCCTAAAGGGGTTGTTATTTCCAAAGTGTTTCTTAAAGTTTCCATTGGTAAGTTAAGCTTCTTAGATATCTTAGTTGACACAAAGGTGTTAGGCGCTCCCGTATCAAACAATGCCGTAACTGCTAAGTTGTCTAATATTATTGTACCTATGATGTGAATTCATTTATTTAAATACAAATACAACATGATATGAATCGTGCTACAAAGTACTCTAATAAATCAACTAAAACAATAAATGTACCTGAAAAAACATTATCGTCTGCTTCAGCCATCTCAGCATCCACTGCAAACACTCGAACTAGGCGACTTGGGCTTCCCTTTCAATTTCCATGATTTTGATTACTAGAAGCTCCTTCTGTCGAACAGGTCTTAGTAAAATGTACCGTTTCTCCACAGAGATAACAACCGTTTTCATGAACTCGGCACTCACCTGAGTGATTGCTATTGCACTTAGGGCAAAGTAATGCACCGGTTGGAGCTTTACCTGCCACAAGGGTTGTCGTCTTCTTGGAATTTTGCTGTGGTGCCCCTCGGTTATAGCATTGAATTGTTCCAAAACTTCTCTTATTCTCAATAACCACGGTGGCCTTATTCAGAAGTTCAGCCATGTTCTTGGCCGTGAAACCTAACATACCAGATTGTATTTCTTGGGATAATCCATTTTTGTAAAGTTCCATCTTCCTTTATTCAACCTTCATAAGCTCAGGGTAGAAGCTTCCCAACTCGTTGAACTTGTTGGTGTACTGAGATACTGTCAAATGAATACCATGTTTATGTTTTAAGAACTGGCTTGCCTTGTCTACTTGCACTGTTGATTGCAAATACTCATTGTAAAACATAACCTTAAATCTTTCCCAATCTGCCACTTTCCCGCTGCTACTCTCTATAGCATCAATCCAAGCTTTAGTTGCACCCAAAAGAAAACCAACTGCCAACTGGGCCATCTCAGATTCAGGGACATTTATGTTCCTTCAAGCTTTCTCAAAACTCCTTAACCATTCTTTAGCCTTTGAATGTTCCACATTCCAAAAGAAGTCTTGAACTCGGTTCCTTCTTCGCCTTGTGTACCAATCAACTAGGGTGCTTTCTAAAAAGCAGGTCTAACTGGTTGGACTGGTTTGTATCCAAAAGGTATTTCTTGTTGATAAGGTTGTTGCTGGTATGGCGGTGGTTGATAGAAACTGTAAGGTGGGTAACCAATGCCTTGCTAATGATCAAAACGTGGTGAAGGGGTATAGTAGGTGTTCGGTAAAAACTAGTTTTATAATTTATAAACCGAAACACCCCAAGTATAAGGATCGTAGTATAGGGTGTTTACGGGTCGTCCTAAGGGAGTGGAATGTTTATCGAATTCAAATATAAATCTATATCAATTATGTCACGATTATCTACCTAAACTAAAGCTGAAACTAACTAAAACCTAAACCTAAGAATTAAAACTAAAACAGGAAATAAAAACAAGCAAAAAATAAGGAAACAGAAAGACGGACGAGCGTTCACTAAAGTGAACGAGCGTCTGGAAACTAAACCTAATGGACGAGCGTCTGCTATTGCGGACGAGCGTCTGACTACGAACTGAAGCAGAAAATTGCAGAAAAGTTGCAGGAAATCTAAAGGTTTAAAAACTAAAACTTAACTAAAGATTAAACTAATGATTCGATTAATAAACAATAAAGGAAAACACAGCGAGGCGACTAGGTTCCACCTATCAACCAACAATCCCAACTAGATGGTGATCTAAAAAGACATAGTTTTTAGTAGTGATTTATTCACGAATTCAATTAAATTTCTTCAACCAAATTCTAGGGTTTCGTTTATCTTTTCAAACAAACTAAACACGCAATCAAAACGAAATCACGAGATTGTTTCCAAACTCTTACTCAACTAATCATGCATAATCTCTTACAACACAATTAATTGCATCACTTTGAACGAAAAGAGAACTCAAATAAACAGACTTTCATAAATTTATTCAAGCATAAATTAAACATAAATCGTTTCATCAAATCTTAATTCAATAAAACTTAAACAATATAAAACAGATCCAAAGTAATGAAAAACTACGAAATAAACTCACTACACATAAGCATCGAATTCCCTAGTTGGTTTTGTTGTTGATAGGCTTCCTCCGTCGACTCATCATGCAGGTTTTTCTAGCCAACAATCATGTTGAATATGATTGTTGGTTGGGAGATTTGCATCTCTGTGAAATTAGGGTTCTCTGGCCGCAGCTTTTGGTGAATTTGCGATCTCAATGTTGCGTAAAAAGGTATGAATTAGGGTTAAGAGGCTGCTGCTATATATAGAGTTTTAAGTCGGTTATGACTAAGTCGGCCTTGAACGCCCGTCTGGTCTTATGGACGCCCGTCTGGTGGATCTTGACTTTGCTCTGACGCGTCCGTCCATGCTGCGCCCAAACTCTCTCGTATGTGATTTCCTCTCTGGACGCTTTCGTCCATGAAATCAAACGCCCGTCGAAGGGACGGGATGCGACGCCGGGCCGGATCGCCTTGAGGTCGGATTTCATCATCTTTATCCAATTTCTTTGAGCCAATTCCAACTCTATCTTGAATAATTCGACTTGAGCTTCATTTATCCTCATTATATGCACGAAAATTAACTCCTACATGATAAATAAACAATGCAAAAATGTAATAAAATCCAAATAATAATAATTCCATTAAATCAACACTTAAAATCATCAATTTTGCATACAACCCTCTTAAAATCATTTTTATTAAATAATTACACTTAAACCCTTAATTCTCATGTAAATTACGCAAATGTGGGGAAAATAATAATGAAATAAACCCTTAATAATCATATAAATATGGCCTTAACAGTAGGTCGAGGAGTTTGACCTACTGGTGGTGGATAAAAGGTCTGATATTGCTAATGGTGGAAAGTAGGTAGAGAAGGCTGGCTTACCGGTGGAGGGTAGACACGGATTGGTGGAGGGTAGATGATGGTTGCCGGGGGAACATAAACTGGTGGAATGTCCCCTACTACAGTGATACGGATGGGGGCTTCCCCAGGTTCAAAAGAAATGTAGTTGTACCTTGGTTGAGGCCGTGGTGTAGGATTCTGACATGGACACGGTGACGGACTCCGCCGAGATCGAGGGTGAGTGTCATAGTTGAAGGGGTGGAGTGTAGTTCGGGTGAGGTGAAGGATTCAACCTCACAAAACCGCCTCCTACAACCGGCGTCTGACTCTCACACCACACTCCTGAAGCTTCTGCACCCACCCCTGTTCTAATGAACACCATCATTATGATCAAAGAAAAACCAGAACGTTACTAAAAGATCTAAAGAAATCTTATCTTAAAATAAAGGAAGCCTAAAAGACGCTTCTCTCTGATACCAACTGTAACACTCCGTTCCCGGACACTGAGTCCTTATCTGGAAAAGGAACGTTCAGCACGTATAAAATCAAATAAATTCCACTTTATACGTAAGCCTCTACTACGTCATATCGAGTTAAGAAAAACAGAAGATAAAAGACAAGGGTGAATTTTTTTCCAAAGAACCAAGAACAGAAACTCAATATCTAAAGATAGAAATGTAACATTTATTACATCGGAAAACCAAACAAAAACCAAAATGTATGCAACCTCCAAAAGTAATAAAAGAAATTACAACGGTTCCAAACAATTCTAAAATATAAATGAAACCTAATTATTAGTAAAACTCTTCAACTTTGGCGTCCTTAAACGTCGTCATCAAAGTCATCCTCGTACTCCAGGTTTACTTGCTCATCTTCTCTCCCCCAAACACATAAATAATCATGCATTTGAGGTAAGTACAATGTACAGAGTAAGAAGTCGAAGCTACAATTTAACTAAGGTTCTTTAACAGTTTTTATTTTAATAAGTATCTTTAGGAGACCGTTTCGATCTAACGTTCACTCCATGCCCATCGACACTTCATGACTATACGTTTCAAGCTTAGCTTTTCTTGGTTACATCATTACTCAAGGACACTACGCTTGGCGTTCATCAACCTGAAGATATACTTGCTAACTAATGGTGATTAGCACCGATTATCTCCGCGGTCTCCCCGGTATGCGTATACGTTCGATGACATTCCTCCACTATCCTTACGCCTTTTGAGCCAGTAGCGTTTTCACCTTTTTATGAACGCATCACCTCGCCGATATGAAATAGTGCCAAACCGAGAATAAGTGGCGTTTTATCTTTTACTACACTTACGTAATTATTATCCGTTGTTATTTAGCCACTGTTAAGGGTGATTTTATATGATTTATATCGTTATATTTTGTAACAATTTCCTCCATATTCGTATTATTTGCATAGAAATTAAGGGTTTAATCGAAATATTGAGCAAATGAGTTTTAAAAGTATTTAAGTGTAAACTTGAGCTAATTTCGTGATTTTATTGGTAATTATCTATGGTTTTAGACTTTGCGTGTTCTTATGGTTTTGAAGGTACATTTACATGTCATGGAGAGGGATTGAAGGAGCTGAAAAGATACTTGATTGAAGGTTAAATGGAAGGAAAAGATGCAAAGCAAATTTGGAATGAAGAATTGCATGCAAGACTGGATGGACGTGCGTTCACCATGCGTCCAGGATGGACGGGCGTCCAGAGGTATCAGACGGGCGTCCACGGCCGACATCAGCATAACCGACCTAGTTTTCTATAAAAGCAGCCGCATTCTCAACCCTAATCATCATATACACATTACAGCAGCCGCAAAAAACCCTAAATTCTGAAGCCGAGTTGTGCTCGGTCGGCCAAGCCTTGGTGCTTGGTCGACCGAGGGTTAGATTAGTTGTTTTATTTATTTTGTTTCGTTTTCCTTCCGGATCATGAGGATGGCTGGAAGCTGATCAAACTTAGAGCAAGCATGTGAAACTTTTCTGCTTCGTTTTTATTTCTCCCTTTGGATGATTTTGTGAGTTTTAATTAAAGTTGTTTCTTTTCTATGATTATGTGTTATGCAAATTTAAATCGAGAGATGGTTTGCTATTGATGTTTACTATGTGACGAGAGTCGGTGTAAACCTAGATCACCATAGGAAAGATTGGATCTTTAACCTATAAGTAACGAGAGTTGATTTGGTTGAATATCTAGGTTGCTAGATTGAATAAAATCTTACACCTCTGAATTGAAAGTGTTAATCTTTAAGATCGAGAGATAAAAGATTGATAGACAAATTACCTAAGAGATTGGGAATTCATACCTTTGTTAGGTGAATCACAAGTTTAATTAAATCATCATAAGATAACCGTAGAAAGAAAGCGAGGGTTGCGGGACGGTGGATCATTGCTTGTTCTTTGTTGAATCACCATAGTCTTTGTCATGGTTTTACTAGTTTTATTTATTTTCTTAGTTTGTAGTTTAGATTTATTTTTCGCAATGATCTTTCCTGGCTTTGGACTGACAATCCTCTGTCCAGTTTACTTTTCGTTTTGTTATTTTAGGTTTTAATAATAATGGTATCAATCTTAGGAAAATTAATGAACTAGATAACGACGATTCCCTGTGACTCGACTCCGGTTGCAGCTACTATACTACGATCCCTGCACTTGGGGTATACCGGATTTATAAATTATTACTTGTTTATTTTCATTAGATAAAATCCGAGACAACCACCTAAGTGTTTTCAAAATTAAACTCACCTTATCAACTCTACTCCCTAACATAGATAGCTAGACATTACAACCTATCAAGTACACAGACATTGATGAACTCTAGCTCATCAAAGCACAAACCTTTTCATGTCTTTTCGACGGTCCTGAACTTCAACTCCCTTTAAGAGTACGTCCGGTGCCGGAACCAAATGCATCAGAAACTCAATCGAGGCTTGTTTACATTTAATTAATGTTATAAGATCAAAGGTTAACATTTAGAACTCATTACAAAGCTTAAACCCACATTTTCCCTCAAAATAAGGGCCGGTGCACCCACACTGGGGTTCAGTGCGCACGCACGGAGCCTCTGTATGTAAAATCCAAAATCTACTCGACCAGTGCACCTGCACTGGGTCTGGTGCGCCTGCACTGGTCTTCGGTGCGCCTGCACTAACTCTCTAAATGTAAAATTCTGGTTTAGGGCATCTAGTGCGCCCGTATTGAGCATGGTGCACCCGCACCAAGTGCAGCAACTCCCCAAAAACTCAGTTTTTGAACCCTAATCGATCCTTTATTGTTCTCTAACTTATTCAGCATCAATATACTAAGAAAATAGAATAAAAAATTGTCTTTTACCAGGCCCTAACATCCAATGATTCTTAAAGAACTCGTAGCATGAATTCTAATCATCAAAACATCAACAAAGTCGTAACTTAAACCCTATAAACCGTAATTAACGTGTAGGAAGACCTTCTTACCTTTAGCAAGCTATTCCACATCCAAAACTCAGAAAACCTACAGCAAACGATCCTTCATCTCACAGAAAACCTATGTGATCAATTCCAAAAAAAAGTTAGATTCGATCACACGCTTTGATTAACACAAAAATATGAAAGCTATGAGTTTTGATCTCCAAAACTCATCTAAAACAACAGCTAGATCGAAAGTATTACCTTGAGAAAAGGTCCAACTTTCTTGTGTTGAAACGACGCTCCTTTCACGACGATTCCAATGCTCAACCCGAATCTGAAAATGGTTGAGATTCGACCTAAAAAATCGAAGAAATCTCTCAAACTTTTCTCAAGCTCTCACACGCAGATAATAGGGATTAGGAGGTGGAAAATATGATTCAAAAGGTTAGGGAAACAACTTGGGTTTATTTTTCCTTAAATAGGAAAAATCCCAATAATTACCTAATCCATTATTTTCCTTAATCACCCCTTTTACTTAAAATCATATTTCCTTAATATATATATATATATATATATATATATATATATATATATATATATATATATATATATATATATATATATATATATATATATACAACACGACATATATATATTTTCCTCGTAAAAACTTAACTCCTATAAAAGAAGTCAGAATAATAATATTTTATTTTCGCAAAATGACACGTCTGCCATTTCACGAAAATCAGAATATTACAGATTTTGCGCACGATCAAAAGAGAAAAGATTTAGATTCTTGATTTTCCCAGGTGATAGACAAATTTTATAATTTTCGGATGAGAATGAGTCGGTCAAAAACAATTATTCTTGCCGAATGCACATGCTGTTAGGATTTCCATATTAGTAAATACTGATGTGGATTGCAGATTGCAATCAAAAGTAGAGTAATTTGAACTTCATTCCGAAATGAAAGCTGTATATAAAACTGTTTTCTGCCATATATTAAAAATTCAGGAAATTATAAGTTATTTAACCTTTTCAAAATAGAAGAATAAGTGAAAGTGAAGCTGTAGATTTTCTAGATAGAGTGTCCGGTATTAACATGATGATTCTGAACAATCCATAATTATTATTGGGTTGATGTAAGAATAAAAGTTGTAGGAAAAACAGTGGTCTATCTTGCTGAAAATGTTGAGAATTTTTGGAGTTGGAGAAATGGTTTTACCTAAAAGGCAGCCACAGAAACATAAAGCATCCGCTCATGTTGGATAAAACCAACCACGAGAATAATGAAAACTATGTGCCAAAGAAAGAAACCTTTAACACTAATAATTGAAACGGGTGAGAAGAACTTGGAAAGGATAGAATTTTGTATGGAGTTCATGTAAGAACTGATCACGTGTAAGTCGCTTCTACTAGTAAGAGGAGTAGGTCAATCGTCGTATAGCGAGGCGAGTCAAGGTCATTCCCACAGAGACTATTATTTAATAATGTTAAACACAAACACAATTCATAGGTAAACCAGATAACGGTGGTCATTGACGAACATAAAGAAACAGTAAATAAATGAGATGCAAAAAAACCCATGGCCAATCATATATTGAAAAGACATTAACCAAACTATTCACAACTAATCTCCCCTAAATCCTTATCTGAGAAAGAGTAAATTAAACCTATCGATCAATGTAGCTGACACCAAGCAACAGAATTAAGGTTACTAAGTATCTCGCAATTGCAATAAAAACCGTCGTAATTGCGATAGAATGCAACCGTTAATTCCGTGTTTATTATTAAGAAATGAATAATCAGGATTAATGTTCGTTTAAATAATTCATAGTTGATTAGATGCATGCATAGTCTAGATCTATCACATGATAAACCATGAATCTAGGATACAAAATTAAATATTGGAATAGATCTTATCCATAACGAAGAATAGATCTACTTCTTAATTCTCTCACTCTCCGGTGATTTGAATCGATCCATGATGAACGTAAACCAAACACAATTCAATAATGAAAGACTCATGACTATTTGCAAGAAAAGAAAAGAAGTTTTAACAACTAAAAGACTATATTATATCAAATTGATGAAGAAGTAGAAGAATGGATTATGAATAAAAATTCGCAGCCCCAATGGCCTCTTATATAGTGTATCGACCTAAGGGAAAACCTAATCCTTGGCGGACAAGAAAACGCATTTCTGGCTTCTAGAAGGCTCACAATGCCGGTGACAGGCTTAGAAAATAGGCGGGCAATTCCATCCTTTTTCTTTGACGACTCAACTCGGAAGCTTCTTGAATCCCTAGACCCGTTTTCACTGGGCTCACAATTGGGAGAGTATGGCTCGCATTTGCCGGCACACACTTCGGTATTTGGACCATAACCTGACCTACATAACTCCAATTTCGGTGATTCAAAGTGCTATGGAATCATCGTGTCAAGACCTAGAACTTTAATGCATAAGTCCAAGCCCACTTCATCATTTAAGTACACTGAAACTGCGTTCAAATATCACCAATCAGATTCTCGGGTCCAATCTCTGCTCGAAACACTTCAACCATCAGCTCTGTCATATTCTTTATAAATTGACTATCGTATCTAGACAAAATGTTTCTCCAAATACTCATTTTCCTTAAATAAAACAATAGCACACACAGTAGGTTCTATTTACGGAAAATAACGCATAAAATACACTGGTAATACGTATAATACCAACTTAGTCTACCCAGGCATGACTTAATCACATTTAGCTAATTAACCCATGATTTCATACACTATAAACTCATGGAGAACACAAATAAGGGGTAAGTTGATTGTAAAATATGATACCAAGTTGACCGTCATCAACTACCCCCACATGACTTTTGATCGTCCTGCGAAAAAACCAAATTAAACAAACCCTTTAAACATTAAAAACTATTTAAAAATAGACTCATTCAAGATTTCTAAATAATATGAGGGTCAACACATAACCATAAGTAATCCATTTAGCACTATCTCGTAGTAGAATCGACGTGTGTGTTGTTAACTCTCAAACAACAGTGACGCGGACATAATCACATTATACCGACTTACAGTCTAGTTAGCTAATCTCAAGCTCACTTGTCCCTTTTCGTCATTGTTTATGTTAGACATATTCTAGTTTTAATGATGAGTGCCAGACTAGCTATTATAGAGCAAAGGCAAAAAGATGTCTAGAACTAATGTATAGGTTTATTAGAGTTTGATCTTTGTATAAGTTTGATCAAACAAGCACTGTGAAGAGGTTAGCTGACTTGTTCAGCAGACCTATGTAGGTTAGATGTTCAATAGAGTGTCTAGGACCTGTTGAAGACTGAAGGCTGATAGTTCAAACTCAGTAATGAAGGCTAAGAGATCAAACTTAGTATTGAAGTTTAAAAGCGAAGGATATGGGATCATAATTTAGGTAAGTTTGTGATGGCCTAAACTGATCACATATACCTTGTATTGAAGGTCTAAGTTCCACAAAAGGAAATGCGATGATTTGAACTTAGTTATACCTAAAATGGTGTACACTAACTTCATAATCAAAGTTAGATGAGAAACAGTCAGCTCAAGTGTTCATTGAAACACAGCTGACTAAAAGTCTGTTGACCATATAAGTACATCAGCAGACTTATGAACTAGGTATCTGCTGAATGTAAATTAGATTTAATCCAAGTTTTTTTGGAAGATTAAATGGATAAGGATTAATTAAAAGTATTGGATTAAACGGTCAATCAATGGCTAGGATGAAAGGGAAGTTGTAAGGATTTCAAAGCCAAATCAATATGGAATTAATTCATCGGTTGATAGACTGTCTGTCAGAAGGACACTGACACTGACCAAGATGTATAGCTGAGGGAATTTCAGGGAATAATCAGACAATCCTATAACGGTTAAATTTGAAGATAAGATTTTCACCTATAAATAAAAGACCCCTAAATCAGATTTCAATACCGAATTTACAATCAATCAAGAGCAAAATACTCTGTTGAACTGAACTTTCATTACTAATCAAGAATTTTCTTCAAGTGTTATTGCATTCAAGAATCATCTAGTATCTACATGGAGATTATAAGCTGCTGATCTTGTCATCTTGATCAAAAGCTTGCTGAAACTGAATCACTTTCTTAATTCAACCCCTTCATTTTAAGAAGAACCTGAAGATAGAGAAGCACGGTTGAAGTGTCAAGGACGGTTGTTTTTGTGGTGGAGCTGGTGAAGAGGCAATCCTACCTATCAAGGACCAGTGGAGTACTTAAGATCAGCAATCCTACATGTTCTTAGTATTCAGTTTATGAAGCCATAGTCATTGGTCAAGGTCAAATAGTTTAAGGACCTTTTGTAACAGCTACCTCAAAAGACTTTAGTAAATTGTTTCCAACATCACAGGAGAAGAGTGTGCAGACAGGATTACACCACCTGGAAACAATATAAAACTTGCCTACTTTACTTTACTACATTTAATTTCTGCACTTAAGTTTATTTTCTTGTTTTTCATATCAACATGCTGAACTAGCTACTGAATTCACACACTTTGCACTACTAAGCATCTAATACTTAGTATCGTATTATAAATAACAAGTATAATGGCTTAATTTCATTATTCCGCTGCAACAGATTCACAGAACTTGATAGTCAGCAGCCTTCTTAAGTCATCAGACTATCAACCCTGCTGAATTTGTTTTAACTCTAAAAAAGTTTTAAGTGTTAAGTTTATTCACCCCCCTCTAAACTCAACCAAAGCCTTTTCAAAGGACCAATAATTGGTATCGGAGCAGAGCTTCTGTTCTGAAGTAATCCTATTGTTGTGCTTGTGAATAATCAAAAAAACTTTTTAAAGTTTTTGTTTTCCAATGCTTTTGCACCATGGATAACAACCAGTATGCTAGGACCATGTTGATGTGCTCTCTAGATCATTTTGATGAGTACAAACATCGTATGCATGCTTATCTAGCTGCTACACATGATGAAATGATGGATGTGATGAATGATGGACCACTTGAGATCACTAAAGTCATAAATGTGGTTAGCAAAAATCAAACTATACCATAACCAAAAAGTGAATGGTGTGCTGAAGATAGAAAGAGGTCAAATCTAAACAATATTGCTATTGATATCATCTACAGAACTTTAGATATCAATATGTACATGAAAGTGAACGATTGCAAAACTACCAAAGAGTTATGGGAGAAGCTGCAACTCATATATGAAGGAAATGATGTTATCAAGAAGAATAAGATCCGTGTGGCCAAACAGAAGTTTCAAAAGTTCAAAATGAAGTCCAATGGGACCATTGAACAAATGGAATCAAGATTCAAAGCAATTCTGGATGAGCTCACCCTGCTGAATGTTGTATACACAAAGGAAGATATCAATACAAGGATTCTTAAAGCCTTGCCACCAAAAGAATTTTGGGAGATGAAGGTTACTACAATGGAAGAATCCTGGAGACTTCATAAAGAGAATACCTTCAAGCTGTTCTCAGATCTTAAAGCTTATGAATTCAATAAGGACATCATTGCAAGTGCTGAAATGGAAGTAACAAAAACCACAGCACTCGCTGTCGCACACAAAGAAGAATCATCTACTGCATGATGGTGAACTGGATGAGATGGAAGAACAAATAGCATTGATGACCAAAAGAATAAGGATGATGAAATATGGAAACACATCACCAAAAAGCTATGGCAAGAAAACAAGTGAGAAAAAAGAAGAATCAAAGAACGATCATGACTTTCTATACTTTAATAGCAAGAAACCTAGAAACTTCAAACCTGATTGTCCTGAGTTAACACAAAAGAAGGATCCTGATTACTTGTGCTTTAATTGCAAAAAGCCTGGACATTTCGGATGATGGATGTGCTGACTGATGGACCACTAGAGATCACTAAGTCAGTAACAGTGGAAAGTGAAACTCAACACATTCCAAAACCAAAAAGAGAGTGGAATGTTGAAGATAGAAAAAGAGCAAACCTCAACAATATTGCTATTGATATCATATACAGAACATTGGATAGCAATATGTACATGAAGGTAAATGATTGCAAGACTGCAAAAGAACTTTGGGATAAGTTACAATTAACCTGTGAAGGCACTGATGCTATCAAGAAAAAATATCAGTGTGGCAAAGAAGAAGTTCCAAGATTTCAAAATGAAACCAAATGAAACCATTGAATGAATGGAATCTAGATTCAATGCCATCATGGGTGAACCCACTCTACTGAGTGTAAACTATTCAAAAGAAGAAATCAATTGAAAAATCCTAGAAGCCCTACCTGCAAAAGAAGTTTGGGAGATGAAGGTGACTGCCATGGAAGAAATGAGAAGTCTACATGAAGAGGAAACCTTCAAATTATTTTTAGATCTCAAGGCTTATAAATTTAGAAAGAAACTTACACCAGAAACTGAAAAGGAAGAAGCAAAGACTACTACATTGGCTGCCACACATCAAGAAGAAACATCGGAGCTCAAGATGATCTACTGGATGATATGCAAGAGTAAATTGCCCTACTGAGCAAGAAGATCAGAATGATGAAAACTTGAAGGGGTTCTCCAAGGAATTTCACAAAGAAATCTAGTGAAAAGAAGAAGGAAGAATCCAAGAAAGATAATGATTACTTGTGTTTTCAATGCAAGAAACCAGGACACTTCAAACCTGACTGTCCTGAATTAAAACAAGAAAAAGAACCTGATTATCTGTGCTTCAACTACAAGAAACCTGGACATTTCAGACCTACTGAAGAACAAGAATCAGCAAAGAAGACCTGGCAAGAAAGCAATGGTTGCTGATGATGAATCAGGATATGAAGTTGAATCAGAAAGGAAATGAATCTGATGATACTGCACTTGTTGCTGACATGGAAGATTGTGCTTTAATGGCAAACATGGATGAAACAGAGGAGGTATACAATTCTGTATCTATAAACACTCCTACTGAAAGTGATTGTGAATCAACTTGTGGTTCAAATCCTAAAAATTCTGACAATGAAGAAACTTTGGATGCCATCCTTAATCAACTGAGGATAATACAATCTGGCTATGAGATTGTGAAGGCTGAAAAGGAAGCTCTTCAAGAAGAAGTTGAAAGGTTAAAAGCTGAATTAAGAATTCTCAAGGGAAAGGAAAAAGAGTTTGGACAGAATCAACATAAGTTCATTGCACATTCAAGAGAGAGTCGGTGAATCTATCAACAATCTTGTTCCTCCACTGCATTCAAATCTGGAAAGCCTTATAGTGATAGAACATGCCTTGGATTTGGAACTCAACAATATATTAAGAGTGGATCCAGTAAGGTTACTGTTGGAAATAAAATTTATGTTTTGATGATGATTCATCACTTATTCAGTCATTGTTTTAGACCCTATTGATGAAGTGTCATAACTAGCTGTTATAGTGCAAAGCAAAAAGATGTCTAGATATCAATGTATAGGATTTAATAGAGTCTGATATTTGTTTAAGTTAAATCAGACAAGCACTGTAATATTTCTAGGTCGTGAACTGAGATAACGAGAAACTGGAAATTAGTTAAACTGGAAAACAGAGCACACCAATATATAACAGAAGAAGATAAGTTCGCTGAGGGACACAAACTCGGTTGACTTATCTAGAAGATGTAAGAATCGAGGTTCAAACTCGGTTGATGAAGAACTCGAGGTCACTGCACTCGGCTTATTGAAGACGTAAGAACCGAGGTTCAAACTAAATCGAGACTATATCGAGACTATATAAGTTAGGCTAAATCGAGACTATATAAGTTAGGCTTCAGGCAAGATTGTGATAACCTGAACTGACTATGTAGATCTTGAGCTTAGACACATAAGGACAATGATGACTTTGCTAATTTTCTTTAAAATGGTGTACTCTAGTTATATCAATAATAATCATATGAAAGGAAGAGTACTGAGTTGTTGGAGAAGTGTAAAAACTCAGTTAAAGCTTTTAGAAACTGAGAACTGACAAAGTTCTCAGTAAATCAGTTTTGAAACTAAGGCTGAACTAAACTGAAGAATAATCCAACCGTTATAGTACATTGATCATGATTGGAGGATAATCTATCCGTTTAGACAAGTAACGTACAAGCAAGAAAGTAGGACCACTAACGGCTACAAGCATTCAAATTCAATTTATCTGACCGTTAGATAAATCCCTTTAAATAGGTTGTTTCTTTAGAAACAAAAGAGAGGGTAGAGGAATTCTAAGAATCATTTCGGTCAAGAAATATTAATATCTAAGGGGGAAAATATTTTAAAATAATTCCTGCTAAACACTTAATTGCAAGATCAAGAAATTTCTTCAAGTGTTCATTAGCATTCAAGCATATCAAGATATATCATTTGAAGAAATCAGAGCTGTTCATAAACAGTCTTTATCTAGAAGAAAAGCTCATATCACAATTGAATCATAGTCATTGATTCAAGTCTCAACTTTGATTCTATCAAAGGTTCTAGACTGTGAAACACCAAGAAGGTGTGAAGGACAGTTGAGTGCAGTCAGGAAGACTGTGGTTGTGATGAGCTGGCGAAGAGGCAATTCAACCCTCCAAGGACCAGTGTTTCAAACAATTGAAGAACAACCATTCTACCTGTTCTACAAGTGTTTAGATAGTGAAGCCAGAGATTAAGCAAGGACTATCTGTTTAGAACTTTTTGTAACCGGGCCATCTCAAAGAAGTTCTAGTGGAATTTTCCTCTGCATCACATGGGAAGAGATGATTGACAGGATTACACCACCTGGAACCTCTATAATTCTTGTTTATTAATTTTACGCATTTACTTATTGCATTACAGTCACAATTATGTAGTTCTTACTTTCAATAAACATAAGAAACTGACTCAACACATTATCTGATAATTCATATCTTTTAAAGGCTTAAATTAATCCGCTGCCAGTTAACAAGACTAAGGACAAGTCAATATTGACTTATACTCATTTGAGTTAGCTTAACTCCACACAAGTTTAAACTGAATCTTAATTTGTTTTAAATCCATTCTTTAGTGGAAAGTTTATTCACCCCCTCTAAACTTGTGTTAGCCTTTCCAAGGGACCAACAATTGGAATCGGAGCTGATGACGTAGATCAAGTGATAATAAAATACTTGACCACCATAAACCAATACTAGCAAGAGGACTAGGACCATCGTAGTATAGCAATAGCGAATCAAGGTCGATCCCACAGGGAACCAATTGTGGGTCATTTATATACAAACAATTAATTACTCATGTCAAGAACACGAAGGCAGTCTATGACCAACAAAAGACATGAAAAGATAAACGACACGACTCGACACAACACAAATAAAGACACGCAATTAATCTCCCCAATTATTATGTTATCGTTTGGATCTAGAGATTCTATATAATTAAGCTAGATTCGACAACTATTAACCCGATTCGTATTTCTTTTATATTGTCTATGGGAGTCATCCCCTAAACTAGATCTAGCTCCGGGTAGGCCATCTAGATCACTATGCTACATTACGTGACTTCGCTTTTTAGGCCTCCATCTCATATAACTTGCATGCTTACAAACTTAGGGATGCCGATATTAACCGTATTCCTCACCTAGGCAACATTCCTGTGATTAGGCGTACTTCCTAAGCGATCGCATCAGTCTCTGTCCCATTAACAATTACTTGCACGGTCTTATGTTAATCTACGATTTACGTATAACTAGGTGTCGACAATTCCCAAATACAGAACAAATCTAGATCTTGCTGAAAGTCCCGGAAGATCAATTGATGAGCCGACCTAGGAGCCCTATATTGGTATTTCCTAATCATACGCTAATTAAAACAGACGAGCAACGTAGCCGTAGCCATGCCTACTAAGATAAGAAATTCTAGGTGGACAATCACACCATAAAGACGTGGCTAGATTGACGCGGTGAAAAACTAAATCTTAGCGTTTCTACATACGTAACGGATAAAATAGAGGTTCATAAAGCAATTATATAGATCTACTAAAAACATGATTGTCGATCATACCAAAGTCATCTATAGGTCACCGGATGACAGATCAGGGCGTGTGGATCCTCATAGACAAGGAATCTCTACTGCCTCATATCGTATCCTTAGATCTACATCGTCCGGTGAAGAACGAACAACCTCAAACAATAAATAATAATTGGGGAATTAATTACAAAGAACAAAGAAGAAATTAATACATGAACTTACATAACTGCAGAACTTGTAAAAAAACTGCTCTAAGAAAAACTGAAGATTTAATTATGAATTGTGTATATGTGCGTGTCTAGAGTGTGTATTGTATGTCTATATTTATAGGGGTTCAAGCTAATTAAAAGATATATTCCAAAATATCAAAACAATTAGAGACAACTCCCGGTTGATCTCAATAAAATGTGCCCCCCCTTTCATGCGTGTCCTCCAAAGTCGGCGCCACTCTTTTGATTGGCTTGCCGGTGCAAGTCATGCCTTACTCCTCTTTTCGTACTTATCCGATCTTTATCTTCAATGCATCCGGATTTCCTTGGATTTATCTTGAGATTTAATTCTTTCATTTGTATTTATCCTCCAAAAATTATCTCAATCTATAAAATATATATTTATCCCAAAATAAATCATATTTAAATAATAAAAACGGATAAATACCAAATTATAAATAAGAACAGATAAATACCAAATTATCTCTTTTAAATAATACAAACTGGATAAATACCAAATTTTAAATTATAAATCACATAACATTAAATAATCCATATAAACAAGTGATTTAATATAAAATATATATTATTAATCTCGATTTAAGGACAACGTTGATGACTTTTACGGGTATAATTTGACCGTCATCAACTACCCCCCACATAGACTTTGATCGTCCCGAACAAAGCATCAAAAAGTCATTCCCCAAGACAACATTTTCCATGGTCAAATCATACTTACACAAGAAACTCGAGTCTACTCATACCATTCATGCTCATAAGATATTCATTATTCACTACTCGCTATGAACCGAAGTGATGTGTGCATGTGCATTCAGTTTTATATATTCGTGGCAAGATTAAAGTTTATGCTAACTTCGCAATCTCAACATACCAACATCAGTATTCCCACTTCTTAAACCTCGCAATGGGTAAAGACATGGTGTAATAAGCAAGAGCGTTATCCAGAAGGTTTTTGGACTTGGAGACCTACAAAAATACTCAAAACCTCTTAAAAGTTGAAATTTTTTTCACATTTTCATATTTTCAAGCATTAACACATCTCAAGAAAGAAACTTGCTTTAAAAGTAAATTATGCATTGCAAGAATCCCCCTTTCACGGATTGGTCAATAACATTGAATATTACCACAAGCGCGAGGCTAATTTGGTAATGTTACTACAAGCCCAGTGTTTAACGCTTTGTCAAAACACAGATTATTCTCAAGCTTATTACTCCGCTTTGATGGCCAGAAGATAGGAATACATCAGTAGATAAATATCGACACTAAGTTCACATAACTAATCATCTACGCAATGTACACATAATTCTTAGTTATTAAAATTTGCGCGGTATTCGTCGATTCAATTTTGAGTAATCGAATAATAAATAAATACTTGCAATAATCGGCATGAATATCCTTAAATTCACATTCACATAAGTATAACATGATCACGTACTCATGAAAATTGGTTCCTTTCTTATCAATTCTAAGCTAAAGGGTACAAGATAAATAATATGGCATTTATTCAATTTTTTTCAATTTTTCATAAATTTTCTACCATACCGTTTCTTTTAATTTTTAATTATAGCACATCATAGCTAAGTCTCCTACCCCCACACTTAAACATGGCATTGTCCCCAATGACAAATAAAAATGAGAATTTAAGACAGAGACTTAGCTCAGGAAACGGCTCTCAAGTAGATGCAGAACATCGGAGTAATTTAAGCACGTCGTGGAGAAGCAAGTGAAAACCTGTTTAAGAAAACCAAACAGAAACTCCACAAAACCGTTAATAACATGTCAATGGAAGTTATAAAATAATGTGGCAGTAATTAGATATAAAATATCCAAAAACAAATTAAGCCACTTTATTCCATACAACCAATGACAAGGAAAACCAAAGAGTTAAAAGGACTTGTTCAGACACGAATTCTAAAAAATATATATAGACGCAAAAAGAAAGTACTAAATAGAAAGAAAAATAAACAAGCAACTAAAGATGGTAGTCTTCATCTATAATCTCCACCGCTTAAATATTCTTAAAACCGGGTGGAGAAGACAAAGATCAAAAAGCATTACCACGTGTGGGAGAACACGAGGTTTACTAGATGGATAAGGTATTTAATCTAGCTTAAAAGAGAATTTTGGTAAGGTATAACGGATTGAATGTGACCTTATGGCTAATGAATAAAATCAAATACTTAGCGCAGACGCTTCACGTTTTGATTGGATATGAACAACCTAGGGAGATGTAGCTTCTCCTCGAAATTACTAATAACCCAATGTATCACGTAAAAGTCATAACCATCATCAACAAGGTCGGATAGGTGTGATATCAAAAACTCATCATCTATGTGTGCCGGAAGGGTCGGAAAAATTGTGAAACTGAAATCTTCCGGTAAAAAGAGAAGTAGTATTTTGATCGAACCAAAGACTTTTAAAATCTTGCAAGGTGCAGAGCTACACTTACCCCAGCTAGGATTATGAAATCCAAAATGATAAAAGATAATCAGTAAAACTTAGCAATATTTCTAGTTCCGCAACACAAGGGTATTTGGTAAACAAAATGGAGGTTAAGAGTATGATGGGTTTAGAAAAAGAAAGTGAAGGGTGGCAAGAAAAGATAAAGGGTGGGTAAGAAATTGTGTATTTGGTGGGTTGAAAATTGGTTAAGGAAATTTGTTGGGTTAGGGTGGGAGAGTGAAATAGATGGAAAGAAAGAGAGGGGCTGAAAGAATGGTTAGAAATGTGAATTGTGAGGTAGATTGGTGAGAGAATAGAAAAAGGTTGAAGGGTGAAAAGGTATAAAAGGAAAGGATAAGGGTAGCTGCAGAACGAATTGCACACAACTTTGGATTTTCTCTCGGATCGCCATTCTAAAAAGTTTTGGAAGTTGACCAAAAAGCGTTCTTGTTTTCACCAATCATTCTCTGTTACATTTTCAGTGATTCTCAAGCTCTCTTATTGCTTCCATCTTAAGGTTGATTGCTAAATTACCTTTTCTTTAGCAATTTCTCGACTCTCCTACGGAACACTAATTCACGTGGCCTATATTGAGTAAAAAAGTTTTGCACATCCTTAGCCTAATGGCCATCGGAACACACGAAAATAAAAAACCTCAACATATGTCACGTTACTCTTATTTGACTAAAAGAAAACAAATCCTAAAATCCTAAAAAGAAATCCTAAGGGTTTTAAAGAAGTAGTTCTGAGTTTAAAGTCGTCAGCTCGACTTTCCAAAAAGCATCCTTGTCAGTCATCCTTCATAGTTCGCCAGACTTTGACCCTTTGAGCACTATAAGAGGTGGGCTCATTGCTTTTGCGGATTAATACCCTTCATTTGGTTGTGAGACCTAGGAAACTACATTTATCCATACCATTGATACAAAGCTCTTACCTCGGCTCTCGTTTTAGGAACTTGTGAATTCTAAGAAGATTTAGTCCTAGGGACCCATTTTAATCACATCCTCTACAATGCTGCTTCATTATGCTCTCTCAAAACTCAACGTCTTCTTTAGATTGCGAATTCTTAAAACTACACAAATTTTTGCCCCCACGGCCAGTAGAAGCAATCTCATGCATAGGACAACGAGATTTTGACAGAACTACGAGGAACTCTTTATTCACTGCTTCCTTCATCGACTACATGGTTCCCTATACCCTCTAGATGTGACCGATTGGGGGCAGAACCTTCCACACTAATAAAATTAATCTTACAAACCAACTCCAGGCTAAGATTCATACTCAGGTTCATGTATAGGCTAACTTATGCTCAAAGGACCAAAAGACAGTAAAACATAAGCAGAAAAGGTAGTACCTTGCCTTCAACATTGTACCACGAATAATTCGAAACTTTTAATATTTATTTTCTCGGAGCCATCTTGGTGCTTTAATGGTGTTTCTTCCATCGCTTTTCCCAACGTAGATTCGCGAGCCCAAATGTCGGGTTATTTACTCACCACCCTAAAATTACTGACTAAGATTATTGCTTCCTGGTTTCTCGCAAACGTAAGAAAAACAAAATGCATCGTAGATCGATTTTAACATGGTTTCCCATGTCGCTATCGACTCTACGGATTAAATATACAGAGATAAACAGACACGTGAAATTCCAGAGAACAGAACCAGGCTTGCTGGCAGCGAGAGGCAGTCTCGCTGGGAGCGGAACCAGCTGTTCCAGATTCTAGAATTTTTACACAGAACAGACAACCAGAGGGACTAAAAAACATAAAAACTGACTCTAAAACATAAAACTCGACATGAATAAAAAATTATTTATATATAAAATTGACCGTTGGTTCCCTGGCAACGGCGCCAAAAAACTTGATGACGTAGATCAAGTGATAATAAAATACTTGACCACCATAAACCAATACTAGCAAGAGGACTAGGTCCATCGTAGTATAGCTATAGCGAATCAAGGTCGATCCCACAGGGAACCAATTGTGGCTCATTTATATACAAACAATTAATTACTCATGTCAAGAACATGAAGGCGGTCTACGACCAACAAAAGACAAGAAAAGATAAACGACACGACTCAACACAACACAAATAAAGACACACAATTAATCTCCCCAATTATTATGTTATCGTTTGGATCTAGAGATTCTATATAATTAAGCTAGACTCGACAACTATTAACCCGATTCGTATTTCTTTTATGTTGGCTACGGGAGTCATCCCCTAAACTAGATCTAGCTCCGGGTAGGCCATCTAGATCACTATGCTACATTACGTGACTTCTCTTTTTAGGCCTCCATCTCATATAACTTGCTTGCTTACAAAACTAGGGATGCCGATATTAAACGTATTCCTCACCAAGGCAACATTCCTGTGATTAGGCGTACTTCCTAAGCGATCGTATTAGTCTCTGTCCCATTAACAATTACCTGCACGGTCTCATGGTAATCTACGATTTACGTATAACTAGGTGTCGACAATTCCAAAATACAGAACAGATCTAGATCTCACTGAAAGTCCCCGAAGATCAATTCATGAGCCGACTTAGGAGCCCTATATTGGTATTTCCTAATCATACGCTAATTAAAATAGATGAGCAACGTAGCCGTAGCCATACCTACTAAGATGAGAAATTCTAGGTGGACAATCACACCATAAAGACGTGGCCAGATTGACGCGGCGAAAAACTAAATTTTAGCGTTTCTACATACGTAACGGATAAAATAGAGGTTCATAAAGCAATTATATAGATCTACTAAAAACACGAGTGTTGACCATACCAAAGTCATCTATAGGTCACCGGATGCAAGATCTGGGCGTATGGATCCTCACAGACAAGGAATCCCCACTGTCTCATATCATATCCTTAGATCTACATCGTCCGGTGAAGAACGAACAACCTCCAACAATAAATAATAAATGGCGAATTAATTACAAAGAACAAAGAAGAAATTAATACAAAAACTTACATAACTGCAGAACTTGTAAAAAAAACTGCTCTAAGAAAAACTGAAGATTTAATTATGAATTGTGTATATGTGCGTGTCTAGAGTGTGTATTGTATGTCTCTATTTATAGGGGTTCAAGCTAATTAAAAGATATATTCCAAAATATCAAAACAATTAGAGACAACTCCCGGTTGATCTCAATAAAATGCACTCCCCCCTTTCATGCGTGTCCTCCAATGTCGGCGCCACTCTTTTGATTGGCTTGCCGGCGCTTGTCATGCCTTACTCCTCTTTTCGTGCTTATCCGATATTTATCTTCAATGCATCCGGATTTCCTTGGATTTATCTTGAGATTTAATTCTTCCATTTGTATTTATCCTCCAAAAATTATCTCAATCTATAAAATAGATATTTATCCAAAAATAAATCATATTTAAATAATAAAAACGGATAAATACCAAATTATAAATAAATACAGATAAATACCAAATTATCTCTTTTAAATAATACCAAAAGGATAAATACCAAATTATAAATTATAAATCACATAACATTAAATAATCCATATAAACATGTGATTTAATATAAAATATACTCCCTCCGTCCCATTTTATTTGTCCTCTTTGACTTTTCACACAGATTAAGAAAAGTGTAGTTAATGCTTTGAATCATATTAAATGATCTAATATTTTTACACTTATGCCCTTTAAGTTGTTGTTGGAGCATTTAATGCTACACATTTTTTTATTGTAAATATTGTAAAGAGAAAAGGGTATTTGAAGAAATTTAGCAATTAATGTACAAAGTGGACACTTATTTTGGGACAAACCAAAAAGGAAACATGGACAAATAAAATGGGACGGAGGGAGTATATTATTAATCTCGATTTAAGGACAACGTTGATGACTTTTACGGGTATAATTTTACCGTCATCAGGAGCAGTTCTTCCTTTGGGAAGTGATCCAAAGATATCTTACAAACCAGTTGATGAAAACCCCTTACTGTATTAGTTGTAAAAGCATTTTATTGAAACATAATGGATACATCTAGAATTAGAAGTTGGCTGAATAACCCCCTGATTGACTATTTGCAGAATGTTGTTTCTGACTTTCAGGATCAAGTATTTGAAAGACTCAGCACTACAAGATCACATACAAATCCAGAACCTCATTTTAGTAATGATGTGGAAATTGACTTCAACACGTACGATGTTGAATCCAGAGAATTTCCATCCCTAAGTGATCTCTCAGAAGAAGCAGAAAAGGAGTTGCTACGAGTAGCTGATTGCATAGAAGAAAAACTAACTGAAACCTTCATTGAAGATCCATCCATCGCAAAAGCCAAAGATATTGTTGACATTCTACCCATAAGCTATGGAGGTGAAAGTGATGAGGAAATCATACTGCTAGGAGCAGCACTGGAAAATATCAATGACAACAGGAAACAAGTTCTAAATGATGAAGATTCCTCAGATGAAAATTTATCTATCAAACATCAGGAGGTAATTGCATCTACATCTCGCACTCACATTGTAACACCCCGGTTTCCAATCCCGTCGGCCGCCGGTATTGGTCACCGTAATGTCACTTCACGACACACAGTCGTGGCAGTAATATCCAACATCCCACAACAGAAGGAACATAAACATCCACCATTCATTATTAAAGAGGTTAAAGTAATTACAATCTCTTAAATGAAATATGAAAACGTGCGGACGATCCAAATTTTCAAGGTTTTAAAAGGAAAAAATCCAAATAACATGCAAGCGTGTGACTGTGGCTATGTGGCTCTCAAATCCCCGCAACCTCCCTGCAACAAGCTATCACCCAGACCGGAATACCTGCTAAGAATCTGCTCCCCATAAATAGATCATAGCAGGATCAACCAGAAGTAGAAACGTCAACTAAAAGTTGAGTAAGGATAAATCAAGTATGTGAAAAACGAAAGATAACTAACAAGTTGAATTAAGACTTTCAAACCATACGTCAAGACCAACATCATGAAAAATGCCACCAATCCAAAAATGATACAACCAAACTATAAATGATTCAACCCATACAAAGAAGATACAGAACACCACACTCCATCTATACCTAAAGGTCCCGAATGTGCACACCCCTCAAAAGGGTAAACCCTAAAAAGGAGGATCCTAAATGTTTGCCAATGCTACCATCAATTAAATAGACCATCGCGTACTGGGGTGCAAGGAAACCTTCCCGGGTTCCCGGCTTCGGGTGCTACCCTATCCGGCCCGACCATACCAATGTCTGCAACTCCCCAAATACACTAAGGTCATTGAAGTCGTAAGGAAACCTTCCCGGGTTCCCGGCTTCGGGTGCTACCCTATCCGGCCCAACCACCATGGGTCTACAACCTCAATTCCTAAACTCCCAACCCCACAGTGATGTCAATACCCCTGACCTATCAAGACATGACTCCAAAATATATTCATAAGATTGAACCACAGTTACCAAAGAAGGGAAAACAATATAGACTAGACGCCCGTTTGGACGGCCGGACGCCCGTCCAAGTACTCTACTGGACGCCCGTCCAAGCTAATCCAGACGCTCGTCCACCAAAAACTGTTACATCCTGAATCAAATTTAACAACTCGGACGCCCGTCCAGATAATCCAGACGCCCGTCCACCAAAAACTGTTACATCTTGAATCAATTTTAACACCTCAGACGCCCGTCCAGATGATCCAGATGCCCGTCTGAAATGTGCCCCTAAGCAGACGCCCGTCCACAAAGTTAGGACGCTTGTCCACCCTGGGTTTCAACAAGAACCCTAGCGATTTCGACATGGTTTTCCCTTCGACTCTTCATCAAAAAAATCAGCAAATAGCAGCAATTTATCATAGAAAGCCTCATATAAATGCACCATAACATTTATAACTTGTAACCCAAACCCAAACGCATTTTACGGAAATTTAATACTCCAAAGCATGATCATCCACGTAAACGCTTTTGACCAAAGATTTACAGCAATTTGTTTTCTGCTTCCAAGCACAAACACAAAGGCCTATACATTCTAAAAACACAGCAAACAGCCCCAACTTGTACTTAAAATCCTGATCAACAATGCTACACAACCCAAACAACTTACACCACCCTATACATTACTAAAAGTCCCATCTTTCGAACCAAACGAAAACGTAACTTAGAAATATCCTTACCGAATTGCTGCGTTTTTGAAAGCCCTTGCTCGCTTAGAAACGCTCCTCAACGAAGCTTGAATCTATATCTATACATAGAAGGAAAGATACTAAAATTACAACACAATTCCAATGAATAAAAAGGCAAACCGAAACGACATCATTCCCCCCCACGCATGTATGGATCGGTCATGGCCTTTGGCCGGCCGATCGTCATGCTCGAATTGTAGGAAACCAGTAGACGACCCTTACCGACGGCAACGACGATGGCAAGAATCCTTAACACGAAGGAGAGATTTCTCTCCTTCTCTTCACAAGAATCGGCGGCAATGGGGGGTTTGATTTGGGTTTCACGTTGTTTTTGGGGAAATAAGGAAGGAGAAAGGAAATAAAAATCCTTTTAATTGCCAAGGTAGGGATTTTGGAGAATTCTTTTCTTTTCTTTTTATTAAGAAAATTAAAGAATTATAAAATTCCTTTTTAATTATTAATTAATCCTTACATTTAATTACTAATCAAATATCTCCCAAAATGACCGAATCCTTTACCGATTAATTAGAAAGTCAAAAATTTCGGTATGTTACATCATCCCCACCTTAAGACAAAACTTCGTCCTCGAAGTTCGGGTTCGTACCGGGCGTTATTCCACCCCCCCTTAAAACACCCTTCGCCCCCGAAGATAAGCAAAAGGGTTTTACGTACAAGGCTTGAAGATGGCATACCTTAAGGGAACAAATGCGGGTACTTCTGTCGCATAGCATCCTCCGCTTCCTATGTCGCCTCCTCGGTGGCATGGTTAGACCATAAAACCTTGACTATGCGAACTTCACGTCCCCTTGTTTTTCGTACCTTGGTATCTAATATCTGTACCGGTACCTCCTCGTAAGTCAAGGATTGATCTAGTTCAACAACCTCCAGTTCGATCACGTGAGAAGGATCACTCACGTACTTGTGCAATTGAGATACATGAAACACATTATGCACCTTCTCCAACGCCGGTGGCAAAGCTAGTCGATATGCCACTTCACCTATGCGGTCCAAGATCTCATATGGCCCCACGTAGTTGGGACTCAACTTCCCTTTCTTGCCAAAACGCATAACTCCTCTGGTTGGTGATACTCGTAGCAATACCTTATTGCCCACGGCGAACTCAATATCTCGGTGATGTAAGTCTGCATAACTCTTCTGCCTATCCTGGGCAACCTTCATCTTTTCTCTGATTATCTGCACCTGCTTAATCGTATCTTCGATCATCTGCGGTCCCAAAATCGCTGCCTCGGACGAATCGTCCCAACAAACCGGACTCTTGCACTTCCTACCATAAAGTGCCTCAAAAGGTGCCATCTTAATACTGGCATGGTAGCTGTTGTTGTATGAAAACTCAATAAGATCGAGATTTTCCTCCCAAGAGCCTTTGAATTCTAATACACA
This sequence comes from Gentiana macrophylla, assembly GCA_026214975.1. Classification (NCBI taxonomy): domain Eukaryota; kingdom Viridiplantae; phylum Streptophyta; class Magnoliopsida; order Gentianales; family Gentianaceae; genus Gentiana; species Gentiana macrophylla. The sequence continues at coordinate 56,615,954 of CM047807.1, read as the reverse complement.
TGCCTCAAGATGTCTTCCAAAGTTTGTATGGTCTTCTCCGTCGACCATCGGTAGCAGGTGAAAAGTCAGACTCATTCGCAGCTCCGTCCCCAAGGTCATCTCAGAGCTCTGGAAAAATCGAGATATGAATCTCGCATCTCTATTTGACACAATGTTCTTTGGGTATACCATGTAGTCTCACAATATTTCTCCGGTATGCCATAGCCAATTCTGTCTTACTCCAAGTGTCTTTCATCGGAATGAAATGCGCCGTTTTTGTCAGTCTATCCACAACGACCCAAATCATATTATTCCCTTTAGGACTCCTCGGTAGTCCGCATACAAAATCCATGGAGATAGCATCCCACTTCCAAATCGGCACATCCAAATGGTCAGAGCATACCCTCGTGGGCGCCGATGTTCAATCTTGACCTTCCGACAAGTCAAGCACTTTGACACAAATTCTCGCTACTTCGCTTTTCATATTGGGCCACCAAAAGGTTTTTTGAGATCTTTATACGCTTTGTCTCCTCCCGGATGAACGAGAATAAGGCGTCTTATGAGCTTCACTCAAGATCCGCCTCTTGAGTTCTTCGTCGGCCGGTCGGTACACACCACCGACCCTTAAACCGGATACTACAATCCTCATGTAACGTAAAATCAGCTGCACCATCTGTACCAATCTTGGCCTTCTTTGCCTCGATTACCTTGTCACCCACTTGACTCACCCGGATCTCAGCGTATAATTCGGGTTGCAAGACGAAGTCGCTTTTATCTCCGCCTTTCTTGATGACACAAATATCCATACGGTCCAACTCTTCTCACAATCTAATCCGAGCTACTTCCTCGCACAAGGAATGAATCGATTTCCGACTCAAAGCGTCCGCCACTAAATTGGCCTTCCCTTCGTGGTATTGGATTTCCATGTCATAATCTTTAATTAACTCCAACCAACGCCTCTGACGCATATTGAGCTCCTTCTGTGTAAATATGTACTTCAGACTCTTGTGATCTGATAATACCTTGAATGTTATCCCATACAGGTAGTGTCGCCATATCTTGAATGCGAAGACCACAGCTGCCAACTCTAAGTCGTGAGTCGGGTAGTTACTCTCATAAGGTTTCAGCTGCCTCGATGCATACGCGATCACTCGCCTCCGTTGCATCTATACACAACCCAGGCCATTCTTCGACGCGTTGGTATAAACCTCAATTCCCTCATTACCCTCTGGTAATGCTAAAACAGGAGCTGTAGTCAACCGTTCCTTAAGCAGTTGGAACGCCTCCTCACATTTTTCATCCCACTTAAACCGGTTCTCTTTCTTCATTAATGCAGTCATCGGCCTCGCAATCATGGAAAAGTCTTACAAATCTTCGGTAATATCCAGCCAAACCCAAGAAGCTTCAAATTTTTGCAACATTCTTAGGTGTTGGCCATCTCGCCACTGCCTCTATCTTGCTCGGGTCAACGGATAAACCATCTTTCGAGACAACATGCCCCAAGAATGCCACTCGTTCCAACCAGAATTCACATTTAGACAGTTTCGCATACCGTTGTTTTTTCCGTAAAATCTGCAGTACGAGCCTCAGGTGTTCGGCATGTTCTTCCTTAGTCTTAGAGTAGACCAGGATGTCGTCAATAAAGACTACTACAAACTGGTCTAAGTAGGGTCTGAATACCCGGTTCATGAAATCCATGAAAATCACTGCGCGCTGGTCAATCCGAAAGGCATGACCGTGAATTCATAATGTCCGTACCTGGTACGAAATGCGGTCTTTGGGATATCCTCATCTGCTACCCTGAGCTGGTGATACCCTGATCGCAAATCAATCTTTGAGAAAATACATGCCTCCCGTAGTTGATCGAACAAGTCATCGATCCTCGGTAACGGATACTTGTTCTTCACTGTGACGTTGTTCACTCTCCCGTAATCAATACACAGCCGTATACTACCATCCTTCTTCTTCACAAACAACACCGGTGCTCCCCACGGTGACACACTCGGTCGGATGTACCCCTTATCGAGCAGTTCTTCCAATTGTACCTTCAGTTCCGCTAATTCATTAGGTGCCATACGATAAGGTGCTTTCGATATCGGTCTGGTCCCGGGCATCAACTCCACTGGAAACTCTACCTCCCTCTGGGGTGGCAAACCTGGTATCTCATCCGGGAATACATCCTCAAAATCACGGACTACATCAATGTCCGTTAGTTTAGGATCCCCTGTGCTTACATCATGTACGTGACACATAAACAACGGGTACCCTTTCTTGACGAGAGATCTCAACGTCACCACCAAAATGATCTTCATGTTAGGTTATCAACAAATCCCTTGTAAGATACTCGCACCCCTTTAGGGCCTCTCAAAGTCACCTTCTTCTACTCACAGTCAATTTTGGCTTTATGCCGGTTCAACCAATCCATACCCAAAATAACGTTGAAGTTCTCGAGGGGGAACTCGATCAAGTCAACCGACAAGTTGACTCGCATAATCACTAACGGTACGTCTCTATACAACTTAGAGCATGGCACTAACTCTCCCGAAGGTTGCATAAACTCACTGTTAATCACCTCGAATGTAGCTAGACCCAATCTCAAAACATGCGAACCCGCTATAAAGGAACATGATGCACCCGAATCAAAAAGTACGTAGGATAAAAATGAGTTAACCAGAAAATTACCCGTCACTACGTGGTTGCTCGATCGGCCTCCTCTCTCGCCCGGTCGAATAATTTCCCGATCGATTTATTCCACCTCTGGATCAGGCCGGGCCGACCACGATGGTCGGTTCCTGTTTCCACCAGTGGCCGTAGGTGTACCCCCCCTGTCGGCTCTGTGCACGGGTACTACTCTGCTGCTCGTTACCCCTACTCATGTTTTCCCGTGTTACCCCTTAGAGCTCCACCCATGTTGCTTCCCGTAACCGATGCCGACCCGGCAGGTGTTGGAGCCGCAAAACACTCAAACCGTCTATGTCCAAACTTCCCGCAATTGTGACATTGAACTTGTGCACCTGAACAATCGGTACCCGGATGATTTCTCTGGCACCGCTTGCAATGATAACTTCGTGGCCGACTAAAACCCTGAGAGTTACCTCTCGCTGACTGACCACCACTGCCCCTGGTAAGGTGGGAATTTCCCGAAAAGGATGGTCGTACTGGTGGGTTCCCAGAATTGCTCCGCTTTTGCTGTCCCTGATTGTCTTCAGAGACGCTCTTCCTCTTGTTAGTAGCATGTGCCGCTTTAACCTCTCTCCGAATCCTCTCAATGTTGCCTGCTACTTCACACATCTCTTTTAGGCTCGTGAAGCCCTTACTAGCCCCCATACGATCCCGGATCGCCAAATCTAAGTATTGTTCAAACTTCACCATCTTGGCCTCTTCGGTCGGCACTAGCTCAGGTGCATAAACCGCCAAGTCAACAAACTTCTCGTAGTACTCTTGAACAGTCATATCCCCCTGTCGGAGATTATCGAACTCAACTCGCAGTTCTTTCCTCTTATATTCAGGAAAGAATTCACGCCTCAGCTCTTGCTTAAACTCAGCCCAGCTCAGTGGTACCAGCACGGGTTCCCCATGCTCACCTTCATTCTGAGCCAACCGATCTTTGTTCGCGCCCCACCACAGATCGGCCCTATCAACCAGGTAGAAAGCCACTTGATCGACCTTCAGTTCCTCTGGACAGCCCAGAGGGGCAAAAATCTTTTCGAACTCCCTAATCCACCGTTCGAGCCCCTTAGGGTCTCCCTTACCATCATACTGGCTAGGTCTCTGCTGACTCACAGCCCTAGTCATGCCGGTAGTTGACCCTTGAGAACGATCCTCTGTCAGCTTGTTGACCGCCTGAATCAGGTCTTGATTCATCTTAACCAACTGATCAATCAGCTGGTCCCTCTCATTTCCATTCCTAGGAGGCATAGCTAAAACTACAAAAAGTAAACAATCATGTATTCCATTATCACCTATATCATGCCACAGAATATTTCACATATACTAACACTTACTGCCCAAAATTAATTGCAACACACAGCCACATTTCCACATACATCAGAACTTACCGTACCTTCCCTACATAGAACTCAATACCTACCCCACACATCCTCACTGTGCTTATTTTAGTGAATTTATTCCTAAGGTTCATTTTATGTGGTGGTCCTGGAGTCGAACGCTCTCTGATACCACTTTGTAACACCCCGGTTTCCAATCCCGTCGGCCGCCGGTATTGGTCACCGTAATGTCACTTCACGACACACAGTCGTGGCAGTAATATCCAACATCCCACAACAGAAGGAACATAAACATCCACCATTCATTAATAAAGAGGTTAAATTAATTACAATCTCTTAAATGAAATATGAAAACGTGCGGACGATCCAAAATTTCAAGGTTTTAAAAGGAAAAAATCCAAATAACATGCAAGCGTGTGACTGTGGCTACGTGGCTCTCAAATCCCCGCAACCTCCCCGCAACAAGCTATCACCCAGACAGGAATACCTGCTAAGAATCTGCTCCCCATAAATGGATCATAGCAGGATCAACCAGAAGTAGAAACGTCAACTAAAAGTTGAGTAAGGATAAATCAAGTATGTGAAAAACGAAAGCTAACTAACAAGTTGAATTAAGACTTTCAAACCATACGTCAAGACCAACATCATGAAAAATGCCACCAATCCAAAAAGGATACAACCAAACTATAAATGATTCAACCCATACATAGAAGGTACAGAACACCACACTCCATCTATACCTAAAGGTCCCGAATGTGCACACCTCTCAAAAGGGTAAACCCTAAAGAGGAGGATCCTAAATGTCTGCCAATGCTACCATCAATTAAATAGACCATCGCGTACTGGGGTGCAAGGAAACCTTCCCGGGTTCCCGGCTTCGGGTGCTACCCTATCCGGCCCGACCATACCAATGTCTGCAACTCCCCAAATACACTAAGGTCATTGAAGTCGTAAGGAAATCTTCCCTGGTTCCCGGCTTCGGGTGATACCCTATCCGGCCCAACCACCATGGGTCTACAACCTCAATGCCTAAACTCCCAACCCCACAGTGATGTCAATACCCCTGACCTATCAAGACATGACTCCAAAATATATTCATAAGATTGAACCACAGTTACCAAAAGAAGGGAAAACAATATAGACTAGACGCCCGTTTGGACGGCCGGACGCCCGTCCAAGTACTCTAATGGACGCCCGTCCAAGCTAATCCAGACGCTCGTCCACCAAAAACTGTTACATCTTGAATCAAATTTAACAACTCGGACGCCCGTCCAGATAATCCAGACGCCCGTCCACCAAAAACTGTTACATCCTGAATCAATTTTAACACCTCGGCGCCCGTCTGTATGATCCAGACGCCCGTCTCGAAATGTGTTTCTAGCGCACGCCCGCCCGTCCAAAGTTAGGGCCGCTGGTCCACCCCGGTTTCAACAAGAACCCTAGCGATTTCGACATGGTTTTCCCTTCGACTCTTCATCAAAAAAATCTGCAAATAGCAGCAATTTATCACAGAAAGCCTCATATAACAGCACCATAAAATTTATAACTTGTAACCCAAACCCAAACACATTTTACGAACATTTAATACTCCAAAGCAGGATCATCCACGTAAACGCTTTTGACCAAAGATTTACAAAGAATTTGTTTTCTGCTTCCAAGCAAAAACACAAAGGCCTATACATTCTAAAAACACAAAGAAACAGCCCCAACTTGTACTTAAAATCCTGATCAACAATGCTACACAACCCAAACAACTTACTCCACCCTATACATTACTAAAAGTCCCATCTTTCGAACCAAACGAAAATGTAACTTAGAAATATCCTTACCGGAATTGCTGCGTTTTTGAAAGCCCTTGCTCAGTTAGAAACGTTCCTCAATGAAGCTCGAATCTATATCTATAGATAGAAGGAAAGATACTAAAATTACAACACAATTCCAATGAATAAAAAAGCAAACCGAAACGACATCATTCCCCCCCACACGCATGTATGGATCGGTCATGGCCTTTGGCCGGCCGATCGTCATGCTCGAATTGTAGGAAACAAGAAGACGACCCTTACCGACGGCAACAACGACGGCAACAATCCTTAACAAGAAGGAGAGATTTCTCTCCTTCTCTTCACAAGAATCGGCGGCAAGGGGGGGTTTGATTTGGGGTTTCACGTTGTTTTTGGGGAAATAAGGAAGGAGAAAGGAAATAAAAATCCTTTTAATTGCCAAGGTAGGGATTTTGGAGAATTTTTTTCTTTTCTTTTAATTAAGAAAATTAAAGAATTATAAAATTCCTTTTTAATTATTAATTAATCCTTACTTTTAATTACTAATCAAATATCTCCCAAAATGACCGAATCCTTTACCGATTAATTAGAAAGTCAAAAATTTCGGGATGTTACACACATTGCCAAAAACAGTAAGAGAAATGAAGATTTCAATGAAACCTTGGACATACACATAAAGGAATTGGAGGTAATTCAGAAGAATTGTGAGAATGTCAAAAAGGAGAAAAAAAAATTTCAAAGCTGAAGTTTCGAGATTGAATGCTGAGATCAATGTAATCAAGGCTAATAATGGAACCAAGGTAATTCGACCAACTGATGAACTGACAGAAGTAATAAACATCACAGAATCATTAGTTGATCCAATTCCCAGCATTCAATTCTAACCTGGAAAACCATTTGGAGACAGATCTGGTTTAGGGTTTGATCATCAGCAAAATTATAAGTACAGACCAAGTTCAGATGCAATGAAATTTGTGACTACACAATAGTCAGGAACTCAGAAAACTGATAAATTTATTAGAACTGACAAAAACTCAAAGACACCAAATACACAAATCGACAGAATCAGAAAATCAGGTTGTTAGAAAGCACAAAACTGACAAATTTTACAGAAACCTCGTAAGGCCGAAAGACAAAAGCGACTGTAGATCGCTTAGAAAAACCTTCAAGTCACATTCATATAAGAATGAAGATCAATCATGGAATGACAGACTCAGAATGAAAGGGAGACTATTTCCCATTGATGAAGACTGGAGTGTACCATCATATCAGTTTCACAAACCAATAACTGCTAGGACAAAACAACAAAAGTTTGTGAAAACTTACATTACTCAGTCAAAATATCAAGAAAGGTATAAGGTCAAGAATAGTAACATATCATCTAAAACAAATCAGTTACGACCCAAACAGATATGGGTACCGAAAATCCCTCATTTTGTTTTGCAGGAGAAAATCACTAACTAAGAACTGGAAAGGTGTAATTCACAAAACTGAGTTATATTCACAACTGAGTTTTTGAATTCAATATAAGTACATGACTGAACGTGTACAACTGGAGATACATCGCATCTACTCTATTCACTATTTTCTAGCTACGGATGTCAGGAAAAGACGTGATCTTTTCTAATCTCAACCGTGCATCTTTTCCACTCAACTTCCTTTTCGCAATCTCAAACATTTATGACAAGATGTTTTGAGTCCCACTCAATTCTCAATTACCCTTGCTACCATTTATAAATAACCCTGAAATTTCATCTATAATTCTCTGCGCTTGAATTTTGAATCTACTTTTTTATCTTCTTTAATCACAAAGTTTTTCAAATTTTGATTAAATCCAAAAAGAAATGACATTTACTCACATTGAACCTGGAATGATCATCTCTCTTGATCAATTTATTACCAAGTATGCTGATCAAACACTAGCCAAGGATGTTGCAAGAAAAATATAGCAAATCAAAGGTTTGGATGTTGTGTTTAACATCAATCTGAAGAATGTTTGTCTGGAAAGCATAGGTGACTTCTATGAATTTGGAAGTACAGTTCCAAAAGGAGAGGGCACACACACTTTTACCACATCTATTAATGGTAAACAAATCAAAGTCACTGAAGACCTAATTGCAAATATTTTTGGGTTTGACAAATCTGGAGGAACGTCAGCCATCAAATTGACTAAAGAACAGAAAGAGAAATTATGGAAAGATATAGCCATTGATGCAGACTCTATAGTTTCACAGACCGGGAGCACAAGTTTACTTAAACAGGAATTCAATTTTCTCACCAAGTTGTTAGCAAATTGCATAATTGGAAATGCAACAAACTTTAGCAATCTCTCTGGAGCAAATTGGATTTAATATATGTGATTTGGTTTGGAGAAATTTTCAATTGGCAAAGATATATTTTTGATCAATTAGTGGCACAATCGATTGACACACCCAACAAGAAGACTGATGTCAAGAAAGGTCGATTCTATCACAAGAAGACTCTTGCATTGGTGGTCCAAAGAATTCTTGATCACTTTGGAATTGCAATGAGAAAAGAAACATCGGTTGCTGATGGGAAGATTGTTGTTAAAGAAGAAAGATCTGGAAAAAGAAAAGCTGAAGGTTCTGTGAGTGAACCTAAAATCAGAAAAGCGGGAAGTCGAAGAAAGCTTTAACTAGAGATGAAGCCTTAGAACAAGTTGAAGAATTAACGGAAAGAAGGAAAAAGTTAGAAGATTCAGAAAAAGACAAATCTGATCTTGTTACTGAGAAATCAGTAGAGGTTTCAACCAACAAAAGTAACTACTACTTCTCAAGGATCGAAGACAAAAAGTCGAATCAAGTTACTCTCACCAAATCCGCTTTCAAAGATCTCAGAATCAAGCTTTACCAATTCAAGAACCAGCCACACATTCACAAGAAATTGAAATGACAAAGGAAACTGAAGTTGTCAACAGAGAACAGAATGTTGAAGCTGACTTACAGAAGGAAGCTGACACTCAGGGGGAACAGACCCTGAGAGTTGAGCACGACGATGAAGGATCTGACAGTGAAAAAAGATTAATTGACAAAGCAACATTGGACATGCTGCTGTTACTTTCAAAATCCAGATCCACACCTCAAAAGTCTGCTTCCAGATTAGAATTTGAGGAATCAGTCAATGGATTTTCAGCTTCTCATTCTGAGGAAAAATGAGCTAAAGTAGAATCAAGATCGATGAAAGTCATCCACTTGGATGAGATGGTCAATGAAGAAGAACTCACTGAATTCAAGATGAAAGAAGTTCCATTTACTGAATTGGAACTTGAACCTGCTGGTGAACAAGTTGCTGAAGAAATTGTTAGTGACAAAGATTTGGGAACTGAGCCGATAATCTCAGTCTCAGCTATCAAAAAAGAATCAACAGTCATCCCAAGCTACTCGAGAGGAGGAACCAAAGAAATCGACCCAATGTAAATCAAGATGATGTTGTGAGAACTGGAGATACTCTGGAAGTTGACCAGGAGATCTCAAGAGGATCTGAGAAGATTGTCACTCAATTTAAATCCTCACCTAATCATGGAAAACTAATGATAGCTTATTATGAGTGATTGCTCAAATATCAAATCTGGAAATTTAGTTCTATCACTAATCAAAGAAATCAGATAGTAGAAATGGAAGTCACTGAGAAATGGGTATTTGATCTCTACAACATTACCAATCTATCAGAAATGATCAATACCGATGATTTCTTAAATCGTGGATATGCGTTAATCAGAAACAGTTACTGGAAGGAAGCCACAGCTGGTGGATGTTCCAAAAAGAATGATGATGATAATGATTCACAGGGAGATCCCAATTTGCAGAAAGGGATTCTCGCCTCTTTACAAGAAAAGAAAACTAAAACAAATCAGAATACTGATGATGATTCTAGTAATTCTGAAGAAAGCAGTGGAAGTTCTAGCTCTATAACTATGTCTGATGAACAACAAGAAGAAGAAGGAGGCTATCAATCTCCTACTGATAAATCTATGCTAGAAATTGCAAGAACTGTAGCAAACATTGTTGGAGAAGGATCAGATGATGAATTCAACGTACAAATATCACCTGCAAGAAATGTTGATCAATCAAGTCCGGAAGATATTATAAAACAATCTGAAGAAAGAAGAAGATCCGTAGAATACAAAGAAAAACTGAAGCAAGTTGTTCTCTCACCTCTGAAGCAAGCAAAATCAACTGAGGCTGAAACAAGCAAAATTAATGAACAACAAGCTGGAACCTCAAAAGACATACCAACTCAAGTGGATCTCATTTAGTTCTATCATAATGAGATAATCCGAATTCAGAAGGACGATAACAGTTTGTTTGGAAAAGTTCTAAAATCCATAGAGGCTAGCAAAAATGAAAGAAGCGAACTGGAAAAGAAGATAGATATCGTCACTAGCAACTGTCAAGACACTCTGATTGAGCTTCGAAAAACAACCATTGAAAATGATGCATGAAGAGATGAAACCCAAGACAGATGGGAAGGGATTCTCAATAATCTGGTTGACAGAATAACTCTAATAGAAAATGGCATGAAGGACTCAGTTGTAGCTCAAACCATTTTGGCATCAACTCAGCAGAACCTGAACAATTACATCAAAAGCCTGATTGATAAAGATTATTGCAATAAGGGGGGAAGTTTGGATATATTAAAAGTCCATGCAACTGAGATGCCACAAGTCCTTGCAAACATTGATGATGAGCTGACTGAACTGAAGAAAGATAGAGGAGAATTCACTGATGAGGAGATGGAGCTAATTGCTAAATACTCAAAGCCAACTGACAAAAGAATTGGCTTGGATTCTCGTCTCTAGAGTTTATTAAAAAATCTACCAGCCAGAGATGGAGAATCAAGACAAGAATCTCTAGAAATATGTCTACATATCCAAAAGATTCTCGTGCATTACTGGAACAAACTTAAGAAGTGTAAAAGAATGATATTCTAGACAAAGAATCAGATAAGGTTGAAAAGACTGAACCTGAATTTCTTCAGAACTTACTAAAAACAGCCACCAGTGAAAGACTGAGGACATCTGTTTTTACTTTCTCAATTCTTTTCAAAAGCAAATTCTTCGGCAAGCACAATTTATCTGAATCATGGAACATATGGGAAAGCATCCCTGTAATCAAAAGCACTACAACAAATGGTGCTATGAGGAATATTGCTGAAGCTTATGACAATCAATTTAGTTTAACTGTTAAGTAAAAAGAAGCCGTTTTTAGCTCTTTTTATTATGTTGTATTCTATTACCCAACTTTGTAACCCAGTTATCAATAAATTCTCAATTTCTCAGTTCATTGTGTTAGTCACTGAATCTTGTTTTATCCTTTTGCATTGCTTTTAAAGAGGGTATTGACATCATCAAAAAGTGGGAAATTGATGGAAATAAAATTTATGTTTTGAAGATGATTCATCGCATATTCAGTCATTGTTTTAGACCCCATTGATGAACTGTCATAACTAGCTGTTACGGTGCAAAGAAAAATGATGTCTAGATATCAATGTACAGGATTTAATAGAGTCTGATATTTGTATAAGTTAAATCAGACAAGCTCTGTAATATTTCTAGGTTGAGAACTGAGATAACGAGAAACTGGAAATTTGTTAAACTGGAAAACAGAGCACACCAATATATAACGGAAGAAGATAAGTTCACTGAGGGACACAAACTTGGTTGACTTATCTAGAAGACAAAAGAACTGAGGGTTGAAACTCAATCTATGAAGAACTGAGGGTCACAGACTCAGTTATTGAAGACAAATGAACTGAGGGTTCAAACTCAGCTTATGAAGACTAAATCGAGACTATATAAGTTAGGCTTCAGGCAAGATTGTGATAACCTGAACTGACTATGTAGATCTTTGAGGTAAGACACATAAGGACAATGTTGTCTTTTCTAATTTCGTTTAAATTGGTGTACTCTGATTAGATCAATAATAATCAGATGAAAGGAAGAGTACTGAGTTGTTGAAGAAGAGTAAAAACTCAGCTAAAGCTCTTAGAAACTTAGAACTCACAATGTTCTCAGTAAATCAGTTTTGAAACTAAGGCAGAACTAAAGAGAAGAAGAATCCAACCGTTACAGTACAAGGATCATGATTGGAGGATAATCTATCCGTTCTGACAAGTAACGTACAAGCAAGAAAGTAGGACCACTAATGGCTACAAGCATTCAAATTCAATTTATCTGACCGTTAGATAAATCCCTTTAAATAGGCTGTTTCTTTAGAAACAAAAGAGAGGGGAGAGGAAATCTAAGAATCATTTCGGTCAAGAAAGATTAATATCTAAGGTGGAAAATATTTTAAAAGAATTCCTTCTAAACACTTAAATGCAAGATCAAGAAATTTCTTCAAGTGTTCATTAGCATTCAAGCATATCAAGATCTATCATTTGAAGAAATCAGAGCTTTTCATAAACCGTCTTTATCTAGAAGAAAAGCTCATATCACAATTGAATCATAGTCATTGATTCAAGTCTCAACTTTGATTCGATCAAAGGGTTCTAGACTGTGAAACACCAAGAAGGTGTGAAGGACAGTTGAGTGCAGTCAGGAAGACTGTGGTTGTGATGATCTGGTGAAGAGGCAATTCAACCCTCCAAGGACCAGTGTTTCAAACAATTGAAGAACAACCATTCTACCTGTTCTACAATTATTTAGATAGTGAAGCTAGGGAATAGTCAGGGACTATCAGTTTAGAACTTTTTGTAACCGGGCCATCTCAAAGAAGTTCTAGTGGAATTTTCCTCCGCATCACAGGGGAAGAGAGGACTGACAGGATTACACCACTTGGAACCTCTATAATTCTTGTTTATTTATTTTATGATTTTACTTATTGCATTACAGTCACAATTATCTTGTTCTTACTTTCATTAAACATAAGAAACTGACTCAACACATTATCTGATAATTCATATCTTTTAAAGGCTTAAATTAATCCGCTGCCAGTTAACTACACTAAGGACAAGTCAATATTGACTTATACTCAGTTGAGTTAGCTTAACTCCATACAAGTTTTAACTGAATCTTAATTTGTTTTAAATCCAGTCTTTAGGGACATGTTTATTCACCCACCCCCCTCTAAACTTGTGTTAGCCTTTCCAAGGGACCAACAGTTACTGAACCTAGTACCAGAATTGGTCCTAAGTTTGTGCCTGCACAATATCCAACTCCTAAAAAGGTTGCTGAGATAGTGAAACCTTCTCATAATGCTTCAAAGAGGCAAAATCAAAAGTCAAAAAGGACACCAGTACTTAAGAAAAATAATAAATCTAAGAGTATGACTGTTGTACCTTCTAGACCTACTGATAGCAGACCTGTTACCAAGTCTGCTGGACCACAAAAGGGAAAAAACCAGAAATATTCCAAGAATAAGAATCCTAAACCTAAAAATGCTAATAATTCTTGGGATACTTATCTCAGAGGGAAAGGAAGATTGCTCCCTACTGATGAATATTGGAATATTACTGCCCCTACTGCTAGAAACAACAGGTATAACCATATTGCTGGGGTAAAACCTCAGCAATGGACTCAACAGATGACTCAGCAGAGGACTTATACAAGACCTCAACAGGGACCTCAATGGACTCCATATTACAGGGCTGCTGCTAACAGACAGCAAACCTATGGTTATGCTAGTGCTTCGAACAATAGAAATCACTCCAAAAAGCATTACATACCAAAAGGACAGAAAGCATATGTGAGTCCTACACAACCAAATGTTAGACCTTATGGATGTGTAGAATACATGTATGAACAAAAGTATTACACTTTTCAAAGAAGAGCTTATGGAAATTTGCCAAGGGTCATGCTTACCTCATACCACTATGGACCCAAACAGTTTTGGGTACCTAAAATACATTACCTTTGTTTTGTAGGGTGTCTGGTACTTTGACAGTGGATGTTCCAGACAAAGAATAAGCATTGATTGACAAACTATATGGCAAAGAATGGTCCAAGAGTGAATTTTGGCAACAAAAACACACCAGGATACACAAGGGATATGGTACACTAGTGAGGAATGGATTAACTATCAGGAATGTTGCATTTGTGGATGGACTGGACTACAACCTACTGAGCACTGGACAATTTTGTGACAAGGGATACAAGGTCACTTTTGACAAAGGCACCAGTATTTTCATTAGTGAAAGAGGTGATCAAGTTGTGTTGGCTGGAAGAAGACAACAAAACATGTATGTTGTTGATTGGTCTACTGCTGTTCTAGAGACATGCCTGATTGTGCATACCAAGTCAGTACTAAATTTGTTATGGCATAAGAAGTTGAATCATCTAAACTATGATGATATCAATCAGTTGGTGAAGAAGAAACTGGTGATTGGTTTACCTGAGATCATATTCTAAAAGGATGCTATATGTGATGCTTGTCAGCAAGGTAAACAAACAAAATCAAGCTTCAAGTCAAAGACTAAACAATCAACAAAAATAGTTTTGGAGCTGTTGCACATGGATTTATTTGGACCAGTAACACCAACTAGTGTAACAGGAAAGAAGTACAATCTAGTAGTTGTGGATGATTATTCAAGATAAACTTGGGTTCTATTCATGAACAAGAAAAGTGAAACACTTCAAAAGATGCTTGAACTTTTGAAGAGATTGGAAAATTCCTTTATGTCTCTGACCATTTCTCTCATCCATTGATTTTCAATAAGGGAAAAATCAATATGAGGATTTACTTCCTTCCACCATTTTCATGCCTCCGGTAGAGTTAGATTAATTTGGTGTACTCTGAATCCTAGACGCATGTACAATTGCTTGAACTCTTCCAAAGATTCTCTTGAAGATGTAGTAGGTAGACTTCTTCCACCTCTTCAACTTCTTCAACCTCTACCACCTCTGTGTGAAGTTCTTAAGGATTTAACTCTTGCTTCCCAAAACTTAAGTCCCAAAAAGGAATTTAGCCCCTCATGGAAACCCTTGTCATGGTAAGGTCTCCTCTTATTGTAGTATTGCTTATTGTATTCTTTGAAGAGGTCATCAGTCAGTTGAAGTCTGCCAGGTGCAGGTTCTCTGAATGCATTTGTATCAGCCTCCCATTTATTTTGAGCAAAAATCCTTGCAGCCTCTTTTGATACTGTGTCCGGCTCTCTTCCCCCTTATTGACCTCATTAACAAAACGGGAAAGCAGGCCATGAATACTCTCATGTGTGATCACTAAATTATTCAGTTGACGTTCCATAATTTCTATTCTAGTGTCAACTGTTGTGATCCTTCCTTCTAGTGTTTGCTCTAGTAGAGTTATACTCTCAGTGATCTTAGGATCCAAAGTAGCCGGTTGAGTGGCAACCGCAGGGTCAGCCACAACAGGTTTGGGTGCTTCAGCAAGGTTGTCAAGCTTCTTGTGAATAGAGGAAAATTGTTCTTTCAAGAACTGATCCTTCAGTGTATTCCCTTGTTTTATGCCTCTCACATCTTTTGTAAGGTCAGAAAGAGCAAATTGAGTGGATGTGATATTGGAAGCAACTATTTCAGTAGTCCTCCCTCTATTTTCCACAAGGTTCATCAAATTTCAAATCTTTGCTCTTATCTGTCAAGTTGAGTTCTTAACTGTGTAATGTCATGTCTGACTGCCCTCAACTCATCCAAAACATGTGCCGGTATCGCACTGTACCACACCTCCTCCACCATATGTCCAAAGAAAGATCATCAAGAGGCTCTTCAACATTGTATTGTGCCATTTGTCTGCTGACAACCATGGCCCAACTTCTATCCCTTCCAGCAGGGTCAGGACCTTCTTCAACCATGGCACCAAAAATATCTTCCAATGTTTGATCTTGTGCTGGTTGAGGTTCCAAGATAGGTTCTTCTTCAAACAGTGGTACAAATGCCTATTGAGGTTCAACAACAACAAATTCTTCTTCAGGCATTTGAAACTCCTCATCAATGAAATCATAGTGCAAAGAAATTGCTCATCTTCATCAATAACAAAGATCACGACAATCTTTCCAACAGCACCTTTTGCCACAAAGAGGGATGTACTACAAGCGACTGTTCTTCCATAATTGTAGGGGTTTCCTCCAAACCCATTGTGAGTTCCCACCTTTGTCCAGGTGCTGTCTAATCCTCAGCAACCTGTACCTTCAGTTCCGACCTTTGTTCAGGTGTTTTTTGTTCCTCAGCAGCTGAACCTCCTCAAGAAGTATGGTTGATCCTTCAAAACCCATCACCATGTCCAATCTCTGTCCAATCACTGTTAGTTCCTCAGTGAGTAGGACCCTTTCATCTACAGAAATAAAAGGAAAAATAGCCATATTTTCCTCTAGAAATCCTCTAGCATTAGTAATTTTTTGTAGAGTATCAACAGATTTAGATAGAGTGCCCTGAGTATCAATCCATTCCTGATATTGAGCAGAATCTTCAGAATTAATATCAGGCTCACTGTGTTCAATAACCTTCTCCTCATCCAAATTTTCAGTCTGCTGATCATCAGGATTCACATCAGACTCCACAAACAAGAATGTATCAAATGTACCAACCAACATGTTATCTCCAAGATGTATTCCATCATTGATTAGAGCCTCCAAATCTTCTATAGTATGATATTCCAGATCATCATCCATTTTGTCAGGTTGCTGGCCCTCAGCAGATTTGTCAGCACCAGTAGACTGTTCTACTCTTGGTTCAGGTGACAATGCAGATCCACTGGCTTCTCCTTGATGTGTAGGATGATCATCATCAGAATCAGATGATGATGAATCATCACTATCTGGTGCATCTCTAGGAGTCTTAAACATGATACCTCCTTCTTTCTTCCCTTCTTCAATGAGTTCCATCAACCTTATTTCTAGCAAGGAAGTATTAACTAGGTCAAGTAGGTTTTCCACTTCTAATTTTTCAAAAGCCCATTCTTCAAAATCAATCATTGGCTCAGCAGCTGATTTTTGTTTCTTATAATATCCAAACTTCCATTGAAAGTAATCAGTAACCAACTGAAGTTTGGGATCAACATATCCTTCTTTTCATTTCTTCTCCTTCCTCTCAAAAGGCATTGAAGGATTTCTTGGTGCTGTTTGTTCAACTTGTTGTCCTCCAAAGGTTTCAATAAATAGATTCAATGTTCCCTCACCAGATGCAACCAAGTCAGTAGGTACCTTAGATTGTACATTTGTACCTACCACCTCCAATTGTTCCACACTTGGTTCCCCCTGACTTGTATGTGTAACAGCAGGGTCAGCAACTACGTGTTCTTCCCCCCGAGTTGTAGCATCCGCAGCAGGATCCGGAACATGTTCAACGACTTTTACAGCAGGCTCAAGTACAACAGTGTGCTGTGGTTCTTCAATGTGTTGCTCAACAACAACACCAGCATCAGCAATAGGCTCAACAACCTCTACTTCTACTTCCCTTTGATCTTCTAGAATCCTCAATTCTTTCCCTTTTCCATGTTTCTTTTTCATCACAATTTCCTTCATTCTTTTTTAAGGTTGTTCAGCTTCACTCTCAGCAGCTTTCCTCTTTTTTCCATCTTCCTTATGTTTCTCGTTTAAAATTTCAATAGCAGATTTCTTCTTTGCAATTTCAGCAGGTTCAGTAGCCTCAGCTTCAACTAAAACCTCAGTAGATTCTGCAGGGTCTACTGATTTGTGCTTTGTCTTCTTAGGCTTAAGCAACTTAGGAATCTTTCTAGTGTCAGTAGTCTTTCTCTTTTCCGCAACTTTCTTAGGTGCAGCAGATTTAGCAACTTGTTTAACCTTCTCACCACCAGCATCACCATTTCCATCATTGTCACTCTCTGTTTCCTCATCATCTACATCTTCATCATCATCCAATCCAGGGATGAGATAGCTTATCTCCTTCTTATATCTGGACTTGTTTAGTTTTTCAGGTGCAACATCGGCTACCTTCAAATGAGTCAGCAGGGCCTGAATCATCAAACCCAAGGGCAATGTTTTGGACTTTCTTGTCCCTTCTCTTTCTTCAGTTATCACTTTCTTCATATACTGAATAAAGAATACTGCCCAATCAAACTTCATGCTTTTGCAGATGATGATCATTAGATCAATCTTGGGTCCGCACAATTGTATCAAGGCTTCCATCGAATCCCAAGATATTCATTGCTATAATCTTGCTCAGCAGATTATACTCCATCCCAATATGCTTCACATTGATTCCCAGAGATGATTTTATAGCATCATTGGTCTTTATTCTATCAACACAATCCAATCTTGGCAGCCCCATTTCTTCAGGATTGGTTGGAGCATTATTTCCACGTCTAAAACCAAAAGCATCCCTCAGTAGGTTTGAGGAAACTTCAATGTCTTGACAATTTACTGTGGTAGTAAATGCTTCTCTATTATCTCTTATCACAATGTTTCTCCAGAAGTGTACAACATTCGTATAAGATATTCTTTCCAATCTGAGATTTAGGACATCTTCCAATCCTTCATATTCTATGACCAATATTGGTAGCCAATTCAGTTTTATTAGCATCAACAACAAACCCTCTGACAGTTTGGCTCGTTCCAATGTGAATATCATCCTTTTCCACAATTAGAGATCAAAAATATGAGGAAGAAAGATTTCAAATCTATGTTCACATAGTGTATTTTCAGAGAAATATCGATTTGAAAGTTGTAAGTAAAGTCTCTGTGTATATATCTGTATATATAGGTAGGTGGTTGAAACTGTCGGATAAAATCCTGTACACGTACTGTAGCAATAACCATGATTAAATTTGGAATGAATGAGATTCCGCCACGTGTCCCACTAATTTATTTCATGAGAGTTGTAAATGTCCGATCGTGTAACTGTGGTTATTATGGATAGGAATAATATCTATTTACTTTTGACTTCCATTTAAGTTTGACTGTCTTGTAACGTATAGCTTAGCAAATTTTTCATCTTCATGAGACTTGGATCAAGAATTACGATAAAGAATGACTCAACCGATCTCTTTGGCGAGTAACTATGCTGATCTTCAATTCCTCTTGTTTTGTCCAACTGATAATACAAGATGAAGTTTAACACCAATGACTGATCTGTCAATTGAGCTCACTCAACAAGACAAAGACCAATACCCTTGGCAACATCATTTGCTCAATTGTCCAAACACATATAAGTACATGGAATTGTTGATACCAATGACTAATCTGCTAAGTGAGCTCACCCAACATATCAAAGACTAATCCCTTTGGTGAATTCCAGTACATTGCTGATCAAAGGTGTATCAGTCAACTTTTATAATTCCAAGTTCAGTCCTTAACTTAGAAAATCTTTCACTATCCAATGGTTTATTAAAAATATCAGTAAGTTGATCTTCAGTAGGGATGTAAATAACCACCACATCTTTCTTTTCAACATGATCTCTTATAAAGTGATGTCTCACATCAATTTGCTTGGTTCTTGAGTGCAAAACAGGATTTTCTGTGATTGCAATTGCACTTGTGTTGTCACACATTATTGGAATTTCTCTTTCATCAATTCCATGGTCCCCTAAATGATGTCTTAACCATAATATTTGTGCACAAGAACTTCCAGCAGCTATATATTCAGCTGCAGCAGTAGAAGTTGATATAGAATTCTGTTTCTTGCTAAACCAGGAAATCAGTCTATTTCCCTTCAATTGACAGGTTCATGTGGTGCTCTTTCTATCAATCTTGCATCTTGCATAATCAGAATCTGAATAGGATATAACCATAAAGCTTCCATCTTTTGAATACAATATCCCAACTCCTAAGGTCTCTTTTAGATACTTGAGAATCCTTTTGACTGTAGCTAGATGACTTTCTTTTGGTTTAGATTGAAATCTTGCACAAACACCTACAACAAAGGATATATCATGTCTGCTGGCAGTAAGGTACAGTAGACTGCCTATCATCCTTCTGTATAAGGTTTGATCAACATCTTTGCCTTCTTTATCTTTATCCAATCTAATGTTTGTACTCATAGGAGTTGATACTCTGGTGCTATTTTCTATACCAAATTTCTTCAGTAGCTCCTTGGTATACTTGGTTTGGTGAATGAAGATTCCATCTTTCATTTGATTGACTTGTAATCCCAAGAAATAGTTCATTTCTCCTATCATACTCATTTGGAACTTACTTTTCATGTGATTAGCAAATTTCTCACATAGTAGTTCATTTTTTTTCTTTTTTTTTCAAGAAAAGAACTAAGAGCGTGTGTGTGTGTGTGGAAAATCAAAATTTCAGGCAGTGCATCATCAAGATTGATCGGAGTACTCTCTTTCAATCGAAAATCACGAATCCGGTTTCCTTAAATTCGTGATAATTCTTGAGGTCTTTGATTCGATTTGTTTTTGGGGTATCGATCAAAGACGAGGAAGGTACATGTATTCGATTAATTCCGTGTACATGTGGTGCACCGTTCTTGTTCTCATTTTTCCTTTTTTTTTTTTTTTTAAAAATTTGCGTAATTCAACTAATGGAATATGACAACGGGAACTAGTAACGCAGAATAATAAAAGAATAAACGAACAGGTCTGAAAGACGAGCTAAGGATTATGTAGGGCTCGAATTACCTCGACCGTTTAAATGCTGCGTAAAGGATGCAAGAACGCGGCTAGGGTTTCGGCATGCCTAACGGCGGCTACCAAGTTTTCTTGGTTATCAAGACTCCTCGTTAAATGATGAAAACGCAGCTCCTTGTTGTTGCTTTAATCGGCCTTGTGCTCTGATACCACTTGATATGAAACTGATTGTACGATCTAGATCAAAACTTCAACCTTTTATTGACTCGGCACCCAATTTCTAGGGTTCATACGAATTGTTGAATCTAGGGTTTATTTACGAGGAGATTGCTGATTTTTGGATGATGAATTTTGTGGATTATTTGGAACACACAAAGCGAATAAACAACAATAACCAATCTCTGATTATCGTCTCATGATAATCCTATCTCAGGAGAACCACCCAACTATTCCATCTCAGAATAATTGAAGAAACCCAATCACTGGAAGTTTCTGACTAAAATTCAATTTATGATTCCAAAATAGTCTGCCTAATATGTTCATGTTTGGCAACTATAAATAGCAAAATAGAAAACCTAATTCCTAAGGAAATAAGGCGCCACTTTATCAGCCAATGAATATTACTTCCTAATTAAATAAAAAGCCCTAATTAAAAATAGCATAATTAAAAGTCCACAAAATATTCAGCAATTATGATGCATAAAACGCCCCATACTTGGGCCTTTATGTACATTAAGCCCTATCAGCAATGAACAGACTTAGAGTAGTTGGATCATCAATCCTCGAGGCCTCATTCTCCTTTCCAACATCTTGGACCAGCTTTGCATAAGTTTCTCGAGCCTTCTTCTCTTGAAAACATGTAATAGGTCCATCTCGAACAATAATAGGATCCTTGGGATTGTGAATGCGTGGCTGATCATCTTGGAGTGCATCAGCTGCTCACAAAAACTTCAAGGTTTACCAGATGGATGAAAAGAGTGCATTTCTTAATGGCATTCTGGAGGAAGAGGTTTATGTTCAGCAACCTCTTGGTTTTGAAGTTAAAGATCAAGAAACTAAATTGTACAGATTAAACAAACCACTTTATGGATTAAAACAAGCACCAAGAGCTTTGTATGAGACTTTATCTCATTTCTTGGTGAATAATGGTTTTACCAAAAGAACCATTGACAAGACTCTTTTTAGAATCAATGAGGGAGACAACACCCTAATGGTGCAGATATATGTGGAGGACATCATATTTGGTTCTAAAAATGAAGTGTTATATGAAAAAAATTTCTATTCTCATGAAAAGTATGTTCCAAATGAGTATGATGGGAGATATGAACTACTTCTTTGGACTACAAGTCAAGCAAATAGAGGATGGTATCTTCATTCATCAAATAAATTATACCAATCAGCTGCTGTAGAAGTTTGCTATGGAAAATAGAACCGAAGTTTCAAATCCTATGGGTACAAGCATCAGGTTGGATGAAGATAAAGAAGGTAAGATGTTGATCAGACTTTATACAGAAGGATGATAGGAAGTCTGTTGTACCTCACAGCCAACACCCATGATATATCCTTTGCAGTATGTGTTTGTGCAAGATTTCAATCAAAACCTAAGGAAAGTCACATAGCTGTAGTTAAAAGGATTCTTAAGTATCTAAAATAAACCTTGGGAGTAGGGATACGGTACTCCAAAGATGGATGTGTCAAGGTTATATCCTATTCATATTCTGACTTTACTGGATGTAAGATTGATAGAAAAAGTACAAAAGGAACATGTCAGTTGATAGGAAATCGACCTGTTTTCTGGTTCAGCAAGAAGCAGAACTCTATATCAACTTCCATTGCTGAAGCAGAATATGTAGCTGCTGGAAGTTGTAGTGCACAAGTTCTCTGGTTAACACAGCAACTAAGGGATTATGGGATTGAAGAAAGAGAAATTCCTATAATGTGTGACAATAGAAGTGCAATTGCTATGACAGAAAATCCTATTTTGCACTCAAGAACCAAACACATTGATCTGAGACAACATTTTATAAGAGATCTTGTTGAAAAGAAATATGTTGTGGTTATCTACATTCCTACTGAAGAGATCTAGGTGCGCTCACTTGGCAGACTAGTCATTTGTATCAACGATTCTTAAAAATTCTCTTATAGTTTGGACAATTGAAAAAATGAAGTTGCCATGGGGATTGGTCTTTGCCCTGCTGGGTGAGCTCACTTGAAAGATCAGTCATTGGTATTAAACTTCATCTTATTATCAATTGGACAAAACTATGTTGTATGAAGATCAACTTTGTTTTCTATGTAATAGCAGAGTATACCTGCTACAAGTCTGCTAAAGAATGAGTCTACTGAGACTCTATGCTGCTGATGAAGTCAATCTTTGATGAAAGTCAACATTGGAGTAAATGGATATTAATCTTATCTTTATTACAGCTGTTACAAGGACATAAATGTTACTGCTCTACTGGGATCAGTTAGTGGGACACGTGGCTTTACCATATTAATTTCAACTTGAAATCACGCACTTTGCTATAGTACGTGCACAGTACCTGCCTGAGGTGTCCTACCCACTACTACTTCTGCCTATATATTGCATGTTGTGTACAATGGTTTCACATTACAATTATGTGCAATCTTATACAAGTGTGAAAGCAAAACTCGGCATTCATCTTATTCATTTTCTCGGAAACAATGGCAGCTGAAGATGTTTATCTTGGATCTGGCCAAAGTGTTAGAGGCTATGTCACAGATGCAAATAGTACTACATTGCCGATTAACCTGAGAAGAAAAATAAGGAGATATGAAGGGATTGAAAATGTACTCAACATAATATTGCTGGAAATTTCATACAAAATTTTTGGGACTTTTGAAGAAACATGATGATTAAAAAAGACACAGAAGAGTTTACATCCACAGTAAAGGCTCAGGAGACTTCTGTTTCTTCAGACCTGATGGGAGACGTCTTTGGATTTAGTGAAGGGAATGGAACACCCACAAATCCAGAAAGTATGGATTTGTCAAGATTGGAATTTGTTGGGTATACAGCACTCTGCCCGCCTGTGTGCATTCGACCCATGGCGCAGTGAAGGTGTGGTATAAGGAAATAAAGTAGCATCTTTACTAACACCAATTGGTTTTAGTACAACGGTAAGCGCTTGATCCTAAAAACTGGTAGCAGAGCAGGTCATGGATTCGAATCCCGGTAACAACATTATGTGTTAAACCACGGTTGAGTGGGTAGCAGGTGCTGGGGCGAGATTGTTGGGTATACAGCACTCTGCCCGCCTGTGTGTATTCGACCCATGGAGCTGTGAAGGTGTTGTATAAGGAAATAAAGTAGCACCTTTACTAACACCAATTGGTTTTAGTACAACGGTACCGCGCATCTCCACCAATTGTTGGTCCCTTTAAAAGGATTTGGTTAAGTTTAAAGGGGGGTGATAAACTTAACACATAAAACTTTTGGAGTTAACAAATTCAAAGAAGTTCGTGAGATTGTCTATGATCGCTCGATGTCTGTGACCACTAATTAGTCTCACGATCGTTGATTTAATCAATTTTTGCAATGGAATATATTCAAATTAAGCCTTATTAATTGTTGTTAAAATATGATACCAAGTATTAGATACTCAGTAGTGTGAGTGTGTGATTCAGTTGCTAGTTTCAGTAGGTTGATGTGCTTAATGTACTAAATGCAGAAATTAAATGCAGAAAGTAAGTAGGCAATTTTTATAGTGGTTTCAGGTGGTGTAAACCTGTCAGTCCACTCTTCTCTTGTGATGTTGGAGGTAATTCACTAGAGATCTTTGAGGTTGCAGTTACAAAAATCCCTAAGTTGTCTGTCCTTCACCAATAACTATGGCTTCACAAACTGAACACTTGGAACAGGTAGGATTGCTGCTCCAAAGTCTTCCACTGGTCATTGAGGGGTAGGATTTCCTCTTCACCAGCTCCACCACAAACAGCAGATCTTGACACCTAAGTGCTTTTCTGTCTTCAACAAGTTTCTTGTAAAAGAAAGTTTGAATCAAGTAAGTGATTCAGCATTCAGCAGCTTGATCAGGATGAAATGATCAGCAGCTTGATGTCTTCAAGTTTGTGAACTTCATGTAGCTTGATAGCATGTTACAATTGAAGAATTTACTAGATCAGTAGCTTTCAGCTCAGTAATGTCAGTAGAGTGAATTCTTGATAAGAATCTACTAGCTCAGGATTGATTGTTGTTTTTCCTCAAAATTCATCATCTGTATCTAAATTAGGAGTCATCTATTTATAGTAGAGAATCTTGTGACTTATGTTTGAATTTCAAACATATCCGTTTCAGATTTGTCTCCATCATGACTTGCTTTCTGTCCTCAGACATAGTAATCGACATCGCTGGTTTACTTTTTGTGCTTTTGATCGTTTCACCCTTTGACTTGTATCCATTGGGTAATGCTCTGAATCTTTCAAATGTCTCTTTAATCTTAACCATTGATTTGTTGACAAAATCAAAATTTTTTATATTTCCTTATCCTTGTAATCTCCCAATGTACCCTTTGATTAAATCAAAATATGTATTCAGCAGGTTCCTGTGTATGTAGGACTGTTGAGATACTTTGCAGTCAGCTGTTACAAGTTTCCTGTGTTACTAAACATTCCAGCTGACTTCTTTATATCTATTTTTTTTATGAAGTTAGATTACACCAATTTTAACATAACTATGTTCCAATCACTACTTAACTTATAGAACATAGACCTTGTACACAAGGTATACGTTATCAGTTTAGGTCATCACAGACTTCCCTAAATTCTGATTCCATATCCTTGACTTTAAACACTAAGTTTGATCCCTTAGCCTTCAATAACAGAGTTTGAGCCCTCAGCCTTCAGTCTTCAGCAGGTTCTTAAACTAGTCTACTGACTCATGTACCTTACTGACCTAGATAGGTCTGCTGATAAAAGTCAGTCGACCTTTTACAGTGCTGGTTTGATCAAACATATACAAAGATCAAACTCTAATAAGCCTATACATTTGATCAAGACATCTTTTTGCCTTTGCTCTATAACAGCTAGTCTCGCACTCATCACTAAAACTTAAAATATGTCCAACAATTTCCCTTTTTTGGTGATGATGTCAATACCCTCCTTACAGCAAAGCAAAAAGAGTAAAAACAAAAAGAGAACAAACTCAATCATTTCTCATTATAATCATGTTTGTTCAAAATTTATTACAATCTAGATTCAGCAATAATAAAAAACAGGTGTGAGCATGCTAATCTAGTTCTTCCTTTCTCTTTCTTGCTGCTCTTGATATTCCTTTATGTCTCTGACCATTTCTCTCATCCATTGATTTTCAATAAGGGAAAAATCAATATGAGGATTTACTTCCTTCCACAATTTTCATGCCTCCAGTAGAGTTAGATTAATTTGGTGTACTATGAATCCTAGACGCATGTATAATTGCTTGAACTCTTACAAAGATTCTCTTGAAGATGTAGTAGGTAGACTTCTTCCACCTCTTCAACTTCTTCCACCTCTACCACCTCTGTTTGAAGTTCTTAAGGATTTAACTCTTGCTTCCCAAAACTTAAGTCCCAAAAAGGAATTTAGCCCCTCATGGAAACCCTTGTCATGGTAAGGTCTCCTCTTATTGTAGTATTTCTTCTTGTATTCTTTGAAGAGGTCATCAGTCAGCTGAAGTCTGCCAGGTGCAGATTCTCTGAATGCATTTGTATCAGCCTCCCATTTATTTTGAGCAAAAATCCTTACAGCCTCTTTTGATACTGTTGTCCGGCTCTCTTCCCCCTTATTGACCTCATTAACAAAATGGGAAAGCAGGCCATGAATACTCTCATGTGTGATCACTAAATTATTCAGTTGACGTTCCATAATTTCTATTCTAGTGTCAACTGCTGTGATCCTTCCTTCTAGTGTTTGCTCCAAAGAGAGTTATCCTCTCGGTGATCTTAGGATCCAAAGCGGCCCAGTTGAGTGGCAACAAAGGTGGTCACCACAAAGAGTTTGGGTGCTTCACAGAAGGTTGCCAAGCTTCTTGTGAATAGAGGCAAATTGTTCTTTCAAGAACTGATCCTTCAGTGTATTCCCTTGTTTTATGCCTCTCACATCTTTGGTAAGGTCAGAAAGAGAAAATTGAGAAGATGTGATATTGGAAGCAACTATTTCAGTAGTCCTCCCTCTATTTTCCACAAGGTTCATCAAATCTTCAAATCTTTGCTCTTATCTGTCAAGCTGAGTTCTTAACTGTGTAATGTCATGTCTGACTACCCTCAACTCATCCAAAACATGTGGCCGGTATCGCACTGTACCACACCTCCAAATGCATATGTCCAAAGAAAGATCATCAAGAGGCTCTTCAACATTGTATTGTGCCATTTGTCTGCTGACAACCATGGCCCAACTTCTATCCCTTCCAGCAGGGCCAGGACCTTCTTCAACCGTGGTACCAAAAATATCTTCCAAAGTTGGATCTTGTGCTGGTTGAGGTTCCAAGATAGGTTCTTCTTCAAACAGTGGTACAAATGCCTATTGAGGTTCAACAGCAACAAATTCTTCTTCAGGCATTTGAAACTCCTCATCAATGAAATCATAGTGCAGCAGCTGTTCATCCTCATCAATATCAGCAGTCTGCTGACAATCTTTTCCAATAGTACCCTTTGCCACAGTAGGATGTATTACAGCAGCCAGTTCTTCAATAATTGTAGGGGTTTCCTCCAAACCCATTGTGAGTTCCCACCTTTGTCCAGTCTCGTCTAATCCTCGGCACTGCACTCTTCGCCTCCGACCATTGTTCAGGTGTTTTTTGTTCCTCAGCAGCCTGAACCTCCTCAAGAAGTATGGTTGATCCTTCAAAACCCATCACCATGTCCAATCTCTGTCCAATCACTGTTAGTTCCTCAGTGAGTAGGACCCTTTCTTCTACAGAAATAAAAGGAATAATAGCCATATTTTCCTCTAGAAATCTTCTAGCATTAGTAATTTTTTGTAGAGTATCAGCAGATTTAGATAGAGTGCCCTGATATTGAGCAGAATCTTCAGAATTGATATCAGGCTCACTGTGTTCAATAACCTTCTCCTCATCCAAAATTTCAGTCTGCTGATCATCAGGATTCACATCAGACTCCACAAACAAGAATGTATCAGATGTACCAACCAACATGTTATCTCCAAGATGTATTCCATCATTGATTAGAGCCTCCAAATCTTCTATAGTATGATATTCCAGATCTTCATCCATTTGGTCGTTGTCGGGCCCTCAAGAGATTTGTCAAAGACTCAGAGAGATCGCTCTACTCTTGGTTCAGTTGACAATGCAGATACACTGGCTTCTCCTTGATGTGTAGGATGATCATCATCAGAATCAGATGATGATGAATCATCACTATCTGGTGCATCTCTAGGAGTCTTAAACATGATACCTCCTTCTTTCTTCCCTTCTTCAATGAGTTCCATCAACCTTATTTCTAGCAAGGAAGTATTAACTAGGTCAAGTAGGTTTTCCACTTCTAATTTTTCAAAAGCCCATTCTTCAAAATCAATCATTGGCTCAGCAGCTGATTTTTGTTTCTTATAATATCCAAACTTCCATTGAAAGTAATCAGCAACCAGCTGAAGTTTGGGATCAACATATCCTTCTTTTCATTTCTTCTCCTTCCTCTCAAAAGGCATTGAAGGATTTCTTGGTGCTGTTTGTTCAACTTTTTGTCCTCCAAAGGTTTCAACAAATAGATTCAATGTTTCCTCAGCAGATGCAACCAAGTCAGAAGGTACCTCAGATTGTACATTTGTACCTACCACCTCCAATTGTTCCACAATTGGTTCCCCCTGACTTGTATGTGTAACAGCAGGGTCAGCAACTATGTGTTCTTCCCCCCGAGTTGTAGCATCCGCAGCAGGATCCGGAACATGTTCAATGACTTTTACAGCAGGCTCAAGTACAGCAGTCTGCTGTGGTTCTTCAATGTGTTGCTCAACAACAACACCAGCATCAGCAATAGGCTCAACAACCTCTACTTCTACTTCCCTTTGATCTTCTAGAATCCTCAATTCTTTCCTTTTCCATGTTTCTTTTTCATCACAATTTCCTTCATTCTTTTTGAAGGTTGTTCAGCTTCACTCTCAGCAGCTTTCCTCTTTTTTCCATCTTCCTTATGTTGCTCGTTTAAAATTTCAACAATAGATTTCTTCTTTGCAATTTCAAAGAGTTTCAAGATCCACAAATCAACTAAAACCTCGATGAGATTCTCGCAGGTCTCTGATTTACGCTTTGTCTTCTTAGGCTTAAGAAACTTAGGAATCTTTCTAGTGTCAGTTGCCTTTCTCTTTTCAGCAACTTTCTTAGGTGCAGCAGATTTAGCAACTTGTTTAACCTTCTCACCACCAGCATCACCATTTCCATCATTGTCACTCTCTGTTTCCTCATCATCTACATCTTCATCATCATCCAATCCAGGGATGAGAGAGCTTATCTCCTTCTTATGTCTGGACTTGTTTAGTTTTTTAGGTGCAACATCAGCTACCTTCAAATGAGTCAGCAGGGCCTGAATCATCAAACCCAAGGGCAATGTTTTGGACTTTCTTGTCCCTTCTCTTTCTTCAGTTATCACTTTCTTCATATACTGAATAAAGAATACTGCCCAATCAAACATCATTCTTTTGCAGATGATGATCATTAGATCAATCTTGGGTCCAGACAGTGTATCAAGGCTTCCACTGAATCCCAAGATATTCATTGCTATAATCTTGCTCAGCAGATTATACTCCATCCCAATATGCTTCACATTGATTCCCAGAGATGATTTTATAGCATCATTGGTCCTTATTCTATCAACAAAATCCAATCTTGGCAGCCCCATTTCTTCAGGATTGGTTGGAGCATTATTTCCACGTCAAAAACTAAAAGCATCCCTCAGCAGGTTTGAGAAAACTTCAATGTCTTGACAATTTACTGTGGTAGTAAATGCTTCTCTATTATCTCTTATCACAATGTTTCTCCAGAAGTGTACAACATTCGTATAAGATATTCTTTCCAATCTGAGATTTAGGACATCTTCCAATCCTTCATATTCTATGACCAATATTGGTAGCCAATTCAGTTTTATTAGCATCAACAACAAACCCTCTGACAGTTTGGCTCGTTCCAATATGAATATCATCCTTGTCCACAATAAGAGATGAAAAAGATGAGGAAGAAAGCTTTCAAATCTGTGTTCACACAGTGTATTTTCAGAGAAATATCGATTTGAAAGTTGTAAGTAAAGTCTCTGTGTATATATCTGTATATATAGGTAGGTGGTTGAAACTGTCAGATAAAATCCTGTACACGTACTGTAGCAATAACCATGATTAAATTTGGAATGAATGAGATTCCGCCACGTGTCCTACTAATTTATTTCATGAAAGTTGTAACTGTCCGATCATGTAACTGTGGTTATGATGGATAGGAATAATATCTATTTACTTTTGACTTCCATTTAAGTTTGACTGTTTTGTAACGTATAGCTTAGCAGCCTTCATCTTCAGTAGACTTAGATCAGCAGTCTGCTGATAAAGAATGACTCAGCAGTCTGCTGACAGAGTAACTTTGCTGATCTTCAATTCCTCTTGTTTTGTCCAACTGATAATACAAGATGAAGTTTAACACCAATGACTGATCTGTCAAGTGAGCTCACTCAACAGGACAAAGACCAATACCCTTGGCAACATCATTTGCTCAATTGTCCAAACACATATAAGTACATGGAATTGTTGATACCAATGACTAATCTGCTAAGTGAGCTCACCCAACATAGCAAAGACTAATCCCTTTGGTGAATTCCAGTACATTTCTGATCAAAGGTGTATCAGTCAACTTTTATAATTCCAAGTTCAGTCCTTAACTTAGAAAATCTTTCACTATCCAATGGTTTATTAAAAATATCAGTAAGTTGATCTTCAGTAGGGATGTAAATAACCACCACATCCTTCTTTTCAACATGATCTCTTATAAATTGATGTCTCACATCAATTTGCTTGGTTCTTGAGTGCAAAACAGGATTTTCTGTGATTGCAATTGCACCTGTGTTGTCACACATTATTGGAATTTCTCTTTCTTCAATTCCATAGTCCCCTAAATGTTGTCTTAACCATAATATTTGTGCACAAGAACTTCCAGCAGCTATATATTCAGCTGCAGCAGTAGAAGTTGATATATAATTCTGTTTCTTGCTAAACCAGGAAATCAGTCTATTTCCCATCAATTGACAGGTTCATGTGGTGCTCTTTCTATCAATCTTGCATCTTGCATAATCAGAATATGAATAGGATATAACCATAAAGCTTCAATCTTTTGAATACAATATCCCAACTCCTAAGGTCTCTTTTAGATACTTGAGAATCCTTTTGACTGTAGCTAGATGACTTTCTTTTGGTTTAGATTGAAATCTTGCACAAACACCTACAGCAAAGGATATATCAGGTCTGCTGCCAGTAAGGTATAGTAGACTGCCTATCATCCTTCTGTATAAGGTTTGATCAACATCTTTGCCTTCTTTATCTTTATCCAATCTAATGTTTGTACTCATAGGAGTTGATACTCTGGTGCTGTTTGCTATACCAAATTTCTTCAGTAGCTCCTTGGTATACTTGGTTTGGTGAATGAAAATTCCATCTTTCATTTGTTTGACTTGTAATCCCAAGAAATAGTTCATTTCTCCTATCATACTCATTTGGAACTTACTTTTCATGTGATTAGCAAATTTCTCACATAGTAGTTCATTTTCAGAACAAAAATTATGTCATCAACATAAATCTATATCAGCAGGGTGTTGTCTCCTTCATTGATTCTAAAAAGAGTGTTGTCAATGGTTCATTTGGTAAAGCCATTGTCCACCAAGAATTTAGATAGGGTCTCATACCATGCTCTTGGTGCTTGTTTCAAACCATAAAGTGCTTTATTGAGTCTGTACACTTTATCTTCTTCATCTTTAACTTCAAAACCAGGAGGTTGCTGAACATAAACCTCTTCCTCTCTAATGCCATTCAGAAATGCACTCTTGACATCCATCTGGTAAACTTTGAAGTTTTTGTAAGCAGCATATGCCAAGAATAATCTTATAGCTTCCAATCTTGCAACAGTGGCATATGTCTCATCAAAATCTATTCCTTCTGCTTGAGAATAGCCTTTTGCTACTAGTCTGGCCTTATTCCTTACAATGGTACCAGATTCATCAAATCTGTTTCTGTATACCCATTTTGTTCCAATTATATTTGCATGATTAGGCCTTTCCACTAATGTCCAAACTTGATTTCTTTCAAATTCATTCAATTCTTCTAGCATAGCAATTATCCAATCTGGATCTGATATTGCTTCTTCTACAACTTTAGGCTCCATTTGAGATAGAAAACAAGTAAACAGAGCTTCTAATTGTCTTCTAGTCCTCACACCTTGCTGTATATTTCCAATAACTTGCACAGCAGGGTGATCCCTTAACCATTGAGGATTTTGGTTAGGTTGATTCTTAGGAACATCATCTTCAGTAGGGTCTGCTGTTGCTTCAGCAAGGGGTTTAGCAGATCCTTGAAATTCCTCAGTTGTTGCATTAGTAGTATTACCAGCAGGGTGTTCAGCAGGGGCAGAGTCAGAAATCTTTAAGTCATCTATCGTTTCCAAAATATCAACACATTCTGGATCAGTGACTTGTTGATTCTCAGCAGGTCCTGAAGCTTCATCTTCCATTCCAGTGAACTTAGGTTCATCACATACAACATGTATTGTTTTTTCAGGTTTCAATGTTCTTTTATTCAGTACCCTGAATGCCTTGCTGACTGAAGAATATCCCAAGAAGATTCTTTCATCTGATTTTGGTTGGAAATTCTTCAGTTGCTCCTTATGATTTAATATAAAACATTTGCTTCCAAATGGATAGAAATAGGATATATTAGGTTTCCTTCAATTCCAAATCTCATAATGTGTCTTCAACAGCTTCTTTTCACTAAGGTCCTATTTTGTGTATAACATGCTGTATTAACCGCTTCAGCCCAATATCTTTCAGGTAATAATGCTTCCCAAATCATAGTTCTTCCTGCTTCTTTCAAAGTCCTGTTTCTTCTCTCAGCAACCCCATTTTGCCGAGGTGTACCAGTAGCAGCCAGTTGATGCAGCACACCATTCTGCTCACAATATTCTCTTATAACTTTATTGAGAAATTCATACCCTTGTCTAATCTGATCTTCACGACTGTCAAACTTTTCACATTTTGCAATCTCTTCAAATGTTCAGGAATCTTTTGAAGTGTTTCAATTTTCTTGTTCATGAAAATTACCCGAGTGTATCTTGAATAATCATCCACAACTACTAGAGTGTACTTCTTTCCTGTCACACTGGTTGGTGTTACTGGTCCAAATAGATCCATGTGCATTAGCTCCAAAACCCTTTTTGTTGATTGCTTAGTCTTTGACTTGAAGCTTGATTTTGTTTGTTTACCTTGTTGACAAGCATCACATATAGCATCCTTTTTGAATGTGATCTCAGGTAAACTAATCACCAGTTTCTTCTTCACCAACTGATTGATATCATCAAAGTTTAGATGATTTAACTTCTTATGCCATAACCAATTCAGTTCTGACTTGGTATGCACAATCAGGCATGTCTCTGGAACAGCAGTAGACCAATCCTCAATATACATGTTGTGTTGTCTTCTTCCAGCCAACACAACTTGATCACCTCTTTCACTAATGACAACATTTGTGCCCTTGTCAAAAGTGACCTTGTAACCCATGTCACAAAATGGTCCAGTGCTCAGTAGGTTGTAGTCCAGTCCTTCCACAAAATGCAACATTCCTGATAGTTAATCCATTTCTCACAAGTGTGCCATATCCTCTTGTGTATCCTGGTGTGTTCTTGTTGCCAAAATTCACTCTTGGACCATCCTTTGCCACATAGTTTGTCAGACAGTGCTTATTCTTTGTCATATATCTGGAACATCCACTATCAAAGTACCAGACACCCTACAAAACAAAGTTAATGTATTTTAGGTACCCAAAACTGTTTGGGTCCATAGTGGTATGTGGTAAGCATGACCCTTAGAAAATTTCCATAAGGTCTTCTCTGAAAAGTGTTATACTTTTGTTCATACATGTATTTTACACATCCATAAGGTCTAACATTTGGTTGTGTAGGACTCATATATGCTTCTGGCCTTTTGGTATGTAATGCTGTTTGGAGTGATTTCTATTGTTAGAAACACTAGCATAACCATAGGTTTGCTATCTGTTAGGAGCAGCCCTATTATATGGAGTCTGCTGAGGTCTTGTATAAGTCCTCTGCTGAGTCCTCTGCTGATTCCATTGCTGAGGTTTTACCCTAGCAGCATGGTTATACCTATTGTTTCTATCAGTATGGGCAGGAATATTCCAAACATCATCAGTAGGGAATAGTCTACCTTTCCCCCTGAGATAAGTATCCCTAGAATGATTGACATTTTTAGGTTTAGGATTCTTATCCTAGGAATATTTTTTATTTTTGCCCTTTTAGGTCTAGAAGGTGCAGCAGTCCTACTTTTGGATTTATTCCTTTTTTTAGGTACTGATGTCTTTTTTGACTTCTGATTTTGCTTCTTTGAAGTCTTCTCAGTAGGCTTTACTGCCTCAGCAACCATTTTGGGAGTTGGATCTAGATCAGTCACAAACTTAGGACAAATTCGGGTACTAGGTTCAGTAACCTTAATGGATCCGCTTTTAGTAGAATGTTGAGTTCCAAATCCAAGGCCTGTTCTATCACCATAAGGCTTTCCAGATTTGAATATAGTGGTGGAACTAGATTGTTCAGCAGATTCAGCTGTTACTGAATGTAAAACAGACTTATGTTGATTCTGTTAAAAATCTTTTTCCTTCCCTTTGACAGTTCTTAATTCATCTTTTAACCTTTCAATTTCTTCTTGAAGAGCTTCTTTTTCAGCCTTCCCAATCTCATAACCAGATTGTATTTTCCTCAGTTGATTATGGATGGCATCCAAAGTTTCTTCATTGTCAGAATTTTTAGGATTTGAACCACAAGTTGATTCACAAACACTTTCAGCAGGAGTGTTTATAGACACAAAATTGTATACCTCCTCAGTATCATCCATATTTGCCATTAAAGCATAATCATCCATATCAGCAACAAGTGCAGTATCATCAGATTCATTTCCTTTTTCTGATTCAACTTCATATCCTGATTCATCTTCAACAACTATAGCTTTCTTGCCAAATCTTCTTTGCTGACTTTTGCTCTTCAGTCGGTCTGGACAATCAGGTCTGAAATGTCCAGGCTTCTTGCAATTGAAGCACAGATAATCAGGTTCCTTTTTCTGTTTTAGTTCAGGACAGTCAAGTTTGAAGTGTCCTGGTTTCTTGCATGTATATCCCAAGTAATCATTGTCTTTCTTGGATTCATCCTTCTTCTTTTCACTGGATTTCTTTGTGAAACTCCTTGGAGAACCCTTTCCAGTTTTCATCATTCTAATTTTCTTGCTCAGTAGGGCAATTTGCTCTTGCATCTTATCCAGTAGATCATCTTGATCTCCTGATGTTTCTTCTTGATGTGTAGCAGCCAATGCAGTGGTCTTTGGTTCTTCCTTTTCAGTCTCAGGTACAAGTTTCTTCCTGAATTCATAAGCCTTGAGATCTGAAAATAATTTGAAGGCGTCCTCTTCATGTAGACTTCTCATTTTTTCTATTGCAGGTAAGGTTTCCAAGATTTTTTAATTGATTTCTTCTTTTGAGTAGTTTACACTCTGTCGGGTGAGTTCATCCATGATGGCATTGAATCTTGATTCCATTTGTTCAATGGTTTCATTCGGTTTCATTTTGAAATCTTGTAACTTCTTCTTTGCCACACTGATTTTGTTCTTCTTGATTGCATCAGTGCCTTCACAAATTAATTGTAACTTATCTCAAAGTTCCTTTGCAGTCTTGCAATCTTTCACTTTCATGTACATATTTCTATCCAAGGTTCTGTATATGATATCAATAGCAATATTGTTGAGGTTTGCTCTTTTTCTATCTTCAACATTCCATTCTCTTTTTGGCTTTGGAATGTACTGAGTTAGACCATCTACAATTATAGCTTTTGTGATTTCCAGTGGTCCATCAGTCATCACATCCATCATCTCATCATGTGTTACAGCTAGAAAAGCCTGCATACGACATTTATACTCATCAAAACGATCCAAAGAACACATCAACATTGTTCTAGCAGATTGGTTGTTATCCATGATGCAAAGCTTTGAAAATCAGAAACTTGAAAAAATTTTCAAAGTATTTTCAAAAGCACAACAAGTAGGATTACTTCAGAACAGAAGCATTGCTCTGATACCAATTGTTGTTCCCTTGAAAAGGCTTTGGTTAAGTTTAGAGGGGGGTGAATAAACTTAACACTTAAAACTTTTGGAGTTAACAAATTCAACAAATTCAGCAAGTTCAGTAGCCTGCTGACTGTTGATTTAACTGAATTTGCTACAGCTGAATATATTTAAATTAAGCCTTATTACTTATTGTTAAAATATGATACTAAGTATTAAATACTCAGTAGTGTGAGTGTGTGATTCAGTTGCTAGTTTCAGTAGGTTGATGTGCTTAATATACTAAATACAGAAATTAAATGCAGAAAGTAAGTAGGCAATTTTTATAGTGGTTCCAGGTGGTGTAATCTTGTCAGTCCACTCTTCTCCTATGATGTTGGAGGTAATTCACTAGAGATCTTTGAGGTTGCAGTTACAAAAATCCCTAAGTTGTCAATCCTTCACCAATAACTATGGCTTCACAAACTGAACACTTGGAATAGGTAGGATTGCTGCTCCAAAGTCTTCCACTGGTCCTTGAAGGTTAGGATTGCCTCTTCACCAGCTCCACCACAAACAACAGTTCTTGACACCTAAGTGCTAATCTGTCTTCAGCAGGTTTCTTGTAAAAGAAAATTTGAATCAAGTAAGTGATTCAGCTTTCAGCAGCTTGATCAGGATGAAATGATCAACACCTTCATGCCTTCAAGTGTGTGAACTTGATGTAGCTTGATGGCAGGTTACACTTGAAGAATTTACTAGATCAGTAGCTTTAAGCTCAGTAATGTCAGCAGGTGAATTCTTGATAAGAATCTACTAGCTCAGGATTGATTGTTGTTTTTCCTCAAAATTCATCATCTATAACTGAATTAGGAGTCCTCTATTTATAGTAGAGGATCTTGTGACTTATGTTTGAAATTCAAACATTGCCATTTCAGATTTGTCTCTATCTTGACTTGCTTTCTGTCCAAGTACATTGTACTGACACTGTCAGTTTACTTTTTGACAGTTTTCAGACTGTCTAACATTTGACTTGTATCCATTGGGTAAAGCTCTGAATCTTTCCAATGTCTCTTTAATCTTATCCATTGATTTGTTGACAAAATCAAAAGTTGTTATCTGTCCTTATCCATGTATTCTCCCAATGTACCATTTGATTAAATCGAAATATGTATTCAGCAAGTTCCTGTGTATGTAGATCTACTGAGATACTTGGCAGTCAGCTGCTCCAAGTTAGCTGTGTTAATAAACATTGCAGCTGACTTCTTTATATCTAACTTTTTTATGAAGTTAGATTACACCAATTTGAACATAACTAGGTTCCAATCACTACTTAACTTATGGAACTTAGACCTTGTACACAAGGTATATGTAATCAGTTTAGATCATCATAGACTTCCCTAAATTCTGATTCCATATCCTTGACTTTAAACACTAAGTTTGATCCCTTAGCCTTCAATAACTGAGTTTGAGCCCTCAGCCTTCAGTCTTCAGCAGGTTCCTAAACTAGTCAACTGACTCAGGTACCTTACTGACCTGGACAGGTCTGCAGATGAAAGTCAGCTGACCTTTTACAATTCTTGTTTGATCAAACCTATACAAAGATAAAACTCTAATAAGCCTATACATTTGATCTAGACATCTTTTTTCCTTTGCTCTATAACAGCTAGTCTGGCACTCATCACTAAAACTTATAATATGTCCAACAACATTTGTGGACTCTATAAGGACAAATACAGATGCACCAGTTGCTCTAAATATCAATGTTAAACACATCTCCTTGGAGTACAATTTGTATGGTAAATACATAGAAAGGAATTATTTAGGTTTGGTTGGAAGCTATGATACATTATCAGGACCCAAAATTGACCTGATGATCATCATATCCAGAAGTATGAAGTTTGACTGGGCTGGTTTCTTTGTGCATTATATGAAGAAAGTAATGACTGAAGAGAAGGAAACCATCATGAAGTGGATAATTGGCAAGAAACCTGTTGGATATATAGGTTCAGGTTTCTTCATCAAGGCTAAACCTTTAGGGTTAATTATTCAGAGTTTGCTCAATCATTAAAAAATTATTAATGTTGCTCCAACAACCTTTAACAAAGCAAGGTACAAGCTAGAGATTAAGACCCTCATTCCTCGCATAGGTGATGATGATGAGATACAAATTGAAGAAACTGATGATAATCAGCAGCTAAAAACAAAAGCAAGGGATGATGCTCAAGCTTCTGCACCAAAGAAAATAGCAGAGAAGAGAAAGGTTGCTGACACAAGGAAGATCACTGATGTCCTAATGCCAAAGAAGACAAAACAACCTGCAGATACTGACAAGTTTATTGATGTTAGCACTGCTGATGTGCCTACTGATACTGCTACCCCTGCAAAGAATATTGTTGCACAAATTTACAGTGAACAGGTCAAAGAGGCATCTAAAAAGAGAAAAGCAATCAACAAAGAACAATTGGAACAAACTCTTGTTGAATCCCTAGATAGAACTTCCAAAAGACAAAAACAAGTTGCGAAAGAGAAGGTAAGACATGACAAATAGAAATAGTTGAGGATTCTTGAGGAATAGAGGGTAGAAGAATAAGCAGATGTTGAACAAGACATTGTAGAGTCAACTAATGTTTCTACTGAGATTTTACAAGATCCTACTAAGGAGGCTATTGAGGTAATACACGACCCTGCTGGCACTACCAAAACTCATGGGGTAGTACAGTTGGAACAAACCCTTACTAAGAAGCATACAATTCAAGAGAAAGAAAGTGTTCAACAATTGGAGATAGTAGATACAAATGTACCTTTTGAATAGTCCATTGATATCTTTCTATCTGCTAAGGAAAGTCTATCTCATTTGGTGGAAACTTTTGGGAGTCAACAAGCTAAAACTCAACCCGCTGCAAGAAATCCTACAATGCCATATGAAAGGAGGCCTAGGAAGAAAAAGGAAAATTCATGATTTCAAGAAAATCAAACAATATCTTAATTGGAAGTTTGGATTTTACAAGAATCAAAAGCCTACAGCAGACCCCATGACTGGTTTTGAGAATGGATTTTTGGAGCTTTTGGGGTGGATAACTTGTTTGGACTCATAGCTACATCTGAACTACAAATGGGGATTTTGGAACTCATTGAAGATGGAAGGAAGAAAGGAACGATCATGTTTAAGGATCCCAAATTCAGACATTTTGGTGAT
Source organism: Gentiana macrophylla (assembly GCA_026214975.1). Lineage (NCBI taxonomy): Eukaryota > Viridiplantae > Streptophyta > Magnoliopsida > Gentianales > Gentianaceae > Gentiana > Gentiana macrophylla. Next base: position 56,577,245 of record CM047807.1, on the reverse strand, counting down.
AGTGACGATTCATCATCCATTGACTCAGATGATGATCATCATATGCTTCGAAGAGAATGTAGTGGTGTTGGGAAAGAGAAAGCCAATGAACCTGCTAAACATGGATCTACTGAGAAAGACAAAGAGCATCCTGCTTAAGAAGGAAAGTCTGTAGAGGGTCAGCAGACTGTTGATCAAGAAGAAGAATTTTTGACATCATTTGCTGAAGATTTCGAAACACAGATTGATGCTAGAGAAACCCTTGAAGGTGCTATTTTGAAGGATACAACTGAAGCTTTTATAGTTGAGTAGACTGATGTTATATCTGAAGAATCTGCTCAGTATCAACAATGTTTCAACACTGATGATAGTTTAGCAAGGGCTGCTGAAACTTTGGATGAAATTACTAAGGTTGGGGGTGTCTTGGAAGAAAACTTAAATGTTTTTCCTATTGAAGAAGAAGTGTAGGTTCAGTCTACTGAGGTTTAGACAGCAACTGACCACAGGTTGGACTTAGAGGTTCAATCTACTGAGGATCAAACAGTGATTGGACAAAGGTTGGATCTTCTGATGGGATTGGAGGAATCCCCTGTCACCAGCATGGAGCTTGCTGAGGATATTGCTCCTGCTGGTACAGGTAAAGAAGCTACTGATGAAAAATCTGATGAACACCTTCTAGATTATGGTGACAGTGATGAACAGTTTGAGTTACCACAAGAAGAAGAAGATCCTTCCCATGACCATTTTTTTGATATGGATTAGAAAGGTCCTGATCCCTATGAATGGGACAAAACAAGATCCATAGTGTTAAGAGTACCAAGGGTTGATGATAATGTGGAAGAGCCTACTAGGAATACTGCTAGAAATATGGCTGGTATTGCCGCCACAATACCAGGATATATCTTGGATGAATTGAGGGCTGTTAGGGAAGACATCACACAGCTAATGACTCAATTGAGGAATAGTGAGCATAGAATTTATGATCTGATAAACTTGGTGGAAAATAGAGGCAGAACCACTGAAACAATAGCTTCAAATGTCACAAATGTCACAAATCTGCAGTTCATAGTCAGAGACATTTATGAGAATCTTGACAAGGTGTCCTCTGTAGCAAAACTCAATCACAGATCTGTTATTGAATCTCTTGCCAATTTGAACAAGAAAGTTGATAACTTGAGTTCAAACACTCAGTTACCTGATCCAAAGATTATAGAGAGGATGAATCTGTTGGAGCAAACAATTGAAGGCCGGATTACGTCAGTTGATAGAAGGACATAAATAATAGAAGGGCAATTGAATAATTTGGTTAATACACAAGCTGAACCGTTTTATTGATGATGTCAAAAAAGGGGAGACGGGCGAACAACAGAAGCAAAAGTGGCAGCCAGAATTTACAATAAGAAACAATTCGAGGCTGTGATTGAGGCTTACAGAGCACCTGCACTTGGAAGAGTAAAGTTGGCTGATGACCTGCTGAAAGAATTCAAAGTTTCATACTATGCAAGAAGGAGACCCTGTAATGATATGACTTTTTAGGAAGGTCAAAGTTCCTTCTTTAGACTTGAATTATGCAAGACAAGGGCTAAATCCATAAGAGGAACATGAATAAGTTGTCACAGAGGAGCTCATAGGGGACGAGGTCAAACTGCCGAACAAAGATTGAGAAGTTTTTCAGCAAAAGATTCGTTGGATGGATTCAAGCTATGCTATATAAGAGGAGGATTTAACTGGAAAGGTGTCCAATTAACGATTGCTGAGGCTTGGAAATGGTGGAAAATGATACATACACGGTTTGATTTCTCCAGAGTTGAAAATACCTTGATGGCAGATATGGCTAGAGAAATGAAAGAGTATCAACAGAAAAGAGATCAAGACAGAAACTAGGTCAGCAAAATTATCTTTACTTATCTTTCTTTATGCTGAATCTAGTTGTAATACCTTTTGGACAAAGTTTGAACCTCAAGGAAATATATGTGAAATTTGTTCTGTTTTTAGTGTTTTTATCTTTTTGCTTTGCCGTAAGGAGGGTATTGGCATCATCACTAAAAAGGGGAGATTGTTAAACATATTCTAGTTTTAATGATGAGTGGAAGACTAGCTGTTATAGAGCAAAGGCAAAAAGATGTCTAGAATTAATGTATAGGTTTATTAGAGTTTGATCTTTATATAGGTTTGATCAATCAAGTGCTGTAATGAGGTCAGCAGACTTGTTCAGCAGACCTATCTAGGTTAAGTGTTCAGTAGAGTGTTTAGGACCTGCTGAAGAATGAAGGATGAGGGTTCAAACTCAGTAATGAAGGCTAAGGGATCAAACTTAGTAGTGAAGTTTAAAATCCAAGCATATGGGATCAGAATTTAGGTAAGTCTGTGATGGCCTAAACTGATCACGTATACCTTGTATTGAAGGTCTAATTTCCACAAAAGGAAATGTGATGATTGGAACTTAGTTATACTTAAAATGGTGTACTCTGATTTCGTAATCAAAGTTAGATGAGAAGCAGTCAGCTCAAGTGTTCATTGAAACACAGAAGACTAAAAGTCAACTGACCATATAAGTACATCAGCAGACTTATGAACTAGGTATCTACTGAATGTAAAATTGATTTAATCCATGTTTTTCTGGAAGATTAAATGGATAAGGATGAATTACAAGCATTGGATTAAACAGTCAATCAATGGCAAGGATGAAAGGGACGTTGTAAGGATTTCAGAACCAAATCAATATGGAATTAATTCATTGGTTCACAGACTGTCTGTTAGAAGGACACTGACACTGACATAGATGTACAACACAGGGAATTTTAGGGAATAATATGATAATCTTATAATGGTTAAATTTGAAATTCAAATTTAAACAAAGAATTTTCACCTATAAATAGAAGACCCCTTAATTAGATTTCAAAACCGAACTTATTAGAAATCAAGAGCATAATACCCTGCTGAACTGAACTTTCATACTGATCAAGAATTTTCTTCAAGTGTTATTGCATTCAAGAATCATCTAGTATCTACACTTGCAGATCAAAAGCTGCTGATATTTTCATCCTGATCAAAAGCTTGCTAAAGCTAAATCACTTTCTTGATTCAACCCTTTTTTTTAAAAATGAACCTGAAGATAGAGAAGCACTGATGAAGTGTCAAAGACTTTTTTTTGTGGTGGAGATGGTGAATAGGCAATCTTACCCTTCAAGGACCAGTGGAGTACTTTGGAGAAGCAATCCTACTTATACTTAGTATTCAGTTTGTGAAGTCATAGTCATTGGGCAAGGACAAACAGTTTAAGGACTTCTGTAACAGCTTCAAAAGACTCTAGTGAATTTCCTCCAACATCACAGGAGAAGAGTGGACTAACTGGATTACACCACCTGGAAGCAATATAAAACTTGCCTACTTTACTTTACTGCATTTAATTTCTGCACTTCACTTTATTTGCTTGTTTGTCATATCAACCTGCTGAACTAGCTACTGAATTTACACACTTTTCACTACTTAGTATCTAATGCGTAGTATCATATTTTAAACAACAAGTATAAAGGCTAAATTTTGTTATTCCGCTGCAACAGATTCACTGAACTTGATAGTCAGTAGACTGCTTAAGTCATCAGACTATCAACCCTGCTGAATTTGTTTTAACTCTGAAAAAGTTTTAAGTTTTAAGTTTTAAGTTTATCCACCCACCTCTAAACTCAACAAAATCCTTTTCACGGGACAAATAGTTTAAGAATTTTATTTATTTATTTTGATATAATAGGTCAAGTCAACTGGGCATGGTGGACCGGTCATCGAGTACTACTCCGAGGCTAACGTTTATCAAGTCTATTTATTGTGCGAGGGCCATGCATCTTATGCTCCGGATTCGCTCCCCTATTGCCAAAGAGAATATATATATATATGTTTTGCGTTTCTTTTTTTTGGCGGGTGGACACTCTCAAAAATCTATCTATACTAATGGTCCGCTCATTGATAAACTACCGAATCCGTTTTTCCTTAGCCCTTATAAGATCCACAACTTGACCTAAATGACCACAGGTAGAAAAAACTGAGTCAAAGTAATGCGTCATCTATACTACATACTGAAGAAAGTGAGTTATACGTGGATAAAATGGTCGATTCAACAACAAGATACTCCCTCCGTCCCAATTTGTTTGGGACTTATTCCTTTTTTGGTTGTCCCAAAATATGTCCCATAAATCTAAATAGACTTAATGTTTTTGATTTAATTTCCTAAATTTCCCATCTTATTAATTGATGTCTCTTAAATATTATGACAATAATGCTCAATATAAAAATGATAAAGAGGTAAATTAGTCAAGTTTTAAATGACCAGACAACTTATTAATTGATGTCTTCTTAAATATTGTGAGGTCCAAAATGTCCCAAATAAATTGGGACGGATGGAGTAGATGATTAATAAACCACTACTTCAAATAGTTGACAAACTCCTTATTCACATCTTTGATGAATTGAGTATGTAATTAAATAATTAAAACGGTTTAAGGACTCTATTTCATCAATTTACTGCATCAAAATTAACAAAAATTAGCGTATAAATGTGTCTCAATTTTCCAATTTTTCAGACTAAGTGTTTTGCCTACCACCCACTTTAAAACTCAACATTTACCCCAATATGGAAAGTAAAGCAAAAAAATGTTGGAAGAAGAAGAATACATAGCTTTGGAAAATAGATGAACAAGGATAACTGTCTGAAGCGAATCATATCAGTGAATTGGAACCAAAGTTGTCTCTCCCAAATACTAACCTGCACTAGGTCAATTAATACAAACAATTCTTACACAAAAGCCATTAGTACCATGAGATGCGAATATGTAACAAGATAATTACGTCACACGGCAGTAAATAGCACAACTAAAAGAAGAATTGCAATAAACAATTTGAGCAAATACACAAAAACTTAATTACATTTTTTGGAGAAATAACTTAATTACTTAAACACAACAAAACTTTTACAAGATTCCAAATAAAAATAAAAAGACTCAGGACTAAAAGTAATAATCAAATAATCATGCGAAGTAAAAAAAAACTCCCGCACATCCTTGTTAGGAAATCAATCGAGTAACGCAGCGGAATTTAAAATTGTTTCCCGATCTAGGATCGTCTCCGTTTAAACAATAAACATAGTAGAGAGGGGAAGGTAATATTACCTTGGTTGATCTAAAAGATCAACGCTTTGACCATCCGGTAGGAGTAGATGTGCGCGAGCCGTCCAAGCGTCCGGCCTCTACTAGTTATCCACATGATCACCTCACCGGAATCCTGCCAAGGATTGCTACTAGAAAAACCCAACTGCTCGGTCGGCCTTTTCTCTCTCTACAAACTCTCTCTAGAAGCTCTCTTACTTTTCACAATAAAAATTAGCTCTTGGAATTATGGTGTGTAAAAGAGCTAGCCAACCTCTCCTTTAAATAGAGTAGGTGGCGCCCCACGCCTCTAAAAATTCCTTGGGGAACAAGTCTTGAGTAGAGTAAGGAGAAATAAAACCTTTTTCTAATAAAATAAGGAAAATATCTTTCATTGATTTATCTCATTAATACACAATATATTATATTAAATATTTCCAATATTTTGTCAATATCTTATATTGACTATATTTATCTTATTACCTTAAATCTATTTGTCCAAAATCAATGAATATCCAATATTAATATTATGGTAATATTATTAATTAAATTACACAATCCAAGTGTATCTTATACACTAATGAATGGCGCCACCTTTAGCCATAAATTGGCTTCCGGAATATTCTTTAACTAATAATATAATTAATATCTTGTATTTAATTTATTCATAATAAATAAATACCACCATATCAATTTACTACTATAACCTTTATAGTCATGAGATAAAGCATTCCTTATTTGGTTATCAACTATAACCACATTTTAATCCGACTCGATGTTCATATGTGTGTGACCCGATAGGTTTCCAAATATGTTGGCCGTAGACATAAGGCGCAATTTATGAAAATTCCCTTCACCTCTAACGATCACGGATAGCGTCTAGTAACACGTCCGTGACCCCCAATCATCGGAAGAGTCAATACTCAATGACTACTACCTTTCACGTGCTCGGTTAGCATATAAATTCCAATCCTATCACTGTAATAATATCCATACGGTCGTACATCGAGTGTCAAGCATTGACGACCGTGTCTTTTAATCTGGATATCATGCTCTCTCAAAGTAACTCATTTACTTCCACTTTGCAAAGATTCACGACTACTTGGTCATATGGATTATGAGTTACATTCGATGGATGTAAAGACAATATTTGTGTTGCCAGAAAATATTGCATTTGGCGACGCAAAGAATATGTTTTTTAAACTAAAAAAATCCATCCATGGACTCAAACGGTTTTCCCGTCAACAGTATGTTAAATTTTATCAAATAATTCTCGCATTTGGTTCTGAGACAAATTCTATTGATAAATATATCTATCATACGTTTAGTTGTTGGGAGTAGGTTTGTACTCCTGGTTTGACATGTCAATGATAACATGTAACAATATAGATTTTGAGCAAGATACTGAATCTTTTCTCTCATCCGGATGCAAGTTGAAAGATTTAGGTGATGCTAATTTAGTTTGAGTGATCCAAGTATATCGGGATTATTCTTGAGGCATTATTGGATCATCAAAAAAGGACAATATGGATAAGGTTATTTTAAGAGATTCGACATGCTGGCTTATAATCCACATGGTACCCCTGTGTCTAAGAGAGACAAATTTTGTCTCAAATTGTGGCTTTTCTAATGATTTAAAGTAGGAGGAAATGCATAATATTCCCCTTGATTCGGTTGTTGGGAATGTGTTCTCAAGTTTGTATGTGTTAGGTTTGCTAAATTTCAGTCAGATTGAGCAGATTCTCCAAAGATTCTGGAAAGGGTCATTTGGTTGCAGCCTTTAAGGTTATAAGGTACTTATAGAAAAAAAAAATTGATGCTAACATATAATGAGTCAGATTGGTTAGTGATCATTCGGTATAATGACCCAGGTTTTGGTGGATGTTAAGATACATTTTAATCCACATAAGGTTATGTCTTCATTTTTTCAAAAGAAGTTGTTTTTCCTAAAAAGTGCTAAGCAGACACTTATGGCTTCTTCGACATTGGAGACAAAATTTGGGGTTTTTTGAAGCCACTAGTGATGGGATATGAATGCGGAAAATTTATTTCAGGCTTCAAATAAACTTGATATGAGAACCAGTAAGGATTCATGTGATAATAAGTTCGCAATGTTTTATCCAAACAACAACGGGAGATCATCAATGTCAAAGAATATTAATGTAAGCTTCATAGTTGTTAAAAATAGAGTTCAAAGATGAAAGGTGTCTATTTAAATTATCATGACAAACTCCATGATTGTTGATCCACTCACTAAGGGACAACCACCCAAGATGTTTCTGAGTATAGTGCTCATATGGGTGTCATGTCATCTAAGGATGCTTAATTTTAGCGGGGGTTTGTAATTGATAATATTTGTATCGATATAGATGCATTCTTCATTTCTTTCATTTTAAAGTTAAAGTTACAGTTACGATTGTTTCTGCAGAAATTAAAGTTTTTGTTATTTCACACTTTGATCTCGATATATAGTTTGATCTCGCTCATATTTAAGGTGGACCAGTTTGAAATATACATGTTAAGATCACATGTAATGTTATTTTCCATGCTACACATCTACATCACGATCCATGTCATTCTATTTTATTAGCATATGTGATCATTGATGGGGCCGGTCACGATAAATTTGACGAAGACCACTTTGGTCCTATGTTGACGGGATAGATGGACGAGATTGTTATGGATACATTTTTAGGATGACAACAAGGTTGATCACTCATTTGGTTATATGGACATAAATAATTATAAGGTTACACATATAGCCTAAGTGGGAGACTATTGGATCATTAATGCAACGTTGGGCTTCTATGTGAAATAATTATTTATTATGGACTGTCAATAAAGATAAGACAGATGTAAAAGTGTTCTAATACGGTTTATAGTTGTTGGGCTATAATGTATAATTAGGGTGTGGGCCTTTTATGTGTAGTGACTAAGCGGTGATTTCTCTTTTATTGATGGGTAGAAATGGAAATACCTAAAATATAATTCACTATATAAATGGGTCATAGTCCCTAGGTCACACACTAGTCTCTACTCTTCTGTCTCCCATTATCAAAGAGATTACAGAGGGTTCAAAGGGGGTTCTCTAAACGGTTCCAAAAAGTGTGTAGATCAAGAAGACCGAATCCTATGGGAGATCTGCAGCACTATGGATTAGGTACTCTCCTGGCTTTATCTTTTATTTAGATTCTTGATAGTTTGACATAAACGATTATGGATTAAAGTGATTACATGCATCACATAAGGTTAGATTCAACAGGGTCTTCATCCCCATAACTGATCTCATATACTCCCGAAGAAGGGTGGGGGTGAATGAACTTCTTGTTAATTAAAATATTTTCTTTCATCATGTGTGAAATACTTATCTGGTTCAAGCAATGCGGAAGTTAAAGCCCTTTTTAAAACCTATGTTTTCAAGTGAAGTCGCTGCAATGTTGTACTGAATTAAACTTGATGAAATTACATGCAGAAAATAAGTGTTGAAATAAATAACACATGTTTTGTTATCGATGTTCATGGTGGAGTAATCCCTTAGTCACCACTTCTCCTAAGATGTTGGAGAAATTCACTATTGTCCTTATACTTCAATTACAATAGTGTGTAAAGTCCTTCAAACCCCGCATGCTTAACTTTCTGAGAAATCAGGCTTTCACAACATCCCCAGATGCTCCACCAATCCAACTCCTATTAATGTTATTAGGTGTATACACATTAATACTCCATTGTTCCGTAGAAGGTAGGATTTCTTCTTCAACAACTCTACCATAAACACGGCTCATTGACATATCCTTCTGTTTAAACTGCCCTAGTCCTTCACACCCTGTAGATGTTTCACTGAACCTAAAGTCCTTTTTCTGGATGTTTCGATGTATCTTTAGTATATGCTCTACTTGATTCAAGAGTTCCTACTAGATTGACTTTTTTGCTTGAGAGTTAACAACTTCTTGAACCTTTATGGAAATTGATAAACCAAGCCTGACCACCAGCCTGCGAATCTGAAGCCTGGCCCATATGTAAGCACAGCAAAATATAATGCTCGTGACCCAGCTAGCTCGCCCGTCATAAGCCGAGTCACAGCAAAGGAATAAAGCCCGCCTCTTACCTTTGCAAGCTTTCGTGATCTGCTGTGATGGAAGACGATCAACCCGCATGCAATTCATCTCGGGTATCGGAGGCCTACCAGCTCGCCCTCACCTCGCCACCAGCTCGGACAAATCCGATCAGCTAAACAAACACACTAGAAGTCACCAGCACAGAGCTCGTAAATGCCTCAACATAAGCTCACTTATCAGAGCTTGCCCGCGGACACACGTCTCTTACCGCCTTACTGTAAACACCGACTATGTCATCTATAAATAGTGGTGTTCCCTCACACACCATAACTACGTCATTGGCTTGATCCTATACACTAAAGGGTAAGTAGGTAGCCACCTTGCCTCAGCTATAATCCACCAAAAAACACCCCCTTTTTATTGTACTTGATCTTCATATTGTTTTCGAGACTAAATGACACAAAACATACAAATTCACTTATACTTAGCTAGATATCTTCCACATAATCTTGTTTGGGATAATTCCGACATTATCAGTTGGCTCCGTTACTGGGAAACATATTTCCGACTTCCTCTCTGGTCAGATTCACAATCACCTTCCAATCTGTGACAACCAAAAGTCATGAGAATTTGGTTTTCCAACCGGTATTCATCACAATATTTATTGGAATATTCATCAACTCCAAGATCTCCATCATGACTCAAACAAGATCTACCGGTCCAGCTAAGCTCATCGGCTTACTAACTCCGACCAGAAGGCCTACCCAAATCTTCATTCAAAAGAATAACGAGGTAAATATTGCCCATACAGCACCCCTCGATAGAACAAAGCCCCCACTCTCCCCCAGACGGATCTTCCTCATCAAGATCCTCCCTGATACCTCTGAAATCAATCAGAAGTTACAGACCTCCATAGACAACCAGGAATCTGCCTAGATCTGAGGGGGCACAAAATGATAGAATTCAATATACGTATTTCCAACAAGCTTGCCCAAGCGTCCTCGACCTTGTCGCTGTAAGGAAATCAATCCGTTTACGCATCGGAATTTCAAAAACTGATTTCCAGATCCAGGATCGACTTCATTTAAACAATAAATAGAAAAGTAATAGACGGTGAATATACCCTGGATGATCTAAAAGATCAAATCTTACCATCTACGGAGAGTATTAGTAGTGTGCGCAAGCCGTCCAAGTGTCCGGCCTCTATCAATATCCACATGTGCACCCCACGGAATCCTGTCTTGGATTGCTACTAGAATAACCCGGTTGCTAGACCGACATTTTCTCTCTCTCTCAAAACCTCAAGAATGCTGCCTAATATTTTCTAGTAAAATATCTCTCTTGCAATTGAAGTGTAAAAGATCTTGACACCCCCTCACCTTATATTGATGAAGGTGGCGCCCCATAACCCCTAAATTACCTTGGAGAAGAGTCTTGAGTTGTGGGGAAAAAGAAAACCTTTTACTAGTGCAAAAGGAAAATCGATATTCTAGATTTATCTCATTAATATTCAATATCTTATATCAAAATTTTCCATTAATTAAATTGTAAACTCCATGTGTATCTTATACACATGATCTGCACCTCATATAGCCATTAATTGGCTTTCGGAATATTTTTAATTAATTAACATAATTAATATCTTGTATTTAATTTATTCATAATAAATAAATACCATAATATTAATTTATCACTGTAACGATTTATAGTCGAGATAAACTTTGTTTATTTGGTTATCACGATATCCACATTTTAATCCGGCTAGATGTTCTTGTGTGTGTGACCCGATAGGCTTCCGAATATATTGGCCGTAGACATAAAGTGCATTTACTAAAATACCATTCACACCTAACAATCATGAATAGTGTCTAGCAACACGTCATGACCCCTAATCAATGGAAGAGTCAAAGCAACGACTACTACCTTTTATGTGAAACAGTTACCATGTAAATAGAATCCTATCGATGCTATAATATCCATATGATCGTATCTCGAGTGTCAATATGTTAAGGATCATATCTTATAATCTGGATATCATTCTCTCTCGGAATAACTCAATTACTCCCACTATGAAATGATTCACGAGAGCTAGACATTCCTTACAAGAAGGCCATTTCGGATATTTACTCCTACTATTACGATGCATGATTTCCGGATGAACAACTATCCTACGCATTCTTCAATATCATACTCGAGCACTACCGCATGATCGCCCCGTGAATAGGGGAAACCTCAATAGTGTCAAAGTATGAAAATCCACACCACGATGCCATGAGTACTCCTGTCTCAAGATCAATACACAACTGCCAGATACTGCGACACATAATGTAAGTAGATCAATCTAACGTACGCATTCTCCAATACAAGTCCACGTACAATCCAAGTGTCCCTACACTTCAATAAGATAGAAGACGTCCATTACGTGCTAGTCTAACCATACTATCAATGTCATGTTTGAAAGTTTTAAGTATTTAACTTATTAAAGTGATTAAAAATCTCATCAACCATAATCACTATCATGGTTTCTCTATCACAGTTTAATACTAAGGAACTCATATTGTTTGAAATAAAATTTATGTTTTGATGATGATTCATCACCTAATCAGTTATTGTTCTTAACCCCATTGATGAAGTGTCATAACTAGCTGTTATAGTGAAAGGCAAAAAGATGTCTATTGTTAAATACTCTGAACCGACTGACATGAGAGTTGGTTTGGATTCTCGACTTTACAGTCTATTTAGAAACTTACCAGAAAGGGAAGGAGTATCAAAAGAAGAATCTTTAGAATCGTTCCTACACATGCAGAAGGAGCATGCACTATTGGAATAAACTGAAGAAATGGGAAGCAGATGGTATCATTGATAAACAATTAGAGAAAATTGAAAAGGCTGAACCTGAATTTATTCAAAACCTACTGAGAACAGCCACCAATGAAAGGATAAGGGCAACTGTCTTCACTTTTGCAGTCCTCTTCAAAAATAAATTTTTCAAGAAGCACAACTTATGTGAATCATAGAACATTTGGGCAAGCATCCACGGAATTGAAGGCTCAGCTACAAATGATGCTATGAGATCTGTTGCAGAAAATTATGATAATCAATTTTCTCTATCAACCATGTAAAAAGAAACTATATTCTAGTTCTTTTTATCATGTTGTATTTTATTACTATATCTTGTAACTCCGTTATCAAATAAATTCTCAGTTTCTCAGTTCATTGCGTTATTTACTATATTGTATTTTATCTTTTTGCATTACTTTTAAGGAGGGTATTGACATCATCAAAAAGGGGGAAATTGTTGGAAATAAAATTTATGTTTTGATGATGATTCATCACATAATCAGGTATTGTTCTTAACCCCATTGATGAAGTGTCATAACTAGCTGTTATAGTGCAAGGCAAAAAGATGTCTAGATATCAATGTATAGGATTTAATAGAGTCTGATATTTGTATAGGTTAAATCAGACTAGCACTGTAATAGTTCTAGGTTTTGAACTGAGAAAAACTAGAAAACTGAGATAACTAGGAAACTGAGTTATGCAAGAACTGAAGAAGATAAGTTCGCTGAGGGTCACAGACTCAGTTGGCTTATCTATGAAGACTGAAGAACTGAGGGTCACAGACTAAGTTATTGAAGATTGAAGAACTGAGGGTTCAGACTCAGTTATGAAGATTACGTCGAGACTGTAAAGTTAGACTTCAGGCAAGATTGTGGTGACCTGAACTGACTTTATAGATCATGTATGAAGACCTAAGAATCATAAGGACAATGAATTCTTAGAAGATAATTCGTCATGGTGTACTCTGATTAAGTCAATTATAATAAGATGAAACTGGAGTACTGATATTTGAAGAAGAGTAAAATCTCAGTTAACGCTCCAAGTCAGTCAAGAAACTGACAAGTATTAAACTCAGTATAAAACTGATAAGGAAACTCGGTTTTATATGTCAGCCATCCAACAACTGATCGTACAGTCGAAAGTTATAAAGTAAGCTATTTTATTAGATGAACTACTGATAAATCAGAACGGTCACAAAATATAGCCGTTACAACATTCAAGCAGGAGAAACAAACCCCTATAAATAGACTACATCTACAACAATAAGAAGAGAGAGCAGGAGGAATTAAAAAGAATCTATCTAATCAAGAAAAGATTTAATTAAGGGGGAAATCCATTTTCGAAAGAATTTCTGCTAAGGTGCTAAATTGCAAGATCAAGAAAATTTCTTCAAGTATCCAAGCACACTCAAGCAAAATCAAGAATCTATCACTTGGAGAAATTCAGAGCCGTACTAAATTTAATTATCCAGAAGAAAAGCTCTAATCACAATTGAATCATAGTTATTGATTCAAGTCTCAACTTTGATTTTATCAAAGGGTTAGACTGTGAAACACCAAGAAGGTGCGAAGGACAGTTGAGTGCAGTCAGGAAGACTGTGTTTGTGATGAGCTGGTGAATAGGCAATTCTACCCTCCAAGGACCAGTGTTTCAAACAGTTGGAGAGCAGCAATCCTACCTGTTCTACAAGTGTTTAGATAGTAAAGCTAGGGATTAGTCAAGGACTATCAGTTTAGGACTCTTTGTAACTGGGCCATCTCAAAGAAGTTCTAGTGGAATTTTCCGCCGCATCACAGGGGAAGAGAGGACGTACATGATTACACCACCTGGAACCTCTATAATTCGTGTTTATTTACTTTACACATTCATTTACTTTATTGTAGTTTATGTATACGGTTTTCACTCTGAAACTATGTTAACTAGTTGTCAAAGGGTAAAATATCCGCTGCCAGTCAACAAGACTAAATATAAGTCTGTATTGACTTATACTCAGTTGAGTTAGCTGAACTCCACACAAGTTAAAGGACAAGAACAAAACTGAGCTGAGCATCAGTTTGAGTTTGGCAAAAACTCAGTTCCTGGGGCTTTTTCAGTTTTGGGAAAGTTTTTGGTGACAAGTTTATTCAACCCCTCCTCTAAACTTCTGTTAGCATTTCCAAAGGACCAACAATTGGTATCGGAGCGAGTTCTTCCTTTTGGAGGAGATCCGAGTTGTTACTACTCAAGTTACAAACCAGTTGTTGAAAACCCTTACTGTACTTCATTACAATGGATACATCTAGAATTAGAAATTGGCTAAATAACCCCCTGACTGACTACTTGCAGAATGTTGTCTATGATTTCCATGATCAAGATTTTGATAGATTAAGTACTACAAGCTCTCACACAAATCCGGAACCTTATTTTAGTTATGATGAAGACATTGAGCTTAATGCAAAAGTTGATGATGAATCCAGAGGATTTCCAACCCTAAGCGATCTTTCAGAAGAAGCAGAAAGAGAGTTACTTCGAGTCGCTAATTATATAGAAGAAAAACTAACCAACGATCCATCCAGTGCAAAAGCCAAAGATATTGATGAGACTCTACCTACAAGTCATGGAGGTGAAAGTGATGAAGAAATCATACTGCTAGGAGCTACACTGGCAAATGCTGCTGATAAAGGAAAACAAGTTCTAATTGATGATGATTCCTCGACAGAAGATCTACCTATAAAAAATCAGGAGGTAATCGCATCTACATCCAGCACTCACACTACCATAAACAATCAAAGAAATGATGATTTCAATAAAACCTTGGACATACTCATAAAGGAATTAGAGGTAATTCAAAAGAATTATGAAAATGTCAAAAAGGAGAAAAATTTATTGAAAACTGAAATTTCGAGATTGAATGCTGAAATTAATCAAATCAAGGCTAATAATGGAACCGAGGTGATTCGACCAACCGATGAACCAACAAAAGCAATAAACATCATAGAATCATCAGTTGATCCAATTTCCAGAGTTCAATTCAAACCAGGAAAACCATTTGGAGATAGATCTGGTTTAGGGTTTGATAATCAGTATAATTCTAAGTTTAGACCTAGATCAGTTATAATAAAATTTGTGACTACTCAAAAGTAAGGAACTCAGAAAACGGACAAAATTATTAGAACTGACAAAAACTCAGCACAGCCAAACGCGCAAACTGATAAAACTGAAAAATCAGTTGGTAAAATTCACCAAGCCAACAAATTTTACAGGAAGACTCAGAAGGCTGAAAACAGTAAAACTGATCCGAGATCAGTAAGAAAAATCTTCAAGTCATATTCATCTAAGAATGAAGATCATTCGTGGAATAATAGACTCAGAGGGAAAGTAAGACTATTTCCCACTGATGAAGATTGGAATGAACCATCACATCAGTTTCACAAACTGAACAAAACTAAAGCTGTCAAGACAAAACAGGAAAAGTGTGTGAAAGCTGACTTTACTCAGTCAAAATATCAAGAGAGATATAAAGTTAAAAATAAACCAGTATCATCGAAAGCTAATCAGTTAGGACCCAAACAGATATGGGTACCAAAAATTTCTTATTTTGTTTTGCAGGAGAAATATCGCTAGCTGAGAACTAAAGAGCTTAATGCACAAAACTGAGTTGTATTTAGAAATGAGTTTTTGAATTCAGCACAAGGACAAAACTGAGTGCATACAGCTGTTGATACACCGTACCTACTTGATAGGGATTTTCCTAACTATGGCTCGGAACTGTCGCTCCGATCACCGTGAGCCAGCTGAGTACACGTCGGACCGGCAGCTCTCCCACCGCAGTAGAAGGGACCGGCCATCCTCGGGATAATCCGCCAGCATGTGGCATTCACTCCAAGTTCGGAGCCGCCCCACTTTGCCGGCGGACAGGGCATTCGCTACGTATCCGCCTCATCGATGTCCTTTATCGTAATTATCTGACAATGTGTAATAATTTCCCTATAAATAGGGCGCCCTATAACCCCAATTAGGGGAGACAATTCCAAGAAATAAAAGAGAAGGCAAAGCCAAATTCTCCCACTCTCTATCTTGCTCCACACGGCACCACCACCGGAACATACAGTTCCTCCACTTACACCTCTATAACGACCCGATATATCACCATAACGCTACCATGGACAACCTGAGATAATTTCGACGCTATCAGTTGGCTCCGTTACCGGGAATGTTCACTTTTTAGCCAATCTGCAGGTCTCACAGCCACCGTGGGCAAGGCTCCTTTTTCCGGATCATCTTCAGCACTCCTCAGCAGGAAGCTTCAGGTCTTCAGACAGCTGCATTAACACGTCCGATTCAGCAACGAAATAACATCACTACAAGGTAACCTCCTCGACTCCCTGTCCAGAATCACGAGTCTGCGTTTGAATCATCACCTCTCTCGTGGTTTCTGTATAGAGAAATTCATCGGAGTGGGCATCGTAGGTTTCCTTGCCGGAAACTGCGTTTCAGAACTTTCTTTTACTCCCTTGATAGTTTCTCAGTCACGGAAAAACTTAAACACGCGTGAAACTGTCGATTATGCTCCTAAGAAAATAAGGCATTTAGAATTTATGCATCAAGGGGAATGGCAAGAATCACGCCCGTTGCTTAGAATGATAGTAAAGCATAGTTTCAGAGGTCAATGCATGTTCTCCTGAGTCCTCACACAGTTAGTCGGAATAAAGATCGGTATGCTGCATTGTAGGATATTGGGAATCTAGGGACTTCACGCTTGAGAAATCGCAGTTGTCCCCCGAATTCCAACTTTCGTACACCGACTCCGGCGTTAAATCCAGCGGATATTTCACCATCAGAAAATACCCCCGGCACGTCACCCCAGTAATCATCAAACAGTGCAGGGTTGGTGAGTGTCAAAGCAGTTGGGAGTCAGAATATTATTTGATCTCTCGTACAACTACCCAGTCAGAGTTTGACAGATGGCAGGGCCAAAGGAAAAAGTCCACGTCCCACCTACCCCAGGAAAGGGATCCGCAAGGGATCCTCATCAACATAGTGGGGCGGATACCGCTCTAAGAAACCTCACCGCAGAATGGGGTAACGCGCAGAAAGAGACAGACGCCATAAATATAATAAACCGAAGAAGGTCTAATTCTGGGAATGACACGGGGAATTCGACGTCGGTTCACTCTGAGCCCACATGTGAGAAAAATAGGGCAGGAACCTCAAAACAGCGCAAGGGCAAAGAGCAGCTCGTCGAAAAAACCCAGAGGGCAGAGGAGACCCCAGGGGCGGAATCACCACAGGCAAAGGCGGCTATAGCATACGCGGAATACGTGAAACAAATGTATGCAGCTAATCTACGTCTTGCCCCATGTAACTTACCCCTCATCGCTATCGAGGAACAGATCCCTGTCCCCCCCGAGCACAGAGAAACGACCCCCATAAGAGTGCGACCAGTCCGAGCACCCGGGACAATGAGGGAAGAACCGGAGGGAAGCGTATATTCGTCAGCAGGGCAAAAAAGAAAACTTATGCCTGAAAAAAGCGGCGAGAGAGCATCAGTCCTGGAACGATTAGGGCGCCTTGAGAAAAAAGCTGTGCATCAACGGTTAGGTCCCCCCGCCTCCGAGAAAAACGCCGCACCGACTCATGAGGGCAGGGATCCCCACGATGCGAGGCTCATCATAGAAAAGAAAAGAGCAGAGCAAGACATGGAGTCGGCATATTACGCGGACTCGGACGATGTCATCAAAAGAAAAATGGTACCCGCCAGAAGCGCCGCGCCGGCGGGAGACGACCGAATGGAGAAGATGGAAAGGGAAATTTCCGAGTTAAAGAAATCCAGGCTCGAGGGGAAACCAGAGCCGACCCAAGAATCGACATTCATCAGCGAAATCTCGGAATCGTTACCCTCCAAGGGCGTGCAATATTCACAGTACGTCTATTACAAGGGAACTACGTGCCCGTTGGAATGGATGGCCGCCTTCCAAAGCCGAACACTCTTGGCCACATCAAACAAATCGGCATGGTGTGTAGCGTTCGTAGGAAGCATGCGAGATCGAGCATTTGCTTGGCTCGAAGCTTTGCCTTGCGGCTCTATTAAAAGTTGGGAGGAGCTAAGGGCAAAATTTCTAAAAGAATTTGAAACGGCAGAATGGCCTAAGAAAACCATTGAGGATCTTTACGAAATACGACAGGGAGATGGAGAATCCTGTAAGAGCTACCACGATCGATTCGTCAGAGTGTATGAACAAACGAAAAACCTGCCTGAGAACGAAGTCCAGAGGGGTTTTCTGAACGGTATCGCTAAGGGCCCTATGAAAACACACTTCGCCATGAGTCCCCCTTCAAATCTACGCGATCTCCTCAACCAAGCCCGCATCTTTGGGCTAACGGAGGCGGTTCCCTCGTCATCCGGAAAAGGAAAAAATCGTAATGAGTCCAGGCACTCTGGTGAGGAAAATAGGGATGAGTCCAATAAGGACCGAAAGGGTGACCGAAAGAGAGGGAAAAATCGAGATAAGGATGTCAGAAAACCGTTCAAGTTTGACGAGTCCGATTTTGTCCCCATCAACGCAAGTCTATCTGAAATACTGTTTGAGATCAAGGACAGGGTAGAGTGGCCAAGACCTATAAGGTCCGATCCGAGTTCGAGAGACCATACCAGGTACTATGACATCCATGAGGATCACGGACACCTCACCGACGAGTGCTTCACACTGAGAAGGATCATCGACAAAATGATAAGGAACGGGGAATTAAACAAATACAAGAAAAATAGTGGCGGAGGCAAGGATGATAGGGGGCCCTGAAGATACCGAAATGAGATTCAGGTAATCACAGATGAATTCCCCAGCAACCATCTCATCAAGAGTCAGATTAACACGATCAACGTCAGGGGCAGGGAGAAACCAGTCATCCTGGCTCCCGACGAGCAGGCGATAATGTTCACCAGGAGTGAGTTAGCGGGCCCACCAGGGGCAATAGAGCTGCCGATTATGATACAGGTCGGGATCAACGATTTCGGGGTCAATCGGGTACTCTTGGATACGGGGGCCGCACGCGACATCATCTACTTGGAAACATTGAAACAACTCAAGATCGGTATGTCCAAACTGAAGCCTTATTTGGGAATGCTGGAGGGATTCTCCAATGATAAAGTATCCGTCCTAGGCGTCATCGACTTGGAAGTGGAGATTGGCGATCACCCACCATACCGCAAATAAAAAATAAACTTTCTAGTGGTCGATCTGCATTCCCACTATACTGCAATCCTCGGAGTACCCTCTCAGAGAAAATTTCAAATGATTGTTTCGATCCCTCATCAAAGGACGAAATTCTACACCGACGAAGGAATCGGGCTGGCCGTCAGCAAACCACAAACTCTGCTAAATCATGTCACCACAAATCGAAGCGATTACCCTGCCAGGGGCATGGGCAAAAGGCCCCAGGGCAAGGCGTCTGATCCAGCATCAAGAAGGATCCGCATCGACACTATCGAGGCGACGAAAGCTCGAAGCGAGCCGCGCCTTGGTAGTGAAGATGCCTCAATCGAACCCAAGACGGTCATCTGCGACACCCTTCAAGTCAGAGACGAGTCAGACTTCACCGCCGAGGACGAGTTGGTGGAGGTAATCGTTAATGAAAAATACCCCGACCAGAGGATAAAAGTGGGCGCTCAGATGAATGAAGAGGAAAGAGAAAAGTTGGTCCTGATGATAAAAGAGAACTTGGATGCGTTCGCCTGGGTAGTTACAGATATGAGATGCGTGGAACCCGGAATAGCGATGCACCAACCGAACGTGAATCCACCCTTCAAACCCATCCAACGAAAGCTCGGCGCTTCTCCAAAGAAAAGGAAGACGCCATCAAGGTAGAGGTGAGTAAGCTAATTGACGCGGGAATTATCCGGGAGCTTGATTACCCAACCTGGCCGGCCAATGTAGTCATGGTTAAAAGAATATCCGGCAAGCCTTTCTCCGAACAAGGCTTGTCCTAAGTCACTGCCCGTAATCGGCGAATGGCATTAGGGATGAACTTTTTGTATTTGGCCGCTTCGGACCGGGCCGCTATTATGAGATGATGCCATTTGGTTTGAAGAATCATCCAAAAGATGGTCATGGGACCCTCCCAAATTGGCCCGAATATGGAAGCTATGTATCATGGTGGCCAAGTCTTCCACCCCACCATCCGGCCGAGAGCTTTCGCTAACGTCCAGGGCACATTCTATGAAGCTCAAAAGTTAGCCTACTCGCCGGAAAGTTCCTAGTTTCATTCGAGGGGGATCGAAAAAAATCCAGAAAATCCTATTTTTCTTCACACTCAATCAAAGGTCCGAGACATCAAAGATTCAGTCCTTTCTTTAAAATTCTCAAGGGAACAAGACCTTTGAGTGGACGGAAAGAATGCTCCTAGCCTTCACAAGCCCTCCGCTAGTCAGCCGGCATTAGGGATGAACTTTTCCGGGCCGTTCTGGTAGAATGCTAAGGTGGAAGGCCAGAGCCGCTATCTTAATGCGAAAAGTTAGCCTACTCGCTTGTTGCCGCGTTATGGTATGAGCCGACCTCTCGGGTAGAATGCTAAGGTGGGCCATAGAGTCGACAAGCCCGTAAAGGCTATAAAGGCCCAAGCCCTAGCGGACTTTATTGTTGAAACGAGCTTCACAGAGGAAGGATCCACCGGACAAATCAAACACCCCAATAGAGGTCGAGCCGAATAGACCGACCCTCTGTTGGCAGATGTACGTCGACGGGGCCGCGAGCCGAAACGGTTGTGGAGCTGGGATAATACTTCTAGAACCGGGCTCATCCGAAGAGATTGAAAAAACCTTGCGGTTCAATTTCACCGCATCCAATAATCAGGCCGAATACGAAGCGGTCATCGCTGACCTATAACTGGCAAGATCTATGAACGTTGAAAGCTTAGAGGTATTTTGCGACTCACAAGTGATAGTGTGCTAAATAAATGGCAAGTTTGAAGCAAGGGACGAGATACTCAAGAAGTACCTCAACCTCGTCAAACTGCTCAGGAGCGGTTTCAAATATTGCGAATTCAAAGGCATACCACGAGAGCAAAATGAGCGGGCGGATTACCTGTCCAAGCTCATATCTAAAGACGAGTTCAGCAACCCCGCGATCATGTTCGAATATCTGGAGGAGCCCGCCGTCAGCCGGGTCGAAATCATGGACATCCAACCATCAACACCATCCTGGATAGACGAAATAAAGGCGTATATAGAAAATGGGATATCACCAGAGGACGCCAAAGAGGCTCAAGCCTTGAGGAAAAGGGCCGCACGGTACACCATACTAAATGGAATTTTATACCGGCGATCATTCTCAAAACCGTTACAACGATGTGTGCGGCCAGGTGAGGTACAGGGAATCCTCACTGAGTTACATCAAGGAGTATGCGGCCGCCACCCCTCCAGCCGCACCCTCGCACAGAAGGTGTTGTTGGCAGGATACTACTGGCCGAAGCTTGCGGAAGACGCTGAAAGGTATGCAAAGGGTTGCGATAAGTGCCAACGCTTTGCTGATATTCCCCGACTACCTTCAGTGGAACAGAGCGTAGTCACCGCGGCCAGGCCTTTCGACATGTGGGCCATCGACCTCATCGGCCCACTCAAAAAGGGGAGATCAAGATGCGAATATGTGGTCGTCGCTGGGGATTACTTCACAAAATGGATCGAAGCGAAAGCGCTCGTGAAGATATGCTCCAGCGACATCATATATTTCTTACTGGACCAAATCTGGACAAGATTCGGAGTCCCACGAGCTATCGTGTCCGATCACGGTCCACAGTTTAGAGACGAGTTCGACAACTTCTGCAAGGAGCACAACGTCAAGTATTGGCAGTCCTCGGTGTGCTACCCCCATGGAAACGGACAGGCGGAGAATTCCAAGAAGCAGGTACTGAAAGTACTGAAAAATAGCCTAGATGATAAAGTAGGCAAATGGGTGGATTACCTGCCAGAAGCCCTCTGGGCTCTGCGAACAACTCGGAAAGCAACAACAGGGGAAACCCCGTTCTCGCTAACATATGGCTCCGAGGCAATGGCACCGGTAGAGATGGCACTACCAAGCATCAGGGTCTCTCGTTTTGATGAACCCAGGAACGTGATCAATCTACAAATCGAATTGGATTTAGCGGAGGAAAAACGTTTGAAAGCCCGGGCACAACTGGTCAATTACAAACAAGCCGCCAAGAGATACCATGACCAGCATATCCGAGATCACTCGCTTGCAGTGGGGGATTTCGTTCTCCAAAAGCGACAAGCCACGGGCCAAAAAACAGACAAAGGAAAGTTGGCTGAAAACTGGGAAGGCCCTTGGCGAGTGTCAAAGATTGTCAAAAAGGGAGCCTACATTCCCTCAGACAAGGAGGGCAACGAATTCAACAGGCCCTGGCATGCTGACAACTTAAAGAAATACTACATGTAAGACCAGCGGCCTCAGCCTTCTTATTTTCATTTTACGTAATGAAGCAATGATTAAAATAAAGGCGTCAAGCCTCTTTTATCTTGATTACTATGAATGAATTTTGTCTCAAACAAGCGAAACCCGTCCGACACAGAATGGGGACGGGGTGAACAGCGCGGTCAAAGATTTCAAAATTCGAAACTCAACAAGGAAAAAATTTGTACAAGGAGGGAAATTCTCCCAAAAAAAATAAAAAATAAATTATTACTACTATTATTATTATGCCTCGGGAGCTGGGGCCGCTATGTATACATCAATGGTCGGACATACAGGCATGCCATGGCTTCGGATACACATATTGGAGATCATCCAAGAAAATGGCATTACCAGACCGGCATCCATCAACCGGGCGAACTTGATCGCTTCCTGGTGGATCAAACGACCCTAGTTAATTGGCACGTCCAGTAGTGAAAGGGCATGAAGAACGAACGCCTCATCTTCAGTGACCACCTTGTAATCGGGCAAGCAAAAAACCCGAGTATTTAAAAAGCGTTTCCATTCCCTCTCCGGCCGACCGAGCATATGGATTCTGACCTCCATATCATTCACCCAATCGTGCCGCAGCTGAGACTCAAATGCCTCGGCAAGAGTGCCAAAATAGTTGATCGGATCTTCAAGGTCCCAAGGACGTCATAATCCTCAAAGCAGGATTAGGAGGCCGTAAAACTCATTAATGACGGCCGAGTAAAGTTCACCGTCACCCACGAACAACAACGGTGGTGGTATCCTCAAAGATCATTATCCATTTGCAGGGCGCAATAGAATTCACGAACCAATGTCGTTATACTCCCCAACTGGAGGGGCCACGAATCTCTCCCAACCATTGATGAGAATTCTATCCCGGTGGCCTGGACCAATACGACCTTGATCCAGTCCCCTCTCATGCATAAGAGGGCAATTGCTGAAATAATTATGGAAATAACGTTTGGCCATGGGAGAGCGGTCAGAGCGAAAGCATACCGAAGCCCTCATCTAAAGCGAGGTTAGAGACAATAGACTCTGGATCAGAACTCTCAGATGAAGAAGACATAGTGAAATAATAGAAACACACAGAGTTTGAAGATATGTTTTCGAAATAAAGAAAAGGTTGCAGAAAAATAGCAAAGAAAGAAGGAGGAGAAGGCCCTCCTTTTATAGGTCGAGAAACCAAAAAGGCGGGAAGGCAAGGGGTCGCGAACATTTGATTTCAGACACCACTACCAACATTAATGGGGCCGACGTTTCGAAAAAAGCAACTGTCATTAATGCGCCGATTGGGCCAACGGTCGCAGCGGGTCATAATCACAAAAGATTAGATCAAAGGTCACAAGACTCCAAACGACTTCGGTTTGGGCAAAGAATAAGAGGCCAACTAAGCAAAACAAAAACGATATAGAAAGAAATCTCTTTATTTAAACAAAGACCCACAAGGCCGATTATTTACAAGAAAACGAAAAGAGGATCTAAACTCAATTAGCTTCGGAATCCGTCGACGTGTCCGAATCAATACGGGCGAACTCGACATTGGCACGGGGCGGCACAAGAACATCATCACTAGACACAGTCATGCCAGGGGAACCAATGCACAAGTGCGAGATAAGCCTCGGGAAAGGGATAGGCCCATGGAGGTCTGTCTGAGCAGCAAATGTAATTATGGAGCGATAGATTAGCCGCCCCCAGTCGATCCGCACTTCCTCGCCTCCCTCCAGAATCGCATAAAGAAGATGCGATTCGGCCTCGGAAATCTCTTCAGCGTCGAAAGAGGGAAAAACCCTGGAATTAATAAACCTCTTCCACTTCCGACAGGCCTGGGACATCTCCGAAGCATAGCCCTCGGGCAATGGATTCCAATCACCAGGAATCAACCGCCTAAGTGCAGCGGCCCCGTAAACACGCCTTCTCACCTCTTCGCCCAAGCTCCAAGCCGTCTCATAATGTGCATAAGCCGGAGGGGAGGGTAAATGGAAGACACCATTGATGATCTCAGGGGAGAGAACAACATGAACACCCGAAGAGACAATTGAGAGAGCGTTGGGACAAAGACCACCACCGATAATGCGGAATAGAATTCCCTTACAGGCGTTATACACCCCCTGTGGGGGCCCAGAAATCGAGACCACCCCATCCGGCAAGATCTGGCGGCGTTGAGCATAGCAAATCTTCCGACGGTTCAAACCCCTTTCAGGCAGGAAAGGAAGATCACTAAAAACAGATAGAAATTTGGAAATTGCAAGAGGCGAGGCTGTCTGAAAGAAAATCGAATTACTGAAATCAGCCATTACAGCGGAATAATCAGAAAATGGAATAGAGTTGTGAAGGAAAGCCCTCCATTTATAGTAAATAAATAAATGATCCAACGGAGGAAAAAGCTTTTTGATCCAACGGCAAGGGCGAGACGCATGTTCAGATTTTGAAAATCGAAATCTCATTAACGCGGAACGATTATCCGAAAGCGGTGGACGTGCTCACGGTTTCCCAGCGTCGAATAGAAAAAATAAAGCGCACCGCCAAACGTCGCAGCTTTATAACGGGACGTGACAAGGGAAGTCGAACCATCAAATCATAAAGAGGACATCGTTTAAAGCCGGGTCCAGGCATAGAGCCTGCGATCCCACACAAAAAAAAAAAGAAGCCGCATCAAACCGTCAGAGCCAAAGGAGCGAGATAAGGATGACTGAAAACTTGTTTTGACCAAGTCCGTCCCCAACCTTGTTCCAAGCAAAGGGGAACAGGATGAAAATTTTCAAACTTGCGACGAGTTAGTTAATCCACCCTTTATTTCAACAAAGTGTCCGAACGAAGGGTGTTTCGATTGTTTTCGCAAGCTCAACGGCAAACTCGACCTTACCAAAACCAGAGGGCCGCAATTTAGCACTACAAAGCTACAAAGCGCATGAAAACTTTTCGTCTCGGCGATTCCGGATACGAAAGATACCGATCTCACCGACACGAGGGGCCCGCATACACATAGTACATTAAGAAAGCAAATGAACGTGAAAGGACGCAAGACAAGCAAAAATCAAGCACCGTTCAAAAATACAAAGTCATCATAAAAAAGGTACAGGCAGAGGGCCGAAGCCGAAAGACAGCAGTCGAACTTATAAATACAACAAAAACCAAAATCAGTCAAATCAAGATTGTTTATCTGAAGGAGGAGTTTCGACATGAGGCCTAGTCAAATTCAAAAACTTGTCGCAGTCCTCCCCGGGACTCTTATCCTCGCCAGCGCCAATGACGGCGGCCCCTACCTCCTTCGCAGCAAGCTCGAGAGCTTCTTACTCCATCTCCAACATCATGCCACGAAGATTTCTTTCATTGACTGCAGGGGGATCCCAAAGCGGCTTACCACGCTTCAGATTTTCGACCCGGAAATCCTCAATCTGAACGGCGGTGTAAGGAAGGTCGGGGTGGAACACCCTCAGCTCAGGGTCATCCAGATCCATAAGTAGCCAATCTTGCAAGGTTTCGAGGCTCGGGGCACCTTCACAAAACGCCTTAAGACACCTCGAGGCATGATAAAAACCCTGATCAAATCCATCTAACAAGGCATCGCTGACTTTGCGGGCAGTGTCAGCAGCAGCGGCTCCAGACTCACTCAACTCGCTCTTCAGCCGGTCGATGACCTCATGGGCCTCTGTCACCTCGCTCTTCAACCGGTCGACAAGCTCATGGGCCTCTGTCACCTTGACAAGAGCCTTCTCCCTCTCCGATTCAGCGGACTTTTGGAGATCGGCCGCAGATTGAGCTTTCCGGGATAAAGTCTGAACTTCGGCCACAAGCTTTTTCTTTCTCTCAGCAATCATCTTCGTCTTCATCTCAGCCATCTGATCTTACATTTGCCTCGCCTCTTCATCACAGGTCCACTCGATCTGCTTAAGCTTGGTGGCAACCTGAAGAGAAAAGTGCTTAGAGCCAGAAAACTCAGCAAAAGAAAACTCAAAAAGAGCAGAAACTTTACCGCACTAGCCGTGGTCCCATAAAGACCAAGTGTTTCGACAAAAGTCGCCGATCGGATGAAGGCCCCAGAGAGGCTGTCGACGCCACCACGTCGGCTTGGGCAATCCGGTTGACAAGGCCATGACCGACCATCAGTTGAGGGGCATCGGGCAGTTTTAATTTCAAATTTCGCAGGGGAATCACGTCAGAAATAGAGGCAGATAACTCCCCAGCCGCCTTGGAAGAAATAGGTTGTTTAAGGAATTCATGGTCAAACCATAGGGCCGGCTTCCCCTTAAATCCCACAGGGACCTTTATCTTATTCGAATCCTCCTGCACCGATCCAGTAGCGGCAGGCTCAGTGTCAACGGAAACCCTTTTCGCAGATCTCTCGGTCAAGTCTTCAGTGGCCGTTACCTCACAGGAACCCCGGCCACCTTCGACCCCAGACTCCTGGAACAATGGGTCGACGGAAACATCAGTCGAGGGCTCTTCCTCATCTACCAGGACTGAATCATTCCGCCCCGCTGGTCTTTTTCTCTTCGACTTATTAACCACAATGGTTTTCTTCACCTCTGAAGCCGCGGTAGATCTGGTCGATTTGGCAACGACGGCACCGCTTCCTGCGGGCACAACTTCATGCGGCCCCGTAGCGGAGGTACCCTCGGCAACAGGAATGTCCTCCATACTCACGGAGGGGGGAGGATTCATGGGTTCACTGGCACCCAGCAAGGACTGTCGAGCTTTTCTCTCATCCCTAAGATGGGTCATTATAGCATCCTGTTCGTGTTGGCGATCACCATGGTACCTGCGAAGCATAAAGGAAAAATAGTCAAAATCTCAAAAGAAATGAATAAAGCTATCAAAAAGAGTTAGAGAAAGAAGAACGAAAATAAAGGGGCAAATTACTAGGCGGCGCGCAGCCTCAATCCCGTCACAGATCGACATTTGGGTAGGGGAAACACCTCCCATGATGACACTCGGCATACCAATCCTCGTAAACACCCAGGTTGGATGCCTTCACCACAGGCTGAGCGTTGATCGGTCCAGGAATACCGGCTACACAACGTAAGGGGGCCTCATATCGATCAAGCTTCTCCACCAAAGTCTTTTACGAGTCTCACTCTCTCGTCCCAAATGAAATGCGTAAAGCTTCTCAAGAAGTTCTGCGCCAACATGATCGATAGTCTTGACACACGACAACACTTTGCTCGCCTCCTTTTAGGGCGAACATCGAACTTAGGAAAGGGCCACCCAGACTTCGACTCGACCAGCATGGCCCTCGTGTTCCATCCTCGGACCTTATTCGAAGTCCAATAAAATAGGCGACACTTCTTTGCTCTGGTCGGCAGGAAATTGCTTGAATCGGCCTTATTTGTGGCTGCTTTGCTGAAGGTATAAAACATCAGGAACACCTTCATCGAGGGATCGTAGCCCAAGATACGGCAGAGAACGATGAAGGCCATAACCACCCTAACGGCGCCGGGGGTAAAATCACAGGGAAGGGCCGCCAAGCTCCACATGACCTCAACAAAGAAAGGGTCAAATGGCGGCCTGAGACCAGCCATAAAGTGATCAAAAAACAAAACCAAGCCATCTTTCTTCAACCTCAAGCCGGCCCGGTTCTCTAACGTCTCGAAGCCACGAAAACGGAAATCAGAGGATATATGAAATTCAGAGAGGAACTGGGGGTCCCTAAGGCGGGAACAAATGGCCGCCCAATCTGCTTCGACCTGTTTGTCAAGGGCGTCGATTTCATTATCCTCCTTGAGGGCCTCGACATTGCGGGGTCTAGGAGTCTTACTACTTTCCTTAGGCTCTTCCACATTGTCACTGCTTCCCTGATTCCGCCGGGGTTTCTCAGACATAACCACACCGGAAGAGGAACCTGCAGCCCTAGCGGGTTTTTTTCCCAAACTTCATTAATTCCCTGGGGGCCACAACCGAATAGACGAGCTTTCTTTTCGGTGGTTTACGAGATGCAGACCTTAAACAACCAGGTTGTAGGGGAGCCACTTGGGCCAACACCAAATCATCCTCCGTACTCTCACCTTCGTCGCCCTCGCCGGAGCTAGTACTCACCTCATCGGCATCTTCAGAGGCATAGCCATGAACACCGTCATCATCGCTATTTCCCGATCTGTCGCTATCAGACATCCTACAAAAGAAAAGAACGAGGTGGATAAGTCATCACCCAAGACAGCGATAGCCGGGCCGAGACCATCTGAACCAGTCCGTCTCGACATCCCGTCTTTTCATCTTACAACAAGCCCCACCAATCAAAGGGAGCAACCTTAAATGAAAACCCATTATGGCAACAATCGCTTTTCCCCAGACTAACCAGAGGATTGTCAAACAGGGAAGTGGAGACAACGAATTTAAATTCTTTTGCACCAACCCAAATGAAAACAAAGCCAGGATTATAAGGAATGCTAGAGATCGAGAAGAGAAATAAGCTTACATGATGATTAGCAGGAATTACAAGCAGGAAGCAGGAGGCAAGAGTAAATCTTCGAAACCCTACTGGAAAACGCCTCGTCGGAGAACTTCCACTCAGGAGCAACCGATAGAATTGCTAAAATGAGAAATCAAAAAGTATTTGGGGTTGGGCAACTCTCCCTTTATATAAGGAGAGAAAAGTAGATCAAACGGCCAATCGCCTAAAGATCCAAGGGACAAGATTATGGGCGGGACTTTCAAATTTCGAAATTTGGGATTGCCATCATTGGGCATGAATACCTGAAGGGTCACAACCAATCAGAGTTCGCGGCGGGTCATGTCAGTCTTTTCACCAAGACTAAGGCAAGTGGGAATCGGGCAGAACAGAGCCGTAAGGAATACGCTTGCCAGGGTGCCGACATAACGAGAACTCGCCACAGGCTAGGCTAAAAGCCCAAGATGCCGAATCTAATGAGGTTAAGGCTATCCGCCCAATTACAACTTCGCCACAGGCTAGGCTAAAAGCCCAAGATGCCGAATCTAATGAAGTTAAGGCTATCCGCCCAATTACAACTTCGCCACAGGCTAGGCTAAAAGCCCAAGATGCCGAATCTAATGAAGTTAAGGCTATCCGCCCAATTACAACTTCGCCACAGGCTAGACTAAAAGCCCAAGATGCCGAATCTAATGAAGTTAAGGTTATCCGCCCAACTACAGCTTCGCCAGACCAAGCTAAAGGCTCGAGGTATCGGATCAAATGAAAGGGGAACCATCCAATAAGTGGCGATCTTCAAAGAAAGTACTCCCCACCCGGTATCACGAAATTCCAAGGGTGCGGAGTAGGGGGACATTGATAGGGATTTTCCTAACTATGGCTCGGAACTGTCGCTCCGATCACCGTGAGCCAGCTGAGTACACGTCGGACCGGCAGCTCGCCCACCGCAGTAGAAGGGACCGGCCATCCACGGGATAATCCGCCAGCATGTGGCATTCACTCCATGTTCGGAGCCGCCCCACTTTGCCGGCGGACAGGGCATTCGCTACGTATCCGCCTCATCGATGTCCTTTATCGTAATTATCTGACAATGTGTAATAATTTCCCTATAAATAGGGCGCCCTATAACCCCAATCAGGGGACACAATTCCAAGAAATAAAAGAGAAGGAAAAGCCAAATTCTCCCACTCTCTATCTTGCTCCACACGGCACCACCACCGAAACATACAGTTCCTCCACTTACACCTCTATAACAGCCAGATATCCACCATAACGCTACCATGGACAACCTGAGATAATTTCGACGCTATCACTACTCTATTTACTATTCTCTAGCTACAGATATCAAGAAAAGACGTGGTCCTTCTCAATCTAAACCGTCCATATTTTCCACTCATCCACCTTTTTCGCAATCTCAAAATATTTATGACAAGACGTTTTAAGTCCCACTCAATTCTTAACTACCCATGCTACAAATTATAAATACCCAGAATTTTCGTTTATAATTCTTTACGCTTAAATTTTGAATTCACTCTCTGAATCTCAAATTTTCAAAACTCTCATTCTAATCCAGAAAAATGACTTTCACTCTTGTTGAACCCGGAATGATCATATCTCTTGACCAGTATATTGATGAAACTCTAGTCAACTCAATTGCAACAAAAATCCGGAAAATTAAAGGATTAGAGGCTGCATTCAACATTGATCTGAAAGGTGTATGTCTAGAAAGCATTGGAGACTTCTATGAATTTGGGAAGACAACTATAGAAGGAGAAGACACACACACCTATACCACTACTGTCAATGGTAAGGAGATCAAGGTCACCGAAGATCTAATTGCAGAAATCTTTGGGTTTGACAAATCTGGAGGATTAGCAGCCATCAAGCTAACTAAGGAACAAAAGGAGAAGCTATGGAAAGATATAGTGATTAATGGAGAATCTACTGTCTCACGGACTGGGAGCACAAGCTTACTCAAGCCAGAGTTTAGTTTTCTTTCAAAGATGCTAGCAAATTGCATTATTGGAAATGCATGAAACTTTAGCAATCTATCTAGAGCAAAATTAGATTCTCTATATGTGATTTGGTTTGAAGAAAGTTTCAATTGTCCAAGGTGTCTGTTTGATCAATTGACAGCTCAATCAATTGACTTACCCAAGAAGAAACTGATGTCAAAAAGGGTCGATTTTATCACAAGAAAACTCTTGCATTAGTAGTCCAAATAATACTAGACCATTTTGGAATTGCTAAGAGAAAATAAACAACAGTTGCTGATGGGAAGATTGTTGTTAAGGAAGAAAAAACTGGAAAAAGGAAAGCTGGGAAATCTGTGAATGAACCTAAAAAGAAGAAAAGCAGGAAATCGAAGAAACCTACAACTGGAGATGAAGTTTTGGAACAGATTGAAGATCTAAGGAAAAGAAGAAAACAGTTGGAAGATACAGAAAAAGGCATAATTGATCAAGTTACTGAAAAACCAACAGAAGTGTCACCAACACCAGTAATAAGTACTGAAGCTGCTCTCACCGAGACCACTCCAGTTTTGGTAACTGAAGTTTTACCAATTCAAGAACCAACTACACAGTCACAAGAAAAAGAAGTGACAATGGAAACTGAAGTTGTCAACAAAGAACAAGTTGTTGAAACTGTCATACAGAAGGAAGCTGAAACTCAGGGGGAACAGACCCTGAGAACTGAGCATGTTGATGAAGAATCTGACAGTGATGAAAGACTGATTGACGAAACAATGCTGAATATGCTCATGTTGCTTTCAAAATCCAAGTCTACATCTCAAGAATCTGCCCCCAGATTGGAACATAAGGAAACAATAAAAGAACTTCCAGTTCCTCACCCAGAGGAAAAAGAGGCTGAAGCAGAAAAAGAATCAACCAAGGTTATTCACTTGGATGAGCAAGTTATTGAAGAAGAACTTGTTGAACCAACTGAGAAAGAAGTTCCAGTTATTGAATTAGAACTTGAACCTAGTGAAAAACAAGTTGCTGAAGAAATTATAAGTGAGAAAGTTTTGGAAATTGTGCCGTTAATCTCAGTTTCTGTTATTGAAAAAGAGACATCAGTCGTTCCAGACACTGCTAAGGGAGGAATCAACAGAACCGATCTTATGCAGACTGATGATGTTGCAAGAACTGATGATCCCATGCAAATTGAAGATTCTATTCCAGAAGAAGGACAAGAGATCACAAGAGAATCAGAGGACACTCTCACACCATTTAAGTCCACAACTGATCATGGTGAACTAATGACAGCTGACTATGACCGATTGCGCAGATATCAAACTTCGAAATTCAGTTCCATTGCCAATCAAAGAAGTCAGCAGGCAGAAATGTAAATTACTGAGAAATGGGTATTTGATTTATACAACATCACAAATCTATCAGAGATAATCAATACTGATGAGTTCTTAAATCAAGGGTATGCGCTGATTAGAAACAGTTATTGAAAGGAAGCCACAGCTGGTGGAAGTTCCAAAAAGAACGATGATGATGATGATTTTCAGGAAGATCCTAACTTACAAAAAGGGATTCTTGCCTCTCTAAAAGAAAAGATAACTGCAACATAACATAACACTTGTGATGATTCTAGTAGTTCCGATGGAAGCAGTGGAAGTTCAAGTTATAAAAGTGTATCTGAATCACAAAAAGACAAAGAACAAGAAGGAGGTTACCAATCTCCCACTGACAAGTCTACACTTGAAATAGCTAGAACTGTGGAAAACATGCCTGAAGAAGAGTTAGATGATGAATTCAATATACATCTGTCACCTGCAAAAGTCATTGACTCATCAAGCTTGGAAGAAGCTAAGAAACAATCTGAAGAAAGAAGACAATCGGCTGAATACAGAAAAAAAAAGTGAAGCAAGTTGTTCTCTCACCTCGAAAGCAAGCTAAACCAACTGAGGCTGAGACAAACAAAGGAAAAGAACAACAAGCAGGAAGTTCAAAAGATCTACCCACTCAAGTTGATCTCATTAAGTTTTATCATAATGAGATAATCAGAATTCAGAAAGACGATAACAGCTTATTTGGAAAGGTTCTACATGCTTTAGAAGCCAGTAAAGATGAAAGAAGAAATCTTGAAAAGAAAATGGATATTGTCAATGGTAACTGTCAAAACACCCTGCTTGAGCTTCGGAAAACAACCATCGAGCATGATACAAGAAGAGATGAAACTCAAGATAGATGGGAAATTATTCTTAACAATCTGGTATATAGAATGATCTTAATGGAATAGGGCATGAAGGACTCTGTTGTGGCTCAAACCATTTTGGCATCAACTCAACAAACACTGAACGCTTACATCAAGAGCCTGATTCACAAAGATGATGTCAATAAGGGGGAAAGTTTGGATATCTTAAAAGTCCATACAGCTGAGATGCCACAAGTCCTTACAAATGTTGATGATAAGTTGAAAGAACTGAAGAAAGCAAGAGGAGATTTCACTGATGAAGAAATGGAACTGATTGTTAAATACACTGAACCGACTGACAAGAGAGTTGGTTTGGATTCTCGACTTTACAGTCTATTTAGAAACTTACCAGAAAGGGAAGGAGTATCAAAAGAAGAATCTTTAGAATCGTTCCTACACATGCAGAAGGTGCTCATGCACTATTGGAATAAACTGAAGAAATGGGAAGCAGATGGTATCATTGATAAACAATCAGATAAAATTGAAAAGGATGAACCTGAATTTATTCAAAACCTACTGAGAACAGCCACCAATGAAAGGATAAGGGCAACTGTCTTCACTTTTGCAGTCCTCTTCAAAAACAAATTTTTCAAGAAGCACAACTTATCTGAATCATGGAACATTTGGGCAAGCATCCACGGAATTGAAAGCTCAGCTACAATTGATGCTATGAGATCTGTTGCAGAAAATTATGATAATCAATTTTCTCTATCAACCAAGTAAAAAGAAACTATATTCTAGTTCTTTTTATCATGTTGTGTTTTATTACTATATCTTGTAACTCCGTTATCAAATAAATTCTCAGTTTCTCAGTTCATTGCGTTATTTACTGTATTGTATTTTATCTTTTTGCATTGCTTTTAAGGAGGGTATTGACATCATCAAAAAGGGGGAAATTGTTGGAAATAAAATTTATGTTTTGATGATGATTCATCATATAATCAGGTATTGTTCTTAACCCCATTGATGAAGTGTCATAACTAGCTGTTATAGTGCAAGGCAAAAAGATGTCTAGATATCAATGTATAGGATTTAATAGAGTCTGATATTTGTATAGGTTAAATCAGACTAGCACTGTAATTGTTCTAGGTTTTGAACTGAGAAAAACTAGAAAACTGAGAAAAACTAGAAAACTGAGATAACTAGGAAACTGAGTTATGCAAGAACTGAAGAAGATAAGTTCGCTGAGGGTCACAGACTCAGTTGGCTTATCTATGAAGACTGAAGAACTGAAGGTCACAGACTCAGTTATTGAAGATTGAAGAACTGAGGGTTCAGACTCAGTTATGAAGATTACGTCGAGACTGTAAAGTTAGACTTCAGGAAAGATTGTGGTGACCTGAACTGACTTTATAGATCTTGTATGAAGACCTAAGAATCATAAGGACAATGAATTCTTAGAAGATAATTTGGTGTACTCTGATTAAGTAAATTATAATCGATGAAATCAAATCTTGATATTTGAAGAAGAGTAAAATCTCAGTTAACGCTCCAAGTCAGTCAAGAAACTGACAAGTATTAAACTCAGTTATAAAATGGATAAGGAACTCAGTTTTATATGTCAGCCATCCAACAACAATCGATACAAATGCGAACGAGCGTTAAAAGAAGCGATTTTATTGGATGAACTACTGACAAATCAGAACGGTCACAAAATATAGCCGTTACAACATTCAAGCAGGAGAAACAAACCACTATAAATAGTCTACATCTACAACAACAAGAAGAGAGATCAGGAGGAATTAAAAAGAATCTATCTAATCAATAAAATATTTAATTAAGGGGGAAAGCCATTTTCGAAAGAATTTCTGCTACGGTGCTAAATTGCAAGGTCAAGAAAATTTCTTCAAGTATCCAAGTACACTCAAGAAAAATCAAGAATCTATCACTTGGAGAAATTTATAGCCGTACTAAATTTAATTATCCAGAAGAAAAGCTCTAATCACAATTGAATCATAGTTATTGATTCAAGTCTCAACTTTGATTTTATCAAAGGGTTAGACTATGAAACACCAAGAAGGTGTGAAGGACAGTTGAGTGCAGTCAGGAAGACTGTGCTTGTGATGAGCTGGTGAAGAGGCAATTCTACCCTCCAAGGACCAGTGTTTCAAACAGTTGGAGAGCAGCAATCCTACCTATTCTACAAGTGTTTAGATAGTGAAGCTAGGGATTAGTCAAGGACTATCAGTTTAGGACCCTTTGTAACCGGGCCATCTCAAAGAAGTTCTAGTGGAATTTTCCTCCACATCACAGGGGAAGAGAGGACGTACAGGATTACACCATCTGGAACCTCTATAATTCTTGTTTATTTACTTTACGCATTCATTTACTTTATTGTAGTTTATGTATACGGTTTTCACTCTGAAACTAAGTTAACTAGTTGTCAAAGGCTAAAATATCCACTGCCAGTTAACAAGACTAAATATAAGTCAGTATTGACTTATACTCAGTTGAGTTAGCTGAACTCCGCACAAGTTAAAGGACAGAACAAAAGCGAAATGAGTATCGCTTTGAGTTTGGCAAAAATCGCCCTGGGGCTTTTTCAGTTTTGGGAAAGTTTTTGGTGACATGTTTATTCACCCCTCCCCCCCCCCCCTCTGAACTTGTGTTAGCTTTCCAACGGACCAACAAAGATATACAATAACATTATTGGTTCAAAATATATAATAACAAATGTGCTTTTGTTACTTATAATAAAGTTAATACATGAACTAAATAGACTGTAAATGACCCGATCCGGTCGGGTCCGGTTCAACCCGATTGGGTTTAGGACACCATTACAAAAGTCGCAATCAAGGGGGCACTCTGCTACACATGTTCGAGGGTATTATCTCGTCGGCCCGAGGTGATCGCTCAAGTTTGCTTTGCCACCCGCATTGGAAAAAATTCCAAACAAAAATGCAGGTCGAATTGGAAACGGAACAATTGTCCAAGCAAAGACGAACCAAAAGGAATAAATATTACGCGAGTTGAGCAGAAAGGCAAAAAAGCATGGCCAAGAATAAATCAAGAGATTAAAGACCAAAGCTGATGTGATCCATGATGGGCTTAGGAAGGAAGAAAATCAGAAATTCATAGTGATACAGAAGAGGCGAAATTATTTATGTTATTGGCCTGAATAAACTCTTAAGTATTTATTTGAGTCATTAGTCTTTTATTATCCCACATTGGTTAGATAGTCTTTTATATTTGTTATTATTTTTATTTATTGTTATTTTGTCCCACATTGCTAAAATGGAATTTGGCCTTGGAGTCTGTAGCCTATATAAGGCTCCTAGGTTGTTCTTTTACATACAGTTCAATTTTGAGTGAAATTTTGATGAAGTCATTTGACTTGTTTTTCACTTGCGAGTGAGGATCTCTTTGTTGTAGAGTTCCACCCTTAAAGAACTTATCAGCCCCTTGAGCAAGCGTTGTGGCATTCTTGCCAACGTTTTTTAGATTGGATTATCTAAGATCATTGTTTCGAGCTCGTCATTGATTTCCTTTACAAAGATCTTGGGAAATACGATCCGGTTTCATATCATTTGGTATCAAAGCCTTCGGTTGACTAAAGTTAATCAAATAACCATTTTCGTTTCTTGTTTTTCTTCAATTTTCCTTTATTGCATTTATTTATTAAAAAAAAAACAAATATGTCGTCCCTAATCCCAATATTGAGAAGACCCTAACCTAGATGATCAAGAACCTTAATCATGCATATCTCTTATTTTTGTGATCTGACACACGTTTGTTTAACAGTTCGTTTTATACTTTAAAATCTACAAAAATTCGGAAATATTTACCACATCTGAAACACAACCCGGTATACATTTTGTCTCTTTACATAAAATCTAAATTCGAAGTAAATATTGACGAAAACGGCAGTTCAATACAAACAATATGTCCCAAAAAACTACAGCAGTAAATCGTCATTCGAATTAGATTTAAGTGGGTAATACAACTCCAAATTACCTGATATTTTGTGGTGTTATGTAAAAGTGTCTTCTCTACAACCTTCACCTTTTGAGTTTTGGCTGATTCTTTATTGATTGATCACAATGTTCAAATTCATCCTTAATTATCATTCAGTAAATTTTTTACAAATTGGTGCAGTTGTAGAAAAACGGTTGTTTGGTCAATTTATTTTCGTCCAAAAATTCTGATTTTTGAGTATCGTCTGGAAAACTTCTTAATATGTCTCCTTTTTATTTCAACTTCAATTTCAACATCGTTTGGGCTGCATGTG
This sequence comes from Gentiana macrophylla, assembly GCA_026214975.1. Taxonomy (NCBI): domain Eukaryota; kingdom Viridiplantae; phylum Streptophyta; class Magnoliopsida; order Gentianales; family Gentianaceae; genus Gentiana; species Gentiana macrophylla. The sequence goes on along the minus strand of CM047807.1, from coordinate 56,540,001 downwards.
CCAATAAGTGTAGGGCTAAATTCTGGATAACTCCTTTCTTTTTAGGATTGTTGGTTTTGTTTGCTACATATTGCTCGATTTTTTAATTTGTTTGAAAAAGGGTTATCTTTACAACTTGGAGAGAGAGAGTGTGTAAACATGAGAAAACACACGTATAAATGAGAAATTGGATAGGTTGTGGGCACAACTTCACACTTTGGATTATCATTTGGGAATTCCGCAAAAAAGGGTGGTGGCCGACGTGATAAGAGGGTGAAAATGGCTCTACATCCGCGTGTAGATGAGAAATTAGTCTTGGAATCTCTAACCCCGGAATATGAAGAATTTATTTTGTTTGGTAAGGTGAACAATAAAACCGTGGAGAAGGTAGTCAAGGAAAAAGTGGAATGTGAAATCATTTGTCCTCTAGAATCCGTGGGGATATTTTTGGGTGATGTCATTGGAGAAGAATTAGTGGATTTAGTTGATGAATCAATTGCGGAAGAAACAGTAACAGAGGGAAATGATAATGTGGAGGTGATTGATGATGCGCATACTCTTAAATTCGTGGATGAGCAAGTTGAGGAGAAAGATAAATTTGGTCCTACTTCACCGACCACGTGTTCGAGTTCTATTTTGTTTTCTTTGCAGGTGCACGAAGATCATTCACATGAGGACATTGGGTTATTAGATACATCTAATGCAGCCCCTATAATGCATGTGGATGTTATTGGTGCAGTTCACATTGGTGGAAAGCGGAGCATGCTTTCATTGATCCATTTTGTGAGCATGTTGATGTCTCTCCGTATGTGACTTGCAATGATTATATTGCTACTTTCCAGGGATTCATCCACATTTGTATCATGTTGGGAGACTATTCTGATGTTTCATCGGGGAAGCATGGATCACCATATCACCATGCCATTCATTTGAAGTTGTCTATATGCATTATATTTGATCCCGGAATATCATTGATGTTTTTTGTGGGTTGTTCAAGCTTGGTGCATGTTGCTGAACTTTATGACATTCTTTTGATTCGAGGACGAATCCTTTCCAACCGGGAGGGAATGATGTGATCTAGCATAAGAAGATGGAAGAAGCACCAAAAAGTCTTTATATATGCTATTGGGCTTGAGAAGAATATTTGAAGTTTTTTTATTTATTTAATTTGATATTATTTATCCCACATTGGTTAGACAGTCTTTTATTTTTGTTATTATTTTTATTTATTGTTATTTTGTCCCACATTGCTAAATTAGTAATTGGTCTTGGAGTCTGTAGTCTATATAAGGCACCTAACTGGTTCATTTACAAATAGTACAAGTTTGGAAGTTATAATATTAAAGTCCTTGACTTTGATTAATCACTTGCGAGTGTGGATCTCTTCGTTGTAGAGTTCCACCCCTTTAAAGAACTTATCAGCGCCTTGAGCAAGTGTTGTGGAGTTCTTGCCAACGTTTCGTAGAATGGATCATATAAGATCGTTGTTTCGAGCTCGTCATTGATTTCCTTTAGAAGGTCCTACGCAAATCTTCATTCCGGATTCACATCATTTGGTATCAGAGCCTCTAGTTGACTAAAGGTAATCAAATATCTCTTTTCGTTTTGTGTTTTGAATTTGTTTCTTAATAGAAAAAAAAAAAATTTATTCCGGACTTGTTCTTCAGTTACCAAATTAATAAACCCAGCCTCTTGTTTTTTTTGTGCGTTGATCTTTCAAAAGAATATATATATATATATATATATATATATATATATATATATATATATATATATATATTCTTTTTCCCAAGCCATCGTGAGTTGCCATCTACTTTTTGTGAATACCTGTTACAAAAAAAAAATTAATAAATAAGAAAGAGAAAAAAATAATAAAATTTCTTTGTTGCCAGCCTTTCTTCGTGACTCTCCAAGCCTTCCTGCGTGTGTACTCAAGAAGAGAAAGAAAAAAAAAATCTATACTATTTGTTTAATCTTGCTGCTGCTTGACCTATTGAAGAAATTACCCTATATTTTCCAGTCTAGTCTTGCCGTATAATCCAAAAACAATTTGACCTAGTTTGTTATTATTTTTTTAGGTTAAAAGTTGTGAAGGACTGTTTTTTATCTAAAATGAAGAAAAATGACAAAAAAAATAGTGGTTGAGAAGACAAAACTAAGATATTCACTACACGTTACTACACGTATTCTACAACCACATGTATGTAGTAACACATGTAGTAAATACGCGTGTGTGTTTTTCTCATCTCAACCATTATTTTTTTTTCTTGTCCTTTTTTCCCATTTTGTATCTTATTTTGTCCTTATGGCCTCTGGCCCCTATTTTTTTTTTACATAAGGTTCGGCCTTAAAAAAAATTTAAAAAGAAAAAAAAAAAAGAAAAAAAAAAGTGGTTGACCTAATTTCTGTGCCCAGCAAAGGTTCGGCCAGATTTTATAATTAAAAAAAATTGATATTTTTTTTAAGTTGCTAGGATCCCGACTTCACACAAAATGGAAATCTTACATCCTTATAGTCAATCCCAAACCTCCTAGTATCCCTACTTCCCCGAAAAGTGAAATCATCCATCCTTAATTATCTTTTTATATCTTGCAATTCTACCTTACTTCTATATCCATTCCACTCCTCTACCATCTTAGTTCCTTTGTAGGATCTTTGGTTTTGATTGTTACACTTTGCTTGATTCTCTGATTTGTTTGAAAAGTGGTTAATTTACAGCTTAGAGAGAGGGTGAATGCAAACACGAGAGTCGTGAGGTCGAATGTTACATAATGTCAAAAAGAGATAGTACATTGCAAGATGCTGTTGAAAGAGATTTTTTTCGTACACGTTGTTTAATTGGTGAGAGGCGATGTTCTATGATTATTGAGCCGGACTGTGGTGCTAACTTAGTTATTACGTATGTGATCAGTAAATTATCGATCCCCACTATTCCTCATCCCCACCCTTATGAGTTGTTGAGGATTAGTGATGGGCACAATACGAGTTACCCAACAGGCATTGATTGCGTTCAAATTTAGTATATATGAAGATGAGGTGCTTTGTGATGTAGTTCCGATGCCCGAGAGCCATATTCTACTTTGGAAACCATGGGAAACTTCTAGGAAGGTGGCATATAATGACCCCTTGGACAGATACACAGTATGCCAAAAAGGGAAAAGATTTAAACTTCTTCCGTTATCCCCCGAAAAGGCTCACAAAGATAAGGTTCGGGTCGCTAAAACCTTTGAGGAGCATGTAATGGAAAACAAAGCTCGTTTGAAACTTGAAACCGAAAAAGATAAAGAATTGGTGGAACAGAAAAATGAAGAGATTGTTAATACTGAGAATGAGCCAACATTAGCGGAGATTGTGGAGAAGGAAAATGAATCTCCTATTTTAATAAATACTATTCGAGTTTTTCCATGTTGTCTATGCAGGTACTTGGTGATTACCCAATTGAGCAGAGCTTGTTTCCTGCGGTGTTTCTTGATCGTAATCACATTCGTGTCAAACCGGATCATACTTATTTTGATCCATTTTCTGAGAGTATTGACACTTATACGACTGGAACTCGCTATCAGTATTATTTTGTTCCGTCATAGGATGTTATCCACAGGTTTATTAAATCATTGTCCCACTATTATGATGATGCATTTTTAAGCGTGACTACGCAACAAAGCATGCCACTGAAGCGAATTTATTTATTCGACTCACATTTAATCCTGGTATTCGATTTGTGATCTTTTGTGTTTGTTCAAGTTTTGATGGTGATGGTGCTCGATTTTATGATGTCTTATTGATTCGAGGACGAATCCATTCCAACCGGGAGGGAATGATGTGATCCATGAAGGGCTTCAGAAGGAAGAAAATCAGAAATTCATGGTGATATAGAAGAGGTGAAATTATTTATGTTATTGACCTGAATAAACTCTTAAGTATTTATTTGAGTCATTAGTCTTTCATTATCCCACATTGGTTAGATAGTCATTTATATTTGTTATTATATTTATTTATTGTTATTTTCTCCCACATTGCTAAAATGGCACTTGGACTAGGAGTCTGGAGCCTATATAAGGCACCACTACAAGAAAACTGGTTTAAAGGGACAAACTTTAAAGGGACGATAAAGTCGTCCCTTTAAATATCTTTTTTGGGACGACAAAGTCGTCCCTTTAAATGAATTCAAACATTGTCAAAGTTTTGGGCGGATTTTTCAGAGGGAAATTTTAAAGGGACGACAATGTCGTCTCAAAAAATAAAATATTAACCCCACCGTGCCAGCTAGGATTTCTACATGGACAAGACTATTTAAAGGGACGAAAAGACTATTTAAAGGGACGAGAATGTCGTCCCATTAAACATTTTCAGAAAATAATATGTTATGTACAAGAAATTATAAAATTTGGGTTTTTAGGGACGACAATTGTCGTCCCTTTAAAGGCAATTAATTTTTTTTAATATAAAACTTGGAGTTAATAAATAATATTCAGTTTATTATAAAATGCACGTCTAAAGGGACGACAATGTCTTCCCATTAAAAATTTTCAGAAAATAATATGTTATGTACAAGAAATTATAAAATTTGGGTTTTTAGGGACGACAATTGTCGTCTCTTTAAAGGCAATTAATTTTTTTTAATATAAAACTTTGTGTTAATAAATAATATTCAGTTTATTATAAAATTATAATATACATATTCTAATAAACATTGCGTTAAAATATAAAATTCCTTATTTTTTATAAAAATTCCTTTATCGAACGATAATATAGGTGATTCTGATAATACTCTCTACTATAGATTGTCAGTTCGTTATTGACGGATTGATTTGAATCTCGGGGTTCGTTAATAAGCGATTGATCTCAATCCTGAGATCCGACATCGTTATCGAACGAATGTGTTAACAGTCGTTGTTCGTTATCGAGCGATCGATTTGACTCCCGGGGTTCGTTATCGAGTGAATGAGTTAGAATGTTATCGATCATTGTGATAGTACTATCTACTATGTCTCGATGTATCGTTATCGAGCGAAGGAGTCGGGGATCGTTATTAAGAGATCGATTTGAATCTTGGGGTTCGTTATCGAGCGTATGAGTTAGATCGTTATCGATCATTGTCTCGATGGATCGTTATCGAGTGAAGGAGTTAAGAGTCGCGGATCGTTATTAAGAGATCGATTTGAATCTCGGGGTTCGTTATCGTGCGAATGAGTTAAATCGTTATCGATCATTGTGATAGTACTATCTACTATGGCTCGATCGTTCGTTATCGAGCGAATGAGTTAACAGTCGTGGGTCATTATCGAGCGATCGATTTGAATCTTGGGATTCGATATCGAGCGAATGAGTTAGATCGTTATCGATTATTGTGATAGTACTATCTACTATGTCTCGATGGATCGTTACCGTGCGAAGGAGTTAAGAGTCGGGGATCGTTATTAAGAGATCGATTTGAATCTCAGGGTTCGTTATCGAGCGAATGAGTTAGATCGTTATCGATCATTGTGATAGTACTATCTACTATGTCTCGATGGATCGTTATCGAGCAAATGAGTTAACAGTCGTGGTTCGTTATCGAGCGATCGATTTGAATTTCAGGATTCGATATCGAGTGAATGAAATAGATAATTATCGATCATTGTGATAGTACTATCTACTATGTCTCGATGGATCGTTATCGAGCGAAGGAGTTAAGAGTGGGGGATCGTTATTAAGAGATCGATTTGAATCTCGGGGTTCGTTATCGAGCGAATGAGTTAGATCGTTATCGAGCATTATGATAGTACTATCTACTATGGCTCGATCGATCGTTATCGAGCGAATAAGTTAACAGTCGTGGTTCGTTACCGAGCGATCGATTTTAATCCCGGGGTTCGTTATCGAGCGAATGAGTTAGATCGTTATCGATCATTGTGATAGTACTATCTACTATGTCTCGACGTATCATTATCGAGCGAAGGAGTTAAGAGTCGGGGATCGTTATTAAGAGATCGATTTGAATCTCAAAGATCGTTATCGAATGAATGAGTTAGATTGTTATCGAGCATTATGATAGTACTATCGACTATGGCTCGATCGATCGTTATCGAGCGAATAAGTTAACAGTCGTGGTTCGTTATCGAGCGATCGATTTGAATCCCGCGGTTCGTTATCGAGCGAATGAGTTATATCGTTATCGATCATTATGATAGTACTATCTACTATGTCTCGACGTATCGTTATCGAGCGAAGGAGTTAAGAGTCGGGGATCGTTATTAAGAGATCGATTTGAATCTCAGGGATCGTTATCGAGCGAATGAGTTAGATCGTTATCGATCATTGTGAAAGTACTATCTAATATGGCTCGATCAATTGTTATCGAGCGATCGATTTGAATCACGGGATTCGATATCGAGCGAATGAGTTAGATCGTTATCAATATCGATCATGGTGATAGTTGTATCTACTATGGCTCGATCGATCAAATGAGTTAAGTGTCGGGGTTCGTTATTAAACGATCGATTTGAATTTCGGGGTTCGTTATCGAGCGATTGATTTGAATCTAAGGGTTCGTTATCGAGCGAATGAGTTAGATCGTTATCGTTATTGAAGAAAATAGTGTTATATATATATATATATATATATATATATATATATATATATATATATATATATATATATATATATATATATATATATATTATGAACGGAAATATAATATTAAGGTATTTAATCATAAAAATGTAATATTAGAGTTCATAAAATTATTTTTTTTATAAAAGTTTATTTAAAGGGACGACAATGTCGTCCCTTTAAACAAAAAGTCAAGATTTTTATGAAATTTTGGAGGGAAAATTTGCCAAAACTTTTTTGGGTTTAAAGGGACGAAATTGTCGTCCCTTCAAACAAAAACTCAAAAATTGTATGAAATTTTGGAGGGGAAAATTTCGCCGCCAAAACCTTTTTTGGGTTTAAAGGGACGACAATGTCGTCCCTTTAAACAAGACACTGATAATATAATCGGGCAGCCTCATTTTTTCCCTCTTTCTTCTATTTTTTCTTCTTCTCCGTTTTTCCTCCAATTTTTCCGGCGATTCCACCAAATTTCTGGCGATTGTTTACGATTTTCAACAACCAATCGCCTCTAATCTCATCCATAAACTTAGGTAAACCAATTTTCATCTTATTTTTGTCAAATATTTCCTCTCATTTAGTCTCTTTCTTCTTCCTTGGCATAGCTCCGGCGATATGGGCGAATTTGGGGTGATTTCATGCGATTCTTCACCATTTTCAACGAAAAACATGTCTAATTTCATCCCAATCAAAGGTGAATCATCTCTTCTTATTATTTTCGTCAATTTCTTCCATTATTTTTGCAATACAACATGCTTGTGTGTGTGTAAATGGAATTATTGTGTTAAAGTTTGAAGTTATCATGTTGTGGGTTAATGTTTCAAATGGGCTCGATTCGGTTCATCCCAATGGGTTCGATTCGGTTTATAGAAAGGTTCAATTCGGTTTCAAATTTTCCATTTTTGCTTTTTGGTTATAAAGGTAGGGTTTGATTCGGTTTATTGGAGGGTTCGGTTCGGTGTTATAATGGTAGGGTTCGATTCGGTTATATGGGAGGGTTCGACAATTAGGTTTTATAGTTGTAGTATGATTAGTAATGAGTTATTGATTCGTTTAATTTGGTTTATATTTTTGATTTTCGTTTGAGTTAGTAGTTAAAATTGGTGAGTGTGTGTGTGTATAAGTGCAATTGTAGTTAAAACTATAACGAGGATGTGTGCCATTTGTGTACATGGTTGGCTTCGGTTTATGGGAGGGTTCGATTCGGTTAGATGACAGTAGTAACAAGTTACAAGTTCAAACCGAGATTGTGTTGTGCCATTTTTGTAGATTAAGTGTTGTGCATTTTTGTGTGGAAAATAAGCTAGTCTATGATTAGATGGTACATAAATGATCTTTAATAAGTTGATGATAGTAGTGTATGGATTTGGATCTTTGAGAAGTTGAAGATAGTTGTGTTGTGCCATTTTTATGTAAACACATGTGTTGTGACATTTTTGTATAGAGTTGATGCTAGTAGTGTATGAGCATGGTGTAGTTTGGATTTGGATTTGGATTTGGACTTGGATTGAGTTGTGCCATTTTTGTAGATTAAGTGTTGTGCATTTTTGTGTGGAAAATAAGCTAGTCTATGATTAGATGGTACATAAATGATCTTTAATAAGTTGATTATAGTAGTGTATGGATTTGGATCTTTGAGAAGTTGAAGATAGTTGTGTTGTGCCATTTTTATGTAAACACATGTGTTGTGACATTTTTATATAGAGTTGATGCTAGTAGTGTATGAGTATGGTGTAGTTTGGATTTGGATTTGGACGTGGATTGAGTTGTGCCATTTTCTAATGAATGAAAAATTTGTGTGTTGTGCCATTTTTTTAATGAGTTGAATGTTATTCTAGTTAGACGAGGTGAATGAAAAGAGCGTGAAAGTTTAATATTCAGTACATGAGATATGGAGCATAAGAGAGTAGATATATCACCATTAGATGTGTAGAAAAGGCAAGTGAAGTCATTTATGCAAATCATGTATGCAATTGAGTGGTTAGCGACGATCATGGAAATAATGTATGCAAATATTCTTGTTTACAATATTGCAGAGTTTGCAGATGATGTGCTGGTGGGCGCATGATCCGAATTGCGATGAATTCAAGTATTATCTAGCTAGAGTGCCAAATTACTTGTGGCTTGTTGAAGATGGAATGAAAATGCAGGTTTGGATTCATTGGAATATATATGACAATGAATGAAATAAAGTTGACATAGCTTACATAGCTTCTTTCTTTTGCAGAGCTTTGGAAGTCAAGTGTGGGATTGCTCTCTTGCCACCCAAGCTGTTCTTGCTTCTAGTATGAGTCAAATTATTTTTTTTTGTAAAGGCAATGCAAATACAATACAAAATCATCCTAATTTGTTTGTAAAAAATAGTCTTATTGAGTCGTACTTAGGTATGTACAAGTTACCCCTGTAGAGATCAAGATCTTCTTTGAAACCATGTGTGGAGAGGTTGTTAGCTAGTTCTATGAAAAAAGATTAGCGCTGCTGCTTGTACAGTTGGTAATGAATTGTGTTATTATGCCTTTTTTTTCACAGGTTCAGAGCTTGAGATTACTTGGCGACTACCATCATTCTACCAGGATAGCTTTTGTTGAGTTTGTAATGGTATTACCTGGTCTTTCTTTCTTCACATTTCCTTGCTCACGTGTTTCTAAATCTCATAAATTTTATTTTGTTATATTCTTCCATCGAGTTAATTGTTCCCTTTCTTACATATTTACCGAGTGTTTTGTTATGAATTCCCTCTTATAATTTGTTATTGATTTTGGAAAAAAACAGATTGGTTTGATGTAAATAGCATGGGAGGCCATGAGAAAACAAAAAAAAAAAAGAAAATAAATATTTAAAGGAACGACATGTCGTCCCTTTAAATGAATTTATGGAAATTTTATCTGTTTAAAATTTTTTCCGTTTATAGGGACGACATATCGTCCCAACAAATATGTGTCGTCCCTTTAAATGTTTTCCTAAATTATTATTATTAAATTAATTTTTTTCCCAAATATATTTTAAGGGACGAAAAATGTCGTCCCTTTAAATGTTTTTCTATAAAAAATATTGTTTTTTGTATTCAATTTTATTATTAAAACTAAATATAAATGCTTTTAAGGGACGACAATGTCGTCCCTTTAAATGTTCTTCGATAAAAAAATATTGTTTTTTCGTATTGAATTTTATTATTAAAATTTAATATAAATGCTTTTAAGGGACGACAATGTCGACCCTTTAAATGTTTTTCGATACAAAAATATTGTTTTCTCGTATTGTATTTTATTATTGAAACTAAATATAAATGCTTTTAAAGGACGGCAATGTTGTCCCTTTAAATATTTTTATAAAATAAATTAAAATTGTTCCTCATAATAATTTTTTTAATAAAATAAAATGAATTATGTTTATAGGGACGACAATGTCGTTCCTTTAAAGTTTGTCATGTCAGCACGTTGAAATTTCTTAGAAAAGTCTGTGCCACGTCAACATACCTTTAAAGGGACGATTTTGTTGTCCCTTCAAAAGAGTCCGTTGTTTAAAGGGACAAAGCAGAAGGGACGTCTTTATAGGGACGACGTGTCGTCCCTTTAAACATTTTAATGGACGACAATGGCTTTAAAGGGACGACAAAATATCGTTCCTTTAAACCAGTTTTCTTGTAGTGCACCTAGGTTGTTATTTTACAAACAGTTCAAATTTGAGTGAAAATTTGATTAAGTCATTTGACTTGTTTATCACTTGCGAGTGAGGATCCCTTTGTTGTAGAGTTCCACCCTTAAAAACTTATATGCGCCTTGAGCAAGCGTTGTGGCATTCTTGGCAACGTTTTTTAGATTGGATTATCTAAGATCGTTGTTTCAAGCTCGTCATTGATTTCCTTTAGAAGATCTTAGGAAATTCGATCCGGTTTCATATCAAAAGCCTTAAAAAGCAAAAAGAAGACAAGGTCACCGGTAAGTTTTCCGGGCCGAATCCTTGTTGGTCTCGTCGCGAAGAGTCGGAGCCTGATCCGTCGCCTCTAGTGAATGACTGTCTTTCATCCCCGAGGAGGCCTCTCTTCCCTCTAGTATCTCTATCAGGGAAGTCAAGTGATCAGCCTCTACTTGAGGAGGAACCCATTGATCGAAGTAGCGCCCGAAAGACAATTTATGCAATTGTTTTTAGTATTAATATATGACAGATTTATTTTCATCTTATTACTTGCTTCATTCTTGTAAGTAATACACTACTAAAAACCCCAAGTCGTATCGTATATAGCCACATAACTTAGTGTGTGTCACACATGAGGATTAAGTTTATGGTGATACACTTGAACTAATAGTCCGTAGTGAAGTTAATCAAAGTATGGGGTCTATTGATTAAACCACCATTAATGCGCCCAGAACACTTTATGGTGTGACCGTCTTATCCGGACCATCGACTTTGGTTGGGCATTTATTTATGATGTAGTCATATAGGACTGGACCGATTTAATATGTATTTCTCATATAATTCCGGGATTGAGAAATCTTATTAAATCACAAGATGATCGTATACGGATTAACCTTAATCCTGAAGTGATTGCATACTCCTACTGGTTTCAGGATAGGGTTTGATGTGTTCGTTAAGAATCGCTAAGAGGCGCGGTTCGAATAACTTTCACGTTGGCCCTATTCTGGGATGAGTAAGTAGTGTGTGTCTGACAGATATGGAATCCATTCCTTCATGCGGGAAGTAGAAAGACAATCCCCTTATTTGTTAATCCTAGAAACTGATCGATCCGCGGAGCTCGTATTGGTTATGAACTAATTGATCACTAGTGGGATAATGGTAAATAAGGATAAGATGTATTGAAGAGGGTTTATGGAAATAATCCCGCTTCATAACAGATAGTCTATAGAGGGTTAGTTTATATGTAATGATTATATCAATGGACACTTATCAACTCGACTCGATGTTTTGAGAATAAGTTATATCTATAATCGATAGAGTTCAGTTTCGGACTTATGGTGTCGTAATTCCGGAATTAATAAGTTGAGTAGAAATATTTTGTTCGATGAATATTTTATTCAATTTATTGTAGCTACTGGTTATAGGTCCATGGTCCCCGGGTTGGCTCCTAACACGCGAGTGTTTTCTCGTTTTGTGGAACCTCGAGAATAAATTAAATAGTTGGTCTATTTAATGAATATGCAAATATTATTTATTTGGTAAATAATATGTAAAATAGAAAAGACATTTTCTATTAAATTTAATGATAAATGGCGCCACACATTATGATAAATTAGGAAAATAATTTTTCCTAGATTAGGTCATATATGTAATTAATTAATTATCTATTTGTTGAATAATTGATGGAAAAGAGATAAAGAGATTGATATTTTGGGGATTATCTCTTATCTTTTGGTAAATATCTGTTCCTTATGGGAATAGGTAATTGTTGTGTGAAAATGATAACTCTTTCTTCACTAGTTGTTTTCCTATATTAAGAGAGTTTCTAATAACACAATAGGCATTCAAGATTGGCTCCACTTTACAATTAAAAAGGAAGAAAAATTAGTTTCTTGCCTTAGTCATTAAGAGAAGAAAAATATAGGGTTTTTCTTGGGCATATTCGAGGAGGTTCTACGGCGAGGATCGACGGCCACCAGTCGTCGCTAAGAGATACAATCCGGAAGACTGCTGCTTCTCTCTTTTGTCGACATCTCATCTCTCTCCGGTTTGGGTAAATCTACTAACTTTCTTGTAGCTATTAATTAGTCATGTGAATCGAATCGTGGTATTATCGCATTGCGGATTTATTCGTAGCATGATCGAGTGTCTCGATTGGTGCTGTGAATTAGATATGATGATCCAATTATGGATCGGATCCGGATTCGGGTTTCTGTATATCCAGCATGTGGTATCAGAGCGAGGTTAAAGCTATTTTGTGATCATGATTGCATAATTAATTAATAATGAGTGGAATAGAATAAAAATTGCATCGTTTAATTTTATTTATTCGATTGAATATTTTGGTTGACGAGATGGATTGGGGTTGGTACTTGTTTACCGTTAGATCTATTGTAAACCCATTTTTTCGGGTATAGGCTGTCATGTAATTTATTTTTGCACCATTAATTTTCTGCAGTTTTTTTATTTCGGCCGCATCACTTTTAAATTAATTCTGTGCGAAGACTTTGAAGAATAAATGTTGTAGCACACTGGTCAAGACACAAGTTCAATGGTGCGCAGACCCAAGTTTGAATCCCCTTGACCGTATAAATTTCTGGAATTTTTTTTGTATTTTTTTTCGGGACCAAAGGGATTCGAACTCAAGCGGTGATGAAGGAAGAATGTGACTCTTACCAACTCGGCTGGAGCAGTTTTTTGATAAAGAAATCAGAGCAGAAAATCAAATACCTGAGGTGGATGAAGAATATAGTAGATTATTTTTTTATTCTATGCTTAGGGTTTATTTATTTATATATTAGATACGGGGGTACCAAAGGTCCATCTCAGTGGTTTATTTTTCGCATTTATTTTCTTGTATGATTATTTATGTGATATAACCATGCCATGACATGCATCATATCATGAATTCAACTCCTAACATATGCATACATGTAGATAATTAATCTTGATATTAATTATGCATGTAGGAGACATAATTAATTTAGATTCATTTAGGTAATTAAATTAATTAAAATGAATAGAATTTTACCGGGATATAAAGTTCACATGAAAAAATAATATTTACTCGATAAATTTAATTTTGGGATCTAAAAATCATTTGTTGATTTTAATTATGTAGTGACTACATAAAAGAATTTTAATAATTGAAAATTTTTGAAAATCCAAAAAGGTTGGACACCAATTGAGCAAAAGGTTCGAAAATTGGTTCGGGTGGTCAACAGGGCTTCGGCTCGACTCGACTTGTCCGTCCAAGTGCGGGGTTAGCCACGGGGTGCCGGCAAGGCCAAGCTATCTGGCGAGCTGAGGCTTAATGAGGCAACCTTAGCCTGATTTTCAACCCAGCACCCGCACACGTGCGACGTTAGCGTTGGGGGTCCGGCAAAGTCAAGCTATCCTACGAGTTTCGGCTCAATGGGGCAGCCTTAGCCCGATTCATTTTGAATGAGGTTGATCTTCTGAATTTCCGTATTGGGAGAGACCGCAAACTTGGATTTTTCTACGCTAATTTTTTGCCCCGAAGAGCCGATACCTTTCATAGCAGCCAAGGATGAGTTAGCAAAGTGGTTTATTATTGAATCTCAGAGGCATTCTTATCATTTAGTAGATCCAAGTCCCTGGCCTATTTCGGGTTCACTCAGAGCTTTGGCTATAATAGTACGTGCTGACTTGCACCATTTAGGAACGTTTCTCCAAGGCCGGCAAGCAGATGCTCCTCAGGAAACTCTTCAGGTCCTGGACATTGTTTTACGTGAATTGCCAACTGCTAGGTACTCTACTGTTGGCCAATCATTTTATTCCCCAGTAGTTCATATAAGAGCTATAGTCGTTTCATTCCTTTTCATTGTTATGATGTTCCATATTCAAATAGCAGGAGCCCTACGTGGACGTTTCCGCTCATACAACTCCCAACCAGCAAACAGTTAGCCTTCCTATTTTGAGCCCCTGGTCTTCGGCCTGAGCTGTATGAGAGCAGAAACACGTCCCACGTATGGTTCGGAGGCCGAGCCCCACCCCAGCAGCAGTCGTATATGAACCAACGAAGAGGACGGGTCGGCTTAGCCAATCCCGACACCATTCGGTGAACTCGGTTAAAGCTCAGCTAGGATTTAATACCGATAAGTTGGTGATTTTTTTTCAAGATTTATTGTTTTCAAATTATTGAGATAAAATTCTACGATCCTAAAATTTTATCACGACAATATTAGGACTATAAAATTCGTTGGTGAATTTTTAATTGTGTAGCGTCTACACAAGAGATTTTCTAAATAATCGATGAATTGGAAGATCATGAATATAGTGTCACTAGTTAGACGGTATTTGGAACCGATAAATTAGTGGGAGCTTTAAATGTGTGATTTATTGTTTTTCAATTTGGTGGAAAATTCATAAGTCCTAATGTATTAGGATTATAAAATTCTTGGTGAATTTTAATTGTGTAATGTTTACACAAAGAATTTTAAAATCCGAGAAATTGGAAAGTCGTGAGTAAGTGACACTAGTTAGACGGTATTTGGAACCGATGAACTAGTGGGAGGATCAACTTAAATTTTCATGATTTATTGATTTTCGGATTGTGAAGAAATTCTGAAAATCCTAATGAGACTACTTATTTTTCAAAATAACGAGTGGGAGCGGGGAAGGTGACAACCGACCCCACGGCCTCTACTGTTGACACAAGCAAGTGAGAGAATGGTGAAGCCTCGTGCCACTTTCAATTCGGCCCCCTAAGGATGGCCTTCACCGCTATCAAAATGCATGGCTTGGTCTCCGAAAGGATAGGATTTTGGGTACTCGTCGGGTCACTGACCGACCCTAAGGCGGCATACTCGGAGAGTACTTTGAGATCTGAAACAGTTGGTCACACTCGCAAGGATAATTTTGGAAATATCTTGGCTAAAAAATGAAGGTAATCAACAATTAAATGGAGATGTCCGATTCTCAGTCAATTGTTGAGAGAGATTGTCTCAATTTAATCGTCACCACTTTGACCTACCCTAAGGCAGCACTGCAGGTGTGAGATTAAATCCTTGGAATGGTAGGATAAACTCCATGCATGATATCACGTTTAAAATTCCTAAAAATTTATTATTTGTTGTGGTGTATGATTTGATTTACATTTCTGTCATGATTTATTTTCGCAACTACATATCATCTCAAGGTATCTAAACTGCTAAACATGATAAATTGACTGATGATGACTTCGTGAAAGTGGAAAAGTAACAAGAACGTTGAACTCAATAATCGAAAATGAAAACTAATGTTTTTTTGGAAGAGGATGTTCCTCATAAGCCTTCAAATTTAAGTGACATTGATAAGTATGTCACTGCTATCACTCGGCCTCGAATTCTTATGTATTCTCTTTAATTTTATTAAATGAAGAAATAATTGGAAAATAAAAAAGCACCCTCTTGTCTTGGGACCTTGCTGTGAACCATATGAATTTATTCTTCTGGTCTATCTGGTGAGAGAGCAAAGGATTCAATCCAACGAGAAAACAACAAGCATGCTCCGGCTTTCGAGCCGTAGCTTGCTCCCTTCCCTTGACTCCCACAGCGTAGACAACCGATATTAGTTCAAAGATTACGAGAATGATTTGATATCAATCTCACCAAACATCCCACAGTTCACGAGTAGTGACTACTCAAATGAACTGCTAGTTTACGGCCATTTCCTTTATGGAAAGCCAAGAATGGGAAGGTAAATGTCTACAAGTGTAAGTCATCTAAACTAAATAAGTTAAAGGCTAAACCAGATTATTAATCAAAGAAGATATAGGATAAGGAAAGTGATTTTGGATCACTAACCTATGAATCCTTAGAGACTTTCTTAACCGAGTAATATGACTCGGAAGCTAAAGTTCTTTTGTAAGAACAATGTAGCTAGGCATTCATGATGAAGAGTAGACAATGGGCAGTTATTTTAGCTAAAATAGTGGGAGTGATATAAGGAAACAAATTTCGGATTTTAATCCTTGAATATCACAGAAATTTAATTTCTGTTTTCGGATTCGTTGGAACAAATTGATTCGCTTTCACATCGATAATATAGTTGCCTCAAAGAAAGTGAATATGACATTTGTATACGATTCTGAGACTTGAACTTTTGTCTGATAAAGTCAAAACCACTAAGTAATGCTGAAAATGTATATGTAACACATCATAAGCTATTAAGACAATTGGTTTCCGTATTTAGATAAACGATTCCTCAACATCTATTAATTAGTGCATATATCCTAAAGATAAGATCTGAAGACTGGCTTAGGGTGATTACTATCTCCCAGTCTAAGAACACTATCTCAAAGGAAAAATGACTAAGTTACCTTTCAGTTAGGAAAAGGTAATAGAGCTGAAGAAGTATCATAGCTTGTTCATATTGACCTTCAGGGTCTTATGAAGGATACAAGCTAGTGGGAGCTTTCGAGTAATAGACCTTCTTTGTCTAATAGCTACTCAAAACGCCGTTTAGTTTATCTAAATATTTGGAGGAATCTCTGATATTACCCGAGAAACGAGTATTCCATGCTCAAATATAGGCTATAGCATAGTTTTGGCACTGATGCTTGGCCTACCTCCGGGTGAACCGATTTCACTGAAAGGATAAACCATGTATTGTCGTGTATAGTTATTGATATGCCACATTTTACTACTTAACTCAATTAAGATATTGGTTGAAAAATAACGTTTTACATTATTATGTAATACCGAGAAGTCTACCTAGAAGATGTTTATGAATTTGTGGATATAGAGTGAAGTGCATTTACTCCACTTCCGCAAATATAGGCATTTAGCACTAATGCTTGAAGGTAGGACTGGATATTTTGCATACACGTTCAGATGGTGACTGATCGTGAAATATCTTAATACAATGAGTGAAGGTTGGTTATACGATTCTTAAGACATGACAATGACGGTTGAACTGTCACAGCCTTTCTAAAGGAATGATTAAATAACAACCTTAGACCTTGAAATACAGTTACTCAAGGAGTTACTATCTGATTTAATCAGACCACATCCAACATTGGTTGTTGGGGGTTACACTGATGAACACTACTGAACCAGATCAGAATGTCAATCCACCCAAATGCAGTGGGAGTATCTGGTTGTTGTGGTTGAAGAGATCATCATATCTGGTTGTTGTGCTTGAAGAGATCATCATAATTGGATCATCATATCTGGTTGTTGTGGTTGAAGAGATGGATTGGGGTTGACACTGTTTACCCGTTAGATCTATTGTAAACTCATATAAATTCGTTATATGAGTATAGGAAATTTTGTAATTTATTTGTTGATGTAATTTTAAATTTCCTAGAAATAGATCTGTTTTGTTTCTGTTCGGTTTTTCTGTTTTTTCCGTTGATTGAGCCGTTGAAACGACAATCCCTCCGGTCAGAATAAAGATCAAAAGTTGATGAACAATCCCTAAAAATGTGGTGTCGATCGGAATCCTACTCGATATCAGATCGCTGCAATAAATTTGTTGCTGTAACAAAAAAACACAGCAGCCATAAAAACCCTAGCTGTGAGTTCGTCGAATTTCTAGAAGAGTTTGGAACGTTGAGACAAAGATCCGACCATTCAGATTGACTAACAGGGAGTTATGAACAAGTCCAAAAAATTTCAGGTCGATCGGGTTTTGTCTCGATGCCCGATCGGCTCCGGGAAGAAAATGTTGCGCCACAGTTATAAACAGATGCAGCAGTTGGATCGGCGGATTGCTGGAAAAATTTGGGCCTTCGAAACTCGGATCCAACGGTCCATTTTGAAACAGGAGGAGTTAAGAACAGGCCCACAAAGTTTCGTGACAATCAGAGTTTGTTTGGATGACGATCATCGATGAAACGTATCAGCAGCAGATTGTATTAGAAACTAGTAAACCCTAGTTAGGGTTTATTTATTTATTTTCTAATAGGTTAGATATGGGGGTGCCAACGGTCCATCTTGATGTTTATTTTCCGCACTAGTATGTATGCTTAGGATGTATGTGTAGAACCGAAAAATTGCCATGACATGCATCATATCATGAATTCCACTCCATATGCATATACATGTAGAAATTAATTCGAGGAATTAGTTAGGCATGTATACAACACGCGATTAGTTTTAATTAATTATATGATATTAATTAGAAACTAATTAGGGAAACCGAGGATTCCGGGTTTTGTCAATCGACATGGTTAGGTGATGGATTCTCGGTGAATCCCACCTTGTGAAAGCATAGGGAGTAAAATCCCGAAACCTCGACGAGATTGCGTTTTTTGTCCGTAGTGTCTACGTGAAAGTTTTATGTTAAAGGATTGAACAATTATAGGCGAATATGGTTCGAAAATGGTCAAACCATGGTTGGGTGGTCAACTGAGCTACGGCTCGATCGACTTAACCCTCCACGTGTGATGGTTGCACAGGGGGTCCGTCAAGGCTTAGCTTTCCGACAAGCTACGGCTCAACGGGGCTCCTTTGGCCCGATCTGACCGACGGTCACATATGAACCAACGAATACGATGGGTGGGGTTGCCCACGTAACCGACACCATTCGGGGCCATGATTAATTGTTCCTTAAAGATACATCAAGTCCAAAAACAAAATCAGTAAACCCACCATTTTTTCAAAAATATTGAGTGGTAGCGGGGAAGGCAACAACCGACCCCACGGCCTTTACTGTTGACACAAGCAACGTGAGAGAATGGTGACGCCTCGTGCCGGCCTGGGACCAGCCACCCTAAGGAAGGCCATCACCGCTATCAAAATTCAAGGCTTGGTCTCCGAAAGGATAGGATTTTAGGTACTCGCCGGGTCACTGACCGACCCTAAGGCGGAATACTCGGGGTCTACCTAAAAATCTGAAATAGTAGGTCACACTCATTATGGGTAATTTTGGTAATACCTTGGCTGAAAAAGAAAGGTAATCGGGGATTAAAGTTGGATGTTCGATTCCATTTTAATCATCGAGAGAGAAAGATCTTAATTTAGTCGTCACCACTTTGACCTACCCTAAGGCGGCACTGAGGTGTGAGACTAGATCCTTGGAACGGTAGGATAGACTATACATTTAGGTTATAGTTCCTAAAATCAATTAGTAGTGTATAATTTGGATTTATTTTCTGTTAATTTTATTACAACTATTTATATATCTCTCTAGGGTACTACTTCGTTAAAAGTGGTAAGTAACTAGAACGTTGTACTTATTAATCTTACATGCAATTAATTTTTCGGGAGAGATATTTCTGTTGAACCTTCAAGACTTAAGTGACGTAAATAAGTATGTCACTGTTGTCACTCGTGTTGAACAAGAGACAACCATAGTTAGTTTGAAAGATGATTTGGGACGATAAAATTCTTCTAGAGAATTTTTAATTGTGTAGTAACTACACGAGAAGTTTTCTAATAGAAAAATTGGAGAATCATAAATTAATGTGTTGCTAGTTAGACGGTATTTGGAAACGATAAACTAGTGGGAGCTTTAATCTTATGTTTTGTTGTTTTTCTGATTTATTAGAAAATTAGTCCCACTGGGTAACGCTTTCATTAGACATCCCACAGTTCACGAGTAGTGTCTACTCAAACGAACTGCTAGTTCAAGACTATTTCCTTTTAGGGAAAGTCAAGAATGGGAAAGAATGCCTACAAGTGTTAATCATCTAAACTAAGTTTGAGGCTAAACCGAAATATTAATTAAAGAAAGTAGAGGATAAGGAAAGTGGTTTCGGATCACTTACTAATGAATCCTTAGCCACTTTCTTAACCGAGTAACTCCACTCGGGAGCTATGTTCTTTGGAAGAACAAGGAAGCTTTGGATTAACGATTGATAGAGTAGACAACGGGCAGTAATTTCAGCTAGAATAGTGGGAGTGGTATGGGGAAATGAACTTTGGATTCGATCCTTGAATATCACGGAAAATTTATTTTTCTGTTTTCAGATTCGTTGGAACAAATGGATTCACTTTCAACTCGACATATTGTTTCCTCATAGAAAGTGAATATGACATTTGTAGTACGAATCCGATACTCGGAATTTTTTTTTATAAAGTCAGAACCACTATGAAATGCTGAAAAGGTATATGTAACACGTCTTAAACTATTATAGGCGAACGGTTTCCGTATTAAGATAAACTATTCTTCAAAATCTATTAATTAGTGCATATATCCTAGAGATAAGACATAACGACTGGCTAAGGGTGATTCCTATCTCCTAATCTCGGAACACTGTCTCAAAGAAACAATGACTAAGCTTCCTTTCAATTGAGAAAGGGTAATAGATCTGAAGAAGTAACATAGATTGTTCATAATGACCTTCGGGGTCTAGTGAGAGATACAAGCTAATAGGAGCTTTTGAGTGGTGACATTTTGTCTGATAACTACTCGAAACACGGTTTAGTTTATCTAAAGAATACGAGGTGGAGTCTCTAATTTTAGCAGAGAATAGAGTATTCCATGCTCAGAAATTGGTTATCACATAGTCTTGGGACTGATGCTCGGCCTGCCACTTAGTGGAATGTTTTTCACTGAGGAAGAAACCATAGACTTGCCCCATATATAGTTATTGATGTGCTACAATACACTACTAAACTCGATTAAGATAATTGGTTGCAAAATAACAGTTAACAATATTATGTAAACCGAGAAGTCTACCTAGAAGATGCTAGTGAATTTATAGATAATGAGTGAATTCGGTTCACACCACTTCCGTAAATGTAGGCATTTAGCACTTAATGCTTGAAGGTAGGATTGGATATTTTGCGCATACGTTCAGATTGTGACTGTTCGTGAAATATCTTAATGTGACGAGTGAAGGTTGGTTATAAGGTTCTTGAGATCAGAAAGTGACGGTTGAACTGTCACAAGCCTTCTGATAGAATCTATAAGTAACAGCCTTAAACCTTGGAGTACGGTTACCCAAAGGTAGTTACTATCTGATATAATCAGATCACGTCCAACATCGGTTGTTGGTGATTACACTGATAAATACTACTAGATCAGAATGTCAGTCCACCCAAAACGCAGGGGGAGTATGGTTTAACCGTTGACCCATTGTGGTTTTGTGGACTTTACAGTCTGCTGGGGTGATTGGTAACCTATGGCTCTTGGTGGGCTGTATAAGATTCTGATCATAGAGGTTGGTTTGAAATCCTTAACCCTGTGAATGGAGTTTTAGTACTCGAGTTGTGTTCAGCCTCCTGTAGAACCACCTGGGTGTCTCAGGCCCAGTGGGAGCAATTGGATCTACACGGAAAAAAGTCAAATGAATAGGAAAGTTTAAATTTTCAGCTCAAAGCTGAGTGGTCTAGGGGTGATTCACAGACAAGTAGAGAGTTAACCAGTCCTTGAACTCTCTCACCACTCAGTCTTGCTAGATTTCATTAGAAAGTAGAAAATAGGGGTGATTCTCTGAGACTTCTTGCCGAAAAATGGAGTGTGGATTCATTCGGAACAGAAGGGTCTTGGTTAGAACAAATGGCAGGATGACTGCCGGGGCATAAATCCTTTATGGATTTAAGAGAACCTCTCGGTCATTTAAAGTCACATGTTTTAAAATATGTTGACTTGACCAGAATATTGATAAGTCATTCGTAGACTGGATATCAATATTGGTAAAGTATTAGTATTAGTGTTCATGAATGATAACACTGCAACGGTTGGAAACAACATGGGTGTGCTATCTGAAGTCAGAAACTGACACGCCAAGATTCTTTGGATGAGGGAATTTGACTATATTCTAAGAATTTGATTCTATCAAATTCACAAGAATGAGTCATTGGCTATCCCATCCGTCTTATTGGTTAAGATGATCTTGCATATACGTGTGCAACATTCAACGAGAGTAGTCCTACCCTACCTCCTAGGAATGATTCTCTAAATCTTCGGATAAAGAGAAAATTGGATAGAGTCTCTCTTGGATAACGGCAAGTCAGGTTATTGCAAGTTAATAGTAGACGAATCTCGGATTCGAGCATTGAATAGCGGTTTAGTACATCCTCAAGTATCTTTGAAGAACGAGGAATAATGTGCTTGTATATTTGGGTGAAAACTTGAATATGGTTGACTACACTGATTCTGAGTTATAGTAATATTAAGGATGATCGTTGGGATGATCTCGGCCTCAGTGTTTACTCATTGTGATGGAGCTATAGTCTGGAGAAATCCAGCACTGCCAATTCGACTTTAATTAATCGGATACGTAGCAGCTTTCGGAGCAGCTAGAGTGGCGATAAAGCTTAGGAATTTCCTTCCTAATCGGGGACTAATTCCAGGTCAGGTGAGCTGATATCACTTCATTTTTAAAACAGTGAAAAGATAGCTTAGAATGATCTTCTCAGTCACTAGAGGTCAAAAGCATATTGAGAGAGAGTACCGCCTGATTAGATGGACCGGCGACGTTTCGATCCTAAAGATCGTCTCGAACGAGCCGACAACCTAACTAATCCATTCACCAAGTCGAGTACTTGGAGGGAACGTCATTGAGGGAAATGTCTCATCTGCTTTTAGAGCAAGTGGGAGAGTGTTGTGAATAAGATGAGAAAGGGTGTGCTCTAAAAACAATCATTGCTTGTCATTTCGTGCCAGTGGGAGATTGTTAGGTGTAGTGCCCGAAAGACAATTTGTGTAATTTTTTTTGATAATGGATAACTGAATTTATCTCACCTTATTACTTGCTTTGTGCTTGTAAGTAATACACTGCTGCAAACCCTAAGTATATCAGTATGTAACCGCTTAACTCATTGTATGGCATGCACGTGAGTATTGAGTTAGTTGTGATATACTTAAACTATTATTCCGTGGTGAACTTAATCAAAGTTTAGGGTCTGATGATTAAAACACCAATAATGCGTCCAGAACACCTTAGGGTGTGATAGTTTTATCCGGACTATCGGTAGAGGGTACCTAAGTGGCGTATTTATATATGATGGCATTCATATAGGACTGGACCGATTTAATCTGGGTTTCTCGATATAATTCCGTAATCCAGAAAACTTATTAAATCATTAGATGATCATATATGGATTGACCTTAATCTTGAGGTGATCACAGGGTACTGCTTGTCTCGGCGTAATGTTTGATGTGTTAGTTAAGGATCACTTTGATATGTGATCTGAGTCACTTTTCGTTGGCACTATTCCCTGATGAGTGAGTAGTTCTGTGTTTCACAGTCACAGAATCCATTCCTTCCTGCAGGAAGTAGAGAGACAATCCTCATATTTGTTAGCCCTAAGAAAATGATCGATGGGCCTAGTTCATATTAGACTAATTAGCTACTAGTCAGATATGTGAACTAATTGATCACTAGGGGTTAATGGTAAAGAAGGATAAGATATTCTGAGCCGGGTTCACGGAGAGTTCCTACTCAAAATGGACAGTGTATGGAGGGTTAGTCCGTATGTAGTGATTATATCAGTGGATGCTTATTACTCATAGGGTTGAGTGTAAGTATATATCTATAATTTGTAGAGTTCAGTTTCGGGTTTATGGTGGCGTAATCCCGGAATTAATAATTAAGTATGAATATTTTGTTCGATGAATATTTTACTTAATTATTGGAGCTACTGGTTATAGGTCCATGGTCCCCAATGTGGTTCCTGTAATTCGGGTGTTTTTTTCTTGTTATTGGGCCTCAGTGATAATTAGTTGGCCGGGCCAATTAATTGATATGCGAAATATTATTTAGTTGGGATAAATAATATAATACACAGAAAAGATATTTTCTGTGGGCCTAAACCCTAGTGTGTGGCGCCTCATGTGTCTTAAATGCAAGATTTGATTTTCTTGTGTGATTAATTATTTATTTGTTAAATAAATAATTAATAATTGATAATTGATTTGTAATTGATTGATTGATTAATCAAAATCTTTTATAAATGGAATTATCTTTTATTGTGATTTCTTTTTAATTATTTATTTAATTAATTAGAAACTTGGAGGCCAAGGATTTACTCTTTTATATAAAGAAAGTTCTTCCAAGACATATGTCACAAGGAATTTTCGACATACACACTAGAAAATAGAGTGAAAATTTTGTTTCTTGTCTTGGGTTTCTGGTTGAATAAAAACTTGGAGTTTTTCTTGGAAGCATATCAAGGAGGTTCTACTACCAAGAATTGGTGTCCACCAATCACCGTTTGAGAACACATTGGAAGATCTTGGCCTCCCTTCCTACTATTGGTATGACATACTTAACCCCTTTGTAGGATTTTAGATGCTTTATTTATGTATTATAATTTGTAAATTGTGATACATCCGCTGCACAAAGAAACTACATCCTTCACGCCTCAAAACCGAAAACCTGCTGATCAGTTTAACCAAGTCGCGTGGCATGTAATGTCATTGATAAACGCTTGGTGGGTATGAAATTGGGAGATGTGTCTCATCTGCTTTAGGGCAAGTGGGAGAATGTTGTGGATAGAAATAATAAGGGTGTGGTGCTATAAAAACAATTGCTGCTTGTCTTTACGGAAAGAGGGAGATTGTTAGATGTAGAGTGCCCGAAATACAATTGTTGCTTATCTATACGGGCAATTGGGAGATTTTTGGAAGTAGCTCTCGAAAGAAAATTTATGTAATTGTTTTTAGTATTAATAAATGACTGATTTATTCTCATCTTATTACTTGCTTCAATTCGTGCTTGTAAGTAATACACTACTGAAAACCCCAAGTCGTATCGTATGTAGCCATATAACTTAGTGTGTGTCACACATGAGGATTAAGTTTATGGTGATACACTTGAACTATTAGTCCGTGGTGAAGTTAATCAAAGTATGAGGCCTATTGATAAAACAACCATTAATGCACCCAAAAAACTTTATGGTGTGACCGTCTTATCCAGATAGTCGACATTGGTGGGCATTTATATGTAGTCATATAGGACTGGACCGATTTAATCTGTATTTCTCATATAATTCCGTGATTGAGAAATCTTATTAAATCACAAGATGATCATTTATGTATTAACCTTAATCCTAAAGTGATTGCAGACTCCTACCGGTTTCAGGATAGGGTTTGATGTGTTCGTTAAGGATCGCTAAGTGGCGCGGTTGATGACGGTCAAATTATACCCGTAAAAGTCATCAACGTTGACCTTAAATCGAGATTAATAATGTATATTTCATATTAAATCACTCGTTTATATTTATTATTTAATGTTAAGTGATTATTAATATGATATTTGGTATTTAGCCGTTTTCATTATTAAAGACCGATTTATTGTGCGATAATTGCTGATTTTGTAGATCGTGATAAATCGGGAGGATAAATGTCAATTAATCAATGATCTCAAGATGATAAAGGAAGAAAATCGGAGCATTAAACGAAAGAAGTAATCGATCGGACGGCGTGGAGTGGGGAGCAAGGCGAGACGAAGAAAACGTGGAGAACTTGGAAAATCCAGGTTCGGTCGATCGAGCCTCATGCTTCGATCGACCGAGTGCATCCTTCGGTTGACCGAGCCTCTCAGTCGTGGGCGTTTTCGACTTTAATCGTGTTTATCCTCTAGATCCTTCCTAAGTCGGCCGAAACTCCTATATAAGCAACATGGTATGAGCAATTGTAAAACACACTCTCTCATACTTTAGAATATAATTCTACTTTGATATTTTGATACAATGTAGCATAAGTAGATTGAAGGTTTCAACAATTTAAAGGTCATGAGTTATTTAAGCCTTTATTTTTTTCTGTTTCTTTTCTTTTAAGTAATTAATCCCTCCCAATTATGCTTTATTGTTTGAGTTAGTTAATTCATAGCTAGATGATGTAGATCTAGGCTATGACGTTAGGGATGTGGCGATACCTTGTCTATGGGGATCCCACAACCTACGTCATACACTTAGTATTTATTCATGAATCTGTATTGTTTAATTAATGTGTATCTAAGTTAGTTTATATGAATGCTTTACGAGTTACTGTTTAATCTGTTCTGTATGACGAAACGCTGAGAGATATGTTCAGGGATGTAATCTGGGGACGAAATTGATTCGGGTGACCGAATGAGTTCACTCGGTCGACCGAGCCCACCTATTCGGTCGACCGAGCCCTGCTTTCATCCGTTAAATAGCCACGCCTTTATGGTTAGGTTAACTTAATAGAATTTATTATCTCGTGAGGTATGGCTATGGCTACGTTACTCGCTTAGTTTAATTAAAACGTGTAAAAAGGAAATACCAATATAAAACTCTTAGGTAGGCTCATGAATTGATCTTCGGACGTTCAGCGTTATCTAGGTAGGTTTATATTTGGGAATTGCATGCACCTGCTTATACGTAGATCGTAAACTAGCTTGAGACTATAACTTGGTAATTGCTAGTTGGACGAGAGCTTGAGTAATCGTTTAGGAAATGCGCCTAACCATAGGAATGTTGCCTGATGAGGTGTACGGTCAATATCGGCATCCTGTAGTCGTAAGTAGCGTGTGAGTTATATGAGATGGAGGCACTAAAAGCGCGAAGTCACGTAACAATATCACGCAGTGATTTAGTGACTTCATCGGTGCTAAGTCAAGTTA
This sequence comes from Gentiana macrophylla, assembly GCA_026214975.1. NCBI lineage: Eukaryota > Viridiplantae > Streptophyta > Magnoliopsida > Gentianales > Gentianaceae > Gentiana > Gentiana macrophylla. Next base: position 56,513,309 of record CM047807.1, on the reverse strand, counting down.
AAGAGGATGACTCCGTAGCCAATCTAAGATAGATACAAACAGATTGACAGTTAATAAGTTCAGTTTATTATATAAATCATCTAGGTCCAAACGATAAAGACTATAATTGGGGAGGTTAATTACGTTGTGTCGTGTCGTGTCAATTTATCTTTTCTTGTCTTATGTTGGTCGTAGACCGCCTCTATGTCCTTGACATGTTTAATTAATTGTTTGTATATAAGATGATCCACAATTGGTTCCATGTGGGATCGACCTTGATTCACTATAGCTATACTACGATGGGCCTAGTCCTCTTGCTAGTATTTGTTTATGGTGGTCAAGTATATTATAACCTGATCCACCGAGAACTTATAATATTTTTGTTTTTGTCCTGTTCTGTTTACACGGTTTCTGATTTGTGTTTTTCGAGTCTGGAATTTCGCGTGTCTGTTTATCCCCGTATGTTTAATCCGTAGGTCTGATAGCAGCATGGGAAACCATGTTAAAATCGATCTACGGTCTGTCTCTGCTTTGTTTTTCTTCCGCCTCTGCGAAAACCAGGAAGCAATAATCCGAGTCAGTAATTTTTCGCGGGCGCTGAGAAAATAACCCAGCAAACATGTGGAGCGACGAATCTAAGATGGGAAAAGCAATGGAAGCAATACCTTTAAAGCACCAAGATGGCTCCGAAAAAATTTTAAAGGCTTAAATTCTTCGTGGTACAATGTTGAAGGCAAGGTACTACCCTTTTTGCTTATGTTTTACTACCTTTTGGTTTTTTGAGCATAAGTTAGCCTATGCATAAACCTTAGTATGAATCTTAGCCCGGAGTTGGTTTGTAAGATTAATTCTATTACTGTGGAAGGTTTTGCCCCATATCTGTCTCATCTAGAGGGTGTCAGAAAACATGTAGTCGTTGAAAGGAAGCAGTGAATAAAGAGTTCCTCGTAGTTCTATTAAAATTTCATGGTCCTATGCATGAAATTGCTTCTACTGGCCATAGGAGCAACAAATTGTGTAGTTTAAGCATTCACAATCTAAAGAAGACGTTGAGTTTTGAGAGAACACCAACTTCTACTTTCGTTGAGTTTTATGGTGATGGCTTCTCGGTGAACCCACCTTAAATGTAAAACGAGATTACGCTTTGGGTGACAATTTAGAAATCGGAGACTCTTAGTACATTGGTTCGAAATGGTCGAACCATGGTCAAGCGAGTTTAACCGAGCTTCGCTCAATCGACTCCCCACGTGTGATGTACGTTACAGCAGCTTCAACAAGACTTAGCATAGCCGATAAGCCTTCAGGCTAAACGGGGCTTAATCTTGACGGATTGGCCTGAACTGTCACATATGTTCCAACGAATAAGACGGCGTAGGCTTGCCTACATAACCGACCTTATTCGGAGTACTTAGATTCATTGTTTCTTATTGTCAAGGCCAAAACCATAATTTTAGCCGAGTTTCATAGAATTCACTAATTCCTAAAACGAGAGCCGAGGTAAGAGCTTTGGATAAATGGTATGGATAAATGTCGTTTCCTAGGTCTCACAACCAAGGGGAGGGTATTAATCCGCAAAAGCAACAAGCCCACCTCTTATAGTGCTCAGAGGGGTCAATATCTCGTGATCCAAGAATAATGACTGACAAGGATACTTTTTGGCAAGTCGAGCTGAGGACTTTAAACTCAGAACTACTTCTTTGAAACCCTTAGGATTTCTTTTTAGGATTATAGGTTTTGTTTTCTTTGAGTCAAATAAAAGTAACGTGACATATGTTGAGGTTTTTTATTTTGCCGTGTTCCGATGGCCATTGGGCTAAGGATGTGCAAAACTTTTTTACTCAATATAGGCCACGTGAAATAGAGTTCCGTAGGAGAGTCAAGAAATTGCTAAAGAAAAGGAAATTTAGCAATCAATCTTACGATGGAAGCATTAAGAGAGCTTGAGAATTACCAAAATGTAGAGAGATGATTGGTGCGAACAAGAACAATTTTGGTCAACTTCCAAAATCTTTTAGAATGGTGATCCAAGTGAAAATTCAAAGTGGTGCGCAATTCATTCTGCAACTATCCTTATCTTTCCCTTACACTTTTTCACCTTCAAACTTTTCGATCCTCTCACCAATCTGCCCCAACAGTTCACATTTCTAACCATACTTTCATCGCCTCTCTTTCTTTCCATCCGTTTCACTCTCCCACTCAATCTCAATGCCTAAACCATTTTCAACCCACTCAAAAACACAATTTCTTACCCACCCTTTATCTTTTCTTCCTATCCTTATATATATCTTTTTCTAAACCCATCATACTCTCAACCTCCATTTTGTTTATAAAATACCTTTGTGTTGCGGAATTTGAAATATTGCTTAGCTTTAATGATTATCTTTTATCATTTTGATTTTCATGATCGAAGTTGGGGTAAATGTAGCTCTGACCCTAGCTAGATTTTAAAGGTTTTTGGTTCGATCAAAGTACAACTTATCTTTCTACCGGAAGTTTTAAATTTCACACTTTTCCGTCTATTCCGGCATTTCTAGATGATGAGTTTTGTTCTGAAATATCACACCGATCCGACCTTGTTGATGACGGTTATGACTTTTACGTGATACATTGGGTTATTAGTAATTTTAGAGTAGCTACATCTCCTAAGTTGTTGATATCCAATGCAAGTGAGAAGTTTCTGCGCTAAGTATTTGATTTTATCTTTAGCCAATAGGTCACATTGCATCTGTTATACCTTACCAAGTTTCTCTTTTATACTGGAATGAATACATAGTGAGCCAGTCCACCTCGTGTTTTCCCACATGGGGTTATGCTTTTTGATCTTTGTCTTATCCACCCGGTTTTTAGATGAAGACTACCATCTTTAGTTGCTTGTTTATTTTTCTTTCTATTTAGTATTTTTCTTGTCTTTGGTTGTATAAAATAAAGTGGCTTAAAATGTTTTTCGGTATTCATACCTAATTACTGCCACATTATTCTATAACTTCCATAGACATGGTGTTATTAACGGTTTCGTGGAGTTTGTCTGCTTATACAGGTTTTCACTTGCTTCTCCACAACGTCTTTGACATTTACTCGATATTGTTCCTTTACTTGAGAGCCATTTCCAGAGCTAAGTCTTTTTCTTAACTTCTCATTTATTTTTGTCATTGAGGACAATGCCATGTTTAAGTGGGGGGTAGGAGACTTAGCTATGTTGTTATGATTAAAATTTGAATGAAACGGTAGAAAAATTGAAAATTTGAAAATTTGAATAAATACCATATTATATATCTCGTACTTTAGAATTGTGAGTTCCTAGCTAAGAATTGATAGGAAAGGAACCAAGTTTCATGAGAACGTGATCATTTTATACTTATGTTAAGTAAATTTAAGGATATTCATGCCCGTTTTGCAAGTAGTTATTTATTATTCAATTACTCAACTTTGTGAATCGAGTATACCGCGCGCAAATCATAATAACTGAAGAAATTATGTGTACATTGCATAGATGATTGGTTATGTAGACTTAGTGACGATACTTATTGGCTGATGTATTCTTATCTTCTTGCCAACAAAAGCGGAGTAATAAGCTTGAGACGTACCTGTGTTTTAGCAAAATGTTAGACACTGGGCTTGTAGTAACATTACCAAAGTAGCCCCGCGCTTGTGGTAATATTCGATGCTATACATGATCTAAGATAGGGGGATACTCTAAAAAGTTTTCTTCCTTGAGATTAATAGTATTTGAAAAATATGAAGATATGAAAAGAATATTCAACTCTTTAAGAGGCTTTGAGTAATACTCGGTCTCCAAGTCCAAAAACCCTATAGATACGCTCTTGCTTATTGCTCTAGTGCTCTAACCATTGCAAGGCATAAGAAGTATGAATGCTGAGGTTGGTAGGTTGAGATTACGAAGTTGGCATAAACTCTAATCTTGCTACGAATATATAAAACTAAATGCACATGCACACATCACTTCGATTCATAGTAAGTAGTGAATAATGGATATCTTATGAGCATGACTAGTATGAGTTGACTTGAGTTTCTTGTGTAAGTATGATTTGACCATAGAAAATGTTGTCTTGGGGAATGACTTATTGATGCTTTGTTCGAGACGATCAAAGTCTAAGTGGGGGGTAGTTGATGACGGTCAAATTATACCCGTAAAAGTCATCAACGTTGACCTTAAATCGAGATTAATAATGTATATTTCATATTAAATCACTCGTTTATATTTATTATTTAATGTTAAGTGATTATTAATATGATATTTGGTATTTAGCCGTTTTCATTATTAAAGACCGATTTATTGTGCGATAATTGCTGATTTTGTAGATCGTGATAAATCGGGAGGATAAATGTCAATTAATCAATGATCTCAAGATGATAAAGGAAGAAAATCGGAGCATTAAACGAAAGAAGTAATCAGATCAGCACGAAGCGTGGAGTGGGGAGCAAGGCAGACGAAAACGTGGAGAACTTGGAAAATCCAGGTTCGGTCGACCGAGCCTCATGCTTCGGTCGACCGAGTGCATCCCTTCGGTTGACCGAGCCTCTGGTCAGGGGCGGTTTCTGACTTTAATCGTGTTTATCCTCTAGATCCTTCCTAAGTCGGCCGAAACTCCTATATAAGCAACAGCTATGAGCAATTGTAAAACACACCTCTCATACTTTAGAATATAATTCTACTTTGATATTTTGATACAATGTAGCATAAGTAGATTGAAGGTTTCCAGCAATTTAAAGGCTGCGAGTTATGTAAGCCTTTATTTTCTGTTTCTTTTCTTTTAAGTAATTAATCCCTCCCAATTATGCTTTATTGTTTGAGTTAGTTAATTCATAGCTAGATGATGTAGATCTAGGCTATGACGTTAGGGATGTGGCGATACCTTGTCTATGGGGATCCCATAACCTACGTCATACACTTAGTATTTATTCATGAATCTGTATTGTTTAATTAATGTGTATCTAAGTTAGTTTATATGAATGCTTTACGAGTTATCGCTTAACTGCTCGTATGATGAAACGCCGAGAGATATGTTCGTGGATGTAATCTGGGACGAAATTGATTCGAGTGACCGAATGAGTTCACTCGGTCGACCGAGCCCACCTATTCGGTCGACCGAGCCCTGTTTTCATCCGTTAAATAGCCACGTCTTTATGGTTAGGTTAACTTAATAGAATTTATTATCTCAGTAGGTATGGCTATGGCTACGTTACTCGCTTAGTTTAATTAAAACGTGTAAAAAGGAAATACCAATATAAAACTCTTAGGTAGGCTCATGAATTGATCTTCGGACGTTCAGCGTTATCTAGGTAGGTTTATATTTGGGAATTGCATGCACCTGCTTATACGTAGATCATAAACTAGCATGAGACTATAACTTGGTAATTGCTAGTTGGACGAGAACTTGAGTAATCGTTTAGGAAGTACGCCTAACCATAGGAATGTTGCCTAGATGAGGTGTACGGTCAATATCGGCATCCTTAGAGTCGTAAGCGTGTGAGTTATATGAGATGGAGGCACTAAAAGGCGAAGTCACGTAACAATATCACAGTGATTTAGTGACTTACTGGTGCTAAGTCAAGTTAAAGAGGATGACTCCCGTAGCCAATCTAAGATAGATACAAACAGATTGACAGTTAATAAGTTCAGTTTATTATATAAATCATCTAGGTCCAAACGATAAAGACTATAATTGGGGAGGTTAATTACGTTGTGTCGTGTCGTGTCAATTTATCTTTTCTTGTCTTATGTTGGTCGTAGACCGCCTCTATGTCCTTGACATGTTTAATTAATTGTTTGTATATAAGATGATCCACAATTGGTTCCCTGTGGGATCGACCTTGATTCACTATAGCTATACTACGATGGGCCTAGTCCTCTTGCTAGTATTTGTTTATGGTGGTCAAGTATATTATAACCTGATCGACCACGTCATCAGCGGTCCGAATCACTTTCACTTTGGCACTATTCTGGGATGAGTGAGTAGTGTGTGTCTCACTGATATGGAATCCATTCCTTCCTGCGGGAAGTAGAAAGACAATCCCCTTTTTTGTTAATCCTAGAAACTGATCGATCCGCGGAGTTCGTATTGGTTATGAAGTAATTGATCACTAGTGGGTTAATGGTAAATAAGGATAAGATGTATTGAAGAGGTTTACGGAAATAATCCCGCTTCATTACGGATAGTCTATGGAGGGTTAGTTTATATGTAATGATTATATCAATGGACACTTATCGACTCGACTCGACGTTTTGAGAATAAGTTATATTTATAATCGATAGAGTTCAGTTTCGGATTTATGGTGGCGTAAGTCCGGAATTAATAAGTTGAGTAGAAATATTATGTTCGATGAATAGTTTCTTCAATTTATTGTAGCTACTGGTTATTGGTCCATGGTCCCCGGGTTGGCTCCTAACATGCGAGTGTTTTCTTGTTTTGTGGAACCTCGAGAATAAATTAAATAGTTGGTCTATTTAATGAATATGCAAATATTATTTATTTGGTAAATAATATGTAAAATAGAAAAGACATTTTCTATTAAGTTTTGATGATAAATGGTGCCACACATTATGATAAATTAGGAAAAGAAATTTTCCTGGATTATGTGACATGTGTAATTAATTAATTATCTATTTGTTGGATAATTGATGGAAAAGAGATAAAGAGATTGATTTTTTGGTTATTATCTCTTATCTTTTGGCAAATATCTTTTCCTTATGGGAATAGGTAATTGTTGGGTGGAAAGGATAACTCTTTCTTGACGAGTTATTTTCCTATATAAAGAGAGTTCATCCTAACACAATGGGCATTCAAGATTGGCGATACTTTACAATTAAAAAGGATGAAAGATTAGTTTCTTGTCTTAGTCATTAAGAGAATAAAAATCTAGTGTTTTTCTTGGGCATATTCGAGGAGGTTCTACGGCGAGGATCAACGTCAACCAGTCGTCGCTAGGAGATACAATCCGGAAGACTGCGGCTTCTCCCTTTTGTCGAATGCTCATCTCTCTCCGGTTTGGGTAAATCTACTAACTTTCTTGTAGTTATTAATTAATCATGCGAATCGAACCATGGTATTATCGCATGCGAATTTATTCATAGCATCCACTGTGCATGATCGAGTGTCTCGATCGGTGCTGTGAATCATATCTGACGATCCAATTATGGATCGGATCCGGATTCGGGTTTCTGTATATCCAGCACCCATGTCCCGACACCGGCCTCTCACAACTTTGCCTGGAAATTCTCATATTTGTGTATGGCACCAGGTTATGAAAGGACCTTAAGCTCAGATCAAACATCTTTAAAGAAGTCCAATATGCTAGTTGTGACATAGTAGGGGTGCGATCACCCAAATCCTTTAACATGCACATTGCAGAATGACTAAAGCCTTGATCAAAGCCCTCCAGATTAATAGCAAGCTATGTGCCTTTAGGAATCTCAGAATTCTTCAATTCCACGACATCTCACACTTGTGGCTCATGCAGCTTACCCTCAACCTCGGCCTCTGCACTTTTGAGTTTTTTTAGCAAGATCGCTGTTAAGTTGCCTCTCCTTGATAAGTTGTTTCTGGGTCAACCCCAAGGGGGTCACTGCTCGCCAGGGGTCTAAGATTCCATGGTAACCTACCTATTAAGTATTGGGGTTTCTGTCTTTAGCATTCAGTAAAATTAATTAAAGCAACACCTACACCTCTTCTGAGGGATAGCACACCTCATGAGGTGTTATGTGGAACTAAACTAGATTACTCTGTGTTCGAAGTATTTTGTCTTAGTTTTCTCTTGCACAATTTAGAAGTATTGAACAAAGTTTAATTCTGGATGTAGTACTTCTGTCTATCTTAGGAATTCAAACACTTCCAAGGGTGCCATACTCTTGGATATCACCAACAAAGTTATCTTTGTTGCTAGAAATACTCAAATTCATGAAACTTATTTTCCTCTATTTTAGTAGGTATTAGGCAAAGCTAGGTATACTTTGATATACCAGTACCATTGCCAGTCATGGAATGTTTTTGATGATCAACTGAGTGAGTCAACTGAGAAATCTGGCATAGGATCAGCTGCAGCTGAGGATTCCAATGAAGGAACTGTTCTATTCAACCAGGAACTTGAACCACATATTCAGCTAATGAGATCAACATGATCAAGAATGGCACCAAATTACTATTAAGGAGGTGCTCAAACAGTACAATAGACCCCACATATGTTGATTGAAGTGATGAATTTGGAGAAACTCTAAACTGAGAATGCTAGATATATTAATGCAATTGATGTTGTCAAAGAACCAAAGACATACAACCAAGCAATCCAACATGATGAATGGAAACAAACAACGCAAAAAGAGATTGAAGCTTTACAGACCACCCATACTTGGGAGATTGTTGATTTACCAGATGGTAAGAAGACCATTGGATGCAAATGAGTGTATAAAATCAAATATAACCCTGATAGCTCAGTAGAAAGATACAAAGCAGATTGGTTGCAAAAGGTTACACTCAGACATATGGCATTGATTATCAACAGACATTTTCTCCTATAGTCAAGATCACCACAGTCAGAACTTTGTTAGCACCAACAACCACTAATAATTGACATCTTCATCAGATGCATGTTAACACAGCCTTCCTACGTGGAGATCTGTATGATGAAGTGTACATGCAGCTTCCTCCAGGCTTCCAGGCCGACAAACCAAATCAATTTTGCAGATTAACAAAGCCATTATATGGTTTGAAACAAGTCAGCAGACAATGGAATTGCAAGCTGACTGAATCTTTAGATAGATAGGGGTTTGTCCAATCCAAGAATGATCATAGTCTATTCACCGAAGAATCAGGTGATTATTTTATTGTTCTATTTGTCTATGCAGATGTCTTAATAGCATCTAGTCCTGATATTCAGCAAATTTAGCAAGTCAAAGGTGCACTCCATCAGAAGTTTACTGTTAAAGACTTTAGAATGTTGAGGTATTTTTTGGGCATTAAAGATGCAAAAACTCCAGAAGGCATCTATGTCTCTCAGAGAAAGTACACACTCAATCTTCTAGAAGAATATGAGTTTTAGGGGGCTAAACTTGCCCAGAAACCTATAGAATCTAAGCAGACTCTACAATATAAAGATTCACATTTATTAGATGATTGTATTACATATAGAGCACTGGTGGGTGAACTAATCTATCTTACTTTCATCATACCAGGCATAGCCTTTGCAGTTCAGCAGCTAAGTCAGTTTTTGGATACTCCTACTAAAAATCACATGAAAGATGGTTACAGACTACTAAGTTATTTGAATGCCAAACAAGGACAAGGCTTCTTGTTTCCACCAGAGAACAACTTTGTCTTGAAAAGGTTTTACTGATAGTGATTAGGTTGGTTGTCCAGAAACTAGAAATTCAGTGATGTTCTTAGGAGATGTTCCTATTTATTGGAAAGCAAAGAAGCAGACAACTATAGCAATAAGCTTTGCAGAGGCTGAGTAAAAGGCTATGGACAATGCAGTATGTGAAATTCAATGGCTAGTCTATATCCTACAAGATTTGAAGTTTTCCATCCAACTGCCTGCTTTGCTATTTTGTGACAGTGCCAGTGCTATGCACATTGCTCATAATCCAATGTTTCATGAGGGAACCAAGAACATTGAAATTGATTGTCATGTTGTCAGAGGCAAGCCAAATTTGGCCTTTTAAAATTACTTACTATCAAAATCAAAGAACATTTTGCTGACATTCTCACTAAGGCCTTAGATGCACCTATTTTTTCTTACATATTTGGAAATTTGGGAATTATTAAGATATTTCAACTTAGCTCAAGTGGTTGAAGGAAGTGCTGACTGCAAGTTGGTTCATGTGTCACTCTCAGCTTGATGGGGGGTGTTAATCTATATGATTGCTGACATTTATAGTTAGAACGGTTATCATGTTATATTCTATTATAATTACTTTATAACTTCTCTTAACTGATTCATGAGGTGTATGAAGCTATAAATACCCTATGATCAGCTGCAATGTAACTCAACTCTTTGATCATTCTTTGAATGATAATTCTTGGGCTTTTATTTGTTTTTCGTTGTATTCTACAACTTCAACAAGCTGCGCTGTCTTCTTGTGCAATTTCTGTGATAACATCATCTTTAGGCAGAACATGATGGTGGTAGAGTGTGCCATCTCCTCAAGACTGTCCATCTCATTGGAACCGGCATCCCCTTTATTAAATAAAGGAGTCCACAACCCTTGTTGTTTTAACAAGACCCTCATCTTGATCTACCACAGACTTAATGTTTTCCTCCCTGTAAACTTGTCGATATTCACGTTAACTGACATCTTTTATTGGCGGAGTATAGATTTGATTCCATAACCTAGCGTCGTCGACAAACTTGGTGACGATCAATTCTATTCAAACTGCGGAGATTCCCTGAACCAACGCTATGATACAAGTTTGTTGTAACGGATTTCAATCGGAGACACATAATAACAAATTCAATAACGCAACAAAACACACAAGAACAGATACAAAGAGAAGACAACGATTTAATGTGGTTTTCGGCGTTGTGCTGACTACTGCACGGACAGAAAAGAAGAACATCAATATGCCCAGAATTACATGAAGATTTTCACACGCACTAGGTTACAATATTGTGGGTAATTATAGTCTTGAAAACCTAACCCTAACCGTCATTAAAACTTTTGTTAGATTCCCATAAATGCCCCAGACGTGACTCAGACCAGCTTCATCACTAGCGAAGTAACCAACACAGGTGCAGAACAAGTTCAAACCTATTCAACAGACTTGTATGACTCACTCAGCTGACAGATGGATCTCAGCTGACACTCCACTTAGCCGACCTCCCAGACATGCACACTCTGATCAGCTGATCCCAGATTTTGATCTACCAGATTCAGACGCAAAGATCAAGTCACACTTAATAAGATAATCCTATACATTTGTTGTTGTTTCTTAATTTGTTTCTATTATAATTTTGATATAAGGTTTCTATTTACATGTGATAGTTAGGTAAAACATCAAACAAAAAAAATTGTATGTTGCTACCATGAATGCCAATTGCAAAAATTAGTAAAAGGTTACTACCATGAATGCCAAAATTTGTATGTTGCTACCATCAAACAATATATATATATATATATATTTTTATTTAAATTTTTTTTTAAATTTTTTTAAATTTTTTTTTGTTTAGAAGTAGCTAGCCCACGTCGATCACCTACATCTTTCTGTCTTCGTAATATGAAGCGAGAACATTATTGTTCATTCACGTAAAAGGTAATAATAACTGTCTTTATTGTTTTATATATGTCACATAATGCCAAATAAAAATATTGTCTATAACTTTTTCCGAGTTAAATTGGCAAAAAGATTACAAATTGACTTTTGTTTTTATGTGTTAACTTATCTCATCAACTTGCAGCAGTAGAGGATATATAATCTCCTCTACTGTCCTCAGGACATTGCCTACTCGTGGAGGACTTAGGTGTCTTAAAAAGCAGTTGGAGTGTGGACATTCGAATTACGTAAAGGACGGCTTCTTTCGGTTTATTCGGTATAATAGTAAGCCAATAACTCTAATTCATTAGGTTACCTAATTAATATCTTCACTCATCCCTTGAGATAATGCGAGTGTAGACCCTTAAGGTTAGTGTTTAACCTTTTTTCATATAATCTCCACCAGAAGTGTCGCAATCAGAAGAAACCCTACTTCTCTATATGTGGGATAGTGTATGAGGTTTGCCAGTTATTCCATTCTTTAGTAATAGATACATACAGTTCTTTTTTTTTTGTTTAAAAGCACTAGATGCCGCATTGAGTTTCATGAAATTTATGTGGACATTAAAGTGGTTGTCCCCTTGTTTCTTAAGTACTCTCTTTCAATATAGTTGGCATGAAAGTGACTGTAAAGGAACTCCTGTCTTTCTTGGGACCTCTCATATTTGTTTCTCTACCAACATGTGTTTGCCATTGGTGTATGAATATAACATATATAATGACGATTGACACATAATTTGTTTTTCTCTTTTATAACCACTTCAAGAAACAGATTCTTGCCATACTTAGTTAGACTCATTAAGTATATATAGCAATACTTTTTGTAACGGCCCAAACTATAGACAAGGCAAAAATGGTAAAAGACCGCTCAGCACGTACACATCTCGTGATCAAATGGACACGTAAGTCTTACGAAACAGTCGCATCATACTAAGAAGCGAACGTTTAAAAGAAACATTACTCAGAACGTGCGGAAAACGAAACAAGCATTTAATTAACAGAATTGATCTGACTTAGATTTATACGGATGGAATAGAGAACATCAAACCGGAAACCAACCATGTCGCCGACGCAGGGGCCCTTCTACAACGTGGGTAGGCAAAATTCGCAGGAATTCACATTCTCTGATACAAATGTATCTACAACTCCAATAAACAAAAGGACCATCAACCTTCATAACGATTCCCAAAAAATTCTACATGCTCCAATTCCACTAAAATAAAGGAAATACAAATAATTCACTATCTATTATTTCAAGGAAAGAAACTGAAAAGACATAACGTCAGATTATTAACTACGGGTGCGCAACCCAAGAAATAAAATAAAATACAACGGATAAAAGAGAAAAAGGTAACAACCTAAACAATATAAATGCTATGTGGCATATCAGCTGTCTTCTACGAGTCTTCTCATGTCTCATCGATCTCAACAAAACATTATTTGAAAACGTTAAGTAAGGGTGAGCACGACGGCCCGATAAAAAATATATAATTAAGTGAACTATGGTAGCATCTAGGATTTACTCTCATAGTTTTCTATTAATGCAAGTATACTTTCAAAATACATGCTCATTATTACCTACTTAAATGCTATATATGAATACCGGGAATAGAGAATTGGATATGACATAATTTAATGCATCATAACATACTAATGTATACTCGTGAATTACCTTACTTACCATTTTCTATTCAACGTATCTTTCATTAATTTCTCGTTACTTAGTGATATACACCGTTACGTATCACAATCGTGAAAATCACGTTGTGTATCGTTACATATCGCACTCATACACAGTTTATCATAATGAATTATCATAAATTGACCTTAACAAATAGATTACCATATGTGAGGTGACATATGTGAAATAGTGTGTCAGATGTAACGCATTTGTCTTACCCACAAAGGGAGATCTTCCCATATTTGCCATTACCCAAATAATAAATAAATAAATGGAAAGCTAACCGGCCTGCTATTTATTTCGACCCATGGGTGGGCATCTAAATACCGGCCAACCACTCACCTGAATTATAATTGACCCCAAGGCACGGGGCGCTGCTAGGATGTTGAGGATTCTCAAGAACTCATAGCAAAAATAAGGGTATGCCAATACCTAACCAAGACTCATTTGACATGCGTAATGTATACTAACTTGCATCTAAAATTTATACTTGACATAACATTAATATAGCAAGAACAACAACAACAACAACAACAACAACAACAATAATAAATATATTGTAAATAAATGTTGACTGTACCCTACATGATCTTGTACATGTACTGTTTTTCCCAGTATCAACTCGACATCATGCATACAATTATTTGAATATAGAAAATTAAATATGAATTTAATCAATTAAAAACATAAATTTATTATAATCGTTACCTCTAACGGATACCAACTGTGAAACGATTCAGATTCAGAAAAAGGCATGAATGATAGATCAGCTAGAAATAATGTATCTACGATTAAAACTATAACTTTATAAAGAATAAACCTTAGATTTCTATAGAAACGAAAAGATTGATTTTTACTTAGAAAAATGGCATCACTTGAAGATTATTGCTTTGGGTCACCTTGAATAATGATCAACTCATAATTTATTCTTGAATTAGATCAAAAACGGTGTATCAACCAGTTATCAAATCACCACTTTTTTTCTCCCCTTTTTTCTTCTATTCTCGGCGGCTCTGTTCCTCTTTTCGGCCGACCCTTCACTTTTTTTTTTGTTCGATCAACTTTCGTGTACTACATTTGTAATATTAGAATTAGAGTTTATTTTATTATAATTATATTTTATTAATTGTATTAATCCGATCTCAATATAATTATCTTTTTGAGATATTTTATTTATTCAAAGTCTTTCTTTTAGTAAATATACTACCATATTGAACGACATCATAACTCGAACCGAGTATTATTTCGGTGAATCATTTAAGTGTTAAAATTTTATTTTTCCCTAAATTACCCGAAAAGACGTAAATACCCTTAATTATAAAAACGAGTCATTACCCTTTTTTTTCTTTTCTTGTGTGACAAAAACTAGTGTAGCAAAAGTGTTTTTTTTCTTGTAATGATCATTGAAGCAGAAGTTAACATTATAACAGCAAACACAATTGAACAAGACAGTAAAATTGAGTATTTTTAAGGTAGGTGAAGGGGATTCATATTTTACTGAGAGGATATTGATTCATACCCAAGAGATATCAATAAGTGCAATACCGAATTGTATACGTAAGCATGTTTGGCTAATGTTGCTTTCTTAGCTCTTTTAGCATCTCTTTTTGAAATTTTTTTTTAATTGTTTTTATTATTAATAAATGATAGATTTATTATCTGTAATGCCTTCACACCCTGAGTCTGGTAGCGTTAAATGAGTCATAAATGATTCAGTCAACTGTTTAGACTGTCGTACTCGTTTGGTCTAAAAGGGCTAACCTGAGTTGACAAAACATTTATGTCTCACACTTATAAAGTGGTAATGTGCTTCCCCACAACCAGTGTGAGATATCACATTCTTAGCCCTTATAAGAGACTAGCGTCCTAGCCAGGACTTGTCCCACGTGGACATGTCCTAGTTTTGTCCATACCAGAGGATCTAGAGGTGACCCCACCCTCACGGTGTGACACTTAGATCCGTCTGATAGTCAACTCTGAATACCATTATGTAATGCCACCTGACCCCGGGCCTGGTAGCGCTAAATGTGCCATAAATGATCCGGTCAACAGCTTAGATCGTCATCCACGCTTGATCTAAAAGTGCTAACCCGAGTTGACAATACATTTATGTCTCACACTTATAAGGTGTAATATGTTTCCCCTACAACGAATGTGGGATATCACATAATCATCTTATTATTTTCTTCGTGCTAATAAGTAATACACTACTGAAAACACATGTTTGAATCATATGTAGCCATATAACTTAGTGTGTGTTACACGTAAGGATTAAGTTTGTGGTCATACACTAGAATTGTTAGTCCGTGGTGAATATAATCAAAGTATGCGGACTATTGATTAAACCACCATTAATGCACCATAAACACTTTATGATGTGACCGTCTTGTCCGGAGCATCGATATTGGTTATCTAAGTGGGGCATTTATATAAGATGTTGTCATATAAGTGTAGAAATAGTGTCCTAAACCCAATCGGGTGGACCGGATCCGAACGGGTCAGATCATTTCTACTATTCCTTTATGTTTGTACATATATCAAATGGCTTTTATGTTATTATATATTTGTTCGTTTAGTGGACCAATTATGATATTTTATGTATGATAACGTCCCTAGTGTCAAGCTATGAAAGTGAAATCATAATAGTGATTATGGTTGATGAGATCTCGACTCACTTTAAAAGTTTTGATACTTAAATGTCTAGTCGTATGTGCTATTAAATGAGACATTAATAGCACAATTAGACCAGCACTATGTCTTATATCTTATTGAAGGTAGGGATAGATCTCGTCTATCAAAGTGTAGGGACACTTGGACTATACGTGGACGTGTATTAGAGAATGCATACGTTAGACTGACCCACTTACTTTATTAAGTATCGCACAATGTGGCGGTTGTGTAATTATCTTGAGAGCGGAGTCTTCATGACATCACGGTGTGGATTGTCATACTTTGACACTATTGAGGTTTCCCCTAACCATGGGGTGATCATGCGGTAGTGATTGGGTGTGATACTGAAGCATGCGTAGGATTCATGTTGCTCGTCCGGAAATCGAGTATCCTATTAATAGGAGTAAATTTCCGAAAGGGCCTTCTTATAAGGATTATCTTACTCTCGTGAATCTTTGCAAAGTGGGAGTAAATGAATTACTTCGAGAGAGCATGATATAAAGATTATAAGACACGGTCGTTAATGTATTGACACTCGAGATACGACTGTATGGATATTGAAACAGAGATAGGATTCTATTTACACGGGAATCGTTTCACATGAAAGGTAGTAGTCATTGCATTTGACTCTTCCTATGCTTGGGGTCGTGGACGTGTTGCTAGACGCTATCCATGATCGTTAGGTATGAGGGGTATTTTAGTAAATGCACTTTGTGCCTACGGCCAATATATTCAGAAGCCTATCGGGTCACACATAAGAACATCTAGCCGGATTAAAATGCGGTTATAGCGATAACCAAATAAGGAAAGTTTTAGCTCGACTCTAAAGTATTATAGTGATAAATTAATATGGTGGTATTTATTTATTATGAATAAATTAAATAAAAGATATTAGTTATGTTTATTAATTAAATATATATAAATTATATGTGTATGTTGAAATATATATATATATATATATATATATATATATATATATATATATATATATATATATATATATATAACACATGTATTTTATGAAATTAATTAATCATAGTATTATATTAATTAATTAAGAATATTTCGAATGCCAATATTATAACACATAGGGCACATACTGATGTGTATATGATACACATAGATTTTGCAAATTAATTAATGGTATTATCATATATTAATATTAGATATTAATGTATATAGATATACACACATGTGCAAATACCATAATATTTTATTTTGGAAAGGGCTCAAGTGGGTGCCTTTTGTTTTGGAAACCAAATGCATCCCTTTTGATTAGGAATCAAAAGGAAAGAAACAAACGAGAGTTGATTTTAATTTTGATTTATTTTGGAATAGTTCTAATTGATTAAAATTAAAATAGAAATTGTTTTGAAATCAATCGTTAATTTTATTTCGATTGAAATCATTAATTAATTAAATGTTAATTATTTAATTGATTAGATGAAATTATTTAATTGATTAAACGTTAATCGATTAATTAAGGCGCATGCTGGCAAATTTAGATTTTATCTTTTTCATAAGATTTTATTGTATGGATTAGATATTGTAGTAGATATAATATGATTATGGACCCCGATTGATCATGAACTCGACCAATAGGATAGATGTGAATGATTTAAATTTTCTATTGGTTAAAAAATTTGTCCTAGGACGTTATGAAGAACGTGACCTAGTTATTTTCTGCATTTATCTCATTAACGTTAGCTCCCCCGTGTGGGGCGGTGTATTTATTTTATTAGATTGTATTTTATGTACCAAGATTTGAGCAGAAGACGGAGACGAAAGAAAGAAGACATATAGATCCTATTGGCGGTTGCAGCTGCCCTTAGATTGTGACCCACGGTTTGGTCAGTTTTTATTCGAAACTGCACTTAAAAAAAGTCAATTATCATACCGGTTACTTTATGCATTTATTTATTTTGTGCATGTATTTATTTTATATGATACGATAGATGCATGACTAGGCACGATCCAGATGAATGTGTAGGATGTATGTCTATAGAGGTAGATATATTTGATGAGACCGTAATTAAAATTAATTAAGTGAATTAATTTGTAAAATACTCCCACAACAAAAATTAAGTCATAATTTTGTCTCCCAATATTATAACGACGGTGAAGAACCCTTGTTCGGATCCAACTGATTGACCACCGCTGGTAGTTGACCCACCTCAGGTATATCATCATTATTGAGACTTGATCGTATGAGATCTCACGAATATTGGGTTATGACTTGACTAAATTATTTCGGTGATTGGCCACCGTCAGGACCGTCTGACTTTGAGACAATGGGTTGATTACCACATAAAGATGCAGATTGTCAAAGAGTTGACTAGTCACCCACTAGGAGTCGCATATGATGTGACTGGTAGGAGTACCTACCTTTCGAAGTTGTCTTGATTGAACGACCACCGTCAGGAATTGAGGCGACTAGATTGAGTCCTAGCCACTAAGGGATTAATTAAGTTCTTGAAAGTCAATTGAGAGTTGTTGACTTGTGGGGAAAAATAAAAAACCAAAAGGCCATTTTTTATTTTGCAAGTATAAACAAAAACACTCATTTCATCTTTATTTTTTATGTTGTTGTTTTTTTAGCAAAATTTTATGTATTTGTTTTTATTCTCGATTTTAGAACCAAATTAATGACTGTTACCTTTTGAGAAACGTTCTCAAATAAAGTTAAGTAATTGTAATCCTTTAAAAATTAGCACTAACACGAGCAACTACGTTATAGTAGATAAAAGACAAGAAGGCGGCCTGCAAGAAATTTAAGAGAGCTTCTGGAGAGAGAGTTTTGGGAGAGAGAAAAAGACGGCCTGCAATCCATTGGTGGATTCCAACGGGTTGTTCATGTGGATCAATGGTAGAGGCCGAACACTTGGGCGGCTTCGTGTGGAAACTACAACCGTAGACAAAGCGATGATCTATTTTAGATCATCCAAGGTAATTCTTAGTCTACTTATTTTATGTTTGTTGCTTAAACGAAGTCGATCCTGGTTGAAAAGGGAAATAAATTTTAAATTCCACTGCGTTCCCACATAAATTTCCTAACAATAAGACTTGACCGATTTAATCTTTAATTCTCATATAATTCTATGATTGAGAAATCTTATTAAATCACAAGATGATCATATATGGATTAACCTTAATCATAAAATGATTGCTGACTCCTTCTTGTTTTAAGATACGATTTGATGTGTCGTTAAGGACTGCTAAGAGGCGCAGTCCGGATCACTTTCAAGTTAGCACTATTCGGGAATGAGTAGCGGGTGTGTTTCTCACAGATAATGAATCAATTCCTTCCTGTGGGAAGTAGAAAGACAATTCCCTAATTTGTTAATCCAAGAAACTAATCGATCATTAGATCCGCGGTGTTAATAATGGTTATGAACTAATTGTCACTAGTGGGTTAATGGTAAATTAGGATACAATATGATGAAAAAGGTTTACGGAAATATTCCTTCTTCATTACGGATAGTCCATGAAGGGTTACTCTATATGTAATGATTATATCAATGGATGCTTATTGTCTCGACATATTGAGAATAAGTGATATCTATAATCGATAGAGTTCGGTTTAAGTTATGGTGGCGTAATTTCGGAATTAATAAGTTGTGTAAAATTACTTTGTCTGATAAATATTGTATTCAATTTATTGATGTAATATTCCGATTTTCGGGAAAGGGCAGACGTGTCATTTTGCGAAAACGAAATATTATTATCTCTTTTCTTTTATTGGAGTTAAGTGTTGTATTAATTATATATATGTATTTTTCGAAATATGTAAATAATTAAAAGGGAAATCTGATTATTTTGGTAATTAAGGGCAATTAAGGAAAAAGGGATTAATTTGGGAATTAGTATTTAAGGAAAATTAACACACATTAATCCCATAACCTAGACTAAATCAGAAAATCAGTTTCACGCTCTCATCTCTGCGCAATTTGGGGAAGAGAAAAAGGGCTAGAAGAGTTCTTCAATTATCTTAAGAGGTGTTGAACCGTTTTCATATCAAACTCGAGAATTGGAATCGTCGTGAGAAGGACATCGTTTGGATATCAGTTTTGTGGGAAGGGCTGCAGACTTTCGAGGCTGTTGAGATTGGTTTTTGGCTTGCAAAAGGTAAGAGGCTCTTCCTACGATTTCAATTATCATTTAAGGATTAGATCGTGTTTAAGATGTTTTAATGCTAGGAAGATGTGTCTTTTCATTGATCAATGATCATAGATGCTATGGTTTGATTAGATATGTTTTTCTGTATTTTACTGGGTTTAATCGATGTTAATTAGGTTAGAAACGGATTAGAAATCACGTTTTGAAGATTTTAGCGTTTTGGGAAAAACCCAGGCAAACGAGCGTTCGCACTAGGCAGACGGGCGTTTGCGATCATAGCCGCTCAAACGGGTGTTTGCACAAGGCAGATGGGCGTTTGAGGATAGAATTTTGATTCAGGATGTAGCCATTTTTGACGGACGGGCGTTTGGGGTTAGTGGACGGGCGTTCGATGTCTAATGGGCGTCCATAGGATGTCAAACGGGCGTTTGACATGTTTTACCTTGTTTTTACTGTTTATCGTTTCAGTTTGGTTTCGGGCTTCATATTCATGTTATTATTGTCTTAAACCCTTAATTTGTGATACATGAACGTTTCATAAACATAAACAAGCCTGAATTGAGCTTCTGATTCGTTCAGTTAAAACACCGAATGTACTCTTAAAGGGAGTTGAAGTTCGGATCTGTCGGAAGAGCATGATAGGCTTGTGCATTGATGAATTAGCTTTCATCAATGTCTGTGTAATTTCTAGGCCTTGTTAATGTCTAGTGGTCTAGGAAGAGAGCAGTGTCAGTGAGGGAGACTAAATGAAAACACATAGGTGGTTAGTTAATCATTCTAATAAAACACGTACTTGACTAGTAAAAGATTAAACAATATGTCTCTCTTGGATAGGCACCAGTCTATATCGTGATGTGTGTGCTACCTCTGAAGGTGGAAGAACACGTAGGTCAAAGAACCACAAATTCGGGGTACTCCACTGAGACGCGCATACTATCGGAGTCTACCTATTCTAGACTTCCTGGATATTGGTGTGATCCACTAATATGTTGCAATCGATATCTCCTGGTGGATATACATCAGGCGTAGTGCCCTTGAGTGCGGTTGTAACATAGATAAGTTAGGTAGAAATGTTTAGTCATAACATGTTGATGGACATGTAATGAACTCCAGATTGAGTTGGTAACACATAAACAACTAAACGAATAAATGTATTTTCTTTATGAATTGTAATTGTTGTCGTAGCTTCTATCTCTTATTGAGTACATTGTACTTACCTCAAATGCATGTTTTCTGTGTGTTTGGGGGTGAGAAGATGAACAGGTTGATCAGGGTTACGAGAATGAGTTCGATGATGACGTTTGACGACGCCTCATTGAAGACTTAGCATTTATTTATTTTGTCATTCTTTTATTAAACTGTGTTAGTACTTTTGGAGTAGACTTTTGGTCTTTCGAGACTTGTAGTACTTTTACATTTCTTTTGAAAATATCGTACATTTCATTTGGATTTCGTATCTTTCCTTGAATGTAATAAGTTACATTTCCATCTTTAGATTTCATGTTTATATTCTTGGATGTTTGGAAATTTATTGCCCAGGTCTTTTGCTTCCGTTTGCATATTTTTGATACGACGTAGTAGAGGCTTACGTATGAAATGAATTTGTTTTTATTTTATACGTGTCGAGTGTGCCTTTTCCGGATAAGGACTCGGTGTCCGGGAACGGGGCGTTACAGTTGGTATCAGAGCGAAGCGTCTTTTAGGCTTCCTTTCTTTTAAGATAAGTTTCTCTAGATCTGTTAGTAACATTCTGGTTTTCCTTGATCATCAGGATGGTGGTCATGAGAACTGGAGCGGGCGCGGAGACTTCTAGAGTTCGATGGGAAAGCCCAACACCGGTCGTTGGAGGTGGTGTTGTGAGGCAGATTCCTCCACCTCAGCGGAGTTTATCTCCACCACCTCGTACGGCAACACCCACACCAAGGTCTCAACATGTCATCCCGACCTCATCAGGAGCAACCTCCACGATGGCACGATGGGAGTTCGGTCCAGTTTTCTTTGGTGAGCGATGTTCCAGCAGGATTTGTACCGCCACCGGTAAGCTACCCTCCACACCAACAAACCTTTTACCCTCCACCGGTCAGCGTCTACCCTCCACCTTTGAGCCACCCCTCACCACTAGTGTTTCACCAGTAGCAGCAGACCTTTTACTTACCTCCTGTAGGTCATACCCCTCGACCTACTGTACCACTTTCACCACGTTTCGAACATCAGCATGGTTTCGGTTACCCACTCTTTGGTTTCAAGCAACCTCAGCCGACCCCACAGCACCACCAGAATTACCATCAGGGATATTATCCTTATCAGACTGAGCCTTAAGTGATCCCACCTTACCCTCAACAACAACAGTTCCACCAGCAGGCACCTTTTGGCTACCCTCTGGTTTACCAACCAGTCAGACCGGCTTTTGAGCAAGTACCGCCTGTGGACTGGTATACAAGATTGAGAAGGAATCGGGTTGAAAACTTCTATGGGAATGTGGAGCATTTAAAGGCTGAAGAATGGCTGAGAGGTTTTGGGAAGGCTTGCAGGAATATACTTGTTCTGAAAATGTAGAGATGGCAACTGGCTGGCGGTCGACTTCCTTTTAGTGTCTGTTGAGCCTGGATAGATGCTATACAGAGTAGCAATGGCAAGATAACAGATTGGGAAGCTTTCAAAGCTATGCTCTATAATGAGTACTTTCCGGCAACGGTACAGGCAGATAAGGCAAGTCAGTTTTTAAAGCTCAAGCAGGGTATCTACATGACGGTATCTCAGTATACAAATAAGTTTATTGAGCTAGGAAGGTTCTACCCTTAATTAATGAAAGTGGAAGAGAGGAAGATGGCCCTCTATAAGGAAGGTTTGGCTAATGAGATACAGTCTGGCATGTTGGGATTTACAGCGAGGAACATGGCAGAGCTATTGAATAAAGCCTTGGAGGTTGAGACCTTCAAGAAGAAGGCTATGGTGGTTATTGGGAACAAGAGGAACCTTGGGACTAGTCAGGGTAATCACCGAGGAGCCCCACAACAGAATACTAAGAAGACAACAGCTCCTCCGGCAGCTAAGGCCCCAAATAGTGCACCTTTGTGTTCCAAGTGCAACAGGAATCATTCAGGAGAGTGCAGAGCTAGTTCAGGCGGTTGCTACCTCTGCGGAGAACCGGGGGACTTTTCTAGGGAATGACCCAATAAGGGGAATAAGGGGAGTACGAGCCGAGGAAACGGGAGAAGCGGCCCAAGCCGACCAGTTCAAGTTTTTGCAGCAGATGCTAGAGATGCAGAACCAGAGGATGATGTTATCTCAGGTACCTTGTTTTTTGTTGCTTTATTTATTAAGATATTGTTACAACACGTTTATTCATGCCGGAATTTTATTTAAATGAATGAATATGCATCCTAGGTATGATAATGTTAAATAATCTAGTGGTCAGAGCTTTGTTCGATACAGGAGCGTCTAACATCTTTGTGTCGACCAAGGTAGCTAAGAAGTTGAGTTTACCTTCGGAACCCTTAAGGAACAGCTTGGAGATAACCACACCGTTAGGAAAGGTAACTAGGATGATACCTCAAGTGGATGTTTGAGTTGGATCTAATCGATGCAAGAGCGACATTACAGTTCTAGACTTTTCAGACTTTGACATGATTCTTGGGATAGATTGGCTATCCGAGAATTATGTTCACTTAGATTGCCGAGAGAAGGAAGTGACTTTTAAGATACCCGGGAAGTCAAACAAGACTTATCAGGGTAACGTGTACAAGCCGAGTAAGAAGCGACATCCGATAATTTCAGCGGTTAAGGCAATTAGAGCTTGTCAGAAGGGTTGTGAAGGCTAATTATTGTACGCAGTGGATGTGGAACAAGTGAAGCCCAAGCTTGAGGAAACTCCTATAGTGAGAGAGTACCCTGAGGTGTTTCCGGAAGAGTTACCGGGAAACATGCCGGATAGGGAAATCGAGTTTGAGATCAAGTTGTTACCGGGAGCGGCACCAGTTGCTAAGGCACCCTATAGAATGGCACCGGCGGAATTAAAGGAGCTGAAAGCTCAACTTAAGGATATGCTTGAGAGGAACATAATTCAGCCTAGCACCTCGCCTTGGGGAGCCCCTGTTTTGTTCGTGAAGAAGAAAGATGGTAGCATGAGGATGTGTATCGACTACAGGGCGTTGAACAACCTTACCATCAAGAATAAGTACCATTTTCCGAGGATTGATGATCTGTTTAACCAGTTGCAGGGCAAGAAAGTGTTCTCTAAGATTGATCTTAGGTCTGGTTATCATCAGTTGAAGATCAATATGGCAGATATACCGAAGACGGCTTTTAGTACGAGGTATGGACATTATGAGTTCTTAGTCATGCCTTTTGGACTCACTAATGCCCCATCTGCATTTATGGATTTGATGCAGTGATTTTTCATGCCATACTTGGATAAGTTTGTGATAGTATTCATAGACGACATCCTGGTATACTCTAAGGATGAGAAGGAACATGAGGAACACTTAAGGATAGTGTTGGATACGTTGAAGAAGAACTAGTTGTTTGCTAAGTTCTCTAAGTGCGACTTTTGGTTGGATCAAGTTAGTTTCTTGGGTCATGTCATTTCTGGAGATGGCATTCAAGTTGATCCAGCGAAGATAGAGGCAGTTGAGAATTGGCCTAGACCTACCACAGTTTCAGAAGTACGGAGTTTTCTTGTTTTGGCTGGCTACTATAAGATGTTTGTGCAAGATTTTTCGAAGATAGCTACCCCACTCACTAAGCTTACACAGAAGAATGTGAAGTTTGAATGGACTAGAGAGTGTGAAATAGCTTTTAAGACGTTGAAAAAGAAGTTGACTACAGCCCTAGTTTTGGCAGTTCCGGAGATCTTTGATAACTACGACGTCTATACGGATGCTTCGGGACAGGGTTTAGGTTGTGTGTTGATGCAGGGAGGAAAAGTGATTGCTTATGCATTTAGACAGTTGAAGGTACATGAGAAGAACTACCCGATGCATGACTTAGAGTTGGCAGCAGTAGTGTTTGCTTTAAAGACTTGGAGGCACTACTTGTACGGAGTTAAGGCTAGGATCTTCACCGATCACAAGAGTTTAAAGTACTTCTTTACACATGAGAATTTGAACATGAGACATAGGAGATGGTTAGAGTTCGTGAAGGACTATGATTTGGATATTATGTACCATCTAGGCAAAGCCAATGTAGTGGCAGATGCTTTAAGCATGAAACCAGTGTTTGCAGTTTCAAGTGTCGAAGTTGTTGCAGAAAGGTTTGATGGGCTAGAAATTAGTAGCTATGATCAGATTGAAGACCGGCAGTTTGTAGCACCATTCTTATCGAGGTCCGAGTTGATGGACGATATTCGAGAAAAGCAAGATGAAGATCCGGTTTTAGTGGATTTGAAATGAGTTGCTAGAGAGAAGCCTACAGTGGGCTATGTATTAGACATGAATGGAAACCTTTGGTATCAAGACCGTTTGTGTGTGCCTAATGTTGCTGATTTGAGGCAAAGAATTATGGAGGAGGCGTACTTGATTGCTTTTGCGGTGCATCCAGGTGCTACTAAAATGTACAGAGACTTGAAGAAAAAATTTTGGTGGCCCTCGATGAAGTTTGAAATAGCCAAGTTCACGGCGGAGTGTGACGTTTGTTAGAAAGTTAGGGCAGAGCATAGGAGACCAGGAGGAATGCTTAAGCCATTAGATATCCCTGAATGGAAATGGGATAAGATCACAACGGATTTCATTACCGGATTACCTAAGACAAGAGGTGGTCATGATGCGATTTGGGTGATTGTGGATAGATTGACCAAATCCGCTCATTTCTTACCATATAAGGTGGATATGCCCTTAAAGAAGATGACCACCCTATACTTGGATAATATAGTGAAGTTACACGGAGTTCCTATCTCTATAGTCTCGGATCGGGATAGTCGATTCATCAGCCAATTTTGGAAGAGTTTACAAGAAGCCTTTGGAACCAAGTTGGACTTGAGTACGGCCTTTCATCCTCAGACAGATGGACAATCTGAGAGGACCATCCAAACTCTGGAGGACATGCTAAAGGCTTGTGTTCTAGAAGTAGGCGGATCATGGGATGATTACCTACCCGTAGCGGAGTTTTCCTACAACAACAGCTATCATGCAAGTATAGGCATGCCACCATTTGAAGCGTTGTATGGGAGAAGATGTAGAACGCGGCTTTTTTGGGATGAAGTCGGGGAAAGACAAATCACAGGGCCGGAATTGGTTGAACAAGCTAAAGAGAGGGTTCAGTTGGTTAAGAAGAATCTGAAGGCAGCTCAAGACAGGCAGAAGAGTAGGGCAGACGGTAGAAGAAGACCGCTTAAGTTTGAAGGCGGTGATAGAGTGTATCTACGAGCTTCACCGATGAAGGGAGTGAAACGCTTTGGAGAAAAGGGAAAACTAAGTCCAAGGTATGTTGGACCATTTGAAATCCTGGAAAGGATTTGACCGTTGGCTTACAAGCTTAAGTTACCGGAATCGATGTCAAGGGTCCATAGTGTTTTTCACGTTTCAATGTTGAAGAAGTGTCTGACGAAGAATGATGTTGAAAGTACAATTGATCCGGAAATTCTACAAGACAATCTTGCTTATGATGAGAGACCGATCAAGATTTTGGACCGGAAGGAAAAGATGATAAAGAGACGGATAATTCCATTGGTTTTGGTTCAGTGGAGCATTCATTCACCCGAGGAGGCAATATTGGAAGATGACATGTTCAGTGAATTCCAAGAGTTTGTTGATCTACCAGGTATGTTCTAGTTTCGAGGACGAAACTCCTTTTAAGGGGGATGGAATGTAATATTCCGATTTTCGGGAAATGGCAGACATGTCATTTTGCGAAAACGAAATATTATTATCTCTTTTCTTTTATTGGATTTAAGTGTTGTATTAATTATATATATGTATTTTCGAAATATGTATATAATTAAAAGGGAAATCTGATTATTTTGGGAATTAAGGGCAATTAAGGAAAAATGGATTAATTTGGGAATTAGTATTTAAGGAAAATTAACATACACTAATCCCATAACCTAGACTAAATCAGAAAATCAGTTTCACGCTCTCATCTCTGTGTAATTTGGAGTAGAGAAAAAGGGATAGAAGAGTTCTTCAATTATCTTAAGAGGTGTTGAACCGTTTTCAGATCAGACTCGAGAATTGGAATCGTTGTGAGAAGGACATCGTTTGGATAACAGTTTTGTGGGAAGGGCTGCAGACTTTCGAGGCTGTTGAGATTGGTTTTTGGCTTGCAAACAGGTAAGAGGCTCTTTCTACGATTTCAATTATCGTTTATAAGGATTAGATCGTGTTTAAGATGTTTTAATGCTAGGAAGATGTGTCTTTTCGTTGATCAATGATCGTAGATGCTATGGTTTGATTAGATATGTTTTTCTTGTGTTTTACTGGGTTTAATTCGGTGTCAATTAGGTTAGAAACGGATTAGAAATCGCGTTTTGAAGATTTTAGCGTTTTTGGAAAAACCCAGGCAAACGAAGCGTCGCACTAAGGCGTAGGCGCGCGCTTGCGATCATAACCAGCAAAACGGTCGTTTGCGCAAGGCAGACGGGCGTTTGAGGATATACTTTTGATTCAGGATGTAGCCATTTTTTACGGACGGGCGTTTGGGGTTAGTGGACGGGCGTTCGATGGCTAACGGGCGTCCATAGGATATCAAACGGGCGTTTAACCTGTTTTACCTTGTTTTTACTGTTTATCGTTTCAGTTTGGTTTCAGGCTTCATAATCATGTTATTATTGTCTTAAACCCTTAATTTGTGATACGTGAACGTTTCATAAACATAAACAAACCTGAATTGAGATTCTGATTCGTTCAGTTAAAACACCGAATGTACTCTTAAAGGGAGTTGAAGTTCGGATCCGTCGGAAGAGCATGATAGGCTTGTGCTTTGATGAATTAGCATTCATCAATGTCTGTGTAATTGCTAGGCCTTGTTAATGTCTAGTGGTCTAGGAAGAGAGTAGTGTCGGTGAGGGAGACTAATGAAAACACATAGGTGGTTAGTTAATCATTCTAATAAAAAACGTACTTGACTAGTAAAAGATTAAACAACATGTCTCTCTTGGATAGGCACCAGTCTATATCGCGATGTGTGTGCTACCTCTGAAGGTGGAAGAACCCGTAGGTCAAAGAACCACAAGTTCAGGGGACTCCACTAAGACGCGCATACTATCGGAGTCTACCTATTCTAGACTTCATGGATATTGGTGTGATCTGCTAATATGTTGCAATCGATATCTCCTGGTGGATATACATCAGGCGTAGTGCCCTTGAGTGCGGTTGTAACATAGATAAGTTAGGTAGAAACGTTTAGTCATAACATGTTGATGGACATGTAATGAACTCCAGATTGAGTTGGTCACACATAAACAACTAAACGAATAAATGTCTTTTCATTATGAATTGTAATTGTTGTCGTAGCTTCTATCTCTTATTGAGTATGTTCTACTTACCTCAAATGCATGTTTTCTGTGTGTTTGGGGATGAGAAGATGAACAAGTTGATCAGGGTTACGAGAATGAGTTCGATGATGACGTTTGACGACGCCTCATTGAAGACTTAGCATTTATTTATTTTGTCATTATTTTATTAAACTGTCTTAGTACTTTTGGAGTAGACTATTGGTCTTTCGAGACTTGTAGTACTTTTATGCTTCTTTTGTGAATATCGTACATTTCGTTTGGATTTCGTATCTTTCCTTGAATGTAATAAGTTACATTTCCATCTTTAGATTTCATGTTTCTATTCTTGGATGTTTGGAAATTTATTGCCCGAGTCTTCTTTTGCTTCCGTTTGCTTATTTTTGATACGACGTAGTAGAGGATTATAGATGAAATGAATTTGTTTTTATTTAATACGTGCCGAGCATGCCTTTTCTGGATAAGGACTCGGTGTCCGGGAACGGGGCATTACAATTGAAGCTACATGTTATACGTTCATGGTCTCCATGTTGGCTCCTAACACGCGAGTGAATTCTCGTATTGTGGAACCTCGAGAAATAATTAAATAGTGGTCTACCTAATGAATATGCAAAATATTATTTATTCAGTAAATAATATGTAAATTATAAAAGGCATTTTCTATTATTCCATGGCACATTAATGGCGCCACATGTGCAGAAAATTGGGAAAAGAAATTTTCCTAAATTATATCAAATGTGTAATTAATTATGGGACAATTAATGAAAATGACACTTGGAAAGGCTAACACAAGTTTAGGGGGGGTGAATAAACTTGTCACCAAAAACTTATCTGAAAATGAAAAGCCCGAGAACTCGAAGCTCGAAACTCAAACAGATCTCCAGTTCAGTTTTGTTCCTGTCCCTTAACTTGTGCGGAGTTCAGTTAGCTCAACTGCATATAAGTCAATGCTGACTTATATTTAGTTTTGTTAACTGGCAGCGGATAAATATTAGCCTTCAACAACTAGTTAACTTAGTTTCAGTATGAAAACCATGTAAATATAGCTATAATGAAATAAGTGAATGCATAAAGTAAATAGACAAGAATTATAGAGGTTCCAGGTGGTGTAATCCTGTACGTCCTCTCTTCCCCTGTGATGTGGAGGAAAATTCCACTAGAACTTCTTTGAGATGGCCTGGTTACAAAAAGTTCTAAACTGATAGTCCTTGACTAATCCCTAGCTTCACTATCTAAACACTTGTAGAACATGTAGGATTGCTGCTCTTCAACTGTTTGATCCACTGGTTCTTGGTGGGTAGAATTGCCTCTTCACCAGCTCACCACAAACACAGTCTTCCTGGCTGCACTCAACTGTCCTTCACACCTTCTTGGTGTTTCACAGTCTCAACCTTTGATAAAATCAAAGTTGAGATTCAACTGTGATTTGAGCTTTTCTTCTGGATGATTAATTTAAGCACGGCTCTGTATTTCTTCAAGTGAAAGATCTTGAATCTGCTTGAGCACTTTGAAGAAATTTCTTGATCTTGCAATTAAACACTTAGCAGGTATTCTTTTGAATTTGGCTTTTCCCCTCAATTTGATCTTTCTTGACTAGATAGATTATTTTTAATTTTCTTGCTTTGTTATCACATACCTGCCTCCTTTTTATGATGTCGTAGAGTTAATCTATTTATAAGGGTTCATTCAACATTTATCCTGCTTGAATCTTGCAACGGCTATATTTTATGACCGTTCTGATGTGTCAGTAACTCATCCAATGAAATTGCTTCCTTTACAACGTTCAACTGTACTTTCAGTTTGTTGGATGACTGATATATAAAACTCAGTTTCCTAATCAGTTTTATACTGAGTTTTTCACTTATCAGTTTCCTAACTAACATGGAGCATTGACTGAGATCTTACTCTTCTTCAAATATCAGTACTCCAGTTTTCATCTGATTATCATTGACTTAATCAGAGTACACCATGACTCATTATCATCTAAGAATTCATTGTCCTTATGATTCTTAGGTCTTCATACAAGATCTATGAAGTCAGTTCAGGTCACCACAATCTTGCCTGAAGTCTAACTTTACAGTCTCGACTTGTAATCTTCATAACTGAGTTTGAGCCCTCAGTTCTTCAATCTTCAATAACTGAGTCTGTATCCTCGCTCTTGATTTTCTAGACAAGCCAACCGAGTCAGTGTCCTCAATAACTTATCTTCTTCGATCTTACATTTGTTGTGCTCTATGTTCGAGTTTCTTGTAGAATCTCGCTTAGATTAAATCTCGCTTTCTTCATTTCTCGCCCCACCTAGAACTATTACAGTGCTTATCTGATTTAACTTATACAAATATCAGACTCTAATAAATCCTATACATTGATATCTAGACATCTTTTTGCTTTGCACTATAAAAGCTAGTTATGACACTTCATCAATGGGGTTAAGAACAATTAACAAATAAGTGATGAATCATCATTAAAACATAAATTTTATTTCCAACAATTTCCCCCTTTTTGATGATGTCAATACCCTCCTTAAAAGCAATGCAAAAAGATAAAGGAAAAAATACAGTAAATAACACTATGAACGGAGAAACTGAGAATTTATTGATAACTGAGTTACAATGCTGGATAAGTAATAAAATACAACAAGATAAAAAGAACTAGAAGATAGTTTCTTTTTACTTGGCAGATTGAGAAGGTTGATTATCAAAGTTTTCCGCAACAGTTCTCATTGCATCATTTGTGGCTGAATGTTCAATTCCATGAATGCTTGCCCAAATGTTCCATGATTCAGATAAATTGTTTTTCTTGAAAAATTTGCTTTTGAATAGAACTGCAAATGTAAAGACTGATGTCCTTAGTCTTTCATTGGTGGCTGTTTTCAGTAGAATTTGAATAAATTCAGGTTCAGCCTTTTCAACTTTCTCTGAAGCTCTATCTAAGGTGCCATCTGCTTCCCATTTCTTCAGTTTATTCCAATAGTACACGAGTATCTTCTGCATGTGTAGAAATGTTTCAAGAGATTCTTCTTTTGATACTCCTTCTCTCTCTGGTAAGTTCTTGAATAGATTGTAGAGACGAGAATCCAGACCAACTCTTTTGTCAGTCGGTTCTGAGTATTTAACAATCAATTTCATCTCATCGTCAGTGAAATCTCCTCTTGCTTTCTTCAGTTCACTCAACTTATCATCAACATTTGTGAGGACTTGTGGCATTTCAGCTGCATGGACTTTTAAGATATCAAAACTTTCCCCCTTATTGACATCATCTTTATGAATCAATCTTTTGATGTAAGCATTCAATGTTTGCTGAGTTGATGCCAATATGGTTTGAGCCACAATTGAGTCCTTTATGCCCTATTCCATTAAAAACATTCTATCAACTAGATTATTAAGAATACCTTCCCATCTTTCTTGAGTTTCATTTCTCCTTGTGACATGCTAAGTGGTTGTTTTCTGAATCTCAAGCAAAGTGGTTTGACAGTTGTCATTCACAGTGTCCATTTTCTTTTCAAGCTTGGTTCGTTCATCTTGACTGGCTTCTAAGGATTTTAAAACTTTTCTGAATAAGCTTTGGTCATCCTTTTGAATTCTAAGTATCTCATTCTGATAATACTTAATGAGATCAACTTGAGTAGGAACATCTTGTGAATTTCTTGCTTGTTGATCTTTTCCTTTGTTTTTCTCAGCCTCAGTTGGTTTAGGTGAGAGAACAACTTGCTTCAATTTTTCTTTAAATTCAGCTGATTGTCTTTTCTCTTCAGATTGTTTCTCAGCTCCTTCCAATCTTGATGAACCAATACCTTTCATAGGTGACAGATGTACTTCAAGTTCATCATCTGATTCTTCTCCAGGCATGATTGCCAAAGTTCTTGCTATTTCAAGTGTGGATTTATCTGTGGGAGATTGGTAACCTTCTTCTGCTTCTTTGTCCTGCTGTGTTTTAGATACACTTTCAGAGCTTGAACTTCTACTGCTTTCTCCAGAACTACTAGAATCATCATCAGTATTCAGTTCTGTTGCAGTTTCCTTTCCTTGTTTAGAGGCAAGAATCCATTTTTGTAGATCAGGATCTTCCTCAAAATCATCATTATCAACGTTCTTCTTAGAACTTCCACTGGCTATGGCTTCCCTCCAATAGCTATTTCTGATCAGTGCATATCATTGGTTTAGGAATTCGTCGGTATTGATTATCTCCGTTAGACTAGTAATGGTGTAGATATCGAATACCCATTTCTCAATAAGCTCCATTTCTGCACGCTGACTTCTTTGATTATCAATAGAACTGAACTTCCAAGTTCTATATCTTTGCAATCGCTCATAATCAGCTTTCATAAGTTATGTATGATCAAATGAGGATCTGAATGGTGTGAGGGTGTCCTCTGATTCTCTTTCATGATCTTCTTCTTGAATAGAACCTTCAATCTGCATGGGATCAGTTCTTGCAGTATCATCAGTTTTCATAAGATCGGTTCTGCTGGTTTCTCCCTCAGCAGTGGCTGGGACGACTGATGTTTCTTTTTCAGTTACCGAAACTGAGATTGTCTACTCAGTTTGCAAAACTTTTTCACTTGCAACTTCTTCATCCACTAGTTTTTCACTAAGCTCAGGTTCCAATTCAACAAATGGAACTACCTTTGTTGTGTGTTTAGTGGGTTCAACTTCATGAACGTGCTCATCCAACTAAACGATCTTGGTTGATTCTGTTTCTGCTTCAACTTCCTTTTCCTCAGTTTGAGGAGCCGAAAATTCTTTAACAGTTTCCTCATGTTCTAATCTGGGGACAGATTCTTGTGGGGTAGACTTGGATTTTGAAAGCAACATAAGCATGTTCAATGTTGTTTCATCAATCAGTCTTTCATCACCATCGGATTCTTCATCATTAGGCTCAGTTCTCAGGGTCTGTTCCCCATGAGTTGCAGCTTCTTCCTGTGATTCAGTTTCAACAGTCTGTTCTCTGTTGACAAATTCAGTTTCTTCTACCATTTCCATTTCCTGTGAATGCATAGTTGGTTCTTGAATTGGTAAAACTTGATTCAAACCGAATAGATTCGGTAAGATTAACTTCGCTTGCACTTCAGTGTTGATCCTTCAAAGAACTTGATTTCTTGCTTCTTGAGTTGATTTCTTAGTCACTTGATCAGTTAAGCCTTTTTATGATTCTTTCAACTGATTTCTTCTTTCCTTTAAATCTTCAATTTGTGCCAACACTTCATCTCCAGTTGCAGATTTCTCAGCTTTCCTTTTTCGAGCTTTTTCTTCCTTAACGACAATTTTCCCATCAGCAACTGGTGTTTCTTTCTTCTTAGCAACTCCAAAGTGGTCGAGTATCTTCTGGACTACTAACACAAGAGTCTTCTTGTGATAAAATCGTCATTTCTTTTCATCGGTCCTTTTTTTAGGTACGTCAATTGACTGTGCTATCAATTGATCAAATATATGACTTGCCCAATTGAAATCTTTTTCAAACCAGATCACATATAGCAAATCTAGTTTTGCTCCAGAAAGATTGCTTAAGTTTCCAGCATTCCCAATTATGCAATTTGCCAGCATCTTTGAGAGAAAATTAAATTCTGGCTTGAGGAAGCTTGTGCTCCCTGTCTGTAAGACAGCAGATTCTCCAATAATTGCTATATCTTTCCATAACTTCTCCTTCGCTCCTTAGTCAACTTAATGGTCACTTTGCTCTTTGGATTTGTCAAACCCAAAGATTTCTGCAATTAGATCTTCAGTGACTTTGATTTGCTTATCATTGACAGTGGTGATATAGGTTTGTGTGTCTTCTCCTTCTACAGTTGTTCTACCAAATTGATAGAAATCTCCGATGCTTTCTAAACATACACTTTTCAGATCGATATTGAATACAGCCTCCAATCCTTTAATTTTTCAGATTTTTGTTGCAATAGAATTGACTAGAGTTTGATCAATATACTTTGCAATATACTGGTCAAGAGAAACAATCATTCCGGGTTCAACAAGAGTGAAAGTCATTTTTCTGGATTTGATTGAGAATTTGAAAATTTGAAATTCCGAGATTGGACTCAAGGTTTAAGCGTAAGGAATTATGAAAGGAAATTTTGGATATTTATAATTTGTAGCAGAGGTAGTTAAGAAGTGAGTGGAACTTTAAAACGTCTTGTCATAAATGTTTTGAGATTGCGAAAAGGTGGGTGAGTGGAAAATATGAACAGTTTACATTGAGAAGGACCTCAACTTTCTTGATAACTATAGCCAGAGAATAATAAGTAAAGTAGGTACGGTGTATCAACAGCTGTATACGCTCAGTTTTGTCCTTATGCTGAATTCAAAAACTCAGTTGTGAATACAACTCAGTTTTGTGAATTGCATTTTCAGTTTCTAGCTAGT
Source organism: Gentiana macrophylla (assembly GCA_026214975.1). Lineage (NCBI taxonomy): Eukaryota > Viridiplantae > Streptophyta > Magnoliopsida > Gentianales > Gentianaceae > Gentiana > Gentiana macrophylla. Next base: position 56,478,797 of record CM047807.1, on the reverse strand, counting down.
GGTGTTTCTCCTGCAAAACAAAGTGAGAATTTTTTGGTACCCATATCTGTTTGGGTCCTAAATGATTAGCTTTTGATGGTACAACTTTATTTTTAACTTTATACCTCTCTTGATATTTTGACTGTGTAAAGTCAGTTTTCACAAACTCCTCCTATTTTGTCATACCAGTTTTAAATTTGTTCAGTTTGTGAAACTGATGTGATGGTTCATTCCAATCTTCATCAGTGGGAAATAATCTTCCTTTCCCTCTGAGTCTATTATTCCGTGAATGATCTTCATTCTTAGATGGATATGACTTGAAGATTTTTCTTACTGACTTCGGATCAGTTTTACTATTTTCAGCCTTCTGAGTCTTCCTGTAAAATCTGTTGGCTTGGTGAATTGTGCCAAATGATTTTTATGTTTTATCAATTTGTGCGTTTGGCTGCTCACTGAGTTCTTGACTGTTGAGTAGTCACAAATTTTATTGCAACTGATCTTGGTCTTAGCTTTGAATTATACTGATTATCAAACCCTAAACCAGATATATCTCCAATTGGTTTTCCTGGTTTGAATTGAACTTTGGAAATTGGATCAACTGATGATTCACTGATGTTTATAACTTTTGTTGGTTCATCAGTTGGTCGAATTACCTTGGTTCCATTATTAGTCTTGATTAGATTGATTTCAGCATTCAACCTCGAAATTTCAGTTTTCAATAACTTTTTCTCCTTTTTGACATTCTCATAATTTTTTTGAATGACCTCTAGTTCCTTTATGAGTACGTCCAAGGTTTCATTGAAAACTTCATTTCCTTGATTGTTCAGGATAGTGTGAGTTTTAGATGTAGATGCACTTACCTCCTGATGTTTGATAGGTAAACCTTCTGTTGAGGAATCATCACTGATTAGAACTTGTTTTCCTTTATCAATAGCATCTGTCTGTATAACTCCTAGCAGTATGATTTCTTCATCGCTTTCACCTCCATGACTTGTAGGTAGAGTCTCATCAATATCTATGGATTTTGCACTTGAACAGGTTAATTTTTCTTCTATAGAATCAGCTACTCGAAGTAACTCTTTTTCTGCTTCTTCTGAAAGATCGCTTAAGGATGGAAATCTTCCGGATTCATTATCATCATTAAGCTCCATGTCTTCATCATAACCAAATTGAGGTTCTGGATTTGTGTGAGAGCTTGTAGTACTGAATCTTTTGAGTACTTGATCGTGGAAATCATAAACAACATTCTGCAAATAGTCAGTCAGGGGGTTATTTAGCAAAATTTTTAATTCTAGATGTATCCATTGAAATGAAGTACAACAAGGATTGTCAACAATTGGTTTATAACTTAAGTAGTAACAACTCGGATCTCCTCCAGAAGGAAGAACTTGCTTCGATACCAATTGTTGGTATCGGAAGGAATTAATCCGGATCTCTTCGAACTAGAAGAACTGCTCCGATACCAATTGTTGGTATCGGAAGGAATTAATCCGGATCTCTTCGAACTAGAAGAACTGCTCCAATACCAATTGTTGGTCCGTTGGAAAGGCTAACACAAGTTTAGAGGGGGGGTGAATAAACTTGTCACCAAAAACTTATCTCGAGTGGAAAAGCCCGGGAACGAAGTTTCTCGAAACTCAAACCGATCTCCGGCCGCTTTTGTTCTGTCCCTTAACTTGTGCGGAGTTCAGTTAGCTCAACTGAATATAAGTCAATGCTGACTTATATTTAGTCTTGTTAACTGGCAGCGGATAAATATTAGCCTTCAACAACTAGTTAACTTAGTTTCAGTATGAAAACCATGTAAATATAGCTATAATGAAATAAGTGAATGCATAAAGTAAATAAACAAGAATTATAGAGGTTCCAGGTGGTGTAATCCTGTACGTCCTCTCTTCCCCTGTGATGCGGAGGAAAATTCCACTAGAACTTCTTTGAGATGACTCGGTTACAAAAAGTTCTAAACTGATAGTCCTTGACTAATCCCTAGCTTCACTATCTAAACACTTGTAGAACAGGTAGGATTGCTGCTCTTCAACTGTTTGATCCACTGGTCCTTGGAGGGTAGAATTGCCTCTTCACCAGCTCACCACAAACACAGTCTTCCTGACTGCACTCAACTGTCCTTCACACCTTCTTGGTGTTTCACAGTCTAAACCTTTGATAAAATCAAAGTTGAGACTTTGAATCAATAACTATGATTCAACTGTGATTTGAGCTTTTCTTCTGGATGATTAATTTTAGCACGGCTCTGTATTTCTTCAAGTGAAAGATCTTGAATCTGCTTGAATATGCTTGAGCACTTTGAAGAAATTTCTTGATCTTGCAATTAAACACTTAGCAGGTATTCTTTTGAATTTGGCTTTCCCACTCAATTTGATCTTTCTTGACTAGATGGATTCTTTTTAATTTTCTTGCTTTGTTATCACATACCTGCCTCCTTTTTATGATGTCATAGAGTTAATCTATTTATAGGGGTTCATTCAACGTTCATCCTGCTTGAATCTTGCAACGGCTATATTTTATGACCGTTCTGATGTGTCAGTAACTCATCCAATGAAATTGCTTCCTTTACAACGCTTCAATCAGTACTTTCGCTTTGTTGGATGACCGATATATAAAATCGAGTTTCCTTATCGCTTTATATCGAAGTTTTTCACTTATCGCTTCTAACCGACTTGGAGCATTGATCGATTTTACTCTTCTTCAAATATCGAGATCTCGCCATCGATTATCATTGACTTAATCGAGTACACCATGACTCATTATCATCTAAGAATTCATTGTCCTTATGATTCTTAGGTCTTCATACAAGATCTTATAAAGTCGATTCAGTCACCACAATCTTGCTCGAAGTCTAACTTTCTGATCTCGACTTGTAATCTTCATAATCGAGTTTGAGCCTCGCTTCTTCAATCTTCAATAACCGAGTCCAGTCCCCTCGCTTCATCGGGCCTTCTAGATAAGCCAACCGAGTCTGTGTCCCTCAACGGACTTATCTTCTTCAGTCTTCTGTTGGTGTGGTCTATGTTCAGTTTCTTGTAGAATCTCAGTTACATTAAATCTTAGCTTCTTCATTTCTCAGTTCCAGCCTTGAACTATTACAGGGCTTGTCTGATTTAACTTATACAAATATTAGACTCTAAAAAATCCTATACATTGATATCTAGACATCTTTTTGCTTTGCATTATAACAGCTAGTTATGACATTTCAACAATGGGGTTAAGAACAATTAACAAATAAGTGATGAATCATCATCAAAACATAAATTTTATTTCCAACAGACACATATTGGACTTAATTAGGCAAAAAGGACATTGTTAAGGGTGATTTTATGCGATTTATAACGTTATATTTTGTAATGATTTCTCTCCATATTCATATTATTTGCATAGAAATTAAGGGTTTAATCGAATTATTGAGCAAATGAGTTTTAAAAGTCTTTAAGTGTAAAGTTGAGCTAATTTCATGATTTTATTGGTAATTATCTATGGTTTTACACTTTGCATGTCTTTGTGGTTTTGTAGGTGCATAAACATGTCATAATTGGAGATTTAATGGAAGGAGGAAGATGCAAGTTGTGGATTGGAATGAAGATTTACAAGCTGAACGAGCGTTTGAGGAGTGGACTGGCGTTAATAATAAATGGACTGGCGTCCAAGAGTAGCCTTTGGATTCAGGATGTTCAGATTTTCTGTGGACGAGCGTTCAGAATTGCATAGGACGGGCGTTTGAGAAGACTCGGCCCGACTCAAGATTTCAAAGTAGTGAATCAAGGCCCAAAGATCCTTGGACGGGCGTCCAGCCGCCGCCATTGCCTAAACCGACTTAAAAACCTATATATAGTCGCGTTTTTCTGAACCCAATACACCACAATTCGATCCCTGGCCGCCCAGGCCCCTTGGGGGCGCCCTAGCTGCGTTTCCCTTCTACCAAAAACATCGTTTCTTCTACTTTTATTTATATTATTTGCATATCAACGATGAATAGAGGCTAAGCAATTTGAACAAGCCTTGTGAAGCCGACCGTGCAGCGTTTGATTTCGACTTTGGATTTGGCTTTGTGAGTTTTAATTAAAGTTTGTTTCTTTAATATGTGTTTATTTGTTATGCAATTTATATCGAGAGATGGTTGCTTTGTGATGTTTAACGTTTGATGAAAATCGTTGTTAGACCTAGATCACCGTAGTAAAGATTAGATTTTTAACCTAAAAATAACGAGAGTTGCTAGGTTGAATATCTAGGTTGCTAGATTGAGAAATCTTACACCTTTGTTATGGAAGCGTTAATCTTTAAGATCGAGAGATGAAAGATTAATAGGCGAATTATCTACGAGAGTAGAAATTCATACCTTTGATAGGTGAACCACATCTTTATTAAACCTTCACTAAACGATCTAGAGTAGAAATTGAGAGTTGCGAGATAGGTGGATCATTGCTTGTTCCTCGTTAACTTATTTGAGATTATCATTGTGCCTTGTTCTTCGTTGCTAGCTTAGAATTTTATTTTCGCTTTAGTTTATAGATTAGAGTTATTTTCGTTCGCAATTATCTTTCCTGGCTTTGGATTGACAACCCTCTGTCCAGTTTATTGTTTTCCTTTTTAGTTTAATTTGTGTCGTGACAATTTAGAAGAATTAATTAACTAGATAAACAACCTCGATTCCCTGTGATTCGACTCCGGTATTAACCTCTATACTACGATCCCTGCACTTGGGGTAAACCGGATTATTTTATTACTTGTTTATTTTCATTAGATAAAATCCGTGACAGACATCCAAAACAAACACTTAGTTATAAGGATAAAAATTAGGTAGATAGACCCAAATACCTTTAATAAAAAAAATAAAAAATTAAAAAAGGGTGGAACGCTATTTGTTGTGTGGTTTTTTTTTTCTCTTCACCACCTGCACGCTTAAAGGTGTTTTTTTTCCACCGGGACATTGAAAGAAATTTTTTTTTTCGGCGGACATTGAATTTTTTTTTTCATTGACCACCGTGATGCATTGACCACCGAGATGCATTGACCACCACGATGAAGTGACACCGCGATGCACTGACAACTGCGATGCAGAGACACCACAATGAAATTGCTGGAAGTAGCGCCCGAAAGACAATTTTTGTAATTGTTTTTAGAATTAATAAATGACAGATATATTCTCACCTTATTACTTGCTTCGTGCTTGTAAGTAATACACTACTGAAAACCCCAAGTCGTATCAAATGTAGCCATATAAATTAGTGTGTGTCACACGCGCGGATTAAGTTTATGGTGATACACTTGAACTGTTAGTCCGTGGTGAACATAATCAAAGTATAGGGTCTATTGATTAAACCACCATTAATGTGCTTAGAACACTTTATTGTGTTACCGTTCTATCCTGACCGTCGACATTGGTTGTCTAAGTGGGGCATTTATATATGATGAGAGTCATATAGGACTGGACCAATTTAATCTGAGTTTCTCATATAATTCCGTGATTGAGAAATCTTATTAAATCACAAGATGATCATATATGGATTAACCTTAATCATGAAGTGATTAAAGACTCCTACTTGTTTCAGGATAGGGTTTGATGTGTTCGTTAAGGATCGCTAAGAGGCGTGGTCCGAATCACTTTCACGTTGGCACTATTTTGGAATGAGTGAGAAGTGTGTGTCTCACAGTTATGGAATCCATTCCTTCCTGAGGGAAGTTCTCAGGAAGGAGAAAGACAATCCCCTTATTTGTTGATCCTAGAAACTGATCAATCCCGGAAGTTCGTATTGGTTATGAATTAATTGATCACTATTGGGTTAATGGTAAATAAGGACAAGACGTATTGAAGAAGGTTTACGGAAATAATCCTACTTAATTACTGATAGTCTATGGATGGTTAGTTTATATGTAGTGATTATATCAATGGACACTTATCGACTCGACTCGATGTTTTGCGAATAAGTTATATCTATAATCGATAGAGTTCAGTTTCGGATTTTTGGTGGTGTAATTCCAGAATTAATGAATTAAGTAGAAAGATTTTGTTCGATGAATATTTTATTTAATTTGTTGTAGCTACTGGTTATAGGTCCATTGTCCCCGTGTTTGCTCCTCACACGCGGGTGTTTTCTCGTTTTATGGAACCTCGAGAATAAATTAAATAGTTGGTCTATTAAATGAATATGCAATATTATTTATTTTCTAAATAATATGTAAAATAGAAAAGACATTTTCTATTAAGATAATGACAATAATGTGGCGCCTAATGTGTAATTAATTAATTATCTATTTGTTGGATAATTAATCAAAAATTAAGAGATTGATTTTTTTTGAACTATCCCTTATTTTGTAGCAAAAATATGTTTTCCTTATGGGAATAGGTTTTTGTGGTGTGAAAATGATAACTCTCTTGACTAGTTATTTTCCTATATAAAGAGAGTTTATCCTAACACAATGGACATACAAATTTGCGCCACAAACTAAACAAAAGAAGATAAAAATTCGATTGTCGTTCTTAGTCATTAAGAGGAGAAAAACTTAGGGTTTTTATTGGGCATATTCGAGGAGGTTCTACGATTAGGATCGACGTCCACCAGTCGTCGCTAGGAGATACAATCCGCAAGACTACGGCTTCTCCCTTGGTCGATTTTATCATCTCTCTCCGGTTTGGGTAAATCTACTAACCTTCTCGTATGATTAATTTGTTATGTTTCTCCCTTGGTCGTTCATTGAATATTTTATTTAATTTCTTGTAGCTACTAGTTATAGGTCCATGGTCCTCGGGTTGGCTCCTAACACGCGAGTGTTTTCTCATTTAATGGAACATCGAGAATAAAATAAGTAGTTGGTCTATTTAATGAATATGCAATATTGTTTATTTGGTAGATAATATGTAAAATAGAAAATACATTTTCTATTAAAATAATGACTTAAAAATGTCGCAACTTGTGGATAATTAGGAGAAGAAATTTTCTAGATTATGTCACATGTGTAATTAATTAATTATCTATTTGTTGGATAATTAATGGAAAATTAAGAGATTGATATTTTGGGAATTATCTCTTATTTTGTAGCAAAAATATCTTTTCCTAGTGGGAATAGGTTTTTGTCGTGTGAAAATGATAACTCTCTTGACTGGTTATTTTCCTATATAAATAGAGTTCCTCCCTACACAATATACACTTGATATTGGCGCCATAACACAAATAAAAGAAGAGAAAAATTAGTTTCTCGTTCTAGTCATTAAGAGAAGAAAAACCTAGGGTTTTTCTTGTGAATATTCGAGGAGGTTCTATGGAGAGGATCGACGTCCACCAGTCGTCGCTAGGAGATACAATCCGGAAGACTACAAATTCTCCCTTGGTCGATTTTATCGTCTCTCTCCGGTTTGGGTAAATCTACTAACCTTCTCGTAGGATTAATTAGTTATGTCTCATATCGTAAATCACATAAGCTTCCACTGTGCTAAGATCGAGTGTCTCGATCGGTGCTATTACTTCTAGCAAAGTCAAACGAGTCTGTGACCCTCAGCGAATTTACCTTCTTAAGTTCTGAGTGAACTTCCGTTCTAGATGTACAGAAACATCATTCTTTTTCCTGTAATCCAAGTAACTGGAAACATCATTCTTTTTATGAACGGAAACATCATTCTTTTTCCTGTAAACATCATTCTTTTTCCTGTAATCCAAGTAACTGGAAACATCATTCTTTTTCCTGTAATCCAAGTAACTGGAAACTGTAATCCAAGTAACTGGAAACATCATTCTTTTTCTTGATAATATCCAACTTGTATTCATCCTTTTGGTTCAATATAATCTTCAATCCTTCTTGTACTTTCCTCAATTCTTATGTTGTGAGCTTCTCGGATGGATCTTCTTCTTCTGTTTCTTGGATTTTAAGCTGACTAGCATCTTCAATTAACATCAGTTGCTGATTATCATCAGCTCTGGCATCTTCTTCATTTTTGTCAGTTGTCTGATTTCCATCTGGCAATTCTTCTGGATGAGTATCAGTTTGCCTAGTTTTACCTTCAAATTGCGCTTCTGTTTACAAAATTGTACTATTTTCTACTTTTTTTTTCTTGAATCATCATCCTTATCATCAACTTTCTTCTTTGAAACATCCTTGGGCCTTGATGATGTGATTGATTCAGTTCTATGAGCTATCTGTTTGAATCTGTTGTAGTAGTTGGTGAGAAAATTTTCCATTGGAATTAATGCATAGAGATTTTATATTTCCAGTTTCACTAAGTAAAATAGCTTCATGAGAATCTTCAGTCTTGAGCTTCATCTTCTTCAGTTTGACGATCCTTTCAGCATCGAAGATGTACTCCTTTGGTTGCTGTGTTATTTGTTCCTCTTGCTCAACATGCATAGCAGAAACTTGTCTCTCTCATATTTTCTGCTTAATGTGACAAACGATATCAGTAACCATGCTCTTCTTCTGCCTGATTGTAGTAGTCAGTTGTTGTTCCCCCTCAGTTGATGCTAACTGACTTGAAGTGCTTGGGAACAAACATCTTCCAACTAACTTTTCTCCTTGTGTTTTAGATTTCCTTTTAATTCCCTTTTGCTGAGCGATCTGCTGAGACAAAGTTTGCTTATTGGCTTCAGGTTGCAATTTTCCAATAGCAGATTATGCTCGCTTCTTCCCATCATTGATTCTTTCCAAATAATATTGAATCACTAAGCTAAGAGATTTCTTTAATCGAAATCTTCCTACATATTCTCTTCCTTCTGCTTGGGCTCTTTTGACACTTTCTACTTCTTTTAAGTGTTGCTTCTTGAGATGATTGAAAATGTATCATGCCCAGTTCAATTCAAGTTCTTCCCAAATGACATTCATCAGGTGTATTCCATCTTCAGTTAAGTTTTTTAACCATTTGTGTTGTCCGATGGCGTGTTTGCTGATCCATCTGCTGAGGTGACCCAATTCAGTTTTAAGGTTGGAAAAGTGTGTATCGACTTCTGCTGCTTGTTTTGATGCTGAAATTTGCTAAAGAAACGCTTCATGCTTGAGTGGTAGATAGGCTAGTTCAATTGATTTCACTAGATGATCTTCGAAACAAAAAAGCTGTCTGTTGATTTCTTCATTGACAAAAATCTTCTGTCCACGAATTCTTGTTAAAGAGAGTTCTTCAACATCTTTATATTTTCCCAGAATTGTAGTAGCCCTTCCAAGTCTAAATCTTTTTGCAATTCTGCTTCTAACAGGTTCTGTAAACCTTGTAATCTTCATATATTTTTGCTTATATAGCTAGAGAGAATAGTATTACCACACATTTCTTCAAATTCTTTGCACTAAAATGAGTCTGGTTTGGTGATTAACCTTTTTTCATGAGTTTGTTTGGAAGCTGCTATTTCTTGAATTCGTGTAAGATAAAATTTATGGCTTTTTGAAAGAGAGGGAAAAGTTTGATTTTTCCTTTGTAAAAGGGATATTTGAAAATGGTTAGATATATAAAGTGGAGGATGGTTGAAGATTTGATCCTATGATACTTAGGTAGATTTTGTACAACGTTTCAAATTTCAATGGTTATTTGTGTAACCGATGCATGTACTATCTGACATTTTAGTGTGGTATACACACTACACATTTTGATAAAAACGGCGGTAATTAATTGCGATGTAACCGTTGTTGGTTTTATCCGTTCGGCTTTTGACTTTCTTTGATTGGCCAAGAACTGACTGAGATCAGTTCTAAGATATGTTCAGTTTCATCAAATCTTCAGTTCAGTTAGTCAGTTTGAGACTTTCGATGTCAATGACTGATCTGTCAATTGAGCACACTCAGCATGACAAAGATCAATCCCCTAGACGAACATCTATGCTTGAACTGACTTAACTAACTTTAATAATCCCCAATTCAGTTCTCAGTTTGGCAAACCTTTCTTTGTCCAGAGGTTTGGTAAAAATATCAGCTAACTGATCTTCAGTTGGGACATAGAGAACTGTAACGTCCTTCTTCTCTACGTGATCCCTTATAAAATGATGTCTCACAACAATGTGCTTGGTCCTTGAGTGTAAAAACTGGATTGTCAGTTATAGCTATTGCACTAGTATTGTCACACATTATAGGAATCAGTCCTTCTTCTATTCCATAATCTCTTAACTGTTGTCTTATCCATTAAACTTGAGCACAACAGCTTCCAGCTGCTATGTACTCAGCTTCAACTGTTGATGTCGAAATTGAGTTTTGCTTCTTGCTGAACCATGACACAAGTCTATTTCCCAATAACTGACATAGGCCTGAAGTACTTTTTCTGTCCACCTTGCATCCGGCATAGTCTGAGTCTGAGTAGGATATCAGTTTGAAATCTCCTTCCTTTGAGTACCATATCCCAACTTCTTCTGTGTCTGTTAGATACTTCAAGGTTCTTTTATGAACAGTGAGATGGCTTTCTGTAGGTCTTGTTTGAAAAATGGCACACACACCAACTGCAAAGGATATGTCCAGTCTACTGGCTGTAAGGTAAATTAGACTTCCAATCATTCTTCTGTAGAGAGTTTGATCCATATCCTTGCCATCTTTGACTTTATATATCTCATGTTAGTTCCTATTGGTGTTGCAATGACAACTGATTTCTCCATCCCAAACTTCTTGATTAATTCTCTTGTGTACTTGGTTTGCTGAATGACAATCCCATTATCCATTTGCTTAACTTGTAGACCGAGAAAGTAATTCAGTTCTCCCATCATGCTCCTTTGAAATTTGCTCTTCATCAGACTTGGAACTTTCTCATAGAGTATTTCATTTTCTGATCAAAAAATGATGTGATGAACAAATAGATTTGTACTGGGAGAGTGATTTCTTCTACTTTCATTGTGAATAGGGTTTTATCAATGGTTCCTTTTGTAAAACCATTATCCACCAAAAACTGAGACAGAGTTTCATACAAAGCTCTTGGTGCTTGTCTCAGTCCATAAAGAGCTTTTCTCAGTTTAAATACTTTGTCGGCTTGGTCTTTAGTTTCAAATCCTGGGGGTTGCTGAACATAGACTTCTTCTTCAAGTATCCCATTCAAAAATGAAATTTTAACATCCATCTAGTACACATTGAATTTCTTGTGAGCTGCAAAGGCAAGAAATAGTCTGATTGCCTCTAACCTTGCAACTGGGGCATAAGTTTCATCAAAGTGTATCCCTTCTGATTGAGAATAACCTTTTGCTACAAGTCTGGCTTTATTTCTGACAATATTTCCATCTTCATCAAGCTTGTTTCTGAAAACCCATTTAGTTCCGATTATTTTGACATGATCTAGATTTTCAACTAAGTCCCAAACTTGATGTCTCTCAAATTCGTTGAGTTCTTCTTGCATAGCCAAAATCCAAAATGGATCGTTTAAGGCTTCTTCAATTTCTTTAGGTTCAGGCTGAGATAAAAAGCAAGCTACCATAGAATCTAGCTGATGTCTTGTCCGAACTCCTGCTTAGAAATCACCTATCACTTGTTCTTTAGGGTGATCTCTCATCCATTGATGTGCTGGGGGTTGCATCAAAGGGTCTTCATTTTGTTGAACTGGTTCTTCTTAAGCTTGATCATTTTCAGTTGGATCAGTTACTTCTTGTTGTTGTTCAGTTGTAGATTCTGTTACTGGCTACTGAGGCTGATCCTGATCTGTAGAATCAGAAATCCATAATATTCCAATATCAATAAAAACTGATTCTGGAGTCTTGTCTGACTGAGGCTGACAAACTGGTTCTTCCTTGTCTTCAATTGTGTCTCCAGTAAATTTTGGTTCATCAAAAACCACATGTATTGACTTTTCATGCTTGAGCATTCGTTTGTTTAAAGCTCTAAAAGCTTTACTAACACATGAGTAACCCAGAAATATTCATTCATTAGCTTTGGGCTGAAAAACCATGAGGTGATCCTTTCCATTATTATGAACAAAACACTTGCTTCCAAAGGAATGAAAATATGAGACATTTGGGTTTCTTCCATTCCAAATCTCATAAGGTTTCTTTTCAAGTCTCTTGTTCATAAGTGCTCAATTTTGAGTATAGCAAGCTGTATTTACAGCTTCTGCCAAATATATTTCTGGTAGTTTAGATTCATAAATCATTGTCCTTCCAGCTTCTTTGAGTGTTCTATTCCTCCTTTCAGCTACTCTATTATGTTGAGGTGTTGCTATAGCTGCAAGCTGGTGTAAAACTCCATTTTCTCCATAATACTCAATGATTATGTGGTTGAGAAATTTTGTTCCTTTGTCCGATATGATCTTGACTACTGTAACAAATTCTGTCAGTTGTTGCTTAGTTTCACTTTTCCTTGTCATGAAGATAACCCAAGTATATCTTGAAAAGTCATCAACCACTACCAAGGTGTATTTCTTTACACTAACACTGATTGGTGTGATTGGTCCAAATAAGTCCATATGCATCAGTTCTAAAACTCTGGTTGTTGAATACTGAGACTTAGTCATGAAACTTGCTTTAGTTTGCTTTCCTTGCTGACATGCATCACACAAGCTGTCTTTCTTGTATGTCATCTCTGGTAGTCCAATCACCAAGTACTTCTTGACTAACAAGTTGATATCATCAAAATTTAGTTGACTCAATCACCACAACCTTCTTGACTAACAAGTTGATGTGCACAATTAAAATTTAGTTTCAAATCTATTGTGTAGACTAATCTACAACATACATGTTCTCTTCCCTTCTTCTGGCAAGAACTACCTGGAAAGTTGTGTTGCTGACGACAATGAAATACTCCTTAAAAGGTGACTTTGTATCCCATATCGCAGAATTGACATGTGCTGAGTAGATTGTAGTGATGTCCTTCCATGTAAGTTACATTCTTGATAATGAGCCCATTTCTGATTAATTTTCCATAACCTTTTCTGTAACTAGGTGTATCTTTACTTCCAAAATTGACTCTTGGTCCATCTTTAGCTACGAAATCAGTGAGACAGCCCTTGATCATTGTCAAGTGTATAGGGCAACCACTGTCAAAGTACGAAATGGCCTGCAAAACAAATTAAAATGCTTTAGGTACCCAACTTCTGTTTGGGTCCATGGTGGTCAGTTGTCTGTACAACTCTGGGAGTATTTCCATAAGGTCTTCTCTAGAAATCGTTGCACTTATTTTCATATATATAAGCCACACTTCCATAATATCTTTTCCTGGATTGTGTCTCATTTATATGATTTCTCAGATCTTCTGGTTGAAACTGATTTCCAATTTGTCTTCTATTATTAAAGGTTGAATAATAACAATCATTCCTTTTATACTGAGGTCTAGACTGCCCTTAGTACTGAGACCTTTGCTGACAACTGGGATAGCTCCTCTACTGAGTCTTGGACTGAAACTTGTGATAAGTTTTTGGTTTGGAATGATTGTTCTTATCAGTTTTAATAGTAGGTTCAGTAAAATTCCAATCATCATCAGTTGGGTATAGTCTGCCTTTCCCCCTTGATGTGTGAATCTTTAAATGATTGACATTCTTAGATTTACTCTGATTATAGTATCTTTGGTTCTTGACTTGATCAGTTTTTGTAGATCTTGCAGTTGATCTACCATTTCTATTTCCTTGAGGTACAATTGATATACCTTTTGATTTACCTTTGTTGGCAGGTGCAGCTGTCCTCTTAGAAATCTGAGTTGTCTTATGTGAGGCTGACATTACTGGTTCAGCAATTTTCTCAGTCTGTGGAAGTTGCTCCACCACACACTTAATACCAGTTTTGATATTAGGTTCATCAGCTTTGCTAGTTCCCTTCTTAGAAGATTTATATGTATCAAATTCTAAGCCAGTTCTGTCTCCATAGGCTTACCTGATTTGAATCTAGTAGCTAAACTTGATTGAGCAAAAGATTCAGTTGCTGCTGCTCATGTAGTATGCTGATACTGATTCTTTCCTTTATCAGTTCCAGTCAGTTTCATCATGGTTAGTTCAGACTTCAATCTTTAAACTTCAAGAATTAGAGCTTATTTCTTAGCATTAATTGATTCATAACCAGCTTGGATTGTTACCAGCTGATTAATCAATTCGTCAAGTGCTTCTTCTAATTCTAGATTTTTTAGATTGGAGTCAGCAGTCGTAGAACATGCATTTTGCACGGAAATCTAAGATGAGGTATATTTAGAGTTAGATTCACATACATCATTTGGATCCTCCATGTGAGCCATTAGAGTTGTGTCATCTGATAATCTTTCAGTGCCAGCTTCATAGTTTGACTCATCTCAGGATAAAAGTGCTCTTCTGCCAGTTCTTCGTTGTTGAGTCTTCTTACCTGTCAACTCTGGACATTCAACTTTGTAGTATCCAGGCTTTTTACAGTTGAAGTAGAGATACTCATCGTCTTTTCTCTTTTCAGGTGTCTTCTTGATAAACTTCTGAGTGACTAGATGTCCTCTCTTCATTCTTCGAATACTATTCATCATTAGAGCCATCTACTCTTTCATCTCATCCAATTGCTGAAGATTGTTAGATGAGGTTTCTTGATTTTCATTTGAGGCTGCTACGAGGGCAGTTGTTTTGGGTTCCTCCATAGCCTTGATTATAGCAGCTGATGCTTGTGAAATCCCCGTTGAATTCATAAGCCTTCAGGTCTAAGAAGATTTTGAAGGAATCTTCTATGTCAAGTCTTCTTGATTCTTCCATTGCTGTGACCTTCATCTTCCAGCACATGGGTAAAGCCTTCAAAATTCTTGTGCTAATCTCTTTCTTGGTATACTCGATCTTGATTATAGCTAGTTCGTCCATTATGGCACTGAATCATGTTTCCATCTGATCAACGTTCTCTCTTGACTTCATCTTAAAATTCTCTAACTTTTGTTTTGCCACTGAGATCTTATTTTCTTGGATGAAGTCAGTTCCTTCACAAACCAATTGAAGTTTCTCCTATATTACTTTTGCAGTAATGCAATCCTTGACTTTCAGATACATATTACTGTCAAGAGTTCTGAGTATGATATCTATGTCAACATTGTTCAAGTTGTTTCTCTTTCTGTCATCACTAGTCCAATCACTTTTGGGCTTTGGTACTTTAACTTGTTCACTATTGACAGTTTGCATGTGAGTGATCTGAATAGGTCCATCAGTGAGTACATCTATCATCTCATCATGAGAAGCTGCTAGAAAGGCCTGCAAACGACGTTTATATTCATCAAATCTGTCCATGTTGCACATTAGCATCTGTCTGGCATACTGATTGTTATCCATTGTGTGAGTGAATTAAAACTGGTTTATGCAAAGGCTGGAAACTGAAAGACTAAGCTTTTTCAGGAGATCAACTAGTGGAAATAATTAGAGCCGGTGAGTTTTCAACAATATCTTGTTAAAGAACCTTGCTCCGATACCAATTGTTGGTCCCTTAGAAAGGCTAACACAAGTTTAGGGGGGGTGAATAAACTTGTCACCAAAAACTAGATTAATTAACAATTAAGGTTCAGTTTTAACTTGTGTGGAGTTGAGCTGACAAAGCTGATTCTAAGTCAAATTGACTTATATCAAACTGAGTCAACCAGCAGCGGATTTAAGTTTTTTCCTTTATCTGGATCTTGTTGATACTGTAAGAAAAAGCTGATTATGCAAAACTGAATTCTGGTGAATGTAAGTTTGTGAGCTGTGTATGCTTGTAACAATCAGTTTCAGTATGCTGAATAAACAATAATCAATGATGTATAAGTAAATAACAGAATGTAAATGCGTAAAGTAAGTAGAGCAAGAATTATAGTGGTTCCAGGGGGTGTAATACTGTCAGCCCACTCTTCCCCTGTGATGTAAGAGGAAAATTCCACTAGAACTCCTTGAGGTACACTGTTACAAAAAGTCATAAACGATAGTCCTTGACTAATCCCTACTGTCACTATCTAAACAATAAAAGAACAGGTTGGATTGCTGCACTCCAAATGGCTGAACCATTGGTCCTGAAAGGGTTTAATTGCCTCTTCACCAGCTACCACTACAAACACAGTCTACCCGACTTCAAATCACACAACTGTCCTTGGAAACTCCTTGTCCGGATTGCTTCACGGTCTAAACCATTGATCAAGAATCAAAGTTGGGCTGAGAGTCAATAAATTGATTCTTTCTTGTAATTTTTCAAAGTGTCAAAATCTGGATATGATCAATGTAGTTTGGACACTTGAAGAAATCTAGATACGATCTTGTTGAGCACAAATAATGATAGCAATTCGAATGAACTAGACTTGAGCACAGTAACGCTTGTAATCTTGTTAATTCCGTGTTTTATCCTTGATGTCAAGTACTCTATTTATAGTGTGAGGTCCAACGTTCATCTTGCTTGAATTTGAATTGCTTCAACGTCTATATTTTCAGATGTCAGGTGTCAGTGACCGTTCTGACATGTCAGTTCCACATCCAATAAGAATCCTTGATTTATAACGTTCAAATGTACTTTCAGTTCCTTGGATGGATGACTATAAAACAGAGTGTCCTGATCAGTTTTATACTGAGTATGTCAGTTTCCAGTTTGTTATCTGACTTAGAGAATTGACCTAGTTTTTACTCTTCTTCAAAAGTTCAGTACTCTATTTATCTGATTTTATGTGACTGAATCATATTACACCATTCCTTATACAGATCATCTAAGATATCATTGTCCTTATGATACTTAAGTCTTCCACAAGATCCATAAAGTCAGTTCAGACCATCACAGACTTACATGAATTCTAACATTACAATTTGGGCTTAACAAATCTTCATAACTTAGTTTGAACCCTTAGTTATTCAATCTTCTACAACTGAGTCTGTGTCCCTCAGTTCTTCAAATACTGAGTTTGTTCCCTCAGCCTTCAGTTCTAGATAAGTGAACCGAGTCTGTGACCCTCAACGAACTTACCTTCTTCAGTTCTGAGTGAACTTCAGTTCTAGGTGTACATCTTCAGCCTTATGTCAAGTTCAATTTATCTAGTTGATTTCCGGTTTCAATTTTACGACAATTCTATCTATTACAGTGCATGTCTGATATAACCGATAAAATTATCAGACTCTAGTAAAACTTATACATTCAATTCTAGACATCTTTTAGCCTTTCACTATAACAGCTAGCTTCAGCACTTCATCAATGGGGTGTAAACAATTGATAAAAACTGAAATAAGATCTACACATTTCTTTGGGAAACTTTGATAAACTTTTGTTCCTTATCGTGGATACAATATTCTTCTTCAATCTTTGTGTCTTTCTGATGTGATTCCGGATGGAATCAAATCCGATGTTTCGCCCATGAAGTAACTAAGGGGAACAATGATGAGCTAAGGATCCTAGACCTAGTAATCCAACTAAATCGTAGGAAGAGAACGCCTAACAATTGCTCACAGTGCTGGTAAATTCTCGAAGGGTTGAACTTTCTACGACAAAAAAAATTCTCACTCGCAAGTGATGTTCAAGTCTCACGACTTGGACATGTTTTGCCTCTTGATATTGAGACTGACTCCACATTTGTTTCTCGTGTGATATCCGGAAATCATAGTGGAGGTTGGCCCCTCTGCATCTCGATTGGTCAGATTTCGGCTTGTCTTCGGGAAATACCACACAACATCTCTCATGTGTTTCGGGAATGTAATAGAGTGGCGGACAGCTTCGCAGCTATGGAAGGAGACGATATGACGTTTAATCATCTTAACGACGTGCCTGATCATATTCAACAGATTATTAGTGATGATTTACATGGCCCTCCTCTTATTCGACATGTTGCAGACAACTAGGGAAGCATTCTTCACTTGTGAAAGAGGGGAGACGACTTTTCCACATCGACGTTGTCATATTCGATGCGAATGGCTCCTCCAGCCTGAAAGCACCCCTCCTTTTCTAGTTGGGGTGCAAATCAGGTGTTTTCTATCCATCGTCTATTCACTAATTGGCACGTAGTACACTTTTTCACTGTTTTTTATGCTTTTATGCTGCGGGCAGATTCGGGCACCTCTTCCGGGGAGATGGCCAGCGTGGATTTCTGGAAGCACCCCTATCATGATGTTAGGGGTGCAATTCAGGTGTACATGTTCCTTTATTGGATTATTTGCATAATGATTTATTTTTTATGGCTCTCTGATTTCTATGTTTTATCCGGCGTTTGCATTTTGAGGATTCATGTACGGCTAGCTTGGACCGGGCATTTTTATTTGAAGGGGACGCATATAAGCAGAATGCTGGAGGTCGACAGAAAGGGTTCAGTGCACAGGACCGGGATTGGCATTCAACTTTGGAGGCACCCCTATCATCCTGTTAGGGGTGCAATCCAGGTGTCCTTGTCCCTTTTTTGGGTTATTATCTTCTTTAGCTATTTTTGGGATTATCATCTTTCTCCTGTGCCAGGTGTAACCATGCGTTGGGCTGTAGTAGCAAGGACAAGGTGGAGAATGAGTGATACCGTTTTCGTGCTTCAGACGCTTGTTCGGAGGCTTTGGCTCATACCTTGGTCGGATACACAGGCTATTTTTTTCCTTGGAATTGCTATGCGGATTCAACTGTGTTATCTCTTGTGCTTAAGCAAGGACAAGTATCGAGTGGAGGATAATTTGGATGTGTTTGACTGTAATATTTATGGTGCCGGGATTTTGGGGGTGCATAGAGCGAGTACTCTTCCCTATGTGCTGGATTTTCCTACACTGGGTTTGCCACGCATAGGGTTTAAGGAGGCCATGCTATGCACTCTATCACGTACTTGGGGCGGGCCGGGATGTGGCATTGACTTTGTAGCACTTTATTCTTTTCCATTTTAATAAAATAAAAATTTATGAAAAAAAAAAAAGTCTCACGACTTGGTTGAGTAAAACTCAATAATCTGATTTTTCATATAATAATTGTGTGTTGAATGAAAAACTAGTGTTTGCCTTATATAGATTTACAACAAAAAAAACTAGAAGGAAAAAAGCAATGTGGGAGAATTTCCCATCTAGAAAATGTACCCCATGTGAAGTAAATGGGCTTACCAAGTCTACTCAGGCCCATATGACCTTTTATTAGATAATAACAAAACAAAAGCTGAATAATCAAAGTTATATAAGTCCAACACTTAACAATTTCGCCCATCCAATTCTTGGCATCCAGAACTTGGGCTTTTGCCCAATATGAAGCCAAACCATGCAATAAAGCTCTAACCAGGCTCAACAGCACTAAGGAGGGTCACTATGGTCGCCTCAGTCTTCTCCACGGGCTAATGATGTGATCCATGATGACATTTCATGTTCTTGTTTTTATTTTATTTCAGTCGTCCAACACCCCCCACCCCAAGGACACAAGCAATCTTCATCCATCAACCCGAAAATTTTGTATCTTCAAACCTTCATCCCAGAACCCTAATTAAAATTTTTTTTCCAGACCCGCTTTTGTATCAGGCCGTTACCTAACCAAAATACCTCCAACAATACTGAAATTGTTACCACATATCAAACACATCTCGATCTACAATTTTCGTCTTTACACCCAATCTAAATTCAACGCGTATCTTGCCTATAAACACCTATTAATCCAAACAATCTGTCCAAAAAAACTGCAGCAGTAAATCATCATTTGAATTCGTTTTCAGTGGGTTAAACGACTCGAAATTACCTGAACATTGGTGAACATATTGGAAATTTTCATATCTACAACTTTTATCTTTTGAGTCTTCCCAAATTCCCTGTAGTTCGGTCGTATTTGGTACCATAAGACACTGCTATCAATCTGAAATTTTTTGACAGATTGCACCACTTTCCAAAAAACAATTGTTTGAGCGACTTCTATAACCCAAAAAAATCTGAAAATTTGACATCCTTTAGTTAACTCTCTGCTCTGAAACTTTTGTCTTTTGAAGTTTTCCAGATTCGCAATAGTTTTCTGACCAGATACATTTCAACCTATTCTCGGTCTGATAACCTACTGTCCTTCTAGAGAGTCGGTTTTGATTGTTCGTTTGACAAGGGTGCTTTATACGAATTAGAAAGAGGGGAGTGTAAACCCATGAGTTGGTGAGTTTTTTTTTCTTTTGAGACAATCACAGAAAGAGATAACATTGTGCAAGGTGATGTTGAAAGCGATTTTTTTCGTACACGTTGTTTGATTGGTGAGAGGTTATGTGTTAGGTGTAGTGCCCGAAAGACAATTTCTGTAATTGTTTTTGACAGGATTTATAATTCATCTTAATATTTGCATCTATGCTTATATTATGAACTGCTGAAAACCCTAAGTATATCGGTATGTAATCACATAACTCAGTGTATAGCATACACATGAGAATGGAGTTAGTGCTTAAAGCTAGTTAGTCCATGGTGCTTTAATTAGAGTATGGGTCTCATGATTAATATACCAATAATGCGCCCAAAACACTTAACGGTGTGACCGTCTTATCCGGACCGTCGGTATAGGGTATCTAGTGGGGCATTTATATATGATGTCTATCATATAGTACTGGACCAATTTGATTTGAATTCTCGATATAATTCCGTGATCGGGAAATCTTATTGAATCACAAGATGATCATGTATGGATTAATCTAAATTCTGATGTGATCACAGTCTACTGTTTGGTTCAAAGCAGGGTTTGATGTGTTAGTTAAGGATCACTTGGATACATGTGATCTGAACACTTATCATTGGCTCTATTATGGAATGAGTGAGTAGTCTGTGACATCACAGATATGGAATCCATTCCTTCCTGTGGGAAGTACACAGACAGTTCCCTTATTTGATAATCCTAGAAACTGATCGATGGGCCCATTTCATATTATATTAGTTATGAACTAATTGATCACTAGGGGGTTAATGGTAAATAAGGATAAGATGTTTTGAGAAGGGTTTACGGAGATATCCCGAATCAAAACGAACAGTCTATGGAGGATTTATCCGTATGTAATGATTATATCAATGGACGCTTTTACTCATTGACTAGAGTGTAAGTATATATATCTATAATCGATAGAGTTCAGTTTCGGGTTTATGGTGGCGTAATCCCGGAATTAATAGATTGAACGAGAATTGTTTTGTTTATTGAATAATTTTATTTAATTTATTTAAGCTACTGGTTATAGGTCCATGGTCCCCGATGTGGCTCCTAACATGCATATGTTTCTTGATGTTGTGCCTCAATAATTAAGTAGTTGGACTATTTAATTGATGTGCGAATAATTATTTAGTGGGCTAAATAATTAAATACATGGAAAAGACATTTTTCGTGGACTCGGTCCATTATGTGAAATTTCATGTGCTAGCCTTATTTGACTAGGGCATGGCGTGTTGTGACATGTTGTAATTAGAGAGAAATTAGTTTTCTTGGATAATTACATGTCATGTGATTAATTGTTTATTTGTTAAATAATTAATCGGGAGATATTAGATATTATCTATTATATATATCTAAATTAGTTTTAGAATATATTAGATGTATCTTATATTTAATAAAGGAATATTATGATTGATTATTTAATTAATTATTAAATCCTTGAAGGACAAGGATTTCTCTCCTATATAAAGAGAGTTCTCTTAAGCCTTTTATTATGACAAAATACACGCATACATACACACAAAATAAGCTTGGAATTTTTGGCCAAGCTTAGGGTTTAGAGTTGGGAAAATATTCGGGATTTTCCGGGTAGCTTATCGAGGAGGTCAAGCATCAAGGATCAACATCCACCGGTTGTTGCTTGGAGATACACATCGGAAGACTGTGGCATCTCAACTATTTGGATCTCGGCTTCTCAATCTTCGGATCTAATCTTTCGATTGGTATGTAGATCCAACCTTCTTGTAGTTTAGATCTATTTATTAATATTTTTTAATTTATATTGATCGTGATCTTTGTTATTCCGCTGCGTAATCGGGCGGATCTAGATCCGTCCGACGATATTACATCCAACACTATGCTCTATGATTATTGAGCCTGATTGTTGTGCTAAGTTAGTTAGATGTATGCGATCAGTAAATTATCCATTCCTATTATACCCCATCCTCAACCATGTAAGTTGCAATGGCTGAATGATGTTGGTGACATGCGAGTTACCAAACATGCCCTAATCTCCTTCAATCTTGGTAAAATCGATTGTGAATTTTTATGTGATGTAGTCCCCATGCACATCAGCCATATATTAATTGGAAGACCTTGACAGTTTATT
This sequence comes from Gentiana macrophylla, assembly GCA_026214975.1. Classification (NCBI taxonomy): domain Eukaryota; kingdom Viridiplantae; phylum Streptophyta; class Magnoliopsida; order Gentianales; family Gentianaceae; genus Gentiana; species Gentiana macrophylla. The sequence goes on along the minus strand of CM047807.1, from coordinate 56,456,786 downwards.
AGAGGAGTTACTTATGATGGGTATGCAAATAACTACACCTTCCGCCACAAGGGTAAACACTTTACACTCCTTCCGTTATCCTCTGAAGAGGCTCACAAAGATAAGGTTCGGTTTGATAAAAACTTTGAGGGGCATGTAATGGAGGAAAACGATTGTTTGAAACTTGCATCAGAAAAAGAAAACAAATTGGTTGAATCAGTAGGAGAATCTTTGGGTGATGTCATTGAGGAAGAATTGGTGGAGTCACTTGAAGAATCAACCGTGGACGAAACACTTACAGAGGGTAAGGAGCATGTGGAGGAGATAGCTGGTGAACATACTCCTATATTTATGGCTGAGAACATGGAGGAGAGTGGGGCATCTAATTCTCTCTCATTAGCCCCTTGTTTGAGCTCTATCTTATCTTATTCGCATGAACTTGATGAGCATACACTTGAGAGGAATAACGATTTGTTGGATGTGCCCGATGCAGCACCTCTAGTGCATATGACTGATCTTGACACCGTTGATATTAGTGGAAAGCCCGAGCACACATTTTTTGATTCTTTTATCGTGCATATTGATGAGTACCCTAAATTGCATTCTTACACTTATATGGATGCAATGCAACATTTTATCAACATTCATATCAAGCCGAGAAATTGTTCTTACATTCCATTGGTGAAGTGTGAATCAACATTTCGACATGTCATTGATATGCAGCTCTATATGTGCGTGTTATTTGATCCCGGTATTCCATTGCCGATTTTTGCGGGTTGTTTGAGATTGGTGTGTATTTCTGAATTTTACGACGTCCTATTGATTCCAGGACAAATCCTTTCCAACCGGGAGGGAATGATGTGATCCATGATGACATTCACGACCCATTGGCACCTATGCAGCCCGTGGATCATCTGGTAGTTTGAGATGGGACAATTACGAGGCTCCAAAGGAAGAGATTGAGAGATGCTATGAACAACTTGGAGATAGAGACTTATTCGGAGTTCGGAGAGCCCGTGGAGAAGACTGGGGCACCCATAGTGACCCTCCATAGTGTTGTTGGGCCTGAATAGAGCTTTATTTCATGGTTTGGCTTTATATTAGGCCAAAAGCCCAAGATCCGGACACCAAGAAGTTGATGGGCGAAATTGTTAAGTGTTAGACTTATTTAACTTTGATTATTCCGCTTTTTTGGTTATTATCTAATAAAAGGTTATTTGGGCCTAAGTAGACTAGGTAAACACATTTACTTCACATGGGGCGTATTTTCTAGGTGGGAAATTCTCCCACGTTGCCTTTTCCCTTCTAGTTCTTTTCGTTGTAAGCCTATATAAGGCAAACACTAGCTTTTCATTCAACACACAACTATTATATGAAAATTCAAATTATTGAGTTTTACTCTACCAAGTCGTGAGACTTGAACATCACTTGTGAGTGAGAATTTTCTTTGTCGTAAAAAGTTCAACCCATCGAGAATTTACCAGCACTGTGAGCAATTGTTGGGCGTTCTCTTCCTATGATTTAGTTTTATTACTAGGACTAGGATCCTTAGCTCGTCATTCTTCCCCTTAGTTACATCCTGGGTGAAACATCGGATTTGATTCCATCCGGAATCACATCAGTTGGTCACGGAGCTCAACAACTTCGGTGAGCAAATATCCCTTATTTATTTATTTTGTTTTCCTTTAATCCGAATCATTCCAAAAAAAATTAAAAATTTCGTGTTCTTGATTTTATTTTTATTTCATCGGTCAACCCCCCCCCCCCCTCCCCCAAGAACACAAGCAATCTTCATCCATCAACCCGGAAATTCCCTTGTATCTTCAAACCTTCATCCCTAATTATTAATTTTTTATTTTTGTTTTCCAGACCCGTTTTTGTATCAGGCCGTTACCTAACCAAATACCTCCAAAATTACTGAAATGTTTACAACATCTCAAACACATCTCGGTCTACAATTTTTGTCTTTACACCCAATCCAAATTCAAAGCGTATCTGGCCTAAAAACAACGATTAATCCAAATCTGTCAAGAAAAACTGCAGCAGTAAATCATCATTTGAATTCATTTTCAGTGGGTTAGACAACTCGAAATTACCTGAAAATTAGTGAACGTATAGGAAATTTGCATATCTACAACTTCTATATTTTGAGTCTTTCCAAAGTATCTGTACTTCGGTCGTATTTGGCACCGTATGACACTGCTATCGATCTGAATTTTTTTGATAGATTGCACCACTTTCAGAAAAACGATTATTTGAGCGAATTCTATAACCCAAAAAAATCTGAAGATTTGAAATATTTTAGAAAACTCTTTTCTCTGAAACATTCATCTTTTGCGGTTTTCCAGATTCACAATTGTTTTCTGACCACATACCTTTCAACCTATTCTCGGTCTTAAAACCTAGTGTCCTTCTAGAGAGTCGGTTTTGATTGCTGTTTACTTTTGCTTGCTTTTCTAGTTCGTTTGACAAGGGTGATTTATACGATATAGAAAGAGGGGAGTGTAAACACATGAGTTTGTGAGGATTTTTTTCTTTTGAGACAATGACAGAAAGAGATAACATTGTGCAAGGTGATGTTGAAGGTGATTTTTTTCGTACATGTTGTTTGATTGGTGGGAGGCTATGCTCTATGATTATTAAGGCTGATTGTTGTTCTAAGTTAGTTAGTACGTATGTGATTAGTAAATTATCCATTCCTACTATACCCCATCCTCAACCATATAAGTTGCAATGACTGAATGATGTTGGTGACATGCGAGTTACCAAACAGACCCTAATCTCCTTCAATTTTGGTAAACTCGATGGTGAAGTTTTATGTGATGTAGTCCCCATGCACATCAGGCATTTATTACTTGGAAGACCTTGGCAGTTTGATAGAAGAGTTACTTATGATGGGTACGCAAATAACTACACCTTGCGCCATAAGGGTAAACACTTTACGCTCCTTGCGTTATCCCCTAAAGAGGCTCACAAAGATAAGGTTCGGTTCGCTAAAAACTTTGAAGGTCATGTAATGGAGGAAAACGGTCGTTTGAAACATGCATCAGAAAAAGAAAAAGAATTGGTTGAATCAGTGGGAGAATCTTTGGGTGATGTCATTGAGGAAGAATTGGTGGAGTCACTTGAAGAATCAACCGTGGACGAAACAGTTAACAAAGGGTAATGTGCATGTGGAGGAGATTGCGGGTGAACATACTCCTATATTTGTGACTGAGAACATGGAGGAGAGTGGGGCATCTGATTCTCTCTCATTAGCCCCTTGTTCGAGCTCTATCTTATCTTATTTGCATGAACATGATGAGCATACACTTGAGAGGAATAACGATTTATTGGATGTGCCCAATGCAACACCTCTAGTGCATATGACTGATCTTGACACCGTTGATATTAGTGGAAAGACGGAGCACAATTTTACAGATTCTTTTATCGTGCGTATTGATGTGTACCATAAATTGCATTCCTACGCTTATATGGATGCAATGCAGCGTTTTATCAACATTCATATCAAGCCGATAAATTGTTCTTACATTCCATTGGTTAAGCGTGAATCGTCATTTCGATATGCCATTGATATGCAGCTTTATATCTGCATATTATTTGATCCCGGTATTCCATTGCCGATTTTTGCGGGTTGTTCGAGATTGGTGTGTATTTCTGAATTTTACGACGTCCTATTGATTCGAGGACGAATCCTTTCCATCCGGGAGGGAATGATGTGATCCATGATGACATTCCCGACCTTTTGGCACATACGCAGCCTATGGATCATCTGGTAGTTTGAGATGGGCCAATAACGAGGCTCCAAAGGAAGCGATTGAGAGATGCTATGAACAACTTGGTGATAGAGACTTATTCGGAGTTCGGAGAGCCCGTGGAGAAGACTGAGGCGCCCATAGTGACCCTCATTAGTGCTGTTGGGCCTGGTTAGAGCTTTATTTCATGGTTTGGCTTCATATTGGGCCAAAAGCCCAAGTTCTGGACGCCAATAAGTGGGAGGGCGAAATTGTTACGTGTTGGACTTATTTAACTTTGATTATTCAGCTTTAGTTTGGTTATTATCTAATAAAAGGTCATTTGGGCCTAAGTTGACTAGGTAAGCCCATTTACTTCACATAGGGCACATTTTCTAAGTGGGAAATTCTCCCACATTGCTTTTTCCCTTCTAGTTCTTTTGGCTGTAAGCCTATATAAGGCAAACACAAGCTTTTCATTCAACACACAATGATTATATGAAAATTCAGATTATTGAGTTTTACTCAACCAAGTCTTGAGACTTGAACATCACTTGCGAGTGAGAATTTTCTTTGTCGTTGAAAGTTCAATCCTTTGAAAATTTACCAGCACTGTGAGCAATTGTTGGCCGTTCTCTTCCTTCGGTTTAGTTGGATTACTAGGTCTAGGATCCTTAGCACGTCATTGTTCCCCTTTGTTACTTCCTAGGCTAAACATCGGATTTGATTCCATCCGGAATCATATAACTTTCTTTAGGAAAGTCCTTAGATAATCTACTTGACTTGTAAGTTTCCACTTCCTCCATAGAACTAACTTTGGGAGGTGTCTCTCACCCTTTCTAGTAATCTTCAAATTTTGAAATATCAGCTTTCAGCTGTTCTATCTTATCTTTGATTTGAAGTCTTTCTTCAATTCTCTTGCTTGTGATGTGCCATCTTCTGATTATGAAAAACATCAGATATGAAATAGGCAAGTGATTCTTCATAAGTCTTGGGCCTGTATTTCGTTTTGACATGGTTATAGTCAACAACAAATTTCATCCAAAGATCCATTGTCTGAGTAGCTTTTCTTTCTCCAGGCTGACTGTACTTGGCAATGAGCTGTTCTTCAGATAGTTCTACAACATCTTTGATATAAGGACCTACTGTTGATTTTAGTTCTATCAACTCAGCTTCAAACTTCCGTTTTTCTTCACATAGCTTTAGATTTTCTTCCTCTACTTACCCCTTTTTGGCATCATACAACTCATTGATTAGATGATGTGTTGCCTTCTGATCTGGTGAAATGTCTTTCTGGGAAGTAAGAATTTTTTTGAGCTTAGTTTCTAATACACAAATCCGTTGATTGAGATGCCATTCAGCTTGAGCATGAGTTTCTCGATCTTCCATAGTTGTAACTTCAAGTTTTTCCTTGAGACTGAGAATTTCTAAAACTGAATGAGAAGTGGATTTCTTGAAAATATCCAACTTAGTATGAACGGAAACATCAGACTTTTTCATGTAATCCAAGTAACTAGAAACATATGACAGAAGACCATTGTATTCATCCTTTTGGTTGAGTATACTCTTCAATCCTTCTTGTACTTTCCTCAATTCTTCTGTTGTGAGCTTCTCGGACGGATCTTCTTCTTCTGTTGGATTTTAGACTGACAAGCATTTTCAATTAACATCAGTTGCAGATTATCATCAGCTCTGGCTTCTTCTTCTTTGTTGTCAGTTGTCTGATTTCTAACTGCAATTCTTCTGGCTGAGTATTAGTTTTCCTAGTTTGACCTTCAAATTGCGCCTCTGGTTGCAAAAATGTACTCTTTTCTACTTCCTTTCTTGGATCATCATCCTTATCATCATATTTCTTTTTTGAAACACCCTTGGGCAATGATGATGTGCTTGATTTAGTTCTTTGAGCTATCTCTTTGAATCTGTTGTAGCATTTGGTGAATAATTATTCCATTGGAAATAATGCATAGAGATTTTGTATTTCCAGTTTCTCTAACAATAGTTTTTCTTCACTAAGTAAAGTAGCTTCATGAGAATCTTCAGTCTTGAGCTTCATCTTCATCAGTTTGACGACCTTTTCAGCATCGAAGAGGTACACCTTTGGTTGTTGAGTTATTTGTTCCATTTGCTCAACATGTTCCTCTTGCTCAACATGCATAGCAGAAACTTGTCTCTCTCATATTTCTGCTTAATGTGAGAAATGATATCAGTAACCATGCTCTTCTTATGACTGATTGCAGTAGTCAGTTGTTGTTCGCCCTCAGTTATTGCTAACTGACTTGAAGTGGATGGGAACAAACATATTCCAACTGACTTTTCTCCTTGTGTTTCAGCTTTCCTTTTAATTCCCTTCTGCTGAGACACAGTTTGCTTATTGGCTTCAGGTTGGCAAGTTCTCTTTGTTGAACTTATAAATGCTGCAACTTTTCTAGTAGCAGATTGTGCTCGCTTCTTCCATCACTGATTCTTTCCAAATAATATTGAATCACTAAGCTAAGTGATTTCTTCACTCGAAATCTTCCTACGGATTATCTTCCTTCAGCTTGGGCTCTTTTGACACTTTCTACATCTTCTAAGTGTTGCTTCTTGAGCTGATTGAAAATGAATCATGCCCAGTTGAATTCAAGTTCATCCCAAATGACATTCATCAGGTGTATTCCATCTTCTGTTAACTTGTTTAACCCTTTGTGTTGTCCGATGGCGTGTTTGCTGATCCATCTGCTAAGGAGACCGAATTCAGTTTTGAGGATGGAGAGGTGTGTATCGACTTTTGCTGGTTGTTTTGATTCTGAAATTTTCTTAAGAAAAGCTTCACATTTGAGTTGTAGACAAGCAAGTTCAATTGATTTCACTAGAGGATCTTTGAAACCAAAAAGCTATCTGATGATGTCTTCATTGACGAAAATCTTCCGTCCATGAATTCTTGTTAAAAGAGAGTTCTTCAACATCTTCATATTTTCCCAGAATTGTAGTAGACCTTCCAAGTCTAAATCTTTTTGTAATTCTGCTTCTAACAGGTTCTATAAACCTTGTAATCTTTCAATATTTTTTGTTATATAGCTAGAGAGAAGAGTGTTACCACACATTTCATCAAATTCCTTGCACGAAAACGAGTATGGTTTGGTGATTATCATTTCTTCTTGAGTTTTGTTTGGAAGCTGCCATTTCTTGAATTTGTGTAAGATAAAATTTCTTTCTTTTTGAAAGAGAGTAAAAGGTTTGATTTTTCCTTTGTAAAGAGGATATATGAAAATGGTTAGATATATAAAGAGGAGGACGGTTGAAGATTTGATCCCATGATCTTTAGGTAGATTTTGTACAACTTTTTAAATTCCATCGAGTATTTGTGTAACCGATGCATGTATTATCTGACATTTAGGGTGGTATACACGCTAAAAATTCTTACAAAAATGGTGGTAATTAATCGCGATGTAACCGTTGTCGGTTTTATCCATTCGTCTTTTGACTTTCTTTGACTGGCCAAGAACTGATTGAGATCAGTTCTAAGATATGTTTAGTCAAATTGAGATTGTTGATGTCAATGACTGATCTGTCAAGTGAGAGCACCCAGCATGACAAAGATCAATACCCCTGACGAATCTCTAAGCTTGAACTGACTTAATTGACTTTAATAATCCCCAATTGATTTCTCAGTTTGGCAAACCGCTCTTTGTCAAGAGGTTTGGTAAAAATATCAGCTAACTGATCTTCAGTTAGGACATAGAGAACTATAACGTCCTTCTTCTCTACGTGATCCCTTACAAAATGATTTCTCACATCAATGTTCTTGGTCCTTGAGTGAAAAACTGGATTGTCATTTATAGCTATTGCACTAGTATTGTCACACATCATAGGAATCAGCCCTTCTTCTATTCCATAATTTCTTAACTGTTGTCTTATCCAGAAAACTTAAGCACAACAGCTTCCAGCTGCTATGTACTCAGCTTCGGCTGTTGATGTCGAAATTGAGTTTTGCTTCTTTCTGAACCATGACACAAGTCTATTTCCCAATAACTGAAATGTGCCGGAAGTACTTTTTCTATCCACCTTGAATCCGGCATAGTCTGAGTCTGAGTAGGATATCATTTTGAATTCTCCTTCCTTTGAGTACCATTACCCAACTCTTTCTGTGTTTTTTAGATACTTCGATGTTCTTTTTTAACAACAGTGAGATGGCTTTCTTTTGGTCTTGATTGAAATCTGGCACATACACCAACTGTAAAGGATATGTCTCGTCTACTGGCTGTAAGGTAAAGTAGACTTCCAGTCATTCTTCTGTAGAGAGTTTGATCCACATCCTTGCCATCTTTGTCTTCATCTAATTTGATGTTAGTTCCGATTGGTCATACAATGGCTGCTGATTTCTCTATCCCAAACTTCTTGATTAATTCTCTTGTGTACTTGGTTTGGTGAATGAAAATCCTATTATCCATTTGCTTAACTTGTAGACCGAGAAAGTAATTCAGTTCTCCCATCATGCTTATTTGAAATTTACTCTTCATCAGACTTGCAAATTTCTCACAGAGTAGTTCATTTTCTTATCCAAAAATGATGTCATCAACATAGATTTGTATTAGGAGAGTGCTTTCTTCTACTTTCAATATGAATAGGGTTTTATCAATAGTTCCTTTTGTAAAACCACTATCCACCAAAAACTGAGACAGAGTTTCATACTAAGCACTTGGTGCTTGTTTCAGTCCATAAAGAGCTTTTCTCTGTTTAAATACTTTGTCGGCTCGGTCTTTAATTTCAAATCATGGGGGTTGCTGAACATAGACTTCTTCTTCAAGTATCCTATTCAAAAATGCACTTTTAACATCCATCTGGTACACTTTGAATTTCTTGTCAGCTGCAAAGGCTAGAAATAGTCTGATTGCCTCTAACCTTGCAAATGGGGCATAAGTTTCATCAAAGTCTATCCCTTCAGCTTGCGAATAATCTTTTGCGACAAGTCTGGATTTATTTTTGACAATATTTCCATCTTCATCAAGCTTGTTTCTGAAAACCCATTTAGTTCCGATTATGTTGACATGATCTGGCTTTTCTACTAAATCACAAACATGATTTCTCTCAAATTCGTTGAGTTCTTCTTGCATAACCAAAATCCAATCTGGGTCGTTAGTGTCTTCTTCAATTTCTTTAGGTTCAGACTGAGATAGAAAGCAAGCTATCATAGCATCTAGCTGATGTCTTGTCCGAACACCTGCTTGGGAAACACCTATCACTAGGGGTTGCATCAAAGGGTCTTCATTTTGTTGAACTGTTTCTTCTTGAGCTTGATCATTTTCAGTTGGATCAGTTACTTCTTGTTGTTGTTCAATTGCAGATTCTGTTACTAGCAAATGAGGCTGATCCTGATCTGTAGAATCTGAAATCCTTAATCTTCCAATATCAATGAAAACTGATTCTGGAGTCTTGTCTGACTGAGGCTGACAATCTAGTTCTTCCATGTCTTCAATTGTGTCTCCAGTAAATTTTGGTTCATAAAAAACCACATGTATTGATTCTTCATCCTTGTCTTCAATTGTTCTTCAAGTATCCTATTCAATAATGCACTTTTAACATCCATCTGGTACACTTTGAATTTCTTGTGAGCTGCAAAGGCTAGAAATAGTCTGATTGCCTCTAACCTTGCAACTGGGGCATAAGTTTCATCAAAGTCTATCCCTTCAGCTTGTGAATAACCTTTTGCTACAAGTCTGGCTTTATTTCTGACAATATTTCCATCTTCATCAAGCTTGTTTCTGAAAACCCATTTAGTTCCGATTATGTTGGCATGATCTGGCTTTTCTACTAAATCCCAAACATGATTTCTCTCAAATTCGTTGAGTTCTTCTTGCATAGCCAAAATCCAATCTGTATCATTAATGGCTTCTTCAATTTCTTTAGGATTGGACTGAGATAGAAAGCAAGCTGTCATTGCATCTAGCTGATGTCTTGTCCGAACACCTGCTTGGAAATCACCTATTACTTGTTCTTCAGGGTGATCTCTCATATATTGATGTACTGGGGGTTGCATCAAAGGGTCTTCATTTTGTTGAACTATTTCTTCTTGGGCTTGATCATTTTTAGTTGGATCAGTTACTTCTTGTTGTTGTTCAATTGCAAATTCTATTACTGGCAACTGAGGCTGATCCTGATCTGTAGAATCTGAAATCCTTAATCTTCTAATATCAATGAAAACTGATTCTGGAGTCTTGTCTGACTGAGGCTGACAAACTGGTTCTTCCTTGTCTTCAATTGTGTCTCCAGTAAATTTTTGTTCATAAAAAACCACATGTATTGATTCTTCATGCTTGAGCGTTCATTTGTTTAACACTCTAAAAGCTTTACTGACACTTGAGTAACCTAGAAATATTCCTTCATCAACTTTGGGCTGAAAAGCCTTAAGCTGATCCTTTCCATTATTATGAATAAAGCACTAGCTTCCAAAGGCTTGAAAATATGAGACATTTGGTTGTCTTCCAATCCGAATCTAATAAGGTGTCTTTTCATGTCTCTTGTGCATAAGTGCTCGGTTTTGAGTATAGCAAGCTGGATTTACAGCTTCTGCCCAATATCTCTCTGGTAGTTTAGATTCACAAATCATTGTCCTTCCAGCTTCTTTGAGTGTTCTATTCCTTCTTTTAGCTACTCCATTCTGTTGAGGTGTTGCTGTTGCTGCAAGCTGGTGTAGAACTCCATTTTCTCCATAATACTCAATGATTATGTAGTTGAGAAATTATGTTCCTTTGTCCGATCTGATCTTGACTACTGTAACACTTTTCTGATTTTGGAGTCTCTTGAGAAGTTCTGTTTGTTGTTGCTTAGTTTCAATTTTCTTGGTCATGAAGATAACCCAAGTATATCTTGAAAAGTCATCAACCACTACCAAGGTGTATTTATTTCCACTAACACTGATTGGTGGGATTGGTCCAAATAAGTCCATATGCATCAGTTCGAAAACTCTGGTTGTTGAATGCTCACACTTAGTCTTGAAACTTGCTTTAGTTTGCTTTCCTTGCTGACATGCAACACACAAGCTGTCTTTATTGAATGTCATCTCTGGTAGTCCAATCACCAAGTTCTTATTGAGTAACAAGTTGATAGCATAAAAATTTAGGTGACTCACTTTCTTGTGCCACAACCAACTGATTTCTGACTTGGTGTGCACAATTAAACAGGTTTCTGAAACTGTTGTAGACCAATCTACAACGTACATGTTCTCTTCCCTTCTACCGGCAAGAACTACCTGGAAAGCTGTTTCATTGACGACAATACAGTACTCCTTATCAAAGGTAGCTTTGTATTCCATATAGCAAAATTGACTTGTGCTGAGTATATTATAGTGATGTCCTTCCACGTAAGATACATTCTTGATTGTGAGTCCATTTCTGAATAAATTTCCATAACCTTTTGTATAACCAGGTCTATCTTTACTTCCAAAATCGACTCTTGGTCCATCTTTAGCTATGAAATCAGTGAGACAGTCCTTGTTCTTTGTCATGTGTCTAGAGCAACCACTGTCGAAGTACCAAATGTCCTACAAAACAAATTAAAATGCTTTAGGTACCCAACTCTGTTTGGGTCCATGGTGGTCAGTTGTCAGTACAACTCAAGGCATATTTCCATAAGGTCTTCTCTGGAAATTGTTGCAGTTATTTTCATATACACTTCCATAATATCTTTTCCCGGATTGTGTCTCATTTATATGCTTTCTCAAATCTTCTGGTTGAAACTGATTTCCAAAATGTCTTCTATTATTAAAGGCAGAATAATAACCATCATTCCTTTTATACTGTGGTCTAGACTGACCTTTGTACTGAGACTTTTGCTGGGAACTGGGATAGGTCCTCTGCTATGTCTTGGACTGAAACATGTGATAATTTTTTGGTCTGGAATGATTGTTCTTATCAGTTTTAATACTTGGTTTAGTAAAATTCCAATCATCATCAGTGGGGTATAGTCTGCCTTTCCCCCTTGATGTGTGAATCTTTGTGTTGGACTTATTTTTAAGTTTTAGTGATGAGTGCCAGACTAGCTATTATAGAGCAAAGGCCAAAAGATGTCTAGATCAAATGTATAAGTTTATTAGAGATTGTTCTTGTTTAGGTTTGATCAAACAAGCACTGTAATAGGTCAGCTAACTTACATTAGCAGACTAGTCTAGATCAATAGGGTAGCTGAGTCAGTAGACTAATTAGAAACCTGCTGAAGACTGAAGGCTGAGGGCTCAAACTCAGTTGTTGAAGGCTAAGGGATCAAACATAGTATTTAAAGTCAAGGATATGGAATCAGAATTTAGGGAAGTCTGTGATGACCTAAACTGATTACATATACCTTGTGTACAAGGGCTAAGCTCCACAAGTTAAGTGGTGATTGGAACATAGTTATATGCAAAAAGGTGTAATCTAACTTCATAAATAAAAGTTAGATAAAAGACAGTTAGCTGAAGTGTTTTTAAACACAGCAAATTATGGATCACCTATCGATGTGTATATCAATGAGACTTATGTTCTCGTGGAACTGCGCAGACACATATTTCGATTTAATCAAAGGCTACATTGGAAGATTACAAAGAAAGGAACAGCTAACAACCTCTGATTTTGTCAAAAAAATCAATGGTTAAGATTGAAGGGACGTTGGAAAGATTCAGACCTTTATCCAATGGATACAAGTCAAAGGGTGGACAGACTAAAAACTGTCAAAAAGGAGTCTAACAGTGTCAGTCCTAGGAACAGTCAGAAAAAGCAAGTCAAGATGGAGACAAATCCAAAACGGCTATGTTTGAATTTCAAACATAAGTCACAAGGATTTCTACCAATAAATAGAGAACTCCTAACTCAGATACAAGTGATGATTTTTTATAAAAATTAAGGATCTGTCTTGAGCAATCATAATTAAATCGATCAAACACCCTGCTGACACTACTGAGCATAAAGCTACTTATCCAGTAAAATTCTTCAAGTGTAATCTGCATTCAAGCTACATCAAATTTACACACTTGAAGACCTCAAGCTGCTGAAAGCTGAATCACTTACTTGATTCAAACTTTCTTTTACAAGGAATCTACTGAGGATAGTGAAGCACATTAGTGTCAAGGACTGTTGTTTGTGGTGGAGCTGGTGAAGAGGCAATCCAACCCTTCAAGGACCAGTGGAAGACTTTGGAGCAGCAATCCTACCTGTTCCAAGTGTTCAGTTTGTGAAGGTATAGTTATTGGTGAAGGACAAGCAACTTAGGGATTTTTGTAACAACTACCTCAAGAATCTCTAGTGAATTACCTCCAACATCACCGGAGAAGAGTGGACTGATAGGATTACACCTGGAACCACTATAAAATCTGCCTACTTACTTTCTACATTTATATTCTGCATTTAGTTTTTCTATCACATCAATCTACTGAATCTAGCAACTGAATCACACACATACACTACTGAGTATCTAATACTTGGTATCATATTTAACAACAAGTAACAAGGCTTAATTTTTGATATATTTCCGCTGCACAAATTCAGTAAACTCAACAATCATGAGACTCACCGAGTGTCAACATATACCTTCAAGTATCGCAGTGTCACTTGAAGTTCTTTGAGTTTGTTAACTCCAAAAATTTTTAAGTGTTAAGTTTATTCACCCCCCCTCTAAACTTAACCAAAGCCTTTTCAATGGACCAACAATTGGTATTGGAGCAGTGCTTTTGTTATGAAGTAATCCTACTTGTTGTGCTTGTGTAAATACTTTGAAAACTTTTTCAAGTTTCTAATTTTCAAAGTTTTGCATCATGGATACCAACCAGTATGCTAGAACAATGTTGATTTGTTCTTTAGATCGTTTTGATGAGTATAAACGTCGTATGCAGGCTTATCTAGCTGCAACACATGATGAAATGATGGATGTGCTAACAGATGGACCACTGGAGATTACCAAGTTAGTAATAGTGGGAGATGAGACACAGTACATTCCAAAACCAAAAAGGGAATGGACTGCTGAAGATAGAAAAAGAGAAAATCTCAACAATATAGCTATTGATATCATATAATGAACTTTGGATAGCAATATGTATATGAAGGTGAAAGATTGCAAGACTGCAAAAGAACTTTGGGATAAGTTGCAATTAATCTGTGAAGGCACTGATGCAATCAAAAAGAACAAGATCAGTGTAGCAAAGAAAAAGTTTCAAGAGTTCAAAATGAAACCAAATGAAACCATTGATGAAATGGAGTCAAGATTCAATGCAATCATGGATGAACTCACCCTACTGGGTGTGAAGTACTCACAAGAAGAGATAAATTAAAAAATCTTGGAAGCATTACTTGCAAAAGATGTTTGGGAGATGAAGGTGACTACCATAGAATAAATGAGGAGTTTTCATGAAGAAGACACCTTCAAACTGTTTTCAGATCTTAAGGCCTATAAATTTAGCAAAAAGCTTGTGCCTGAGACTGAAAAGAAGAGCCAAAGACCACTGCATTGGCTGCTTCACATCAATAAGAAACATCAGGAGCTCAAGATGATCTACTGGATGAGATGCAAGAGCAGATTGCCCTACTGAGCAAGAAAATCAGGATGACGAAAACTGGAAAGGGTTCTCCAAGGAATTTCACAATGAAATTAAGTGAAAAGAAAAAGTATGAATCGAAGAATGATTATGATTACTTGTGCTATCATTGCAAGAAACCAGGATATTTCAAACCTAACGGTCCTGAACTAAAACAGAAGAAAGAACCTGATTATCTTTCCTTTAATTGCAAGAAGCCTGGACATTTCATACCTGATTGTCCAGACCTACTGAAGACCAAGAGCCAACAAAGAAGATCTGGCAAGAAAGCTATGGTTGCTGAAGATGAATCAGGATATGAAGTAGAATCAGAAAAAGGAAATGAATATGATGATACTACACTTGTTGCTGAGATTGAAGATTATGCTTTAATGGCAAATATAGATGAAACAGAGCAGGTATACAATTCTATATCTATTAACACTCCTGCTGTAAGTGATTGTGAATCAACTTGTGGTTCAAATCCTAAAAATTCTGGCAATGAAGAAACTTTGGATGCCATCCTTAATCAACTGAGGATAATACAATCTGGTTATGAGATTATGAAGGCTGAAAAGAAGATCTTCAATCAGAAGTTGAAAGATTAAATGCTGAATTAAGAGTTCTCAAAGGAAAGGAAAAAGAAGTTAGACAGAATCAACATAAACTCTTTGTACATTCCGTAGTCTCAAGTCTGTTTGAACCATCTTGTTCCTCCACTGCATTCAAATCTGGAAAGCCTTATGGTGATACAACAGGGCTTGGATTTGAAACTCAACAATCCAATAAGAGTAGATCCAGTAAGGTCACTGAACCTAGTACCAGAATTGGTCCTAAGTTTGTGCCTGCACAAAATCCAACTCCCAAAAGGGTTGATGAGGCAGTAAAGCCTACTGAGAAAGCTTCAAGGAAGCAAAATCAGAAGTCAAGGTAGTCAACAGCTCCTAATAAAAAGAATAAATCTAAAAATATGATCACAGCCTTCTAGACCTGGCTGATAGCGGACTGCCTTCAAGTCTGTTTGGACCACAAAAAGGGAAAAACCAGAAATATTCCAATGATAAGAATCCTAAATCCAAGAATTCTAATCATTCAAGTGATACTTATCTCAGGGGGAAAGGTAGATTATTCCCTACTGATGATGATTGTAATATTCCTGCACCTACTGCTAGAAACAATAGATATAACCATACTGCTAGGGTAAAACCTAAGCAATGGAATCAGCAGAAGGCTCATCTGAGGACTTATATAAGACCTCAGTAGGGACCTCAGCAGACTCCATATTATAGGCTGTTCCTAACAGACAACAAATCTATGGTTATCCTAGTGCTTCTAACAAAAGAAATCACTTTAAACAGCACTATATTCCAAAAGGACAGAAAGCATATGTGAATCCTACACAACCAATTGTTAGACCTTATGGATGTGTAGAATACATGTATGAACCAAAGTATGATACCTTTCAGAGAAGACCTTATGGAAACTGGCCAAGGGTCATGCTTACCACTGACCATTATGGACCCAAACAGGTTTGGGTACCTAAAATGCACTAACTTTGTTTTGTAGGGTGTCTGGTACTTTGACAGTGGATGTTCCAGACATATGACAAAGAATAAACACTGTTTGTCAAATTTTGTGGCAAAGGATGGTCCAAGAGTGAACTTTGGCAACTAGAACACACCAGGATACACAAGAGGATATGGCACACTTGTGAGAAATGGATTAACAATCAGGAATGTTGCATATGTGGAAGGACCGGACTACAACCTCACCGAGCCTTTGGGCGCTTTTGTGACTTGGGATACAATGTCACTTTTGACAAAAACACATGTATTGTCATTAGTGAAAGATGTGATCAAGTTGTGCTAGCTGGAAGAAGACAACAAAACATGTATGTTGTGGATCGGTCTCATCATTGCTCGAAACATGCCTGATTGTGCATACCAAGTCAGAACTTAAATTGTTATGGCATAAGAAGTTGAATCATCTAAATTTTGATGATATCAATCAGTTGGTGAAGAAGAAACTGGTGATTGGTTTACCTGAGATCACATTCAAGAAGGATGCTATTTGTGATGCCTGTCAGCAAGGTAAACATACAAAACCAAGCTTCAAATCAAAGACTAAACAATCAACAAGAAGAGTTTTGGAGCTGATGCACATGGATCTATTTGGACCAGTTACACCAACAAGTGTAACAGGAAAGAAATACACCTTAGTGGTTGTGGATGATTATTCAAGATACACTTGGGTGATATTCATGAACAAGAAAAGTGAAACACTTCAAAAGATGCCTGAACTTTTGAAGAGATTGCAAAATGAGAAAAGTTTGACAGTAGTGAAGATCAGGTCAGACAAGGGTACTGAATTTTTCAATAAAGTTATAAGAGAATATTGTGAACAGAATGGTGTACTACATCAACTGGCTGCTGCTGGTACACCTTAGCAAAATAGGGTTGCTGAAAGAAGAAATAGAACTCTAAAAGAATCAGGAAGAACTATGATTTGTGAAGCATTGCTACATGAAAGATACTGGGCTGAAGCAGTTAATACAGCATGCTATACACAAAACAGAACAACAGTGAACAAGAAGCTGTTGAAGACACCTTATGAAGCAAACCTAATATATCTTATTTCCAACCATTTGGAAGCAAGTGTTTTATCTTGAATCATAAGGAACAATTGAAGACATTCCAACCAAAATCAGATGAAGGAATTTTCTTGGGATATTCTTCAGTTAGCAAGGCATTCAGGGTACTGAATAAACGGACACTGAAGCATGAGGAAACAATACCTGTTGTATTTGATGAACCCAAGTTCACTGGAATGGAAGATGAAGCTTCAGAACTTGCTGAGAATCAACAAGTCACTGATCCAGAATGTGTTGAAATTTTGGAAAGGTTTAATGACTTAAAATTTTCTGACACTGCCCCTGCTGAACACCCTGCTGGTAACACTACTGATGCAAAAACTGAGGCAATTCAAGGATCTGCTGAACCCCCTATTGAAGAAACAGCAGACCCTACTAAAGATGATGTTCCTGAGAATCAATCTAACCAGAATCCACAATGGTTAAGGGATCACCCTGCTGAACAAGTTATTGGCAACATACAACAAGGTGTGGGGACTAGAAGATAATTAGAAGCAATGTTTACTTGTTTTCTATCTCAAATTGAACCTAAAGTTATTGAAGAAGCAATATGAGAGCCATATTGGATAATTGCTATGCAAGAAGAGTTGCATGAATTTGAAAGAAATCAAGTTTGGACACTAATAGAAAGGCCTAGTCATGCAAATATAATTGGTACAAAATGGGTATACATAAAAAAAATTAGATGAATCTGGTACCATTTTGAGGAATAAGGCTAGACTACTACCAAAAGGATATTCTAAAGCAGAAGGAATATATTTTGATGAAACATATGCCCATGTTGCAAGATTGGAAGCAATAGGATTATTCTTGGCATATGCTGCTTATAAAAACTTCAAGGTATATCAGATGGATGTCAAGTGTGCATTTTGAATGGCATTCTGGAGAAGGAAGTCTATGTTCAGCAACCTCCTAGATTTGAAGTTAAAGATCAAGAAGATAAAGTGTATAGACTCAATAAAGCACTCTATGGATTGAAACAAGCACCAAGAGCCTGGTATGAAACTTTATCTCAATTCTTGGTAGACAATGGTTTTACCAAGGGTACCATAGACAAGACTCTTTTCAAAATCAATGAAGGAAAAAGCACCATGCTAGTACAAATTTATGTAGATGACATAATATTTGGTTCTGAAAATGATTTACTTTGTGAAAAGTTCTCAAATCTAATGAAAAGTAAATTCCAAATGAGTATGATGGGAGAAATGAACTACTTTTTGGGATTGCAAGTCAAGCAAATGAAAGATGGAATCTTCATTCATCAAACCAAGTATACCAAGGAGCTACTGAAGAAATTTGGTATGGAAAATAACAACAAAGTATCAACTCCTATGAGTACAAACATTAGATTGGATGAAGACAAAGATGGAAAAGATGTTGATTAGACCTTATACAGAAGGATGATAGGCAGTCTGTTGTACCTCACTGCCAGCAGACCTGATATATCCTTTGCTGTAGGTGTTTGTGCAAGATTTCAATCAAAACCTAAAGAAAGTCATTTAGCTACAGTAAAAAGAGTTCTCAAGTATCTAAAAGAGACTTTGGGAGTAGGGATATGGTATTCAAAAGATGGAAGTTTCAAGGTTATATCCTACTCAGATTCTGATTATGCTGGATGCAAGATTGATAGAAAAAGCACCACAGGAACCTGTCAATTAATGGGAAATAGACTGGTCTCCTGGTTTAGCAAGAAACAGAATTCTATATCAACTTCCACTGCTGAAGCTGAATATATTGCTGCTAGAAGTTGTTGTGCACAAATAATGTGGTTAAGACAACAGTTAAGGGATTATGGAATTGAAGAAAGAGAAATTCATATAATGTGTGACAACACAAGTGCAATTGCAATCACAGAAAATCCTGTTTTGCACTCAAGAACCAAGCATATTGATGTGAGACATCACTTCATAAGAGATCATGTTGAAAAGTAGGATGTGGTGGTTCTGTATATGACCACTGAAGATCAACTTGCGGATATTTTCACTAAACCACTAGATAGTGAAAGATTTGCTAAACTAAGGACTGAACTTGGAATTATAAAAGTTGACTGATATATCTTTAATCAGCAGTGAACTAGAATTCACCAAGGGGATTAGTCTTTGCTATGTTGGGTGAGCTCACTTAGCAGACTAGTCATTGGTATCAACAATTCCATACACTTATTTGTGTTTGGACAGTTGAGCAAATGAAGTTTCCAAGGGGATTGGTCTTTGTCCTGTTGGGTGAGCTCACTTGACAGATCAATCATTGGTATTAAACTTCATCTTGTATTATCAATTGAACAAAACAAGGAGGAATAGAAGATCAGCATAGTAACCCTATCAGCAGGCTACTGAGGCATATTGGTCAGCAGGCTGCTGATGGAAATTTTATACATTCAAACTTACAAAAGTCAAAAAGCAAATGGCGGGATATTTATTATATCATTGTAACCATAGTTACACGATCTGACGGTTACAAAACGTTATGAAAAAGTAATGGGCCATGTGTCAAGACAGCATTCACTCAGATTTAATTGTGGTTAATCCCACAATACGTGCTCTGACAGTTACAACTACCCTCTGTCTATATATACAGACCAATACACAGAGGATACATATAACTCTCGAATCGCTTTTTCTCTGCAAATTTCTTGTGTGAACACAGATTTGAAAGCTCTCTTCTTCATCTCATTCACTCAAAATGGCAAACAAAGATAATGTTCATATTGGCACCAGTCAAAGTGTAAGAGGCTATGTGACTGACTGTCACTCTACTGAACTGGCCCTTAATATAGGAAGAAGAATCAGATGGTATGCTGGTTTGGAGAACATTATCAATAGAAGACTGGAAAGGATTTCTTATATCAATGTTTTGGAGTTCTAGAAGAACATTGTTATACATGAAGGTAAAGAGGCTTTCTCTACAACTGTTAATGGAAGAGAAATTGAAATTTCCTCAGACCTACTGGGAGAGCTATTTCATTTTGCACCTAGAAATAATGACCCCACCAATCCAGAGGCAATGAATCTACCAAGGATGTAGTTTGTGGATGCAATATAGTCAAATAAGAAAATTGCATCAAATCTTGGCATTAATGTGAAGTATATTGGTTATGAGTATAACCTGCTGAGCAAATTGGTTACCAAGACCATTTTGAGATTCTTTGGGAGTCTAGACACACTGTCTGGACCTAAAATAGATATGTTGATCATCATCTGCAGAAGTATGAAGTTTGATTGGGCTGGATTCTTTATACACTACATAAAGAAGGTGTTTTTTTGAAGATAGAGATGGTATAAGGAAGTCCAAGGTCAAGCTCTTAGGTCTACTGGTTCAGACCTTGTTGAATCATTTTCAGATACCTGATATTTCATCTGAAAAGATTAACCATTCCAGATACAAGCCGGAAGTTGCTACTCATATTCCTGGCTTGGATGATGATGAAGATGTGGATGCTGAGGCTACACAAAGTGATGATAATGGTGGAGATGATGTTGCTGGTGGTGAGCAGATTAAGGATGTTGCTAAGTCTGCTGCACCCAAGAAGTCTGTTGAGAAGAGAAAGGCTGCTGATACAAGAAAAATAACAAAAATGTTAAAGCCTATGAACACTAGAAAGCAAACAGCAGAGACTGATGAGTCTGCTGAGGGTCCAGCTGAAATTGAGGTTATTGACCCTGCTGTAGTTGCAAAGAAGAAGACTATTGCTGAAATCTTAATGGAGCAACAGAAGAAAGCCAGTAGAAAGAGGAAATCTGTTGAATCTAAATCAGAGCAACTTTCCATAAGAATGAAAGAGATTGCCAAGAAAAAGAAACATGCAAAGGGAAAGAATTAAGGACTCTGGAGGCTCAAAGGGAAGATGAAGAAGCAGAGGCTATTGAGGCTGAACCCTTAACAATTATTAAGCCTACTGAGATAGTAGAGGTTGTTGTTGAGCAACCTACTAGAGAATCACAGCAGGATGCCGCACCTGAGCCTGTTGTAGAAGTTGTTGTTTCCTCTCCTACAAAGGCTGTTAAGCCTACTGAAGCTGCACAGGTTGTTGTTGAGCAACTTATTGAAGAACCACAGCAGACTACTGAGTCTGTACCTGCTGTGGAAGTTGAAAAGTCAGTACAAGACCCTACAAGTTTTGCAAGAAGTCAGGGGGAAGTGCAATCTGTTGCTAACCCTGCTGATTAGCATGTTAGTCAGGGGGAACCCAGTGTGGAATAGATGGAGGTAGTAGGTGCAAATATACAACCTGAGCAACCTACTGACCTAGAGGCATCTGTTGAAGAAACTATGACTTGGCTGGTTGAGACCTTAGGAGGTCAGCAGAGTGGACAGACAACTCCTAGAAAGCCAACCATGCCCTTTGAAAGGAAAGAGAAAAAGAAGAAAGAAGGGTATGTTGATCCAAAGCTCCAGCTGGTAGCTAATTACATTCAGTGGAAGTTTGGTTTTTATAAAAGACAAAAGCCAGCTGCAGAACCAATGACAGATTTTGAGGATTGGGCTTTTGAGAAATTAGGAGTGGAGAATCTGCTGGATTTGGTTGATACCTCTATGTTGGAAGCAAGATTGATAGATCTCCTTGATCAACAAAAGAAAAAAGAGGGTATCAAGTTCAGAGATCCTAGAGATGAATCAGATAGTGATGATTCATCATCTGACTCTGGTGATGATTATCCTTCTGATCCAGGAGGATTCAGTGGGACTGCTTTATTAAATGAACCAAGTGTACAACAGTCCACTGATATTGGTACGTCTGCTGAGGGCCAGCAGACTGGACAAATGGATGAGGATGTGGAAAATCTCACCATAGATGGTCTGGAGGCCTTATTAAATGATGGGATAAATTCTGGAGGCAACAGACTGGTTGGTGTTTCAGATGCTTTATTTGTTGAAGAACTTGCTAAGCATACTGATGATCAGCAGACTGTAGATCTGGAATAGGAAGTTCAGGCTGCTGAGACTCAGACAGCACCTGAACAAAGGTTGGAACATGAGGTACCGGTTGCTGAGTCTAAAACAGCACCTGGACAACGGTTGGAACTATCTTTGGGTTTGGAGGAAACCCCTGTTGTTGTTGTTGAGCAGTTTCAGTAGTGGAGCCTCACGGAGACAAGACCACTTTGTAGGTAAAGATGGTCGCCAGATCTTTATTGATGAGGATGAGCAGCTGGTGGACTATGACTACAGTGATGAGGAGTTTCAAGTGCCTGAGGAAGAACCTATTAAGGATGAACCTCAACAGGCATTTGTACCAGTTTTTGAAGAGCCTGCTCTTGATCCTATTCTGGAGGAACTCCAAGGACCTAACCCTGCTAGAAGGGATATGAGCTTTGCCATGGTTGTCAGCAGACAAAGGGCAGAATACAATGTAGAAGAGCCTGCTGATGAAGCTGCTGGACATATGGCTGGTGGAATACCAGTAGAGGTTTTGGATGAGTTGAGGAGTGTTAGAAATGACATCACAAGGTTAAGAACTCAACTGGACAGGCAAGAGCAGAGGTTTGAAGACTTGGTGAATTTAGTGGAGAATAGAGGAAGAACCACTGAAACTGTTGCTTCCAATATTACCTCCACCCATTATGCTCTTGCTGACCTTGCTCTGGATGTAAAGGGGATCAGACAAGGAAACACAATGAAGGAGAAGTTTCTGAAAGATCAATTTGAAGTCATTGACCAAAAACATGATAAGCTTGCTGAGACACCTAAGTCTGCTGTGGCTGAATCTACTGGAACACTACAACTTGTTGTACTAGATCCTAAAATTACTGAGAGAATAACTCTACTGGAGCAAACAATGCAAGGAAGGATCACAGCTGTTGACACTAGGACTAAAATTATGGAGGGTCAACTGAACAACCTAGTGCTCACATAGGAGAGTGTACATGGCCTGCTATCCCGTTTTGTTGATGATGTCAATAAGGGGGAAGAGAGCCAAAAAGCAGTAGCAAAAGAGGCTACTAGAATATTTGCTAAGAAAAGATGGGAAGATGACACCAATGCTTTTAGGGAGCCTGCACCTGGTAGACTTCCACTTACTGATGATCTTCTCAGAGAATACAAGAAGGTCTACAACAGCAAAAGAAGACCCTACCATGATAAAGGTTTCCATGAGGGACTTAATTCCTTTCTGGGACTTAAGTTTTGGGAAACAAGGGTTAAAGCCTTGAGTGCTGCACATAGAGGTGGAAGAGGTGGTAGAGGTGAAAGGAGTTTACCTACCACCAATGCAAATGAGTCACTGAATGAATTTAAGGAAGTTTACATGTCTTTAGGCTTCAGAGTACATCAGATCAATCTCACTCTTCCTGAAGCATGGAAATGGTGGAAAGAAGTGAATCCTCACATTGATTTCTCTCTTATTGAAAATGAGTGGATGAGAGAAATGATCAGAGAGATAAGAGTTTTTCAAGAGCAAGTGGAGAAAGCAAGGGAAGAAAGAGAAAGAAGGCAATAGATCAGCATACTTACAATTGCTTTACTTTTTGCTAAATCCAGCTTGTAACACTTTTGAACATCTGATTATAATGAGAATTGACTAAGTTTGTTCTGTTTTTGTTTTTAATCTTTTTGGTTTGCTGTTAGGAGGGTATTGGCATCATCACCAAAAAGGGGGAAATTGTTGGACTTATTTTTAAGTTTTAGTGATGAGTGCCATACTAGCTGTTATAGAGAAAATGTATAAGTTTATTAGAGTTTGATCTTGTATAGGTTTGATCAAACAAGCATTGTAATAGGTCAGCTGACTTACATCAGCAGACTAGTCTAGATCAGTAGGGTAGCTGAGTCAGTAGACTAATCAGGAACCTGCTGAAGACTGAAGGCTGAGGGCTCAAATTCAGTTGTTGAAGGCTAAGGGATCAAACTTAGTATTTAAAGTCAAGGATATAGAATCAGAATTTAGGGGAGTCTGTGATGACCTAAACTGATTACATATACCTTGTGTACAAGGTCTAAGTTCCACAAGTTAAGTGGTCATTGGAACTTAGTTATGTGCAAAAAGGTGTAATCTAACTTCATAAATAATGGATCAGCTTACTGAAGTGTTTTTAAACATAGCAAATTATGGATCAGCTTACTGATGTGTATATCAGCAGACTTATGTTCTCAGGAACCTGCTGGACACATATTTCGATTTAATCAAAGGCAACATTGGAAGATTACAAAGAAAGGGACAGCTAACAACCTCTTATTTTGTCAAACAAATCAATGGTTAAGATTAAAGGGACGTTGGAAAGATTCAGACCTTTATCCAATAGATACAAGTCAAAGGGTGGACAGACTGAAAACTGTCAAAAATGAGTCTGACAGTGTCAGTGCTAGGAATAGTCAGAAAAAGAAAGTCAAGATAAAGACAAATCCAAAATCGCTATGTTTGAATTTCAAACATAAGTCACAAGGATTTCTACCTATAAATAGAGGAATCCTAACTCAGATACAAGTGATGATTTTTTATGAAAATTGAGGATCTGTATTGAGCAATCAGAATTAAATCGATCAAACACCCTGCTGACCCTACTGAGCATAAAGCTACTGATCCAGTAAATTTCTTCAAGTGTAATTTGCATTCAAGCTACATCAAGTTTACACACTTGAAGACCTCAAGCTGCTGAAAGCTGAATCACTTACTTGATTCAAGCTTTGTTTTACAAGGAATCTTCTGAGGACAGTGAAGCACATTTGTGTCAAGGACTGTTGTTTGTGGTGGAGCTTCTGAATAGGCATTCCTACCCTTCAAGGACCAGTGGAAGACTTTAGAGCAGCAATCCTACATGTTCCAAGTGTTCAGTTTGTGAAGCTATAGTTATTGGTGAAAGACATGCAATTTAGGGATTTTTGTAATAGCTACCTCAAGAATCTCTAGTGAATTACCTCCAATATCACATGAGAAGAGTGGACTGACAGGATTACACCACCTGGAACCACTATAAAATCTGCCTACTTACTTTCTGCATTTATATTCTGCTTTTAGTTTATCTAGAACATCAATCAACTGAATCTAGCAACTGAATCACACACAAACACTACTGAGTATCTAATACTTGGTATCATATTTAACAACAAGTAATAAGGCTTAATTTTTGATATATTTCTGCTGCACAAATTCAGTAAACTCAACGATCGGCGAGACTCTTTGAGTGTCGTGAGTCTTGAAGTATCGTGAGTTTCTTTGAAGTTCTTTGAGTTTTTAACTCCATAAAGTTTTAAGTGTTAAGTTTATTCACCCCCCCTCTAAACATAACCAAAGACTTTTCAAGGGACCAACACTTTGAATGATTGACATTCATAGATTTACTCTGATTATTATTTCTCTGGTTCTTGACTTGATCAGTTTTTGTAGATCTTGCAGTTGATGTACCATTTCTGTTTCCTTGAGGTACAGCTGATCTAACTTTTGATTAACCTTTGTTGGTAGGTGCAGCAAACTTCTTAGAAAATTGAGTTGTCTTATGTGAGGCTGACTTTACTGGTTTAGAAATTTTCTTAGTCTGTGGAAGTTGCTCAGCCACAAACTTAAAACCTGTTTTGATATTAGGTTCAGCAGCTTTGCTAGTTCCTTCCTTAGAAGAATGTTGTGTATCAAATCCTAAGCCAGTTCTGTCTCCATACGGCTTACCCGATTTGAATCCAGTAGCTGAACTTGATTGAGCAAAAGATTCAGTTGCTGCTGCTCATGCCATAGGCTGATACTGATTCTTTCCTTTATCAGTTCTAGTCAATTTCATCATGTTTAGTTCAGACTTTAATCTTTCAACCGTTGTTAATGTTCTGACACTTGAGCTATGACCATATGGATATTATTACAATGATAGGATTCTATTTACACGGTAACCGTTTCACATGAAAGGTATTAGTCAATGCACTTGACTCTTCCGATGATTGGGGTTCATGATGTGTTGCTAGACGCTTAATTATCAAGATAATTAAGTGTGAAGGGCTTTTTCGTAAATGTACTTAATACTTACGGCCAATATATTCAGAAGCCTACCGGGCCACACACGTATGAACTTCTATCCTGAATTAAAATGTTGCTATTGTGTTACCCAAAAAGGAATTATTTCTTTCGAATATAAAATGTAATAGTGTTAAATTAATATCATGGTATTTTATTTATTATGAATAATTAATAATACAACATGTGTTAATTATATTGATTAATTAAAAGCCTATGTTGCCTCTTTTTGTCATCTAGGGGCGCCACTTTTATGTGTATAAGATACATATATATTATGCAATTTAATTAATGGAAAAATATATTAATTTAAAGGATAAATCAATCAAGGATATTTACTTTCCATAATTTCTAATTTGTATTTAGGAAAAATGTTTTCTTTCTCCCTACACCACTCAAGTGTCTTTCCAATGCATTCTTGAATGCTTGGGGAGCCACCTTCACCTATTCAAGGGAAGGGGTGCAAGCCCTTTTGTATTACAAGTACAAGAGAAATAATTCAGTAGAAAATAATTGAGAGCTTTTCTTGGGAGTTTGGAAGGAAGAAAAGTTCGGTCTAGCAACCAAGTTTTTCCAATAGCAATCCTAGTGCGGATTCTGGAGGAGGTTCGTGTGAATCAATGGTAGAGGCCTCACTTGGGCGGCTCCGTGCACAAGTACACCATAGACAAAGCATCGATCTTTTACTAGATCAATTCCGGTATGAATTCTTGTCTACTTCTATCTTTGTTTATTGTTTAAACGAAGTCGGTCTTGGGAAAAGAAAATAAAAAGTTTTAAATACCGCTACGTACATGTATCTTCCTAACATTTTCCTCCCGATGAGGTGATCATATAGTAGTGATTGAATGTGATATTGAAGCATGTGTAGAATATATGTCCCTCCTCTGGATTTCGCGTTTCGTAATGGTAAAAATGAATATCCGAAAGAGCCATCTGATAAGAAATGTTATATTTACAAAGGTCTTTGCAAAGCGGAAGTAAGTGTTAATTCGAGTGATTATAATATTCAATTTTGAAGATAGATTTGTTGATGTCTTGACACTCAAGTAACGATGGTATGATATTGCGAACCGATTGATGTTGTAAAATCAGTGGGTGAATGCGGAAGGATTCAAGTTACACAGAAATTGTTTCAAATGAAAAGTTGTAGTGTGTTGCACTTGACTCTATCAAATTTATATGGGAGTCACAATACATTTCAAGATGTCAATCACTTTCCTTATATTGCGTACGTGGTTGGATTCGAGTAACACGGTAATCGTTTTAGATAAAGGTTGTAGTGTGTAGCAGTTGACTCTATCAACAATATTTGGGAGTCAGTATACATTTATAGATGTCAATCACGATCCTTAAATACGAGATGATAGTTTGTGAATACATTTTACATTGACAGTTGCGGCCCTTCATCGGGCCCCTTCCCATATCACCATAAAAAAATCTCAGTCATGGCCTCATCGGACCGAACAACATCTAAATTTTTAGTGGAAGACGGGTCCATAAGGTTTGGGATGTCCACGACGAGAGCAATCATGCCCGCTTTGTCATCAAACCTTTGCTTCTTAGCCCTCGAGGCATTAAGGTCAATCTCTTGCTCCGAACTGTCAGCCAAATCTACCACGTCTGCAGCCTGATTCGCCTCTTGAGCTGGCTCCTATATCCGAATGCCGACTGATGTGCCGTGGTGCAATCACGAACTACTAGCAATAGTACTAGGTCTATCGCCGTATAGTGAGCTGCGTAGCGAGGGTGTCGAATCCATTGAGACTATTAAGATGCGCTTAATCAATTTCGAGAACATAGAAGTAGTCAATGACCAACTAGGGAATAGTGAAGCAATAATGGTAGCAATAATCACGCAAGAGCAAACACAATTATACTTCTATAAGTTTTATCAAGATTAGTTCTAACAACGAGTGATTAGTTATTTTCCCCCCATATCAGGCATCAATCATCCCCGTTGGTAAATTTTAATTCATTGTCAGCTGCAGGTGCTATTCCATAATGTTACGCTACTTTCATTGAAAGGAAAGTATGTCCCTATGTGCAATTAACCTCCTTTGTTGGTTGTATTAATTCACTTGAAATAAGAATTATGACTAGATGGCTAAAGACCGAAGACCTACCTAAGCAGCTATCGTGGATTGACTAGCATGTTCCTAAGGATCAATCAAGACTATGTCCGAACTAACACTTCACTTTATCGTCCATGTTAATTTATGATGACATGCAAGTAGTTGATCAGGATAAAAACATGTAAATTAAATCTGTCGATCAGATGTAGCTGGCGTCGATTATCATGAAACATGATTTACTAGGTATCCTGCAGTTGCAATAAAGACCGTCGAACATGCGGGAGATCGCAACCTCTATTTCATGATTTCTTCACCAACAATTCAGACCTATACACATATGGGGTGAAAGAAACTAACTACTACATAGAAGAACTAATATAAACAATTAAACCATGCTAATCACAATAACAGAAAGACAGATCAAAATCTAGAAAGCTGGAAAATCATACCCACGAAGACAAGTGCAGATCCTCAGTAGATTTCTCCCTAGGTGGCGAATCCATCGGATCCGTGACTAGAACTCAAAGAAAATAAAAGAACAGATAACTTTTATTGAATATAATGTATTTTTCATTTGGAAAGTTCTACACTAAATTTGAGGTCTGATGCCTTTTATTTATAGTACTAAACCCGACTTAGTTGAATATACAAACTACCCCTCATCGAAGAAAATGCGTTTCCTGAAGCTTCTGTTACTTTCACGACGGCGGAGGCTCCTCATGCAACTGCGGGGGTATTTTCTTCGTTTTCTTCTCTGCCGACTTTACTGAAGGTTCTGGAAAACCCAAGGCCTAATTCTTTTGTCCAGTCCACTCCATAATCCGTCCAAGCACTTGGCCCAAATCACGTTGCCTGAAAATAGTCAAATAATACAAGAAATAATATCGAATCAGGGAATATAAACGCTAAATGCAAATCACTTGACTCTTGAACCCGACATACGACATTCACTATAAATGGTTCATATAAACAGTCGAATACAACTACTTTTAGCTTAGAATGGGTGAAATGTTGATGCCGTAAGGTGTATAATTTTGAGTGTCATCAACTACCCCCACTAGCCTTGTACTTTCCCTCGAGCAGAGTATCAAGGCGGAATGTACCTCCAAGAGTAATCCCTAGTAATTACCACACATTCACTAACGATTTCTTGCAGAACATGCATTACGCGACAATCCATAAGTTTCTCATTAATCAGCATTTACCGATGCATCAATGTGTCTTGTGATAAATCTTTCGTGATAATGAATCTATGAATAGATTCAAGTTATAGAGACCCCACAATCTTAACATACCAGTGCCATACTCGCTCTTCTTTTCTTTCAGACTGAGGTGGGCAACATGAAACCTTAATATGGAAGGGCAGACTTGGGGACCGATTACTACTCAAAGGTCCAAGTTTGTTTTTATTTTTTATGCGAGGATCATGCATCTTATGCTCCGAGTTTTCTCCCCTCACTGCCATTATGCTTTTCGCATTTTTGATTTTTTTTCTCTTTTTAGCAGATTTCTCTTTTTTTTCATTCTCATTCTCTCACAAGCCCGTTGTATCCCGTTTTACCATTTGTGGCATCATGATTTCTACCATCATCATACAACAATTAGTTAAAGTATATCCACCGACAAGTATGATTCCCTGTCTAGGATAA
The DNA here is from genome assembly GCA_026214975.1 of Gentiana macrophylla. Lineage (NCBI taxonomy): Eukaryota > Viridiplantae > Streptophyta > Magnoliopsida > Gentianales > Gentianaceae > Gentiana > Gentiana macrophylla. Next base: position 56,427,251 of record CM047807.1, on the reverse strand, counting down.
CTCTTAATCTCATCATAATATTTCTCACTCAGATTATGAGCTCAAAAATTGAATGCAAATGGAATAATATCAATTAATAAGTCACTACTTCATGCAACACAACACATGCTTACTATTCCATGCTAAATTGTATGTGCTATAATCTACTTCAAATCATTCTTTGGCTCATTTTCTATGAATTCCTTACTGGAGGCGTTCAGTAGGCAAGCTAGAATAGTGTAAATTTTCAAAATTTTGCCCCTTTTCAATTACAAGCTAAGACCGCCTACTACCCCCCACTAGAATAGACATTGTCTCCAATAACTATAAAAATGGAAAAGAGAGAAGGTACTTAGCTCTAGAATTGGTTGTCCGAGCGTCAAAGTGAATCATGGAATGCGACTGTCGTCAATCAGTTCCTAGTTGATCCATTATCTTGTATCACAAATACTCAAAAAAGCTTTGAGTAACATGCAAAGGTCAATAGTAAAATAAGGCGGCGGTAATTGAACATACACAAGGGATGCACAAAAACAATTTAGGCCACTTTATTCTTTATTGACCGTTGCAAGACATTAAAACTTTTACGAGGGTATCACATGAGAATCGTGAAGGAAAAGACAACATAAAGCTAGATTCAAATGACCAAAGATGTATGTGATGAGAAAAACCTTCTCAGTCATCATGCTACTTTATTGACTCAATAATTTGAAATAAACAAAATCAATAAATAAGGGTCTATCAGAAATAGTTTTGAGTTTATAGTCGCCAACACGACTGTTCCAATAGAGCTCCAACATAAATACTTCAAATTCGACATCGTACTCACGCTCTAGGTAATGCTTCAGTCTATGGCCGTTCACTATGTAAGTCCTTCCAGAGTGTTCGTCCTTTACTTTACACGCATCTGAGTTGAAGACTTTTGTGATGACGTATGGTCCGAACCATCTAGATTTCAATTTTCCAGGAAAGAGACGTAGACGTGAATTGTATAACACCACCTTATCTCCAAATTGAAAGGCATGTTTCAGAATCCTCTGATCATGTTGGCGCTTCGTTCTTTGCTCATAGATCTTCGCATTCTCATATGATTTTAATCTGAACTATTCTAATTTGTTTAACTCCAACAATCTCCTTGCTCTGGCTAAACATTTGTCCATATTTAAGAACCGAGTAGCCTACAGGGCACGATGCTCTAGTTCAACCAGTAAATGACATGTTTTCCCAAACACTATCATATATGGTGAAATCTCATTCCACTTCAAAAGGTTGCCAGTCATTTGACATGAATGGCGGGCTCTATTAAACTCATAAGCAGATTTGAATATGGTTGGCCAGTCTAATCCACTCTGCAGTACCTTTGCTACTGTCTTATTTGGCCCATAATGGCCTCCAACTTCTCTTGAATGGAAGTAGCTCTGTATTGTTGGAATCTCATCATCATTAATACATCTCCCCAAAAAGTTATCGGGACACATCTTGTATAAATAACGATCATCCCAATTGTAATGTTTTAGCACTGTAAAGAACTTCTTCTTGTCAATGCCAGTGAATTCCGGTGGTAGGTATCTTCCCGCAAGATAATTTACAATGTTTGCAAACCAAGGCTATACCTTTCAAACTCTTGATGTACTCTTTCGGGGCTAAGATTCAACTGGAGCTACTACTAAGATGGGGAAGGGTTGTTCATCAGAAAAGTACTCCTCAACCTCAGTAGTCTGGTCTTCTTCCGACAGTGTTAATCTCGATAGGTAGTCAGCCATCTGGTTCTCAGACGCTTTATTATCTTTAATTTCTACATCAAAATCCTATAAGAGTATAGTTCATCTCAAAAATCTCGTCTTGGAGACTTGTTTAGTCAGAAGACACTTAGAAGCTGCATGGTCGGTAAAAACAGTGACTTTAGATCTTACAAGGTAAGATATAATATTTTCAAATTCGAATATCACAGCTAGGAGTTCTTTCTCTGTAGTCGCATAATTTGTTTGGGCACTATTATGGGTATGACTGGTGTAATAAATCAGTTTAAAGATTTTGTCCTCACGTTGGCCCAAAGCTACTCGAACTACCGTATCACTTGCGTCACACGTTAGCTCAAAGGGTTTATTCCAATCTAGGGCTACCAGAATTGGGGCAGTTATCAACAATTTCTTCAGTGTGTTGAATGCCTCCTTGAATTCTTCTCCATAGACAAAAAGTACGTCCTTCGCAAGCAATTCAGTCAATTGTCTAGAGATCTTGGAAAAGTCCTTGATAAACCTCCTATAGAATCCTATGTGTCGAAGAAAGGCTGGCAGTGTCTTTAGGTTTGTTGGAGGTGGTAACTTCTCTATGACCACGAATTTTGCCTTGTGCACTTCTATTAATTTCTTTGAAATCTTATGACCTAACACAATTCCTTCATTGACAAAAAAATGGCACTTTTCCCATTCAAGTACAAGGTTGGTCTCTTCACATCTTGTTAGAACTCTACTCAAGTTAACCAAGCATTCATCATCTCTATCTCCAAAAACTGAGAAATCACCCGTAAATATCTCCAGAAAATCCTCCACCATGTCCGCAAACAAAGACATCATGCACCTCTCCAATGTGGCTGGCGCATTACATAGTCTGAAAGGAATGCGATTATACGCAAATGTTCCATAGGCACATGTGAATGTATTTTTCTGACGGTCCTATATGGCAATGTGTATCTGGAAACAAGAGTATCCATCAAGAAAACAGTAAAAGGCATGACCGCTTGATCTCTCTAACATCTGGTCGATAAAAGGTAGGGAAAATGATGTTTTCGAGTTGCATCATTCAGCTTCCTGAAGTCATTGCACACTCGATGTCCAGTGATTAGTTTGATAGGGATCAGCTCATGAAACTTATTAGGTTGAATAGTGAATCCTCCATCCTTAGGCACCACATGAATCGAGCTCACCCACTCACTATCACCAATCGGGAATATGATTCCCATTTCCAAGATCTTTATTATCTCCTCCTTAACAATGTCCTTTAACTGAGGTGTAAACCTTCTTTGAGATTGAGCGAAAACTTTCATCTATGGATCTATAAAGATCATATGCATACATATAGATGGGCTTATCCCTCGAATATCCGCGATGGTCCACCCGAATTCTCCCTTATGCCCCCTTGGAACTATCAATAATTTCTCCTCCTCTAAAGGTGATAGTGATGCTGATATTATCAAGGGAGAGTACCATCTTGTAAGTATATGTACTTCAGGTGAGAGGGCAAAGGATTAAGCGTTAAGTTTTTTGGTGCCTCCTCCAACGATGACTATAGTAACTTGCCAGTCAACTGTAAATCAAAGAACTTGTGCAATTAATGTCAATGAAAGGGTCCTCCTATATCCATAGAAGATACATGTTCTACTTCTTGCATGCAACCTTCACTGCATCTAGACAATGTCTTTTCCTCACTTTCTTCATCTTCCTTTATCAGCAATGTCTCTGCTATTTCAGGATATATCACCACTTGATGTTGTAATTTAAAAATAGGCTCATCAATGTCATCCATCCTATAACATGCCTCTGCTTCATCTCATGCATACCCCATCATCTTCAAAATGTTAAAAAAACCACGATGTCATCATTCACTCTGAAAATTAATTCTCCTTTATGGACATCTATTAAAGTCCTACTAGTCGGACTTCATAGGATTAGTGGAATGTCACTATTGACCTCCATGTCTAGCACCACAAAGTCCGTTGGGAATACAAACTTGTCAACCTTAACAAGAAACGTCCTCTACAAATCCACACGGTTGCCACGTAGACCTATCAGAAAATTGGTGGGTTATCGATGTTTCATTAAACTACTTTATGCCCAACTTATGAAAAATGAATAGCGGCATCAGATTGAAACTCACTCCTAAATCACATAATGCTTTGTTTAGGCACACTCCCCTAATTGTACATAGTATGAGGAAGCTCCCATAATCTTTATGCATGGGTGGCAGTTTGCGTTGCAAAACCGCCGAGCATCCCTCATTTAGGCAAATAATCTCTTGGTCCAAAAACATCCTCTTGGTAGAGACTGATTCTTTAAGGAATTTCACGTACTCTGGCATTCCCGCCAGAGTATCTACCAAAGGTATGTTAACTTGCAGCTATTTAAACATTTTAATAAACTTTTTGTATCGAGCATCATCATGATTTGGTTTAGACTTCCTAGGGGGATAGGGTAAAGAAGTAGGATTAATAGTTATAGTTCATGAAAACTTACCTATTGCCTGCTACTGTGTTCCCTGATCGTCTAATGTATCTACAGATTCTCACAATTATAGGCTGGTGCTGCGCAGTTGTGGCTCCCATGTTACTTCTGACTCTGTTGCGTGCTACTTATTTCCTAACTCTAGTTCTTCTCTGATAACTGGTCCATGCAATTCTTTTCCACTTCTTGTCATAATAGCATTCACATCCTTCGGGTTTTTCTTTGTATTTCTTGGCAATCCTCCCAGAGGACGAGCTGACACTTGTCCGGCAATCTACCCCACTTGGTGCAACAGATTTTGCACTAATGCTCTTAATTGGTCAGTCTTGTATCATTTTTCTGAATGATTCTGCACTAAGATCGCTCATGGACTTTGTAAATTGATTAACACACTCGGTCACAGTTGAGCTCCTCTTGTCTATGGCTACTTCCCAACCACCGGACATGGTTGAATTAGGCAGAAAACCTCCACTTTTCTTTGCTCTCTCGCCACCAACAAGATTGATGTATCGGAAACCAGGGTGATCGTGAGAACCTGGGTGATATCCGCCCTCATATGGATTTCCTTGCCTTCCCAGATAATTTACGTCCTCAGTGTTGGATGTTTCAATTCCTTGGACCTTTTTTACTTTGGCGATGCGATCTTGTGAGCCGTCTATCTTTTCATTGATTACTAACAGCTGGTATATGATCTGTAGAGATGTTTCCTCTCCAAACACGCCTTTAGCTGATTTTACAATCTCAGTTTGATGTGTTCCCCATTGGCTTGTAAGTGCTATTTTTTCTAACATTTCTTCAGCTTCCTCTGGTGATAACAACGCGAAACACCGGTTGCTTGGTGCATAAACTCTCATTTGTTCACTCAGACTTAATCCGTGAAAGAAACTATGAATGCGTATGGGAAAAATGATATCATGGTGAGGGCATCTCCATTGTGCTTCCTTAATCGTTCCCAAGCTTCTTCAAAAGTTTCAGCCGGCTTTTGCATGAAGTTCATGATCTCCTGTCTTATTTGCAATGACTTTCCAGGTGGGAAATACTTGTTCATAAACTTCTGTAGTAGGTCTATCGAAGATTTGATAGATCCTGCTACTGGAGACAACAACCATATCTTTACCTTGTTTTTCTGTGTAAACTGAAACAACTTAAGCTTGATATTATCTTCACGTACTCATGCTGGTTTAACAGTGCTGACTATCTCTAAAAAGTTGGTGACATGTACACTTTGATCTTCATTTGGTACTTCATGGAATGTAGTGTATTTCATCACCATTTGTATAACATTTGGCTTCGGATGATAGACCTTTGCCGCATTCTCTGGTTGAACAATTGTTGGCACAAATTTCTCAATCATTGGCATGGCATAGCTTTGTAGAGTTCTTCTATTTGGTGCATTTTCTGCGCCTCTCTCGTTTTGTGCCATTGTTTCTTCAGGATCTTCCGGAGGTGGAATCACATCGTCTCTATCTTTTTCACTACCATTGTGCAAACTTACATCATCCGCCAGCCTTTCAGTCCTCTCTCGGGCCTCTTTTAGCTTCTGTATTGCAAACTTTTCAATCTCTGGTATGAATTGCTCGAGTTTAGCTGCTGAAATTCGTGTGGCATACTACACTACACAAAATGAAAATAAAAATTTAGTTACTTGCCTTGATGACTGTTACACTCGACTGGCAGACCCAGGAATGTACACTCGACTGGCAGACCCAGGAATGTACAGACTCTGACTACTGACGTGACTCTGACCGCACATAGACGATCATGTTAATATTCGGAAAGCTCGCAACTGCGGGAGCGTTGTTAAGGGTGAAATTTATGATTTATATGACGTTATTCCCGTAACAATATCCTTGGTATTTTAGTACTTTTTATAGAAAAGTGTTGGTTTTATCGAATTATTGAGTAAACGAGTTTTAAATGTGTTTAAATGCAAAATCGAGATATTTACGTGATTTTATCGGTGTTTTATGTTTATCCGTATGATGTTACATTTTGCATGTTTCTATCATGTTGTTAGGTACGTTTGCATGATGAGTAAGGAGCTTAAACGATGATCACATGAAGATGGAAGAGTTGAAAGATGTTTAAGTGAAGAATCATTGAAGAAACCGGAACCAGGCACTTCATGGGAATTTTGTCCACACTACTAGGCACTTTCAGGGAAAGTTGTCTTGATGAAAGTTGTAGATGATTGAAATAGCTTTCTAACGCATGTTGAATCACCTCATTCGGAGCCCTAGAAGTGAAGTTATGAGCAAAATACTGGAGCTGGGTCCTGGACGGGCGTCCGGATTAATTACGAGTTGAAATAATATTCATGGACGGGCGTCCATGATAATGAACGAGCGTCCGGAGCGGTACTGTAGCAACCGACTTGATTTTCTCTATATATAGCAGCGCATAATCAACCCTAAGACACACAAATTCGAACCCTAAACCCTTGGGGCTGCGTTTTTATACTTTTTCTTCCAGTTTTTATGCAAATTAGATTTAGATTTAGATAGGTAGTTTCTATGTTCTTGTTTTATCAATTTCAAGCTTTCGAGAGGATGCTAAGAGGCTAGACCTCTTTTGAACGAGCGGTGTGAAGCCTATCCGTCAACTATTCAGATTCGAATCGTGATTGTTTTGTGAGTTCTTTAATACAAGTTGTTTCTTTTATCAGGTTTACATTGTTTATTGCGAATTATATCGAAAGATGTTTGCTTTTGTGTTTGTTTTATGTGATGAAAATCATGTTAACTTTAGAACACCATGATAAAAGAGTATATCTTTAATCTATAAAACGAAAGTTAATAGGTTAGATTTCTAGGTTAGAAACGTTAGAGTTTCCACCTTTGTTTTGAAAAGCGTTAATCTTTAAATCGACAGATAAAGATTGATAGGAGAACCATCTAAGAAATTAGAGGTCGTACTTTAGATAAGGCGAATCACAACTTGATTAGAATCACGAAATAATCTGAATAGGATCTGAATGTTGATAGGATAGGTGGATCAACTGTTCGTTTGTTTGTTATAACTTGATTTAAATCTCTTGAAACTTGAGTTGTTTAGCTTTAGTTTACTTTTTCTGCACTTTAGTTTAGTTTAGTTTATCGCTTTCAATCTTTCCTAGCATTGGATTAATCTCCTCTGTCTAGTTACTTTTATGCAATATTCGTTTAGGTTAGTTTTCGTGACAATAATTAGTTAAAAACAAAAGCTAGGGTTCACAACAGTCTAGTTCCCCGTAAGATCGACCCGGCATTAGCCTCCATACTACGATCCTTGCACTTGAGGTTAACCGGTTTATTACTTGAGGCATGGAAGAAATTTAAGGCTCTTCTTCGTAAATGCCCCCACCATGGGTTAGACTTGCGAGGGCAAGTCAATACCTTTTTTCAAAGGGATTGACCGAGCTCACTAAGGGCATGGTCAATAGTTCATCATCAGTGGGCGTTTTGAGGAAAACGACTCAAGAGGGGTGGGCATTGTTCAAGACATTGCCAAATATAATTATGCCCCTCCTTTCAAGCTGTTCAGGCACCACCACCTCCTCCTAGGATCGAGGAGGTGAAAATGTAGAACGAGATTGCCATGCTGAAGCAGCAGCTGGCTACGCTTACCACGTCTCCAAATCCGAGTTATCAGACTCCTTCATTTTTACGAAACTCAAGTTCATGATCGCGAAAATTGTTCTCGACCGCCATATGGTTGGCGAGTGTCAATTCATGTCCCCCAATTCTTATCAAGTCAATGCTGTCCAGAATCATGGGTAGTACAATCCGATCACATGCCAGGTATGTGATGATGCGGGGCACACTGCTCGTTTCTGTCCTATGATCAGACAGAACGCAGAGATCAATGCCTTTAATGACCAGCCAAATCAGAGGTTTGGAAATCAATTCACTGGCCAAGGCAACTTTCAAAACCAGGGTTTCCGTCAAAATCAAAATTTCAATTTCAATCGAAACCCTAGTTTCAATCAGAACCCGAACTTGAATGCTCCCAATCTTAATCAAAGGTTCAATCAAAACTGGCCTAACTATTCAAATCCTTCATCTCAAAGTCAATCAAGCCACTTTCTCCTGAAAAGGTTCAAAACTCTCAAGGTCCATCTCACGTTGATGATCCGAAAGCTAGATTGGACTCTATCGAGAAGAGTCAAGGAGCATAACAATAACTTCCAGAGGAGCAAAATAATAATATCCAATTGTTGATGAATTCGATCAAGCACCTTGAGAAGCAAATGGATGACCAAAGAAGCTTCTAGACCATCGAGCGGATGCCCAACTTCACGGAGAGAAATCCCAAAGGTGGTCATGTAGCTCATAATGATTTGAATCTTGGCCAATGCACCGACTTGGTTCCTTCACCTCATATACGGTGGAGGAGAGGCCAAGGCAATGATTTAAGAAGTGGTACTCAACCGAGTGGTCCCCAACCGTGAAACCACTAGCCCCTCCTCGCCAAAGATAAGGCGGGAGGGGAAGTCAGCACCCACGCTCCCCTGCTCGCAAGGAAGTCCTCGGTGGTTTGTTCCCTGAGAAGTGAAACATTTGAGGATCCTCAGGTGGCTGATCCCCTGAGGAATGATGAGTTAAATGATAGTCAGGTGGCTGATCCCCTGACTAACAAAAAGAATGAAAAGACGGTTCGATGGAAAGATTTGGAAGACAAGGCCGTTAGTTCGCCCTCGAAGAAAGTATTTTCCGAGGAGGATTTGAAAAAGCTTCCCTTTCCACCTAGAAAGAGCAACATCCCATTGAGCGAAGATAAAAAGTACGAAAAGGTGCTTAATTTGTTGAAAAACACTCAGGTTAATCTTCCATTGTCAGATGTCTTGGTAGAGATGCCTAAGTACACCAAATTCATAAAGGATGTTGTTTCTTCGAAGAAGAAGTTAGTAGAAATGGATCAGGCAATTGGTGAGGATTGTTCAATGATCAATTATCCAGACTTACCAATCAAAAGAGGTGACCCCGGGAAATTCGTGCTCACATTGCAGATGGGAGGCCTAGTCTTTCCAAATTCTTTATGTGACCTAGGTGCATCCATAAGCTTGATGCCATTATCTATTTGCAAGCAGCTGGGTTTACAAAGTCTTCTAGAACCCACTACCATGAACTTGCAGTTCGTTGATAGATCTTCAAAGAAAGCCTCAGGAATCTTAAAGGACGTATTAGTTCAACTTGATAGGTTTACCTTTCCAGTTGACTGGTACGTCTTAGATATTGAGAAAAGTGAAAATGTCCCTTTGATTCTTGGAAGACCTTTTCTATCTACAGCTAGAGCCCTCATCGATTGTAATGGTGGGCATGTGACCATTCGAGTTGGTGACCAGGAGGTGAGCTATAGTGTTTCAAAATCTATCAATGTACCTTCTGGATCTCCAACCGGCTTTTCCGTTGATGAGACTTCTGATGATTTCGATGACTTTATGGATAAGCAAGTCATGGCTGTAGAGGCTGAATATGAGCGACTGATTGATAATCTGAATAATCATGGTGTGGTCAATCTAGACCAGTTAGCAGCTGATTTTGAGGATGAGCTAAGAGAAAGAAGCCTTGGCGAAGAGGGACCACTAAAGTAAGCTCAGCGATGTTGAGTTGAAGAGTGGTGATCTTAAATCAAGTCTAGAGGATCCTCCCGTAGATTTGGTACTGAAGCCGTTGCCTAAACATCTTAAGTATGTGTTTTTAAGAGAAGGTGACAAGCTTCCTTTGATCATCTCTCGCCAAGCTATCTCGTATAGAGGAGCTTAAATTGAAAACGTCTTGTGCAAAAATGAAAAAGCCTTTGGATGGTGGTGGGAGATATCCGAGGATATCTCCCGACATCTGTATGCACAAGATCAAGACGAGAGGAGGGTGCAAAACGAGTTAGACAGCCTCAGAGAAGGCTCAACCCTCACATGCAAGAAGTAGTCAAGAAGGAGATCATCAAACTTCTAGATATGGGTATCATATACGCCATTGCTGATAGTGAGTGGGTGTCCCCGACTCAGGTAGTCCCCAAAAAAGGGGGAATTACTATTGAGAAGAATGAGAAGGGAGAGGAGATAGCATTGAGGCTAGTTACAGGCTATAGAGTCTGTATTGACTACAGAAAACTCAATGAGGTCACAATGAAAGATCATTTCCCCCTTCCATTCATTGATCAAATGCTTGAGCGTCTAGCAGGGCACGCATTCTACTGCTTCTTGGATGGATATTCAGGATACTTCCAGATACCCATCGATCCTGTTGACCAAGAGAAGACCACTTTCACTTGCCCTTATGGTACATTCGCCTACAGGCGGAAGCCATTTGGTCTATGCAATGCCCCTGCTACCTTTCAGAGGTGTATGATGGCAATCTTTGACGGGCTAGTTGAAAAGTGCATGGAGATTTTTATGGATGATTTCTCGGTCTTTGGTCAATCCTTCGATGATTGCCTCAATAATCTTGATCAGGTGTTATCTAGATGTGTGGAAAAGAACTTAGTGCTTAATTGGGAAAAATGCCATTTCATGGTAGATGAAGGCATAGTCCTTGGCCACAAAGTGTCGACCAAAGGTATAGAAGTAGATAGGGCCAAGGTAGAAGCCATTGAGAAGATGAGTTATCCTAAGAATGTACGCCAAGTCGAGGTTTCTCGGACATGTCGGTTTCTATAGGAGATTCATCCAAGATTTTTCCAAAGTAGCCAAGCCCCTATCTACTCTCTCTCAAGGAAGACATTGAGTTCAATTTCGATGAAAACGCAAGCAAGCGTTTGAGGAGCTCAAGAATCGGTTAATATCCGCTCCAATTCTTTTATCGCGGATCGAACTTGCCCTTTGAGCTTATATGCGATGCATCCAACTATGTTGTTGGTGCGCTTTTAGAACAAATAATCGAAGGAAAGTTCCACCTATCTATTACGCCAGCCACACGTTGAATCCTTCGCAAGTTAACTATACGACTACCGAAAAGGAATTATTGGCCGTAGTGTTTGCTATGGACAAGTTCCATAGTTACTTGCTAGGTGCTCAAGTGGTCGTGTGGGATCATCATCACGCTTTCTGGCGGTATCGATGACTAAAAAGGATGCTAAACCGCGCTTACTGCGTTGGATACTGACCCTCCAAGAGTTTGACGTTCAAATTAAAGATAAAAAGGGCAGTGAAAACATAGTGGCGGATCATGTTTCTAGGGTGTTAAGTGAGGAAAAGGGTGATCCTGATGACATAGATCTTTACTTTCCTCTAGAAAACATCATGTTGATAGACGGTTGTCCTCCTGATGTTCCATGGTATTCTTCCATAGTGAATTACCTTCATGCCCGTTATCTCGATCCTGAAATGTCTTATCAAGAGAAGAAGAAGTTCTTCTCTGATATGAAGTCTTTCGTTTGGGATCAACCTTACCTCTTCAAGATCTGTAAAGATGGTTTGCTTAGGAGATGCGTTCCTGAATCTGAGCAACAAGAGATTATCGAGCAATGCCACAGTGGACCCACTGGTGGTCACTTTGGTCCTTGGAAAACGGTTGCTAAGATATTCCAGTCCGGGTTATATTGGCCTACGATCTTTAAGGATACAGAAGCCTTTTGTAAAGCTTGCGATAGGTGTCGAGAACCGAACTCGACAAGGCGTTTCGACATGCCTTTAAAACCCATCTTAGAGTGCGAAGTCTTTGATGTATGGGGCATCGATTTTATGGGACCTTTCCCATCATCGTGTGGCAACAAATACATCTTAGTCTGCGTTGATTATGTTTCAAATGGGTGGAGGCGGTGGCCACTCACAATGATCATAAACGGTCATGAAATTTCGAAGAAGAACATCTTTGTGAGATTTGGATGTCCTCGAGCCTTGATCAGTGATGAAGGAACGCATTTCTGCAACCGACCTCTAGAGAAAGTTCTTGAGAAGTATGGTGTTCGCCATAAAATCGGCACACCATATCATCTGATGACTAGTGGTCAGGTTGAGCGAAGCAACCAGAGTCTTAAGAAAATCCTGGAGAAGACGGTGAATAGTCATAGAAAGGATCGAGTTCGAAGTTGGACGATGTACTTTGGGCATATAGGACTGCCTATAAGACCCCTATGGGTACATCGCCATATCAAATGGTCTACGGGAAACCATGTCATCTGCCTGTCGAGCTAGAGCATAGAGCTTATTGGGCCACAAAGTTTTTAAACTTTGATGCCCAAACTTGTGGACGACATCGACTTCAATTAGATTATATGAGCTGGACGAGTTCGGACTTCCAGGCATATGAAAGTGCCAGGATCAAGAAAGAGAAGATGAAACTACTCCATGACGCCAAGATAAAGAAGAGAGAATTCCGTCGTCGAGCAAGTTCTCTTATACAATTCTAGGTTACATTTGTTTCTGGGAAGTTGAGAACACGTTGGTCCGGTCCTTTTGAGATTCTCCAAATCATTCCTGGAGGTGTTCTAGAACTACGCGGTTATCCGCACCAACCGCTTTGAGTTAATGGTCAAAGGTGCAAGCACTACATTGGTGAATCTAAAGAAAAACCTTTGATTGTTAAATTTCTCGATATTCTCGGATGTGGTGTTACAGAGGTCAATGAATTTGACGAGTTTTCATCCGATTTATTCTCTGAGAATGACGGTATTGGTTCATCGCCAGTTTCTAGCGGTAGTTGGGATATGGAGGAGTATGAAAGAGAGCAAAAGCTTAAACGTCATCGAGGAATCGAGAGAAGAAAGAAATCAGCCATGGGGAAGATTAAACGAGTTTGGAAGGCTATAAAAGATTTTACCCCATGTGTTAGAGATCTTGTTTCTGCAGCCACACTACGGACCGGGCTTAAACGAGGTAGTGGCTGGCAGAAAGGTTAAATGGCCTGATCCAGGCTGAACTTCAAATGTGTCGAGCTAACGACAATAACCATTAGCGCTACTAGGAGGCATCCTAGATATCCCTTATTATATTAGTTTCTTTCTTTAGTTATTTTTCCTTGTTCTAGTTGTTTTAGTCTTATTCGGATTGTGTTGTTTTTGTCAGTCAGCCGTCCTAGGCTTATAAAGGGTCGAAGTGTTGTTTTGCTTACGATTTCCTCTTATCTTTATCTCTATCACTTTTGCGCGTTATGATATAATCCCTTGTATCCCCCGAGGTATTTCTTTGTTTTTCAAGTGTGCATGATATTTTCGATAGCGATTGTGAGCTTTAGACGATATCAGTTTTCCGGTGGATGGTCCACAGTCTACTGACTTCTTCGAGCATCTCTGGATTGGACGTACGCCATTTCCGGAATTGCCACTTTAGAACGACAATCAGCTAAGTTTTCTTTTTCTTTTTCATTCTGCACACCATGAGGACATGTTGTCATTTAAGTGTGGGGGAGGGGATAAGTCGACATGTATCTATACATTTGCTTACATGATTTTATTTCTATGCTAAAATGAAATGAGCTAAATTTTAAAAAAAAAAAATTTTGTTTTGTCTCGAGTGAGCAATGCATGTTTTTGTTCGGTTTGTTATATTCATTGATGCTGTATGCCGTATGTTCCATAAGTTAGATGTTTCACCAAGATTTATTTTTCACGAAGCCATAGTGAATGATGAGCTATATTATAAAGTTATACCCCTTTTGATTAGTGATGTTTGATTCCTTATAAGTCATGTGCTTAGTGCTAATGTTCATATCGTGAGACTTATGATAGTTTGTGTTTAGTTCCAAGTACGATGTACTGTGAATATCTAGAAGTTTGAATGTGATAAGTAATACGTAACTAATGTCATTTGAAAAAGTTGAGTTAATAATGAAATCAATAGTGTGTGTCGGAAGCTTGTCGATGATTTGAGTGCGGTAAGGCATTATCTCGAAATGTTTTATTCCACTATGATGACCAAAAGCTCACGACAGTCAGAAGAAGCTGCTTTATGATTTGAGTAAGGTAGGGTATACCACGTATGTCCTATTCTGCTATGATGAGCAATAGCTTATTCTGATGTGTGTTTAAATGTGAAATCAATTGAATCTACTTAAGAATTGGAATGAAAAGAATGAAATGAGACTTAGTTATCGTTAATCTTATCCCCAGTATAAACCGATGGATATGCTGTAGGGATTATCCTCTAAGTATGTCGGAAAGGTCTTAAATGTGTTCTATCATCTTTTCCGGGATATGCTCCGTTTTGTAGGGTGCATCTTATAAGTATCTTTTATTACTAGTTTGAAGGGGGTATTAGCTAGTTTTACTTTGATTTTTCAAGTTTGGATTTAGTGGAAGTTTTCTATGGCTATGCACACAAATAATGGTGAACTTCTAAGTTATTGAATATATGTTATATTTGTTGAGATGTCTATACTATCTCGAGCTTGATTTTCTTTTGTTTTGCTCGGGACGAGCAAAGTTTAAGTGTGGGGGAGTTGTTAAGGGTGAAATTTATGATTTATATGACGTTATTCCCGTAACAATATCCTTGGTATTTTAGTACTTTTTATAGAAAAGTGTTGGTTTTATCGAATTATTGAGTAAACGAGTTTTAAATGTGTTTAAATGCAAAATCGAGATATTTACGTGATTTTATCGGTGTTTTATGTTTATCCGTATGATGTTACATTTTGCATGTTTCTATCATGTTGTTAGGTACGTTTGCATGATGAGTAAGGAGCTTAAACGATGATCACATGAAGATGGAAGAGTTGAAAGATGTTTAAGTGAAGAATCATTGAAGAAACCGGAACCAGGCACTTCATGGGAATTTTGTCCACACTACTAGGCACTTTCAGGGAAAGTTGTCTTGATGAAAGTTGTAGAGGATTGAAATACCTTTCTAACGCATGTTGAATCACCTCATTCGGAGCCCTAGAAGTGAAGTTATGAGCAAAATACTGGATCTGGGTCCTGGACGGGCGTCCGGATTAATTACGAGTTGAAATAATATTCATGGACGGGCGTCCATGATAATGAACGAGCGTCCGGAGCGGTACTGTAGCAACCGACTTGATTTTCTCTATATATAGCAGCGCATAATCAACCCTAAGACACACAAATTCGAACCCTAAACCCTAGGGGCGGCCTTTGGCTGCGTTTTTATACTTTTTCTTCCAGTTTTTATGCAAATTAGATTTAGATTTAGATAGGTAGTTTCTATGTTCTTGCTTTATCAATTTCAAGCTTTCGAGAGGATGCTAAGAGGCTAGACCTCTTTTGAACGAGCGGTGTGAAGCCTATCCGTCAACTATTCAGATTCGAATCGTGATTGTTTTGTGAGTTCTTTAATACAAGTTGTTTCTTTTATCCAGGTTTACATTGTTTATTGCGAATTATATCGAAAGATGTTTGCTTTTGTGTTTGTTTTTTGTGATGAAAATCATGTTAACTTTAGAACACCATGATAAAAGAGTAGATCTTTAATCTATAAAACGAAAGTTAATAGGTTAGATTTCTAGGTTAGAAACGTTAGAGTTTCCACCTTTGTTTTGAAAAGCGTTAATCTTTTAATCGACAGATAAAGATTGATAGGAGAACCATCTAAGAAATTAGAGGTCGTACTTTAGATAAGGAGAATCACAACTTGATTAGAATCACGAAATAATCTGAATAGGATCTGAATGTTGATAGGATAGGTACTGTTCGTTTGTTTGTTATAACTTGATTTAAATCTCTTGAAACTTGAGTTGTTTAGCTTTAGTTTACTTTTTCTGCACTTTAGTTTTGTTTAGTTTATCGCTTTCAATCTTTCCTAGCATTGGATTAATCTCCTCTGTCTAGTTACTTTTATGCAATATTCGTTTAGGTTAGTTTTCGTGACAATAATTAGTTAAAAACAAAAGCTAGGGTTCACAACAGTCTAGTTCCCCGTAAGATCGACCCGGCATTAGCCTCCATACTACGATCCTTGCACTTGAGGTTAACCGGTTTATTACTTGTTGTTTTGTATTGATAAAATCCGGGACAAGCGTATCTCACAGTTTCGAGGAAAAATTTCTCCCGAAACGGAAGAAACAGACATTGTTACAACTCAAATATTTACAGACTATGAAACAGACTAAATAAGAATAAAATATTACATGAACAAAAATATACGAATTCTTAATCTTAAATTAAAAATATTCTGGACACGAGTCCCCGGCAACAGTGCCAAAACATTG
Organism: Gentiana macrophylla; assembly: GCA_026214975.1. Lineage (NCBI taxonomy): Eukaryota > Viridiplantae > Streptophyta > Magnoliopsida > Gentianales > Gentianaceae > Gentiana > Gentiana macrophylla. Next base: position 56,410,969 of record CM047807.1, on the reverse strand, counting down.
ATGTGCCGTGGTGCAATCACGAACTATCGCAGTTTAGTGAGCGGCACAACAAGGGTGTTGAATTCACAGAGACTCATAAGATACGTTTAATCAAAATCGAGAACACAAAAGTAGTCAATGACCAAATATGGAATAGGGAAGCAATAATGGTAGCAATAAGTGGGCAAGATCAAAGACAATTATACTTCTATAAGTTTTATCAAGATTAGTTCTAACTACGAGTGATTAGTTATTTCTCCCCTAGCCCCCATACCATGCATGAATCATTCTCGTTGGTAAATTTTAATTCATTGTCAGCTACGGATGCTAATCCGTAATGTTATGCTAAATCCATTGAAAGGAGAGTAGGTGCCGATGTGAAATTAACCTCCTTCGTTGGTTGAATTAATTCACATACAATAAAAATTAGGACGAGCTGGCTCAAGACCGATGACCTCCCTAAGGACCGATCAAGACTATGTCCGAACTAGCACTTCACTTTATCTTCCTTAATATTAATTTATGATGACATGCAAATTATTAATTAGGCTTAAAACATGTAAATTAAATCTTTCGATCAAACGTAGCTGGTGCCGATTATCATGAAGCATGATTTCCTTAGTATCCCACAATAGCAATAAAAACCGTCGCACTTGCGGGAGATCGCAATCTCTATTTCATGATTTATTCATGAACGATTCGGATCTATACACATATGGGGTAAAATAAACTAACTACAACATATTAGAACTAATATAGATAATTAAACCATGCTAATCACAATAAAAGAATGACAGATCTACATCTAGAAAGCTAGAAAATCATACCTCGAAGACGGGTGCATATCCACCGTAGATTGCTCCTTAGGCAACGAATCCGTTGGTTACGTGACTAGAACTCATAGAAAATAAAAGAACAAAGAACTTCCATTGAATATAATGTATTTGTCTTGTAGAAAATTGTACATTAAATTCAAGGTATGTTGCCTCTTATTTATAGTGCTAAAACTGACGTAGTTGACTCTACAAACTACCCATCCTCCATGAAAACGCATTTCACAAAGCTTCAAGAACTCTTGTGACTGCGGCGGCTCCTTATGCAACTGAGGGTGTATTTTCATATTTTTCCGCTCTTCCGGCTTGACTGAAGGTTCTTGAACTCCCTAGGCTCAATTCTTCCGTCCAATCCATTCTATAATATGTCCAAGCACTTGGCCCAAATCGCGTTGCCTGAAAATAGTTGAATAATACACGAAATAATAACGAATCAAGGAATATAAACACTATATTCAAATCACTCGACTCTTGAATCCGACATACAATATTCACTACAAATGGTTCATATAAACAACCAAAAACAACTACTTTTAGCTTAGAATTGGAGAAATGTTGGTGCCGTGAGGTGTATCATTTTAAGCGTCATCACCGTCGTTCTCCCTCACTCTCTTATGCCTAAAGTTTTGATTCACCCCATCATGACCACTGCCCACATCTTGTGATTGAGGACCATCAAGCCATCATTATTTTATACACATCTCTTATGGTCCATAATTTCACATAGATGATCGTTACCCGTCTGAGGCTTATATCAAGAGATTTGCATGGCCTTCAACATGGAAAACTTATGGAACTCTAATTTATCATTTATATTGATATTTTAAAGGTTCCATATAATTTTGAAAGGTTGTTTATTGGAGAATACAACCTGTTCTTTATTTGGGCTAAATTCAGCAGGTTTGCGTATTCTGGCGGATATGCACAATTTAATGGAGCCAGTTTTCATCCCGTAGATTATTTTCATCTTAGAGAAGCCCGATGTGTTGAAGTACATAGCCAAATGAAGATAATGATTACTTAATTTGATTATTTTAACACATTTGGGCCAAAGACAGGATCAAGCACTGAAGAGAAGAGAATATGGACTTTTTGCTTCTTTGTTTTTAGTTGGAGTCTTATTATTATTGGTGTCCAATAAAGCTTACCAAGGCCATATAGCATGAAAATTAGGGGTCTTATGGTTATTGATTTCGTCAAATCTTCATCTTATGTGGGTAAATAATCAATCAATCTGATTGGGGGATTATTTATTAATGATTGATTTGAAGATTTCTTTTATTTTAGGAATTATTTTTGTTTATTTTTCATATAGGCATAGAAGGTGACTAGGTTCATTAATTTTTCTTTTTATTGTTTTATTTTTATTTTCTAGAAAATAAAATGCCTACTTCATTGGACTATAAAAGGAGGGGCACACCATATGTATTTGACACCTTTTGAATTGATTAATACTATTGTTTTTGTGAGTTATTTTCTCATTAGAGTTTTACAACATTGTTAAGTGCATTTTTAGTTTGTGATCATAGCTTAAAGTGTCCCGTTTTAGTCTTTCATTTAAGGATTATTAGATGGGTCTTGGCTTCTTCATAGTCGTTGGTTCTTCTAGTTTCATCTTTGAGTTAAACTACTTTTGCTCAAGTCTTGTTCTTCATCTTATTCTATTTTTTTTCCGTTTCATTTTGGGATCTAAACATGGTTATTCATTGAATTACATAGAGTTCTTGACAATTTCATTGTTAAGGGTCCAAGGTATACATCAGTTGGTATTAGAGCATGTGGTTCACTACATTTGTTTTTGTGTTGCTGATTTGACACCCGTTTTTATTTCAATTCGTTTTTATTTCATTTCATTTTTATTTCAACTCAAAAAAATTTGAAATTGTTATCACAAATAAATCACCTTTGATCTATATTTTCTCCTTTTATTTCATCTCAAAATTTGAATAGGATCATATTGAAAACTGCACCCCAACACAAAATACTCTGTTCTGAAATTCTGCAGTAGTAGATCATATTTTGAATCTTGTTTGTGTGGGTTACCAAATTCCAAATTCATTGACAATTGGTGGTGTGATAGGAAATTGTCTATAATACAATTTTTGGCTTGTGAGGTTTTCCATATTCGTCATAGTTTGATCAAGATCGGCGAAATAAGTAACTGTTACAATTCTAGAAAATTTTGACAAATTGAACCAGTTGATAAGAAACGGTTTTTTAAAAATCTGAATTTTTAGTATCATCTATATAACTCATTTTTCTACAAATTTCCTTTTTTCTTCCCGTTCAAATTCATTTTCATTTGGGATGCACGTGCCAAAAAGTGCAGGACTGAATTTCTGGACAAATTCGGGAAGTTGTCACCGAACTCCAATTCAAGTGCTAATCATTAAGGCACTGATTAAAATGTGATAACATTATCTAATCCAAGTGCATCAGTGTTTTTAGAGTAAAAAAGACAAAAAAAAAAACATAAAAAATAGGAAAAAAATAGTCAGATAAAGGGGCCCAGACACTCAAAAGGTGTGTCAAGTTTGGTACATCTTTGATCTGTTCCACATCTACTCCATTTTTTTGTCTTTTCTACTCACATTTGAATCCATCCTAGCCTTCTCTTTTTGTTATTTGAGGACTAAGGATACAGTGATTCACAGAGCATTGCAAGCAAAATATTATGCACTTTTTAATCGTTTATTACTCTAATTGAGAAAGAGCGGCAAAAGGCAATTGTGTGGTGAAACTATAAGAGGGGAGATAAAATCTAGAGTGAATCATCAATCACCCAAATAAAGAGTGAAAGTGAGGATTTTTTAATTTTATTTTGTTTACATTATTATTTTTCTTTCTGTGTAAATGAAAACAATAATGTCTCATTATCTTTCCTTTTCTTTCTAAAACTCTTAATACTTATGATCAAGGAATTAAGACCAGAAATGGAAAAACTTTTAAATATCATGCTTCTAGTTCCTCTAAAACTAGAGATTTATATTGTTTCATTTATGATGATTATGGACATAATGATCATAATTGTCCTACTATGAGAAAACTATATAATGATCCATTTATTGATCATAAGCACATAAGAAATGCCAAAATTCCTTATTATAATTCTCATGATTCTTTTTGTTCTAGATCTACAAATTTGGCACAAATAGATGATGTACAAAATCTTGACATGGAAAAGGTGTAGGTTGAATTGGTTGAGAAAAAGAATATTAAAAAAGAGGTTGAAAAAGAAATTGAAATGAATAATGAGGGAGAATATAAAGTTGAAAATCCGAGGGATTTTGAGGGAGAAAATTTAGTCAAAAAAGAAAATCTTGTGAGGATGTGAGGATTTATAATCTTAAAAATGCTTTCTCTTTGGTTTATTGTGAGCAGGTTGGTGAAAACAAACAACCCTTGAACCATGAACAAGTGGTTGCAAGTAAGGTAGAAAGAGTGAAATCTCCCGATCCTTGCAAACTGAAGACTTCTATACAAGATTCATGGTGATGGATCAAATTTGTTTGGTAAGGATTGATAATACTTATGAATATGTGGTAAGCCAAGAAACTGTAGAAATGATTAATTTGAAAATTTTTTATCAGCCAAACCCATATAGTCTACAAGGGCTTAATGAGTTGGGGAAATTAAGGTTTCAAATCAAGTTGTTATTTCATTTTCTCTTAGGACTTACCATAATCAGATCTTATTTGATGTAATTCCTATGGTTATTTGTCATATAATTTTGGGAAAACCTTGATCAAAGGAAAAGAGAGCTAAGTATGATGGTACACTTAACAGGTTTCGATTTAAGCAAAATATTAAAACCATTAAAAAAAATGGCCAATTCAAAAATAGAGTCATCTTCGAAATGTTTACGCCAACCAAATGAATTTGTTGAACCAATGGTGCAAGATAATGGCATGGGTTGTAATGTGCTTGGACCTAAATTTGATCTTAATTCTATGAATGAAAATTGCGAGCATGATTTAGATATGGATCCAACAAATTATATGCTTGAGAATGGATCTAATGTGTGTCTGGATTCAAATGTTGAAAATCTTGAAATCAAGTGGTATAACACTCATTTGTTTGACGTGGTAGAATCAAGTGTAATTGATTCTATTGGCCTTGATAATTTTCAAATGGAACCTGATGCACTTAATTCTTATTTTCATGAAATGATTGAATTGGAAGATGTTGATTTGATTAAAAGTCTTGATGTGATTGAAAGATAGTCTTTTGCTGGTAAATCATGTCTTATGCAGCTTGAATAATCTTCACCACTTGATGGTCTATATGGGATAAAAATATGTAATGTGTGGAAATAAAATACATATGATCTTTTCATCATTGTTTAGATATGTTTCTAAGAGATCATAAAATTATCTTTAATACTCATCATTTTGGTGATAGTAGTTTGCATGTCTCTCAATTGATCAATACATGTTCTTTTATTGAAAGAACTGAATGTGATGGAAATGAAGGTAAGTTTGGCAAAATTGATTTAATAGATTCTATGAGAAGGAAAGTGAAAGTTGAAGCATATCATATTTATTTTAGTTTTCTACAATATAAAAATGTTATGCGTGGTGAACTCGAAATTTTGCGGAACTCTTATGCTTTATCCTTTTGACAAGATAACTTAAGCATGTGTGCAGTTTTTGATAAGAAAACGAGAGTAAGTTCGCTTAAAATGAAAAGGTTTTCGAAAGTTTGTCTGAGAGAAATTTTTGCAAAGAAAAAGTTAGTTAATTTACTTAATTTCTTTGTGAATAATGGAAGATATTATTTTTGTGGAATAGATTTTTTGAGGAGGAATTCTAAACACAAAGTTAGAAGGACTAATCCATTAATATTTTATTGTAGCTTTGTTGCTTGTGGTTGGCAGGAACATGATGATGTAATCAGATTATCCATGATGTTCTGGATTCGAGGATGAATTTTTCAAATGTGGAGGATATGATGGAGGACCATCAAGCTATCATCATTTTCTACACATCTCTTATGGTCCATAATTTCACATTGATGACCGTTACCAGTCTAAGGCTTATATCAAGAGATTTGCATGCCCGTAAAACTTATGGAACTCTAATTTATCATTTATATTGATATTCTTAAGGTTCCATAGAATTATGAAGGGTTGGTCTATTGAAGAATACAACTTTTTCTTTATTTGGGCTAAATTCAACAAGTTTACGTATACTGGTGGACATGCACATTTTAATCGAGCCAGTTGTCATCCCGTAGACTATTTTCACTTAAAAGAAGCCCAATATGATGAAGTACATATCCAAATGATGAGAATGATTTCTTAGATTGATTATTTTAACACATTTGGTCCAAAGAGCATGGATCAAGCGTTGAAGAGAAGAGAAGATGGGTTTTTTGCTACTTTGTTTTTAGTTGGAGTCTTATTATTATTATTGGTTTCCAATAAAGCCTACGAAGGCCATCTAGAACGAAAATTAGAGGTCTTATGGTGATTTATTTAATCAATATTCATCTTATTTTGGTAATAATCAATCAATCTGATTGGGGGATTATTTATTAATGATTGATTTGAAGATTTCTTTTATTTTAGGAATTATTATTGTTTCTTTTTCATATAGACATAGAAGGTGACTAGATTCATTAGTATCTTTCTTTTTATTGTTTTATTTTTATTTTCTAGAAAATAAAAAATGCCAACTTCCTTGGCCTATAAAAGGAGGGGCACACCATATGTATTTGACACCTTTTGAATTGATTAATACTATTGTTATTGTGATTTGTTTTCTCATTAGAGTTTTACAACTTTTGTTTAGTGCATTTTAAGTTACTGAGCATAGCTTAAAGTGTCACATTGCAGTCTTTGGTTTAAGGATTATTAGAAGGGCATTGGCTTCTGCATAGCCATTGGATCTTCTAGTTTCATCCTTGAGTTAAACTACTTTTGTTCAAGTATTGTTATTCATCTTATTATATTTTTTTCCTTTTCATTTTGGGATCTAAACGTGGTTCTTCATTGTATTACTTAGGGTTCTTCACAATTTCATTGTTATGGGTCCAAGGTATACATCACCTTGGGCTTGACCTGCAGTTGTAGGATTAACCGGGATTATAGGCGGAGTGCGGTGCCGAGCCACAGCAAGACAGCAAGCTCTCTCAACCCTCTACAACTTATGTTTCCCGAGATTCACAATTTGCCTTCCCCTGGCATCCATGCTTTCTCCAAGGACCCAAACCTATCAGTCCACAAACAAAGCTAATGCATAAGTATTATATCGTAAGTCTTAACACTATCATCAAGGAATTTATACTTAGCATTGATTTCTATCAGATATCATAGGGCGAAAAATGATTTTAAAAAAACACAAAAGAGGGAACGACAGTTACCAAGATTCGGACTCCGCTCGCGAGGATTCCCCTGCAAAACTCACAATCAACGGGGAACTCCCCAAAATGACATTGAGCATACAAGTCAGGGTCGATGCTAAATGGCTCAATCTCGATGATTGGCCATACACCTTCCACATGGGGGCCCGATATTCCGCCAAAGAGCTGAAGATCACCGATGATTACAACTTGCCAATCAAAGACCCATGCTTGAGTCTTGTTCTCGTTATTCCAACCAAGAAGCCTCTCAACTTTCTTCTTGAACGAGTGGTCAGTGCCTCGCACATCCTTCTCCTTTAAGATGTCCAATATTTTAGACGAGACCTCCACAGTCTTGCGCGGAATGGCCAACCGACATGAGGCTCGGCTAACAAGCATCCGCTGCTCCACCCGGCACATTGACATAAATCTTGAAGAAGTGCTTCCACTTTTTTGTCGGGCTCCTCACTGTAATTAGCCCGTCCGACATGGAAAAAATTTAACCTAAAATCCAGAAATCTCACAAAAAACGGGTCCAAAGAAAGCCAGAGCATGCTATTCATCACATTAAAATACAAAAATACACAGTCTAGATTATCCCTATAACAGACCCTTGACTCCATCCATCGGTACGTAAGAAAACCGGAAGTCATCATTTTAATAGGATGCTAGCAAGAGCTGTGCGGGAACGGGCGTAACATCGGTTTCTTTCCACAAATTGGTCACCATCTTATCAAAGTTGGCCTGGTGCACTATCTCCTTGGCAAACCCATTCGACATTGGTGCCACTCCTTGCTTAGGTACCTCTTCCCACCGGTCCGATTCATTAGTACTCACCTCTTCCTCATTGTGGACTGTGTTGTCTAAAGGCATTTCCTGAAAAGAAAAGGGCGAGGTGAATGGTTAGTCACCTAAACTCAAAGTCGGGCTGTGATGAACTTGTCTGCCCATCTTGAAACATTGCCCCTTCATTTTCATGATTACGAATGGAGATAAAAGCCTGACAGAAAACTAACCTTAGAACTACCGGAAAGCAAAAAATGTAGATTCGGAGAAGGTCCTCACTACGCCAACATGCACTAGGAACCTTCCCGGATCCACCGAGAAAACAACAAGATCAAGCCTAAATAGGTCTTTTAAGGAAGAATCAATGTGTTTATTAAAAAATAGGAAAAGCAAGAACACTCAAATGAATATTCTTCGAAAACTCAATGAATCAAATTATAGAGGCATTCAAGACACGAAAATCATGTTATGGGTTGAAAACAAAGAAAAATTCAGAAATGTACATTGTATCTCAAAGAAATCGGTAAGAGAACCTAAAGATTTGTCAGATATCTAGCCGGAAACACCTTCGATCGGAGTCTGCTTGATGATAACTAGAGGTTCTTGTTGGAAGACACTCAAATATCCCAAAAGCATTCAAGTCTTGGAGGCCTTCCCCTTATATAGAGACCGACACGTCCCTTTAAAATCAGGCGTAATGATGACAATACAGTTAACGAAACGTGATAGCCAGTTAGAGGATGTGACCTTTTAAATCATAGCGGTCATGTCAGTTACAATATCTAGGCGACACTCCACGATTTCCCGCTACAAGATAAGATCACACATCCATCTTGTCATAGCTCCAAGTCGATTCACCTCTCAGCGCGATATCGTCAAGGCTATCTGGGCCAGGTCGCTATAAAGCACTACGCCAAATAGCACACACATTATCATAGTCGACAAAATTAAGCCCAGTCAATTTTTTTACGGCATCTCAAGTAGTCATTTTTGGGCCTAACGCTGCTAAGTCCGGTCGTTCCGGCAATGCACATCACATCAAGTCGTTTACGGGTCGTAAACACTGATAAGTCCGCTCGCTTTTTGGCACAGCACTGATATGTCTTATTGGACATTATTTAAGTTTTAATGATTAGTGCCACACTAGCTGTTATGGATCAAAGGCAAAATGTTGTCTAGATTAAATGTATAGGTTTACTAGATTTTGATCTTTGTATAGGTTTGATCAAACAAGCAATGTAACTTGGTCAGCTGACTTTATCAGCAGATTTGTCTAGGTCAGTTGGGTATCTAGGTCAGTAAAGCGTCTAGGAAGCTGCTGATGATTGAAGGCTGAGGGTTCAAACTCAGTTATTGAAGGCTAAGAGAGTTAACTTAGTATTTAAAGTCAAGGATATAGAATTAAAATTTATGGAAGTCTGTAATGACCTAAACTTATTACATATACCTCGTGGACAAGGTCTAAGTTCCATAAGTTAAGTGGTGATTGGAACATAGTTACTTTCAAAATGTTGTACTCTAACTTGTCAAATAAAAAGTTAGATGAGAAAAAGTCAGCTGAAGTGTTATTAAAACACAACAGACTAAAATCATCTGACAGATACACATCAGCGGACTGATATAGATCAGGGGTCTACTGAATGGAAATCTTGATTTAATCAAAGTTTACATTGAAAGATTAAATGGATAAGAATGGATTACAAGCCTTGATTTTGTCAGCAAATCAAGAGTCAAGATAAAAGGAACGTTGGAAAGATTCAGACATTTATCCAGTGGTTAGAAGTCAAAGGATGAACAAATCTGAAATCTGTCAAAAGTTGGATCGACAATCGCCAAGATTTCTACGAGGAGAGGTAAAAATCAAAGTCAAGATGAAGACAAGTCAAAAACGGCTATATTTGAAATTCAAACACAAGTCATAGGATTCCCACCTATAAATAGGGGATTCCTGTCTAAGATTGAAGATGATGAACTACATTAGAATCCATATGAAGCAATGAAGTTTTTGAGCAAGAAAATACCCTGCTTACATATAATGAGCTTAAATTTCTAATCAAGAATTATCTGCACAGTGTAACCTACTATCAAGTTACATCAAGTATACACACTTGAAGACCTCAAGCTGCTGATCATTTCATCATGATCAAAGGCTACTGAAAGCTGAATCATGTACTTGATTTAACCCTTCTTTTTCAAAGATGTTTGCTGAAGACAGAGAAGCACTTTTAAAAGTGTCAAGAGCTGTTGATTGTGAGGACCAGTGGAATACTTTGGAGCAGCAATCCTACCAGTTTCAAGTGTTTAGTTTGTGAAACCATAGTCATTGGTGAAGGACAAACAATTTAGGGATTTTAGTAACAGCAACCTCAAGAATCTCTAGTGAATTTCCTCCAACATCACAGGAGAAGAGTGGACTGACTGGATTACACCACCAGGAACCACTATAAATCTTGCCTACTTTACTTTAATGCATTTACTTTATGCATTTAATTTATAAGTATACTGATCACATCAACCTACTGAAACTAGCAGCCGAATCACACTACATGCACTACTGAGTATCCAAAACTTAGTATCACATTTGAAACAATAAGTAATAAGGCTTAATTTAATATATTCCGCTGCAACAGACTCAGGAGCTTCAAAATTCAGCAGACTACTGATAGTCAGCAGACTACTGACCTTGCTGAGTTCTTCAACTCCAAAATGTTTTAAGTGTTAACTCTAAACTTAACCGAAGCATTTTCAAGGGACCAACAATTGGTATTAGAGAAGTGCTTTTGTTGTGAAGTAATCCAACTTGTTGTGCTTGTGAAAACTCTTTGAAAACTTTCTCAAGTTTCTGATTTTCAAAACATTGCATCATGGATAACAACCAGTATGCTAGGACTATGTTGATGTGCTCTCTAGATTGTTTTCATGAGTATATATATACGTCGTATGCAGGCTTTTCTAGCTACAACACATGATGAAATGATGGATGTTCTGGTTGATGGACCATTGTAAATCATGAAGGCAATAACTGTGGATGGTCAAACTCATATTGTTCCAAAACCAAAAAGAGAGTGGGGTGCTGAAGATAGAAAAAGAGCAAACCTCAACAATATTGCTATTGATATCATTTATAGAACATTGGATAGAAATATGTATATGAAGGTGAAAGATTTCAAACTATTAAGGAACTTTGGGAAAGATTACAACTAATTTGTGAAGGCACTGATGCAATCAAGAAAAACAAGATCAATGTAGCCAAACAAAAGTTCCAAGATTTCAAAATGAAATCAATTGAAACCATTGAGCAGATGGAATCTAGATTCAATGCAATCATGGATGAACTCACCCTACTGAATGTGGTCTATACAAAAGAAGAAATCAATACAAGAATCCTTAAAGCTTTACCTGTAAAGGATGTATGGGAAATGAAGGTTACTGCCTTGAAAGAGCCCAGGAGACTACATGAAGAAGACACCTTCAAATTGTTTTCAGATCTTAAAGCTTATGAGTTCAAAAAGGATCTTGTTCCAAACACAGAAGAAGAAGAACCAAAGACTACTGCACTGGCTGCTGCATATAAAGAAGAATCATAAAGTGTTCAAGATGAATTGCTGGATAGAATGCAAGAGCAAATAGCCCTGCTGAGTAAGAAAATCAAAATGATGAAATCTAGAAAAAGAGTTTCAAGGAATTTCACCAAGAAATCAAGTGAAATGAAAAAGGAAGAATCCAAGAAAGATCATGACTTCTTGTGCTTTCATTGCAAGAAACATAGACACTTCAAACCGGACTGTCCTGATTTGAAACAAAAGAAAGATCCAGACTATCTATGCTTCAACTGCAAAAAACCTAGACATTTTAAACCTGAATGTCCAGACCTGCTGAAGAACAAAAGTCAACAGAGAAGATCTGGCAAGAAAGCTTTGGTTACTGGTGATGAATCAGGATATGAAGTTGAATCTGAAAAGGGAAATGAATCTGATGATACTGCACTTATTGCACAATTGGCTGATTATGCTTTGATGGCCAATATGGATGAGACTGAGAAGGTATACAATTGTGTAACTATAAACACTCTTGGTGAAAGTGATAGTGAATCTACTTGTGGTTCAAGTCCTAAAACTTCTGATAGTTAAGAACCTTTGGATGTCATCCTTAATCAACTGAGGAAAATACAATCTAGTTAAGAGATTGTGAAGGCTGAAAAAGAGGCACTTCAAGCCAAAATTGAAGGACTGAATGCTGAATTAAGAACTCTCCAAGGTAAGGAAAAGGAATATGGATAGAATCAACATAAGTCTGATGTACCTTCAGTAGCTGCTGAATCTGCTGCACAATCCAGTTCCACCACTGCATTCAAAATCTTGAAAGCCTTATGGTGATAAAACATGCCTTGGATTTGAAAATCAACAATCTTCTAAGGGTGGATCTAGCATGGCCATTGAACCTAGTACCAGAAATGGTCCTAAATTTGTACCTGCACAAGATCCAACTCCCAAAAAGGTTGCTGAGACAGTAAAACCTGCTGAGAATGCTTCAAGGAAGCAAAATCAGAAGTCAAAGAAGACAACAATACCTAACAAAATGGGTACATCCATGGGTAGGACTGCTGGACCTTCTAGACCTGCTGATAGTAGACCTGCTGTAAAGTCTGCTGGACCACAAAAAGGGAAAAATCAAAAATATTCCAAAGATAAGAATGCAAAACATTTGATGTTCCCTACTAATGAAGATAGGAATATTCCTACCCCTCCTGCCAGAAATTTGATGTAACCATAATGCTAGGCCCAAACCTCAGCAGTGGTATCAGCAGAGGACTTACTTAAGACCTCCGCAGAGGCCTTAGCAGACTCCACAACACATAGCTACTTTTAACAGACATCAATCTTATGGTTATTACAATGCTTCTAACAAAAGAAATCACTTGAAATAGCACTTTGTACCGGATGGCCAGAACCATATGTGAATCCTACACAACCAAATGATAGATTTTATCGAAATGGAGGATACATATATGAACAAAAGTGCAATACTTGTCAAAGAAAACCTTATGGAAATTTGCCAGGGCCATGCTTACCACAGACCACTATGGACCCAAATAGTTTTGGGTACCTAAAACACATTAATTTTGTTTTGTAGGGTGTATGGTTCTTTGACAGTGACTGTTCCAGACATATGACTATGAGTAAGCACTGTTTGATCAACTATATGGCAAAAGATGGACCAAAAGTCAATTTTGGTAACAAGGACAAACCAGGATACACTAGAGGATATGGTACATTAGTGATGAATGGATTGACAATCAAGAATGTTGCTTTTGTTGAAGGCCTAGACTAAAACCTACTGAGCACTGGACAAGTCTTTGACATGGGTTACACGGTCACTTTTTACAAACTCTATTTTATTGTCGTGAGTGAAGTAGGAGGACAAGTTGTATTGGCTGAAAGAAGACAACAAAACATGTATGTTGTGGATTGGTCTACTGCTATTCTAGAAACATGTATGATTGTGCATACAAAGTCTGAACTCAATTTGTTGTGGCATAAGAAGTTGAATCATCTAAATTTTGATGAAATCAAACAATTGGTGAAAAAGAAGTTGGTGATTGGTTTACCTGAAATCACATTCAAGAAATATGGTATATGTGATGCATGTTAGGAAGGTAAACAAACTAAGTCAAGATTCAAGTCCAAGACTAAGCAATCAACAAAGAGAGTCTTGGAGCTAATGCAAATTGATTTATTTGGACCAGTAACACCAACAAATGTAATAGGAAAGAAATACACTCTGGTAGTTGTGGATGATTATTCAAGATACACTTGGGTGATTTTCATGAACATGAAAAGTGAAACACTTCAAAAGATGCATGAACATTTGAAAAGGTTGCAAAATGAGAAAAGTTTGACAGTAGTGAAGATCAGATCAGAAAGGTAACTGAGTTCCTAAACAAAGTCATAAGGGAATACTGTGAACAAAACGGTGTGCTGCATCAATTGGCAGCTTCTGGTACACCACACCAAAATGGTGTTGCTGAGAGAAGAAACAAGACTTTGAAGGAAGCAGGGAGGACTATGATCTATGAAGCATTGCTACCTCAAAGATCTTAGGATGAAGCAATCAATACAACATGCTATACACAAAATAGAACCTCAGTAAACAAGAAGCTGCTGAAGACACCTTATGAAGTTTGGAATGGAAGAAAGCCAAATATATCATATTCCATCCATTTTGATGTAAATTCTTTATTTTGAATCATAAGGAGCAACTGAAGACCTTCCAACCAAAATCAGATGAAGGAATCTTTTTGGGATAATCTTCAGTCAGCAAGGCATTCAGGGTGCTGAACAAAAGGACACTGAAACATGAAGAATCAATACATATTGTTTTTGATGAACATAAGTTCACTGTAGTGGAAAATGATGAAGTTTCAGAACCTACTGTGAATCAGAAAGTCACTAATCTAGAGTATGTTGATGTCTTGAAGAAGATAGGTGACCTAAAAGTTTCTGATTCTAGAACTAAAGAAGTGCCTACTAAAGAAACTGCTGACAACACTACTAATGCAACAACAGATGCAGTTTAAGGATCTGCTATTCCCCCTACTCAACCAACAGCAGACCCTACTGAATATAAGGATCTTGTAAATCAAGCATATCAAGATTTACAATGCTTAAAGGACCACCTGCTGAACAAGTAATTGGTAATATACAGCAAGGTGTAAGAACAAGAAGACAACTAGATGCAAAGTTTACTTGTTTTCTATCTCAAATGGAGCCTAAAGTTGTTGAAGAAGAAATTTCTTATCCAGATTGGATAATTTCTATGCAAGAAGAATTGAATGAACTTGAAAGAAACAAAGTTTGGACACTAGTGGAGAGGCCTGATCATGCAAATGTGATTGGTACTAAATGGGTATACATAAATAAATTGGATGAATCTGGTACCATGGTTAAGAATAAGGCTAGACTAGTGGCAAAAGGTTATTCTCAAGCAAAAGGAATAGAGTTTGATGAGACATACGCCTAGTTGCAAGAATGGAAGCTATAAGATTATTTTTGGCAAATGCTACACACAAGAACTTCAAAGTATACCAGATGGATGTCAAGAGTGCATTTTTGAATGGCATTCTAGAAGAAGAGGTTTATGTTTATCAACCTCCTGGATTTGAAGTTAAAGATCAAGAAGATAAAGTGTTTAGGCTCATCAAAGCACTTTATGGTTTGAAACAAGCACCAAGAGCATGGTATGTGACTCTATCTCAATTCTTGGTGAACGATGGTTTTACCAAAGGGACCATTGATAAGACTATTTTCAGAATCAATAAAAGTGACAGTACCCTGCTGGTACAGATTTATGTGGATGACATAATCTTTGTTTCTAAAAATGAAGTACTATATGAGAAGTTTGCTAATCTGATGAAAAGTAAGTTCCAAATGAGTGTGATGGGTGAAATGAACTACTTTCTGGGATTGTAAGTCAAACAAATGCAAGATGGAATCTTCTTTCACCAAACAAAGTACATTAAGGAGCTACTGAAGAAATTTGGCATGGAAAGTAGCACCAAATTTGGCATGAGTACAAGCATTAGATTGGATGAAGATAAAGAAGGCAAAGATGTTGATCAGACCTTATACAGAAGGATGATAGGAAGTCGGCTGTACCTCACTGCCAGCAGACCTGATATATCCTTTGTTGTAGGTGTTTGTGCAAGATTTCAATCAAAACCTAAGGAAAGTCACTTAGCTACAGTAAAAAGGATTCTTAAGTATCTTAAAGAGACTTTGGGAGTAAGGATTTGGTATTCAAAAGATGGAAGTTTCAAGGATATAACCTACTCAAATTCTGATTATGTTGGTTGCAAGATTGATAGAAAAAGCACCACAAGAACCTGTCAGTTGATAGGACATAAACTTGTTTCCTGGTTTAGCATGAAACCAAATTCAATATCAACTTCCACAGTTGAAGCTGAATACATTGCTGCTGGAAGTTGATGTGCACAAGTTTTATGGTTAAGATAGCAATTAAGGGATTATGGGATTGAAGAAAGAGAAATTCTCATAATGTGTGACAATACAAGTGCAATTGCAATCACAGAAAATCTAGTTTTGCACTCAAGGACCAAGCATATTGATGTAAGACATCATTTTATAGGAGAACATGTTGAAAAGAAAGATGGAGTGGTTCTTTACATCCCTACTGAAGATCAACTTGGTGACATTTTTACAAAACCTTTGGACAGTGAAAGATTTGCTAAGTTAAGAACTAAGCTTGGCGTTATAAAAGTTGACTGACATTCTAATGGTCAACAGAGTACTGGAATTCACCAAAGTGGATTAGGCTTTGCCCTGCTGGGTGCGCTCACTTGGCAGATTAGTCATTGGTATCAACAATTCCTAATTACTCTTATAGTTTGGAAAATTGAGCAAGTGAAGTTGTCAAGGGGATTCGTCTTTGTCTTGTTGGGTGAGCTCACTAGATACATCAGTCATTGGTAAGTAATTTCGAAGAGATCCTGTTGAAAGCTCAACTCTACTGAAGATCAAGTATGCTAAATAACCGTTATAAGAAAAGTCAGACATAAATGATAAGTCAAAAGTAAAGTAAATGCATGTTATTCTTATCCATTATCACTGCGGATAGATTATCCAACGGTTATAACGCTAATGGGATGAGTTAGCGGGACACATGACAACATCCCATTTATTCTAAGACTAATCATGGTTAATGCTACAGTACGTGAACAGTACTTGCCAGACAATTCTCACCCACTACCATTCCTTATATATACAGACATATAAACAGAAGATACATACAGAACTCAGATGGATTTTGTCTGATTATTCATAAGTGTGAACATATATTTACAAGCTTTTCTTCTTCATCTTTCTCTTTTTTTTACAATGACGGACAAGGATGTTCATCTTGGTACAGGTCAAAGTGTTAGAGGTTATGTAGTTGATGCTAAAAAGACAGAATTAGCAGTCAATCTCGGAAGATGAATTAGACGGTATGAAGGATTTGAAACCATCTTGAATCTCAAATTAGAAAGTATATCATACACAATGTTTGTAACTTCTGAAGAAACTTGGTGATAAGAGATGATAGAGAGGCATTAACTAAGACTGTGAATGGCCATGAAATTGAAATCACCTTAGACCTTCTGAGAGAAGCTTTTGGATTTGGTCCAGGGAATGATGCCCCTACAAATCCCGAATTGATGGATTTACCAAGGTTGGAGTTTGTTAAGCAAATAAATTCAAACAAATCTATTGCTACAACCTTAAACATAAAAGTGAAAAATATTGGCTTGGAATATAATCTGCTGAGAAAGCTTATTGCCAAGAATATTTTGGGATTTATTGGTAGTCCGGATACACTTTTTGGACCAAAGATAGACCCGCTGATAATCATTTCAAGGAGCAAGAAATTCGATTGGGCTTGATTCTTTGTGCAATACATGAAGAAAGTTGTGTCAGATGACAGAGATGGCACAAGAAAATCAACGACAAAACCTTTAGATTTAATGATTCAGGCCCTGCTGAATCATTTGCGGATTCCTGATGTTGCACCTACAAAAATCAACATACCAAGATACAAGCCTAAAATTCTTTATAACATCCCAGGCTTAGATGATGATGGTGATGATGATGTTGGTGGTGATGGTCATGATGATGATGATGATGCTAATGATGGTGAGCAGGAATAGAGGACTAAAGCCAAAAATGATGTGCAACCTGCTGCACCAAAGAAGACTGTGGAGAAAAGAAAAGCTGGTGATACAAGGAAGATCACCGAACTGCTAAAGCCTAAGAGGACTAGGAAATCTGTAGACATTGCTGAGCCTACTGAGGATGAACCTGCTGTGGAACCTACTGAACCTGCTGAGGAATCTGCTGAACCTGCTAAGAAAAAGTCACCTGCAGATATTTTGAAGGAACATATCAGAGAGGATTCAAGAAAGTGGAAAGCTGCTAGTAAGAGGCAGTTAGAAGCTGAACTTTTTGAGGTTCAAAAGAAACATGCTAAAAGAAGAAAGCAGATTGCATGGAAGAATGGACATGGAAGGGTAAAAAACTGAGGGTTCTGGAGGGACAGAAAGAAGTAGAATAGGAAGAAGATGTTGTTCAAGAAACATATGTTATTGAGCCTACTATAGAGGCTGCTGAGGTTGTTGAACAACACGTTGAAGAATCACAACAGGCTGCTGAATCTGAACCTGCTGTGGAGGTTATTGAACCTGTTGCAGACCTTGATGTGGCTGATACAATGCAGAGGGAAGAACAGACTGTTAAAGACCCTGCTGAGGAGCATGTAAGTCAGGGGGAGCTAGTGTTGAACAGATGGAGATAGTACACATAAATTTATCTATTGAAGAGCCTACTGACATGCTTGTATCTGCTGAGGATACATTAAGTCTACTTATTAAGAAACTTGGAAGTCAACAAGTTGAGCAACCTGCTCCTAGGAAGCCTATAATGCCTTATAAAACAAGGGAAAAGGAATCAAAGAAGGAAAAGGTGGAACCCAACTTAAGGAAGGTACAAAAAAATTTTGAATGGATGTTTGGATTCTACAAAAGACAGAAACCAGCTGCAGAACCAATGACTGGGTTCGAAGAAAGCGTTTTTTAAAATCTAGATGTGGAAACTCTAATGGGATTAGTTGACACATTTATGTTAGAGATGAGGCTGATGGCAATCATGGAGATGGGAAGTAGAAGAAAAATATTATGTTCAGAGATCCCAAATTTACACCTGACAGTGATGACACACCATCATCCTCGGATTTTGATGATGATTCTCCTACTTTTCTAGGAGAGTCTAGTGGAATAGAAACAGGACAAGGGTCCACTGACAAGGCAGCATATAGGTCCGCTGAGGGTCAGCAAACTGATGATTTGGATCGAGAACTGTTTCCTACATTTACAGAGGATTTTGAAGAATAATTGACAGCAGCAACACTTCTTGAAGATGCCAAGCCAACGGCCACCACTGAAGCTATGTTGATTGAATTGAATGAAATCCTATCTGAATAATCAAATCAATATCAGGAGAGTGTGGATACAGATGAAACCTTGGCCAAAGCTGCTGAATTTCTTATGGAAATTGTTGAGGTTGGTGGCATTCTTGAAGAAAACATGAATGTTATTGACACTGCTGTGGAAGTGGAGGTTCAGTCTGCTGGGGCACAGAAAGCAACTGAACACGGACTTAGAACAAGTGGTCTTAATCACTAAGGATCAAACAGTGTTGGGACAAAGGTTGGACTTAGTATTTGGATTGGAGAAATCCCATGTGTCTGAGTTGGAGACTGCTGAAGAACAGGATATTGAAGAATAGCCTGCTGATGGAAAAGATAGATAGCAAACTGCTGATGAACCTTATGAAAAACAACTTGTTGACTATGTCTTTAGTGATGAGGAGTTCCAAATGCTAGAAGAAGAAGGAGAAGAAGAGCCCCAACAAGAACATGTACCTATTTTTGTGGAGATACCAGCTGTGAATGTGGTTGAAGAAGGTCCAGAACCTGCTGAATATGACAGAACAAGAGCTATTGTTGTCAGGATACCAAGGGCAGATGATAATGTTGAAGAGCCTGCTGGAGGTTTTGCTGGAAAAATGGCTAGTGTTATGGCTGGTGTAGTACCAGCATACATTCTGGATAAGTTAAGAGCTGTAAGAAATGATATTACACAGCTAAGAACTCAGTTGATAGGAAGTGAATAGAGATTTGAAGATTTGGTCAACTTAATTGAAAATAGAGGAAGAACAACAGAGACAGTAGCATCAAATGTTACACATTTACAATTCTCCACTAATGATTTGTTGAGAAGTGTTTCCTATGTTAGGCAAGAAGCTGGAATGAGAGATAAGAACATGATTGAAAAGATTGCATCATTGCTTAAAAAAGTTGACAAGTTGGTGATAACGCTCTAAATGGTACCGATTATTATACCTTTATTCACCCTGAATTCTGCTCATGGGAGGATAAATAGGCTCGTTATAATATGGAATATATGTTAAATTCTATGAGAGTGTTTCTAGGATTGTAATTCTGAATCAATGCTATTTTCCTGAAGATTTGGTACTGTTTTGTCTCGTTTTGCGTGTTTTATAGGATGTACCGAATCTGAAGCATTGGAGAATGGATCTGGCCGAAGGAAGTGCATTGGGCTGAGTAATTGAAGTCCAAGAAGAAGCCTATTGAAGAAAATGGAGAAAAGTAGGCCCGCTAACCCGAAGGATAGGCCCGATAAACCGGCGACTTGTTCGACATGAAACTGATTCTGCCGTATTATATAGATAGGTTAGGGTTTTAGAGAGTCTTAAGTCAGTCATTGTATCTATATAAGGCCGCATTAGCTGATTATTATACAAGCACTCAATTTATTTAATTTTAGTATACAAATTTGATGAAATAATGTTTTCTTAAGCTTTGGAGAGTTGTTTTCGGTTTCCTCCCTTCTTCCATCATCTCTACCTTGAGTGGATCGAGCTAGATCTCCATTGTTGAAGGTATGAAGCTTTGAATGTTCCTTTATTGTCTTCAATATGGTAGATATGTTCGTATTTATGTGTTTTAGTTAATCTGCAAGTTTAAAGACCCCATAATTTACTTATTTTAATCGTATTGAGCAATGTAGATCTAAAAATTAGGAAAAGATGACCTCGGTAACCCGGCGGTCTATACCGGTTTACCGAGGCGATATTTAGAAAACCTAAACTGGGATTCACTACATCTACGTTGATCGACTGTTTTAATTAACAATAGGTTAGATCGGGCCAATCTGCTTATTGTAATCATAAATTAACCTGAAGGACTATTAGTGAAGTGTTTATTAGGACATAGTCCAGAATGGACCTTAGGAACGTGCTGGTCAATGTCGACAGCTGTCTAGGCGGGTTAGCAGTATGAGTTAGCACTCAATATCGGCAGTTCTAGTTCATTATACGTATAGGCTATAACGGACCAATTAAGGAGGGTAGCTTACATATAGATTGTCTACTGCCATTGTCGGAGTAGATAGGAGTAGGAATTGCACCCATAGCTGATGATAATGATAATTAAAACGAAAGCTCGCGATTAATCTAAGGAAATTATGTGGGGAAGTAAACATAACGATTAGCTAATCCAAGTTAGTAGATCGGTGAGGAGAGGAGAGGAATACCATGTTTATTTTCTTTTATGTTATTGTTGGTCGCCTGTATGTTGCTTTTTAATTATGTTTGAATAATTTGTAATTATAGTTGCATTGTCTCTGTGGGATCGACCTTAACTCGCATTTACTATACTAAGATGTACCTAATATTCTTGCTAGTAATATCGACATTAGTGACTTACACGCGATCAAGATTTTTGGCGCCATTTCTGGGGACAATGGCCAATTGTATATATAATCGTTTTAATTCTAATTAAGAACTTGTTTTTATTTTATTTTGAGTCTTGAGTCATTCTGTATCAACTCTGCACTTGTTAAGCTGCCAGAAAAAGAAATTTTAGGGCCGGTTTACCGTGGCTAACCCCCGGGTTACCAAGGCCTGAAAAATCAATTTCTATACAGTTCCTGTTATTCTATGTTATTCCCTGTTGATTTTAGTTAGTAGGTCCACAGCAGTTGGGATCACACCCAACTGAAGCAGAAGTTGCTGACCTTTTCCTTGTTTTATTTTGTCTTTTCGCAGGAAGATCAGAACACCTCAAAAATTCGATCAAATCCAGAGCTGAAAAAGAGCAAACAAGTCAAACAACAGGCATAGAACAATATTAAACATCACACCGATCTCTATGTGCCCTGGATCTGAAGAAAGAGAGCATTATGAAGCTATAAAGAAACGGTTGGAAAAGGAGAAATAAGCAATCAAGCAAGAGCCTGAAGAAAACTTAAAAGAGTATAGTATGTAACGTCCAGGTGAGTTCCCTTGCGAGTTAATTGATATATCATCTTCGGATTATGATTCTGATGATCCTGAAGAGGATCCTGACACGATGTTCTCTGAGCCTGAGGATTACCCAGACTTAGACACCATGGTAAAGTTAAGAGACCCTGGCACGTTCAGACTCCCAATTTCTGTTAAGGGTATATCAGTAGGATTAGGTCTCTGCGACTCTGGCTCGAGTTGCAACATTCTACCATTTTCCCTCTCTCAAAAGTTCAAGCTTCCGGTCATAATAAATCAAACTAGGACCACGACTTTCGTTGATAGAACTAGAGACATGCCTGTTGGTCTGCTTAGAAAGTTTACAATTAAGACAGGAGGGTTCACATATCCTATTGACTTCACGGTCATAGATGTACATGAGGACCCGAGTTCCCCATTTTTGTTAGGGAGACCTTTCTTAGCGACAAGTAGGGCGGTTATGGATTTTGATAATGGGAAGATTACTCTAAGGTTGAATAATGATGATGTATCATTTAAGATCTTAGAACCCCTAGAAAACCGACCGGAAAGTTGCAAGATGACGTATGCTTCAGGAAAGGTGGAAATTATCGAGATCGAATGGCATAAGAATAGAGAGGTTGTAGTTGAAACCGTTGAGAAATAATTTACGAGACTAATGCTGAGAGAAAGAGAAGAAAAGGACCACGACAAGATGCTCGCGGAAGCTAGACCTTCCGTGTTGTGTAGTGAACGAGTTGAGCTAAAAGTGGAAAACATGGAGTCCTTGTGTTCAAAGCCTAAATCTCGACGGAGATAAACACCTAGCACACAAGCTAGAAGAGAGAAGCATGCTAGGAAGAGAGCTAAAAAAGGTTCAATAAAGGTACAAGCCTCTGGAGTGAAAGTTTGGCGAGTTAGAGCTCCAACCCTTGAATGATTGGAGATCTGAAGAAAGTCGAGACGGCGACTATAAACTCAGAACTAACTATTTAAACTCTTAGGTAGATTATGAATGAATAAAAGTAGCCAGATGAAGGGACGAGCTTTTTTTAATCCTACCGCACCCTTAGGCTTGAAACCGAATGGTTGTGGAAAGGTTTTTTTTACTCGTTGCGGATTCTAGTGAAGTAGGTTAGGTTTTGAGTCGGAAATAACAATTGAAGAGTGAAGGTCTAGTCAATTTGAGATCAGAATTGAGCAGAGAGGTTGAGCAAAGTGTGCAGTGAAGGCGGACAAAGAATCTGGGGAAAAAGAACCCCCGGTATCTCGTGGGTAACCTCCGGTTTACCGAGGGTGTATTTTATGATTCTGAACGTCAGGTTGTAAAGCTAAATTTTTAGAGACACGCGGAGGGCACACGTTGCACCAGATACGGTCAGTCAGCAGAAACACCACCTTTTTTCCCCTATTTTCAAATTTTTCATCGTTTCCCACACTCCACCATAACTCCACCTCAATCCCATCAATCACCTACTCAAATCCCTCACCCTAATAACTTCTCTACCCACTATCCCACTAAAACCATCCACATTCACTCCCTTCTTCCTATTTAAACAACCACTTCACCACCATTCTTATCATTCCGTCTACTATCATCCCCTCAATCCATCTAATTCTTTCATTTCTTCCTTCTTCATATATTTCAGCCACCATCACCATCATTATCACCCCCAAATCACCACCACAACCAAACCATTTCCTTCAATTTCTTCCAAACCCGAAACACCACATCCAACACCTCTGTTGCTGAATTGTCTTGCTGCTGCAACAGTGAAGTAATGCAGTTCTTCTTCCACTACCGGAAGCACAGTCCCAGAAAAAAATCAGAATAATTTCAGGCCGGTAAACCGTACCCTACCTCCGGTTTACCGATGGTTATTTTTCATAATATGCTTTAGTATCAGGTTGTATTATCATCCATGATGGGTCCTAAGCATAGCCGGTCAGCTGTTCATCCCAATGGTTATCAGACAGTCTATGGAGATGCCAACCCTTTGATAGATGGGGTTGAGCAGTTCGATTCATTAGATATCTCTGAGTCGTTCTGAGGCCATTGGATCGCAAGACCAGTGGCTCGAGAACGAGGGGTGGATTTGGACGATTACGGCTCAATCTTGCCCAGAGCCCTACAAGCACAAGATATATTGGACATGGCTGAGGCACCAGCCCGGTTCAACGCCATGGTGGTAAGAGAATTATATGCATATGTTTCTCATAACCACGGAGCCACTTATACTATGGTTCATGGTATCAATGTTGACTTCTCTATCGAGCGGATCAACACTCATTTTGGGGCTAGACATACACCGGTGGGCCCGGATGAGTACACATCCTCGAACAATATTGAAGATCTTGAGAGTATGGAGATGATAGCTGAGTACTTGGAGGTGCAATGGAAGCGCAATCCTGCTGGAGCCCCCACCATCTTCCTAGAGAATGAGTTATCCTGGGACCGGAAGATAGTTAACGGATTTGTTTGTGCCCACCAGCTACCGACTAAGCACACCTTCTCTGTCACCACCAAGAGGACGGAATTAATGTTTTATCTGGAGCAGGGATCTCCATTCAACATCGGTCTTCTGATGCATAGCCGTATCCACGAGCTTGCTGCCGCTTCTGAGCGTGAGCTGTTACCATACGGGCCAATAATTGATATGTTTGCTTTGGAGGACGAGGTGAAGATGCTCGTCAGTGATGATTGGGAAGACCTTGAGCCGAAGCTTAGTTCGCAGTTAGTTTCAAGAGTATAAAGACGGGTTGTACGAGCTGAAAGGGAGCATACTTCAGTGCATGGAGCACCGAGGACTCAGAGAGCCTTGCTTGAGGAGCACTCGCGAGAGATTGCGAGTCTGCACCACAAGATGGATAGGATTATCGATTACTTTGGCATACCTTCCTCAAACCCACCACCTAGGATTACCCCTCGTCATAGATCATCCTCTTCCACTGCTGCTTCCTCCAGTTCTATCCACCTCCCGGTTTTGAGCATAGAGACGACTGTGAGGACTATTCTGATGAGGATTAGATTTTCTTTCTTTTTATTGTTGTTTTCCATTTTTGTGTTTTTATTTTTTACTTTTATTTCCTATCTAGTTGATGTAGCAGAATTTCATAATATAATGATATTGTTGGCTTAAATTGTTTTCGAGTTAAAGATTTTTATCCCTTACTGCCGCAATTTTATTATACAGTTTCTTGTCACCATTATTCTTCTTGGTTTGTTTGAGGTATTTAGCACCGATTTTTCATGGATTACCTACATGCGCCCGATGATTTATACGGCAAAACGATTATTCCATGGTTCCACGCTTAACTGAAGGTAAGTTCCTTTTCATTTTTTTTTCCATCTTACACATTAGGGACAATGTTTCGATTAAGTGGGGGTAAGGAACATCATGTAGCTTCTTAGCATTATATTCCATGAATTGCGTGATTATCTCGATTCTCTTTGATGAATGATTCCCCACATAGACTTTGATTCATTTCGACAGAATTTCGAAAAAAAATTATGATATCTTTGATCTTTTCAAGTTAATTGACTTCATCTTTGTTTTACTTTGTATGAGTGAGAGTAAATGCCCACTTCTGAAGTAGGGGAGTATTAAGCGCATATTATGTTATGAGACACCATTTTAAGCACGTGTAACTCACTTCTCTTGGTGTGTAGTCGATAGCATATTGCTATGACTAGAGTTGACCCTGGCTTCATCACGAATCATGTTCCACCAATGCTTAGAAGGGCAAAGGAATATCGGATTCGGTAGTTTATCATGAGTGGGGCCGTGAGGATAGATAAATCAATGAGAGTTTACCCGCCAAGAAAGAGAAGTGCATTGAAATATATACATTTATAATCTCTTTGGCAATATCTTAGTCGATGGAGCATAAGACGCACGACTTTTGCATAGACCGATAAATGCTAGCCTTAGAGTAATATATACTCGGTTCTCGATTCACCTTGCCAGCTCAATTAATTAATGAATAACATGTTTGAGACTGGTTAACTCGACTACGGGTTGACGTAATATGAGATTGTCTGCATTACTAAGCGGTTGTGGAAGTTATTGCACACACACATTGGCTAATGACATGAATATTGTTTAATGCGTTACTGATGGATATGAGAGGCATGATCTTAATCTTGACTTTGTGAGGCATAGTTGTATTTAATTGACTTATATACTGATCAGGGATGTTGTTTTCTTTTCGCCTTTTTGCTCGGGACGATCAAAAGCTAAGTGGGGTGGTAGTTGATAATGCTCTAAAAGGTACCAATAATTATACCTTTATTCACCCGGAATTCTGCTCAAAAGAGGATAAATAGGCTCGTTATTATATGGAATATATGTTAAATGCTATATGAGTGTTTCTAGGATCGTAATTCATCATCTATGCTATTTTCCAGAAGATTTGGTACTATTTTGTCTCGTTTTTCATGATTCGTAGGATGTACCGAATCTGCAGCATTGGAGAATGGATCTGGACCGAAAGAAGTGCATTGGGCTGAGTAATTGAAGTCCAAGAAGAAGCCTGTTGATGAAAAAAGAGAAAAGTAGGCCCGGTAAACCGGCGACTTGTTCGACACGAAACTAATTCTGCCGTATTATCTAGGTCGGTTAGGGTTTCAGAGAGTCTTAAGTAGGTCATTGTATCTATATAAGGCCGCATTATCTGATTATTGTATAAGCACTCAATTATATTCAATTTTATTATACAAATTTGATGAAATAAAGTTTTCTTGAGTGGATTGAGCTTGATCTCCATTGTTGAAGGTATGAAGCATTGAACGTTCCTTTATTGTCTTCAATATGGTAGATCTGTTCGTATTTATGTGTTTTAGTTAATCTGCATTTTTAAAGACCCTATAATTTACTTATTTTAATCGTATTGAGCAATGTAGATCCAGAAATTAGGAAAAGATGACGTCGGTAACCCGGCGGTCTATACCGGTTTACTGAGGAAATATTTAGAAAACCTAAACTGGGATTCACTACAGCTACGTTGATTGATAGGTTTAATTAATAGTAGGGTAGATCAGGCCAATCTACTTATTGTAATCGTAAATTAACATGAATGATTGTTAGTGAAGTGTTAATTAGGACATAGTCTTGAATGGACCCTAGGAACGTGCTGGTCAATGTCGACAGCTGTCTAGGCGGGTTAGCAGTATGAGTTAGCTCTCAATAATGGCAGTTCTAGTTTTTTATGCGTATGGGCTATTACGGACCAATTAAGGAGGGTAGCTTGCGTATTGATTGTCTACTGCCATTGTCGTAGTAAATAGGAGTAGGAATTGCACCCGTAGCTGATGATAATGATTATTAAAATGAAAGCTCATGATTAATCTAAGGAAATTATTTGGGGAAGTAAACATAATGATTAACTAATCCAAGTTAGTAGATCGGTGTGGAGAGGAGAGGAATACCATGTTTGTTTTCTTTTTATGTTATTGTTGGTCAATGACCGCATCTATGTTGCTTCTTAATTAGGTTAGAATCATTTATACTTATAGTTGCATTGTCTTTTTGGGATCGGCCTTGACTCGCATTTACTAAACTACGATGTACCTAGTATTCTTGCTAGTAATATCAACGTTAGTGACTTACACGCGATCAGTTGGCTGAGGCACCTAAGTTTACCGAGACACCTCACCCTGCTGTACTTGATCCTAAGTTGAATGAGAGGATCAATCTGCTGGAGCAATCTATGGAAGGCTGGATTACTTCTGTTGACACAAGAACTTAAATTATGGAGGGACAACTCAATAATCTGGTAAACACACATTAAAGTATTCAAGGACTACTCAACAATTTTGTTGATGATGTCAATAAGGGGGAAGAAGGTCAGAAAATAGAAGCAAATGAGGCAGCAAGGATATTTAGCAAAAAGAAATGAGAGGATGAAAACAATGAATTGAGGAAGCCTGCACCTGGAAGGATACAAATGACTGATGAACTACTGAAAGAATACAAGAAACTCTGCTATGGCAAGAAGAGACCTTACCATGATATGAATTTTCAGGAGGGTCTAAATTCCTTCCTTGGAATAAAATTCCAGGAGGTAAGGGACAAAGCCATGAGATCTGCTAGCAGAGGTGGAAGAGGTGGCAGTGGTGGAAAGGGTCAAATGTTGGGAAATTGGACAGTAAGGGATTCATTGAATGAATTTAAACACTTTTACTTGGGACAAGGCTTCAATGTTCATAGTATAAGGTTAGCCTTACCTGAAGCCTAGAAATGGTGGAAATAGATACATACCTGGATTGATTTCTCCACTGTGGAAAATCAATGGATGCTAGATTTTGTCAAGGAGATCAGGGAGTATTAAGTGAAGCAAGAACAACACAAGGACAGAAACTAGATCAGCACACTTATTTATGCCTTTATCTTTATGCTGATCCTAGTTTGTAATAACTCTGAACAAATATGATTTTAATGAGATATGACTGAATTTGTTATGTTTTTGTTTTTATCTTTTTGCTTTGCTGTAAGGAGGGTATTGGCATCATCACTAAAAAGGGGAAAATTGTTGGACAAAATTTAAGTTTTAATAATGTGTGCCAGACTAGTTGTTATAGAGCACATGCAAATAGTTGTCTAGATTAAATGTATAGCTTTTCTAGAGTTTGATCTTTGTATAGGTTTGATAAAACAAGCAATGTAACTTGGTCAGCTGACTTTATCAGCAGACCTATCTAGCTCAGTTGGGTATCTAGGTCAGTAAAGTGTCTATGAACCTGTTGATGGTTGAAGGCTGATGGTTAAAAATCAGTTACTGAAGGCTAACGGATCAAACTTAGTATTTAAAGTCAAGGATATGGAATCAGAATTTAGGGAAGTCTGTGATGACATAAACTAATTACATATACCTTTTGTACAAGGTCTAAGTTCTATAAGTTAAGTGGTGATTGGAACTTAGTTATATTCAAATTGGTGTACTCTAACTTCACAAATAAAAAGTTAGATGAGAAGCAGTCAGCTAATGTGTTATTAAAACTCACTAGACTAAAATCTGCTGACAGATATACACATCAGTAGACTGATATAGATCAGGTGTCTGCTGAATGGAAATCTGAATTTAATCAATGTTTACATTGGAAGAATAAATGGATAATGATGGATTACAAGCCTTGATTTAGTCAACAAATCAATGGTCAAGATAAAAGGAACGTTGGAAAGATTCAGACCTTTATCCAGTGGTTAGAAGTCAAAGGATGGATAGTCTGGAAACTGTCAAAAAGTTGATTGACACTGTCAGTGTTGGTCCCACAGAAGGGAAAACTATAGTCATAGGGGGGGTGAATGACTATAGTGGATTTTCAAAAACTTTTCTTATATTTAAAAGCTTTTGGGCAGCGGATAAGTCCCTTCTTTAAATGCTGAAAGTAAATAGACACCAAGGTTTATAGTGGTGTAGGGTGGTGTAATCCCTTAATCCACTCTTCTCCTGTGATGAGTTGAGGAATTCACTAGTGTTTTCATAAATACAAAGTTAGATGGTCCTTGGCTACACAAGCTTCACAATCTTCCAGACTATCACTTCCTGGGTATAAAATCTTCAGTGACTCAGTCTCTATCACTGCTCCTTGAGAACAAATCTTTCAGCAACTATCACAAAGATTGCAACTCCTTCTTAGATTCCTCTGATTCAATTGCTTCAGTTGATGTGAATTGGATTCATAGACTTGTGATCAAACTCAGTGCTTGATGTGGAATTTGAGCTCTGTTTAATGACTTGATCTCTAGATGTTTCCTTTAAGTACAGATAGAAGGCTTTTCAAATTGATAGAGTTTCTGCTTGTTTCTTATCAGATTCAATGATGGTACTTGGCTGGCTTCACTCTGCCGGATTTCTATTTTACTTTGCCATCCTACCAACTAGAACAATACTTGTCTGACTCAACTTATACAACATGTCAGTCTCTAAAGAAAGACTTATACAGAGATTTCTAACTTATTTCAGGCTTGCAATAACAGCTAGTATGGCCATCATCAAAACATAATAAAATGACTCGGCTTTATGTAAATGTTGTTGAAGACCTGGAAAGAATCAATATAATCACAACAAGTCTTATACTGTGAGATATCGGCATACGCACAAAATGAGTCAAAGAATGTATGATCCGGTTTGCCATCAATATGATCAGGACCAAGACAAACCAAAGGCAATATAGGGGCAGCATCGGAGGTATCCAACAGCCCGGTGTCCTCTTCTTGAGGCTGATCATCATGTACCAGCAAAAGAAGATTCAACAAAACCGGAACAAGAATTCAATAGCATAGAATCTTCATTTTCTGCAACTACAATCAACTCCGTGTCTGTCTCCGCCACAATTGACTCATCAAGTGTCTCCACGAATTCGTCCTCCACAATATTCACCTTAGGCACCTCTCATCCACAAAGTCAGGCGCATTCTCAATATTCATCTCCACCACACTCTTATCTTCATCGTTTTGCAACTCTTTCTCTCGAGTGTCAACAATTTCTTCATTTGTCGCTTCTTGTTTCACCTCTTGTTTAGAAGGTCGCGAGTCAAGGACATGCTTCTTGCTGTATAACCCACAAAAAGAATACCGAGTTTGGGAATAATTATACCTTACCTCATGCACATCTAACCACGCTTGTCCTAATACCAGATCTTCACCTCTCAATCGAAACACATCACATAATATGACAGTTTTATAACCACCAATGTCAACTGGAACACCTGTTGTTCTTGTAACGAGTACCCGACGTCGTCTATCAACAATGTAATAAGGAAAAGGATTCTTATGCATCCTCAAGTTCAACTTTTTAACCACCACAATGCTAACTAAATTCTCCTCCTCACAGTGATCAATGCCGAACTCTTATTCCCTCCCCCGAGTTAGACAATGTGAATAAAATATTTTGTAATCCATGACCAAACTATTTACCTCCTCACAATTCTCTCGTGTTTATCACTCCCCTCATATAGAGTTCAACCGTAGAACAAACCAAAACAATGAGCAAACCCTATATATGATGCTGTCAGAAAGTTCCAAAATTTATGCAGTGACATTTCATACAGATTGTGCTCAAACTACATCGAATCTGAATAAAATCAAAAGACGAAAGTTATAGAATAGAGAATTTCCTATAACACTGCAAAGCCTGAGGGGATTTGGAGTTGAGTAACCTACTCAAATCAAAGCGTAAACGTAATGGGGACGGCTGCAGAATTTGATACGATCGGTTCTTTGTTGTGGGGCGATTTTGACGAGGATAAGCTCCGAATTCAAAGCTGAGGTAAACAAAGAAACCGTGGATAACATGTTAATTTAGATGTGGTCAAAATTTCATATTGTTTGGAGGTGGTTTGTGTATTAAACGACCTGATAAAAAAACGGATTTGGAAAAATTACGATTCTGGAAAATTAGAGTTCTTGGGGAAAGTTTGAAGGTTTGAAGAATCTTCAAGTTTTTCCGCGTAACATTATGATGATTTGAAGATTTATGGTGTTCTTGGCTGGGGGTACGAGAAAATAACTAAAGAAAAATGATTTTTTTTTTAATTTTTTTTTGGATAATAATTGAAGTAAAGAACAAGAAATAAAATGGGATATTTGTTACCTACAATTCCTATCTCTGATACCAACTGAAGTGAACCGTGGAGGTTCAATTCGGATTTCGCCCAAGGATTTGATTGTAGGAACAATGAAAAGCGAGCTCCGCGACCCCTAGGTATCCCTGTACCTAAGAACCTTGGATTAGGACATCGACCCCTAGATAAACTTGTGTCGAAGAACCTCGGTTTACAAATGCCACAATGTATGCTCACGACCTTGATAGGTTCTAGTATAAGTACTCTACTTAGAACACTCACAAGTTCAAAAGAACTCAAATATAATATTTCATTCAAAAGTTTAACTATCTGTTACAATGACTTTATTTGCCTTTAGGCTACAGACTCAAGAAAATAAAACAAACTAGCAATGTGGGATAATTAAAACCTAATTTTCGCCACTTTATTTATTAATGGACTTAACTTGACTCTAATAAGCCCAAATGACTTTTATTTGTTGAAAATAAATAATTAACCCAATATATTAACATATAGGCACCTTCCTTAATGGGCTTTTGGCCTTTTACTACTAAAAAATAACATAAAAGACTAAGTATTAATTCACGTCCAACAGCGCAAATAATGGTCTTCAAGGTCTTCATGGCCGCGTTATTTCGAGTCGAAGTTCCAGGACGGATCTCATCACAAGCCTTGAATTTTGATGGCGGTGAAGGCCATCCGTAGGGGGCCGAAATCAAAGCGGCACGAGACGTCACCATTCTCTCACGTGCTTGTGTCAACAATAGAGTCCGTGGGGTCGGTTGTCACCTTCCCCGCTCCCACTAATTATTTTGAAAAATAGGTAGTCTTATTAGGATTTTCAGAATTTATTTACAATCCGGAAAACAATAAATCATGAATATTTAAATTTATCCTCCCACTAGTTCATCGGTTCCAAATACCATCTAACTAGTGTCACTTATTCACGACTTTCCAATTTCTCGGATTTATAAATTCTTTGTGGACACTACACAATTAAAATTCACTAAGAATTTTGTAATCCTAATATATTAAGACTTATGAATTTCTCATTAATTTGAAAACTATAAATCATGAAATTTAAAGCTCCCAATAGTTTATCGGTTCCAAATACCGTCTAACTAGCGACACCTTATTCATGGTTTTCCAATTTATCGATTTTTTAGAAATTTGTGTAGACACTACACAGTTAAAATTCATCAAAAGAATTTTATAGTCCTAATATCGTCATGATAAAATTTTAGGATCGTATAATTTTAGCTCAATAATTTGAAAACAATAAATCTTGAAAAGCAATCACCAACTTATCGGTATTAAACACTGGCTGGGCTTTAACCGAGTTCACCGAACGGTGTCGGGATTGGCTAAGCCGACCCGTCCTCTTTGTTGGTTCATATACGACTGCTGGATGAATCGGGCTAAGGCTGCCCTATTGAGCCGAAACTCGCCGGATAGCTTGACCTTGCCGGACCTCCGACGCTAACGTCACACGCGTGCGGGTGCTGGGTTGAAAATCGGGCTAAGGTTGCTCCATTGAGCCTCAGCTCGCAGGATAGCTTGACCTTTCCGGACCCCCATGGCTAACCCCACACTTGGACGGACAAGTCAAGTCGAGCCGAAGCCCTGTTGACCACCAGAACCAATTTTCGAACCTTTTGCTCAGTTGGTGTCCAACTTTTCAGGATTTTTCAATGTTTCAATTATTAAAATTATTTTATGTAGTCACTACATAAATAAAATACACGAATGATTTTTAGATCCCAAATTAAATTTACCAAGTAAATTTTATTTTATCATGTAAATTTTAAATCCCGATAAAATTCCGTTATGTTTAATTAATTACTAATCTAAATTAATTATCGTGTTCATCCATGTCTAATTTATTTCATTATTAATTTTCTACATGTATGCATATGTTAGGAGTGTAATTCATGAATATGATGCATGCCATAGCTTGGTTAACTCACATAAATTATCAAACATGAAAATAAATGCGTAAAAGTAAACCACTGAGATGGACCGTTGGTACCCCCGTATCTAATATATAATTAAATAAATAAACCCTAAATTATTGTGCAACCGCCGACGGGTATAGAAATTTTCTGCACCAGATCTTCAATAAAAACCCTTCTAGCTGAGTTGGATGAAGCTCGTTCTTCTTTGATCACCACCCGAGTTCGTTTCCCCTCTCCCCTTAATTTTGTTTTCGTTTTCGTTTTTTTTTATTATTATAATTTACGAACAGGAATAAAAAAAAATTAAGAGGGATTTTTTTTTAAACTTGATACAGCCAAAGGGATTCAAACTCGGGTCTGCACACAATTGATCTTGTGTCTTTACCACTATGCTGCAGCTTTTCTTCTCCTTGTTCTTCGTCCGATTATATTAAATAGGCCTAGGATGAAT
Source organism: Gentiana macrophylla (assembly GCA_026214975.1). NCBI lineage: Eukaryota > Viridiplantae > Streptophyta > Magnoliopsida > Gentianales > Gentianaceae > Gentiana > Gentiana macrophylla. The sequence goes on along the minus strand of CM047807.1, from coordinate 56,377,187 downwards.
GTAAATTAAATGCAGAAAATTAGAATTGCAAAATTAAATTACATGATATCCTATACAAAAAAAACTAGTTTACAATAGATTTAACGGTAATCAGGTACCAACCCTAATCTATCTCATCAACCAAAACATTCAATCGCATAAATAAAAAATAAAAGATGCAATTTTTATTCTATTCCACTCCTTATTAATTAATTATGCAAAATCGCTTTAACCTGTCTCTGATACCATATGCTGAATATACAGAAACCCGAATCCGGATCCGATCCCTAATTGGATCGTCAGATCTGATTCACAACACCGTTCGAGACACTCGATCATGCACAGCGGAAGCTACGAATAAATTCTCATGCGATTATACCACGATATAATCTACATAAATAATTAATCTAACTACGAGAAGGTTAAATATTTACCTCAACGGAAAGGAAGAAATAGTCGACCAAAGGGAGATGCCGTAGTCTTCCGGATTGTATCTCCTAGCGACGACTGGTGGACGTCGATCCTCGCCGTAGAACCTCCCCGAATATGCACAAGAAAAACCCTAGGTTTTTCTTCTCTTAATGACTAGAACAAGAAACTAATTTTTCTCTTTTTTTTTTAATAAGTGGCGCCAATTTGCATGTGTGTAAATGTGTTGGGATGAACTCTCTTTATATAGGAAAATAACTAGTAAGAGAGAGTTATCATTTTCAAACCACAATTACCTATTCTCATAAGGAAAATATATTTGCCAAAAGATAAGTGATAATTCCCAAAAAATCAATATCTTATTTTTTCATTAACTATCCAACAAATAGATAATTAATTAATTACACATGTGACATAATCTAGAAAAATTTATTTTCCTAATTTATCCACAATAGAAGGCGCCACATACATCATTAAATTAATAAAAAAATGTCTTTTCTATTTCATATATTATTTACCAAATAAATAATATTGCATATTCATTAAATAGACCAACTATTTAATTTATTCTCGAGGTTCCATAAAACGAGAAAACACTCGCATGTTAGGAGCCAACCCGGGGACCATGGACCTACAACCAGTAGCTACAATAAATTGAATAAAACATTCATCGAACGTAATATTTCTACTCAACTCATTAATTCCGGAATTACACCACCACAAATTCGAAACTGAACTCTATCGATTATAGATATAACTTATTCTCAAAATATCGAGTCGAGTCGATAAGTGTCCATTGATATAATCATTACATATAAACTAACCCTCCATAGACTATCCGTAAAGAAGCGGGATTATTTCCATAAACCTTCTTCAATACATCTCATCCTTATTTACCATCAACCCACCAGTGATCAATTAGTTCATAACCAATACGAACTTCGCGGATCGATCAGTTTCTAGGATTAACAAATAAGGGGATTGTCTTCTACTTCCCGCAGGAAGGAATTTATACCATATTTGTGAGACCAACACAAATCACTCATCCCACAATAGTGCCAACGTGAATGTGATTCGGATCGTGCCTCTTAGAGATCCTTAAACGAACACATCAAACTCTATCATGAAACAAGTAGGAGTCTGTAATCACTTCAGGATTAAGGTTAATCCATTTATGATCATCTTGTGATTTAATAAGATTTCTCAATCAAGGAATTATATGAGAAACGCAGATTAAATCGGTCCAGTCCAATATGACTCTCATCATATATAAATGCCCCACTTAGACATCCAATGTCGTCGGTCCGGAAAGGACGGTCACACCATAAAGTGTTCTGGGCGCATTAATTGTGGTTTAATCAATAGACCCCATACTTTGATTAACTTCACCACGGACTAAAATTTCAAGTGTATCACCATAAACTTAATCCTCATGTGTGACACACACTAAATCATATGGCTACATATGATACAAATTGGGGTTTTCAGTAGTGTATTACTTACAAGCACGAAGCAAGTAATAAGATGAGAATAAATCTGTCATTTATTAATTCTAAAAACAATTACATAAATTGTCTTTCGGGCGGTACGTCCAACAATTTTCTCAGTTGGTCTGTCAACACCACATGTATGTACATCTGTTGTTTGTTGATCAGGTGAGTTTACTTCCTCACTTTTTTGTTTAGCTTTTAGTCCATCCAGTTCTCTCTTTAGTCTTTTATTTTCCTCTCTTAGATTCTCACACTCCTATTCTAAAATTTCATTATTTATCTCAATTTTCTTAAATTTACTCATGAGATATTGGATTAGGTTTGCAAAATCTAATGGGAGAATACAAGATTGTGCAGTGTTAGATGTGGATGCACATGATGATGAGTATGAACTAGAAGTTACCTCTATTTCATCACTTTCCTTAGCCATAAGGCATAGACATGCCCTTTCATTGTCTGAGTTGTTGGACTCATCTTCATCTGTATCATTTTCAGATGATTCTTCATCATTTTCACTACTTGTTTTAGCTTTAAGTTCCTTCTTCTTCTTTCTCTTATCTGTTGTTTTGTACTTCTTCTTGTCCTCATCTTTATCTGTTTCTTCAGGGCAATCAGCATTGAAGTGTCCCTTCTTTTTGCAATTGAAGCATCTGTATTCATCATCCTTTTTCTTCATGTCTTTGCCTGTGTTTGACTTCTTGTATGATGATGAACCTCCTTTGAATTGTTCTTCTTGCTAAACCTGTCAAAATGTTTAACCAGTTAAGCTACTTATTCCTTTAGCTCCTGTGTCTCTTTGCCGTTTGCATCAGCTGTTTTTCTTTGCTGTGGTGCTACCAGTGCACTGGTATTGTGTGCCTCAGCTGGATTACTTTCTTCACCATTTAACTTAAATTCATGAGCCTTTATTTGAGACATCAGAGTCAAGGTGTCAGTGTTTGCAAGATTTGTTGTCCCTCTGATTACTGATATGATGATTTTCCATCTCTCAGGTAAGCCTCTCAAGATTTTTAGACAGACTTCCTTCTGTGGATATGTATGTCCAAGCTGCTACAGTTCACTGATGATGCTTGAAAATCTATTGTCCATTTGATCAATGGATTCACCAGTCTTCATTTCAAGTTCTCAAATTTCTGTTTTGCAACAGATAATTTGTTTTCTTTAACTGCTTATGATCCTTCATTAATCAATGCTAATTTGTCCCACATCTCATTTTATGTTTTGTAATCTTTGATCCTCATGATCATATTACTGTCCAGAGTCTTCAAGATCATGTATTTTGCAACAAAGTCAAGATTTTCTCTTCTACTGTCATCCTTGGTCCAATCTTTCTTGTGTTTATCCATTTCTTTTCCTTGATCTGCTCATGTGGTTATCACAGTTGTGATCTTGATTGGGCCATCATTAATTACATCCAACATCTCCTCATGAGTTGTTTCAAGATGAGACAACATGATTATTTTATATTCATCAAAATTATTTACATTAAATACAGGTACATTTCACATAAATTTGAGGAATCCATAAGTACCAATAAGAAAGAAATTTAGAAATCACAAATTTGAAAATTACATTGAAAATATGTGATCTCCTTGTTACCAGAAATAAGATCTGAAGAGGTTCTGATACTAGGAACACTGTTCTGCTACCAATTTTTGGTCCCAGAAGGGTAAAACTATAGTCAGAGGGGTGAGGGTGAATGACTATAGTGGAGTTTAAAAAAAATTTCTTATATTTAAAAGCTTTTGGGCAACGGATAAGTCCCTTGATATTGATTATGCAGTCATATTGTAGTATGCAATGAAATAAATTGTTGGTAAGTAAATTGCTGAAAGTAAATAGACACAAAGGTTTATAGTGGTTCAGGGTGGTGTAATCCCTTAATCCACTCTTCTCCTGTGATGATTGGAGGAATTCACTATTGTTTTCACAGATACAATAGTTAGATTGTCCTAGGTAGATAAGCTTTTTAATCTTCCAGACTATCACTCCCTGGCTATGAAAGCTTCAGTGACTCAGTCTCTATCACTTCTCCTTGAGAACAAATCATTCAGCGGCTATCACAAACATTGCAACTCCTTCTCATATTTCTCTATTTCAATTGCTTTAATTGATGTGAATTGGATTCACAGACTTGTAATCAATATCAGTGCTAGATTTGGAATTTGAGCTCTGTTTTCTGAGTTGATCTCTGGATGTTTCCTTTAAGTACAGATAGAAGGCTTTTCAAATTGACAAATTTTCTGCTTGTTTCTTATCAAATTCAATCGTTATTCTTTTTTCTTGTAAATGCCTTCAAGTTATAGCCTTGATAATCCTTGATTTGAATTTCTGTCCGTTGGCTATGTAATGTGGAGAATAATCCTTGATTTAATTCTTGATTCCCTCTTAATTATATTCTCCCTGATTTCGGTGATCGGATTTTTCTTCAAACGTTTCTCAGAAAATCTGTCCTTGATTGATCCTCAAATGATTCTGCATTTAATGCTTGATTTTCATCATTTGTAATCTGAACGAGTAAAGTTTGCTGGGCCATTCCCAGAACGGTTAAGTGATCCTTCTGACTTTGCTGTTTAGATCTTCCTTCACTACTTCGTCTTTACCCAGCCGATAATTCGTTCACTCTGCCGGTTTACTGCTTTGTTATTTTCTTTGATCTTATAGGTACTTCTTGTACTCCACTGATCCATGATTTGGGTGAGATCAGTGTACACCATATTTGACAATTATTTCATCATTTGAATTATAACTTAGACTTATCCAAGGTCATCACAGACTTCTTTGGTTATAAGTCAGACCATAATGTCTTAATGCTTCTCTGCTGGTACTTGGATGGCTTCACTCTGCCGGATTTCTATTTTACTTCACCATCATACCAACTAGTACTTTACTTGTCTGACTCAACTTATACAACATGTCAGACTCTAAGGATAGACTTATACAGAGATTTCTAACTTATTTCAGGCTTGCTATAACAGCTAGTATGGCCACCATCAAAACATAATAAAATGTTCCTAACAGTCAATAATATGAGCAGAGGTAAAAAGCAAAGTCAAGATGAAGACAAGTAAAAAATGGCTATATTTGAAATTCAAACACAAGTCACAGGATTCACACCTATAAATAGGGGACTCATGACTCAGATTGATGATGATGACCTACATTCGAATCCAAACGAAGCAATCATTATTTTGAGCAAGAAAATACCCTGCTGACATATACTGAGCTTAAATTTGTTGATCAAGATTATCTTCAAAGTGTAACCTACTATCAAGTTACATAAAGTATACACACTTGAAGACGTCAAGCTGCTGATCATTTCATCATGATCAAAGGTTGTTGAAAGCTGAATCACTTACTTGATTCAACCCTTCTTTTTCAAATAAGTTTACTGAAGACAAAGAAGCGCTTTTGGAAGTGTCAAGAACTGTTTCTTGTGGTGGAGCTAGTGAAGAGGCAATCCTACCCTTCAAGGACCAGTGGAATACTTTGGAGCAGCAATCCTACCTTTTCAAAGTGTTCAGTTTGTGAAACAATACTCATTGGTGAAGGACAATTAGTTTAGGGATTTTTGTAACAGCAACCTCAAGAATATCTAGTGAATTTCTTCCAACATCACAAGAGAAGAGTGGACTGACAGGATTACACCACCTGGACCACTATAAATCTTGCATACTTTACTTTACTGCATTTGCTTTCTGCATTTTAGTTTATAAGCATACTGATCACATCAATCTACTGAAACTAGCAGCTGAATCACACTACATGCACTACTGATTATCCAATACTTAGTATCATATTTGAAATAACAAATAAAAAGGCTTAATTTAATATATTCCGCTGCAACGGACTCAAGAGCTTCAATAGTCAGCAGACTACTGACATTGCTGAGTTTGTCAACTCCAAAAAGTTTTAAGTGTTAAGTTTATTCACCCCTCCCCCCTCTAAACTTAACCGAAGCCTTTCTAAGGGGCCATTATGTCTAAATAGTTCCTCCACCTATGAGTCACCAGATAAACCTATCTAGCCACAAGGTTAGATAGTGAGGTCCGCGGCCACAGCATCCGTGATGACAATAAAACTGAGGTCACCAAGTTTAGGTCCCCACCAAGAGCCTTCAAACCTTTAAGGTCATTAATAGCTTAGGGGCAGATCTACGATTCTAAAAGGGGTCCATAATAGACCGCACAAGCCCTTGGAGGGAATACCGGAGGAAGAAGCTGTGACAGGATGAAGAGCAGGCGACCCCGTGGATGGCGGTCCTAACGACCATATAATCACGCCTAGAAGATATTTTGTCTAGTCTCTAGCTTAAACCCTAACTCCCCTTTCATCCTATAAAAGGAGGCTTTGTGTAACAGAAATAAAGGGACGAAAGTTGATAATGAGAACTAAACTCTGTAAAAATATCTACTCTCTCAAACTCTCATACCACCGTGCACCACCGGCCTTCATCTCTCAATACATCACATCAGCCAGATATCCACTATATACACCACCGTAGAATAACTATGATAATTTCAACGTTATCAGTTGGTTCCGTTACCAGGAAATCAAACAAGCTTTCGGTCTTTCAGACGTGATGGCCGCCCAGAAAGCCTATGTATGGTGGAGTTGAAGATCATCATCTTCATCACTTTTTCAAGCACAACAAGGTTTTCTCGCTCAAAAGAAAGATCTCAGAATCCATATCACCAAAAAGGAAAGACAAAAATAGGTAACATTAACAAAGTTTGCACAAAACTCATGAGTTAGCATTTGAGAAATCACCTCTCTCGTAGTGTTCTTCGCTCAAGTTCTTGTTTTTAGTTAAGCTTTTTGCAGTCTTGGGAGCCATACGCTCGTGTTTGTGTTAAAAAACCAGAGATATACCGAGCTTGCATTTGAGAAATCACCTCTCTCGGTATCTTTAAGGTCGAGCATCGCCATCTTACCAGAAAAAAGCCAAGTTATCACTTTTGTTTTTTTTAATTCTGGAAACCACTTTGTCAAAAAGAAGCCACTTTGTTTCCTTGACAGTGCATACATTTTCGAGATAAAAATCACACAAATTTCTGGGGTTTTTGCGTTTGGATCATCATATTTTTCCCCGGAAATTCATATTTCCGGCCACTACCTCATCTGAGCTGTCACCATCCAAAAGATCTTCGTCTAGCACCCCAAAAGTCTAAGAAAATACGAAGTAATTGAGGGTGTCAGAAAAGATCAGGTAGTCAAACAGTCGGTGGCGACCAGAATAATAGACTTATCTCTAAAAAACCAGTTCGCATAAAGAGTTGATGGCAGGGAGTAAGGGTTTACCACAAATACCACAAACCCCGACAAAATGGGGTGCACAAAATCAACCCGGCCCTCAGTGCGGAGGAGAAACATTTGATAATCCCACTACAGACTTGGAAAGATCGCAGAGAGAGGTTCTAGCCGCTAACGGTGCTAGAAATGTCTTGAATCAGAAGTCCAAATCCAAATAGGCCGTTGCGGCTTTAGAAGATGCTCACAGGGAAAAAACCACAATCGGGGCGACTAGACTGCAATGAAGCCAAGGAATGGTACCACAATGGGTACCCGGATTCCAAGAGGACCCTGAGGTCAGAGAAATTAGAAAGTATGCCAAGTACGCAGAGAGAATGTACTTACCAATTCTCGGTTAGTAGCTCTTGGCCGGGCACCATTGCCGGTCCGGGAAGTGATCCCACCCAAGAGCGAAGTCAACCCAATGGCGTCAGACAGAGGTCGTCCAAGTCTGTAATGCCCCACTCCCAGATCTGAGTCCTTATATGGAAATGAAACGCTTGGCACATATAATATTAAATAAATTCAATACTATATGTAAGCCTCTACTACGTCGTATCGAGTTAAGCAAATGGAAGCTAAAAAAATGACTCAGAAATCATCATACATGCGTCTAAGATTAGATTAAAACTCAACGAAGATAGAAAGGTTTTCTTACAACAACAAGGTAGCTTACAACATACGATGTCATAAAGAAAAGAACAACAAACTTGTCTTACAAACTTGAAAATAAAAGTACACCATGATATTTAAAAATAAGTTACAACATAATCTAGTACAATATTTATAAACTAAAACAACAAGGAAACATCCCCGAGCATCTCCATCACATATCATCATCAAACTCCTCAACGAGCTCAAGATCTACTTGTTCATCTTCTCACCCCAAAAGCATACAACAAAACATCCAATTGAGGTAAGTACAAAGTACATAGCAAGAGTAAGAAGCTAAAACATAATAAAGCCTTAAAACGAAAGGTTCATTAGTTATTATTAAGTTATCTTTATGAGACCGACTCAACTTTAAGGTTCACTTCATGCTCATCAACATGTTGTGACTATTGGTTTCTAGTTTAGCTTATCATTGCTACATCATCATTCAAGGGCACTACGCATGGTACTACTCACCATGAAGTATCTTAGTGAAACATATTGGCAGATCACACCAATATCCCCGGGGGAAAGCCCGATAGAGTGCACGCTTGGCGGAGTCCCTCCGTACGTAGGGTCTCGGACTTACGGGGTGGTGTTCCTGCCTACTTAGGGTCCAAAGACTTATGAAGTTATCCAATTTATCTGAATGCCCACACATCGCGATATATACTTGTGCCTTACCAAGAATAACAAGATGTTTAATCTTTTACTACACACTTATGTAAATTATTAATCATTAACTAGCCATCTAAGTGTTTTCAAGGTAGGTGCTCACTTAAAAAATCTACTCCCTCACTTAGACTCTAGACATAACACCCTAGGCACATACACAGACATTGATGAATACTAATTCATCAAAGCACAAGCCCATCATAACCTTTCGACGGTCCCAAACTTCAACTCTATGGAAGAGTACATCCGGTGCCGGAACTAAACTCATCAGAAGCTTAATCATGGCTTGTTCATGTTCATTTAATGTTATAAGATCCTTTAGAATATTCCTAAACCATGTATAGTATTATAATGCATATTTTCATGAGAAACTGTGTCAATAGTGCTCTTGCCCTGGTCAAGCGTGCGCTTGTGTAACTATCAGCATTCTGTATTTCATTCAGCAAGCACAGGTGTACGCTTGCCTTGAGCAGGTGTACGCTTTCCTTGAGCACGCGTGCGCTTGTGCTCTCAGTAAACATTCTATTTTTCAGCAAGCACATGTGTGTGCTTGCCTTGAGTAAGCATGCGCTTGTGCCCCAGAAAACCCTAAAACCTGCAATTTTCTGTACTTTACGATTTCCACTCCAAACCAAACATTTTTTTAATGTCAATTAACACAGAAAACACCCGAAAAACACATCTTTTACATATCATAACATCCAACACTTTAACTACAACCTAAAAAATGATTGCTAACCATGAATTCAACACAAATACTCAACCTTAACATCATCAAACCTTAATTAAACTTTAGGAAGAGCCTCTTACTTATTTAAAGAAAATCCAAACCAAAACCTTCAGAAATCTGCAGCACTTGAGAAGACTTCAACAAAAACCTATTTGATCACAATTAAACTTGAATCAATTGATGATCACAAGCTTCTAAACTACAAGAACTACGAATCAAACCAACCAGAGCCTTGAAGATTGATCAATCCTTGACAAAACCACACTTAGGGCTTAAACCATTACCTTTCAAAACTCTGAACTTTTGCTATCAAAGCGATCCTCTCTTCCCGCTGATTGTGAATCTTCAAACGGTTCTAAAATCTGTTGAATAACTTGTGAGAAATCGAAGGAAGTCTATTAGCCCTTTTGGTTTGCTCTCAACGTTGTCATGAGTTTTGAACGTAAATTTTTCTGATTACAGTTTTGGCAACATCCCAGAATTCCACTAAGTAGAGGAGAGGTTATTTTCCCCAAAAATAACTCCTCTTACTTAATTACCAACGAGCCCTCTTAATTAAAACTAATTCATTTATTCCCCCTTTCAACCTATTTTTGAAATATATATAAAATACTTTAATCCATAATTAAATAAATATAATATACCGATCTTTACAAATTGACATGTCTTCCCTTTCCTATAGTTCGGGATATTACATTCCTCCCCCTTAAGAGGACTTTCGTCCTCGAAACTTGAACAAGCTCAAACTGTAGATCTTCTTCTAAAACTCTCCTCAAAACGAAAACAAAACCGAAGCTTCACTTGTTTACACTTGGATCACAAACAACAGCTCTGATCTTTCTATCCAAAGAACCAAACTCTATGGAATCCCAAAACTGAACAAACCTTTGCACACTTAACCCGGAACTGATCAACAAATTCTTGAACTTCTGAAACCACACTAACCAAGCTCTTATTCTACAAACAGCCCTCTATAAACACTTATCTGGATGGTGTCCAAAATGTTTTCCTAAAGGTTGAAGGGTAGTCTTATCTTCTTAGCTATCTTACTTAACACAAAATTTTGACATCTTGTATTAAACAAAGTTGACATAGCTAATTTGTTCATTAATAATGTCTTTAGAAGTGAGTTCCTTTACTTAAATACAATTACAACGTGAATTCAATTCATGTCATAAGAATACATTAAGAAAACAAACAAACTAAAAGATACCTGGTATGGAAGCATCCAAAGCAAAAACTCATTTTGGTCGACTTGTTTTTCCTTGGTTGTTCCATTGGTTCCTTCTAGCATTCCTTACAGGGCAAGCTTTTGAAAAGTGTCATGTCTCACCGCAAAGGTAAATCCATTTGAATCTGCCCGACATTCCCTATAGTGATTCTTTTTGCACTTTGACCAAACCGGTGCACCGACTATTGACTTGGCTGCAAGTTGTGCGGAAATCCTTATCTCATCTTGCTTGGCTTCTCGATCTTCTACATAGCTGCCTTCAAAAGGTCTTTTTACTCCAATAACGATTGAGGGTTTGTTCTAAAACGTCTCAACTTCCAAAGCCTTGTTCAGCAACTCCACCATGGTCCTTGCTGTGAATCCCAACATTCCTGCTTGTATTTCCCAAGACAAACCGTTCTTGAACAATGCCATCTTCTTTTCTTCAACACTCATAATCTTGGGGTAGAACCGACCCAACTCATTGATAAGAGTAGTATCCTTGGTGTGAAGGTGGGATGTGGTATGGTTGATGAAGTCCGTAGGGTGGATAACCAAAGCCGTAGTGATGATCAACTCTTGGTGGCGGTGGTATGGTGCGATGAGGCAGATAACTTGTAGGTGGAGGGTAAAAGGTTTGCTGATATGTTGGAATACCTGAAAAAGGTGGGTGGCTTACCGATGGTGGTGCATGGTACACGTTAGCTTGAGGTGGATACACGTTCATCACTAGAGGTACGTACACAGGCTGTATATCACCTACTACGGTGACTCGCAAAGGTTCATCATCAGGTAGTCCATCATTCTGAGGTATCTCTTGATTAACTTGAGGGGGATTATGTTGCTGATGAAGCATCTCAATCCGATTCTGCTTCTGACCACCCTCTTGCCCAACTCTTGAACTCTCACCTCTGAAAACGCATATGCAGTTTCCTACCATTCTGAATGATCAAGGAAGATTAGAATGTCACTATGTGGTCTAAAGATACATATCTCAAGAAAGGAAGCCTAAAGGACGCTTTTCTCTACCAATTGTAACGCCCTGCTCCCAGATACCGAGTCCTTATCCAGAGACGAAACGCTCGGCACATATAATTAAATAAATTCAATACTATATGTAAGCCTCTACTATGTCGTATCGAGTTTAGCAAACAATCTAAATGAAAGACTCGAAAAGCATCATACATGCGTCTAAGATTAGATTAAAACTCAACGAAGATAGAATGGTTTTCTTACTACAACAAGGTAGCTTACAACATACGATGTCTTAAAGAAAAGAACAACAAACTTGTCTTACAAATTTGAAAATAAAAGTACAACATGATCTTTAAAAATAAGTTACAACATAATTTATTACAATATTTATAAACTAAAACAACAAGGAAACATCCCCGAGCATCTCCATCACATATCATCATCAAACTCCCCAACGAACTCAAGATCAACATGTTCGTCTTCTCACCCCAAAAGCATACAACAAAACATGCAATTGAGGTAAGTACAAAGTTTTGTACTTAGCAAGAGTAAGAAGCTAAAACAGAATAAATCCTTACAACGAAAGGTTCATTAGTTATTATTAAGATATCTTTATGAGACCTACTCAACTCTATGTTTCACTTCATGCTCATCACCATGTTGTGACTATTGGTTTCTAATTTAGCTTATCTTTGTTACATCATCATTCAAGGGCTACGCATGGTGCTACTCACCATGAAGTATCTCAGTGCAACATATTGGCGGATCAAACCAATATCCCCGGGGGAATGCCCGGTAGTGTACACGCTCGGCGGAGTCTCTATGTACGTAGGGTCTAGAACTTAAGGGGTGGTGTTCCTCTGTACTTAGGGTCCAAAGACCTTACGAAGTTATCCACTTTATCTGAATTCCCAAACATCATGATATAGACTTGTGCCTTACCAAGAATAGCATGATGTTTAATCTTTTACTACACACTTATGTAAATTATTAATCATTAACTTGCCACATAAGTGTTTTCAAGGTAGGAGCTCACTTAACAACTCTACTCCCTCACTTAGACTCTAGAAATAACACCCTAGGAACATACACAGACATTGATGATTATTAATTCATCAAAGCACAAACCCATCATACCCTTCTGGCAGTCCCAAACTTCAACTCTATGGAAGAGTACATCTGGTGCCAAAACTAAATGCATCTGAAGCTTAATCATGGCTTGTTCATGTTCATTTAATGTTATAAGATCCCTTAGAATATTCTTAAACCAAGTATAGTATTAAAACACATATTTTCATGAGAAACTGGGTCAAGAGTGTGCTTGCCCTGGTCAAGCGTGTGCTTGTGTAACTATTAGCATTCTGTTTTTCATTCAGCAAGCACAGGTGTATGCTTTCTTTGTGCAGGTGTACGCTTGCCTTGAGCAAGTGTGCGCTTGTGCTCTTAGTAAACATTATGTTTTTCATTCAGCAAGCACAGGTGTGCGCTTGTGTTGGTCCCTGGGAAAGGCTAACACAAGTTTAGAGAGGGGGTGAATAAGCTTGTCACCAAAAACATTCCCAAAAATGATGGTACCACAGGAACTGAGTTTCCCAGTAACTCAAACTGAACTATCAAACTGATGTACAATATGACTCAGTTCTGTTTCGTTCCAACCCTTTAATCCTGTGTAGGAGTTAGCTAATTCAGTTTAGTTGATGCTAAAACCGAACTAACTTGCAGTGGATAAAATCAAGCCTTTTGTGCAATAGATGTATCAATAAAAATCTAAGTCTCCTATGTATCAGTTGTGTGCTAACTCAGTGTCTAATGTTTGCTGAGTGTAGTGATAAAATGATTATGCAATAAATATAAATGCGTAAAGTAAATCAACATAGAATTTGTTTATGGAAGTTCCGGGTGGTGTAATCACGTATGTCTCCCCTTCTCCTATTGTGTAGGAGGTATCAATAGAATCTTGAGATAACTGTTACAAAATCCGAGCCCAATGACAGTCCTTCACGACACCCTAGTTTCACTAGCTACACATAATGAAGAAATGTAAGATTGTTCCCTTCACTCTGCACAATAATCCTTCGGAGGTGGAATGACTCCTTCACCAGCTCACCACTAACACAAACACAGTCCACAGACTGCACCAACAGCTGTGGCAACCGAGTGGCAACTGTTTGAGGAAATGTGGAGTTGCTCTCCTCAAACTATGCACAACCAACACTTTTTCACAAAGGTTAGGTTTATAATTAATCAAGAGATTAATTCAGTGAGCTGTCTTCTTCTTCTACATATGGCGTTGCAGCTCCAAGATGCCTTCTTCCCCCTTAATGGGTTACTGGATCTTTCTTTGTAATCTGCAAAGCAATTTCATTGGCTCCCCTTTTCTAGATATGAAATCTGATTTTCCGGATCTGGATCTTAGATATATGCTTGTAATGTTTTTCAGATCTTGCTCTCAAGTGTTTGCCTTTGTGTATTTATAGGGGAAATGTATCGGTCTGATAAATTTTATAGCCATTTCATTTGTTGTTTAGCCAACGTTCATATGTATGACCTTTTGCCGTTTTGTTATTTCAAATTCAACAAGGCCTTAACTCAGTTTTCTACTCTTCTTCAAAACTGAGTACCTTATGACATCTGACTTTAATTGACTAAGTCAGGGTACACCATTCAGTTTCTTCTTTTCTTGGTAACTGACAATCTTTGTCCTTAAGATTATCTAGCTTTACATGATCTATAGTTCAGTTTCAAGTCACCACAGACTTGCCTGAATCTTGACTTATAGTCACGACTTAATCAGCCTCTAACTGAGTTTGCCACCTCAGTTCTTTAGTCTTCAATAACTGAGTCTGTGTCCCTCGGTTCTTCAGTCTTCTTAGACAAGTCAACTGAGTCTGTGTCCCTCCGTGAACTTATCTTCTTCAGTTTTCTTATGACTGAGTCTGATCCCTCAGTTCTTCAGATGTATACTCAGTTTGCTTGCTGTGACTTAGCTGTTCGCCTAGTTCCTATCTACTACAATGATTGTCTGAAACAACCTATACAAAGTTCAGACTCTAGATAGAACTTATACATTTTCTCTAGAAAATTTCTTGCTTCTTCTTTCACTATGCACTATAACAGTTAGTTATGACTTCATCATCATGGGTTGGAAGTGATCTTACTAAATACGTGACAAATCATAATCAAAACAAAGATATTATTTCCAACAGCTTGCCATGAGCAAGCATGTGCTTGTGCCCCAGAAAAACCTAAAACCTGCAATTTTCTGTACTTTACGATTTCCACTCCAAACCAAACATTTTTTAACGTCAATTAACACAGAAAATGCCAGCAAAACACATGTTTTACATACCATAACATCCCACACTTTAACTACAACCTGAAACATTATTTCTATCCAAGAAGTCAACACAAATACTCAACCTTAACATCAGCAAACATTAATTAAACTTTAGGAAGAGACTCTTACTTGTTTAAAGCAAATCCAAACCAAAACCTTCAGAAATCTGCAGCACTTGAGAAGACTTCAACAAAAACCTATTTGATCACAATTAAACTTTAATCATGTTGGTCCCTTGAAAAGGCTTTGGTTAAGTTTAGGGGGGGTGAATAAACTTAACACTTAAAACTTTTGGAGTTAACAAATTCAACAACTTCAGCAGCCTGCTGATAGTTCAATAGTCTGCTGACACTCAGTAGTCTGCTGACTATTGACTTTACTAAATTTGTTGCAGTAGATTATATTCAAATTAAGCCTTATTACTTGTTGTTAAAATATGATACCAAGTATTGGATACTCAGTAGTGTATGTGTGTGATTCAGTTGCTAGATTCAGTAGGTTGATGTGCTAAATATACAGAATGCAGAATATAAATGCAGAAAGTAAGTAGGCAATTTTATAGTGGTTCCAGGTGGTGTAATCTTGTCAGTCCACTCTTCTCCTATGATGTTGGAGGTAATTCACTAGAGATTTTTGAGGTAGTAGTTACAAAAATCCCTAAGTTTCTTGTCCTTAACCAATATCTATGGCTTCATAAATTGAACAATTGAACAGGTAGGATTGTTGCTCCAAAGTCTTCCACTGGTCCTTGACACCAAAAGATGCTTCACTGGCTTCAATAGATTCCTTATAAAAGAACGTTTGAATCAAGTAAGTGATTCAGCTTTCAGCAGCTTGATCAGGATGATATGATCAGCAGCTTGAGGTCTTCAAATGTGTAAACTTGATGTATCTTGAAAGCAGATTACACTTGAAGAATTTTACTGGGTCAGTAGCTTTATGCTCAGTAGAGTCAGCAGGGTGAATTCTTGATAAGAATCTGAAGCTCAAGATTATACTTTGTTTTTCTCTAAAAAAATCATCATTTGTATCTGAATTAGAAGTCCTCTATTTATAGGTGAGAATCCTTGTGACTTATGTTTGAAATTTAAACATAGCCATTTCAGATTTGTCCTATTTGACTTGCTTTCTGTCACTGTTCATAGTACTGACACTGTCAGAATGCTTTTTGATAGTTTACAGCCTGTCCACCCTTTGACTTGTAACCATTGGATAATCTTCTGTTCATAGTACTGACACTGTCAGAGGTTCTTAGCTGCCCTTTTCTTTGTAATCTTCCAATGTAACCTTTAAATAGTTCGGTATATATATCAGCAGGTTCCTGAGGGTATTTGTCTGCTGCAATATATATAAGTCAGCTAATCCACGGTGCTGTGTTTATTAAAACACTTCAGCTGACTTTTCTTATGTTTAACTTTTTATTATGAGGTTAGATTACACCATTTTGAATATAACTAAGTTCCAATCACCACTTAACATGTGGAACATAGACCTTGTACACAAGGTATATGTAATTAGTTTGGGTCATCATAGACTTCCCTAAATTCTGATTCCATATCCTTGACTTTAAATACAAAGTTTGATCCCTTAGCCTTCAATAACTGAGTTTGAACCCTCAGCCTTCAGTCTTCAGCAGGTTCCTAAACTAGTCTACTGACCTAAGTACCCTACTGATCTAGACAAGTCTGCTGATGAAAGTCAGCTGACCTTTAACAGTGCTTGTTTGATCAAACATATTCAAGATCAAACTCTAATAAGCCTATACATTTGATCTAGACATCTTTTTTCCTTTGCTCTATAACAGCTAGTCTGGCACTCATCACTAAAACTTAAAATAAGTCCAACAATTTCCCCATTTTTGGTGATGATGCCAATACCCTCCTTGCAGCAAAGCAAAAAGATTAAAAACAAAAACAGAACAAATATAGTCATTTCTCATTATAATCAGTTATTGAAAAGTATTACAGTCTAGATTCAGCAAAAGTAAAATGCATGTGTAAGTATGCTGATCAGAATATGCTCTTATCTCTCTAACGATTTCTCTCATCCAATCATTTTCAATAAGAGAGAAATCAATGTGAGGATTCACTTCTTTCCACCATTTCCATGCCTCAGGTAGAGTAAGTTTGATCTGATATACTCTAAATCTTAAGTGCATGTATACTTCTTTGAATTCCTTCTGTGATTCCTTTGCATTGGTGGTACGAAGACTTTTTCCACATCTGCCACCTCTTCCACCTCTATGTGCAGATCTTAAAGCTTTAACCCTTGCTTCCCAAAACATAAGTCCTAGAAAAGAATTTAGTCCCTCATGGAAACCCTTGTCGTGGTAAGGTCTTCTCTTGTTGTTGTACATCTTCTTATATTCTCTGAGAAGATCATCAGTAAGTGGAAGTCTGCCAGGTGCAGGTTCTCTAAAAGCATTGGTGTCAGCTTCCCATCTCTTCTTAGACCAAATCCTAGCAGCCTCTTTTGCTACTGCTGTTTGGCTCTCTTCCCCCTTATTGACATCATCAACAAAACGGGATAGCAGGCCATGAACACTCTCATGTGTGATTACTAGATTATTCAGTTCACCCTCCATAATTTCAGTTCTTGTGTCAACTGCAGTAATCCTTTCTTGCATAGTCTGCTCCAGTAGATTGATCCTCTCAGTAAACTTAGGATCCAATCCAGCAGGTTGAAGTGTTCCAGCAGGCTCAGCCACAGCAGGCTTAGGTGCCTCAGCAAGCTTGTCAAGTTTCCGATGAATAGATTCAAATTGGTCTTTCAGAAACTTGTCCTTCAGTGTATTACCTTGTTTAATCCCTCTCACATCTTGGGCAAGGTCAGCAAGAGCATACTGAGTGGAGGTAATATTGGAGGCAACTATTTATGTAGTCCTTCATCTATTTTCCACCAGATTCATCAAATCTTCAAACCTCTGCTCTTGCCTGTCAAGTTGAGTTCTTAACCTTGTTATGTCATTTCTGACAGTCCTCAACTCATCCAAAATCTCTACAGGTACCCCACCAGCCATTCCTCCAGCCATGTGTTCAGCAGCTTCATCAGCAGGCTCTTCAACATTGTATTGTGCCCTCTGTCTGCTGACAACCATGGCCCAACTCATATCCCTTCCAGCAGGGTTAGGTCCATGGAATTCTTCTAGAATTGGATCTAGGGCAGTGATGACGTAGATCAAGTGATAATAAAATACTTGACCACCATAAACCAATACTAGCAAGAGGACTAGGTCCATCGTGGTATAGCTATAGCGAATCAAGGTCGATCCCACAAGGAACCAATTGTGGGTCATTTATATACAAACAATTAATTACACATGTCAAGAACACGAAGGCGGTCTACGACCAACAAAAGACAAGAAAAGATAAACGACACGACTCGACACAGCACAAATAAAGACACGCAATTAATCTCCCCAATTATTATGTTATCGTTTGGATCTAGAGATTCTATATAATTAAGCTAGACTCGACAACTATTAACCCGATTCGTATTTCATTTATATTGGCTACGGGAGTCATCCCCTAAACTAGATCTAGCTCTGGGTAAACCATCTAGATCACTATGCTACATTACGTGACTTCGCTTTTTAGGCCTCCATCTCATATAACTTGCACGCTTACAAAACTAGGGATGCCGATATTAACCGTATTCCTCACCTAGGCAACATTCCTGTGATTAGGCGTACTTCCTAAGCGATCGCATCAGTCTCTGTCCCATTAACAATTACCTGCACGGTCTCATGCTAATCTACGACGTACGTATAACTAGGTGTCGGCAATTCCCAAATACAGAACAAATCTAGATCCGCTGAAAGTCCCAGAAGATCAATTCATGAGCCGACCTAGGAGTACTATATTGGTATTTCCTAATCATACGCTAATTAAAATAGACGAGCAACGTAGCCATAGCCATACATACTAAGATAAGAAATTCTAGGTGGACAATCACACCATAAAGACGTGGCTAGATTGACGCGGCGAAAAACTAAATCTTAGCGTTTCTACATACGTAATGGATAAAATAGAGGTTCATAAAGCAATTATATAGATCTACTAAAAACACGATTGTCGATCATACCAAAGTCATCTATAGGTCACCGGATGACAGATCTGGGCATGTGGATCCTCATAGACAATGAATCCCCACTAACTCATATCGTATCCTTAGATCTACATCGTCCGGTGAAGAACGAACAACCTCAAACAATAAATAATAATTAGGGAATTAATTACAAAGAACAAAGAAGAAATTAATACAAGAACTTACATAAGTACAGAACTTGTAAAAAAACTGCTCTAAGAAAAACTGATGATTTAATTATGAATTGTGTATATGTGCGTGTGTAGAGTGTGTATTGTATGTCTCTATTTATAGGGGTTCAAGCTAATTAAAATATATATTCCAAAATATCAAAACAATTAGAGATAACTCCCAGTTGATCTCAATAAAATGCGCCCCCCCTTTCATGCGTGTCCTCCAAAGTCGGCACCACTCTTTTGATTGGCTTGCCGGTGCTTGTCATGCCTTACTCCTCTTTTCGTGCTTATCCAATCTTTATCTTCAATGCATCCGGATTTCCTTGGATTTATCTTGAGATTTAATTCTTCCATTTTTATTTATCCTCCAAAAATTATCTCAATCTATAAAATAGATATTCATCCCAAAATAAATCATATTTAAATAATAAAAACGGATCAATACCAAATTATAAATAAAAACAGATAAATACCAAATTATCTCTTTTTAATAATACAAAATGGATAAATACCAAATTATAAATTATAAATCACATAACATTAAATAATCCATATAAACATGTGATTTAATATAAAATATATATTATTAATCTCGATTTAAGGACAACGTTGATGACTTTTACAGGTATAATTTTACCGTCATCAGGCAGGTTCTTCAAAAATGGGTACTAATGCCTGTTGTGGTTCCTCAGCAATAGGTTCTTCCTCAGGCACTTGAAACTCCTTATCACTGTAATCATAGTCCAGCAGCTGTTCATCCTCATCAACAACAACAGTCTGCTGACTACCTTTACCTACAGTGGACTTTCCTCCAGTAGACTCTACTACAACAGCCTGTTCAACAATAACAGCAGGGGTTTCCTCCAAACCCATAGATAGTTCCAATTTATGTCCAGGTGCTGTTTGTACCTCAACAACATGTACCTCTTGTTCCAACCTTTGTTCAGGTGTTGTCTGATCCTCAGCAACCTGTACCTCCTCAACAATCAATGGTGATCCTTCAAATCCCATCACCATATCCAATCTCTGTGCTACCACTGTTTTTTCTTCAGTGATCAGCACTCTTTATACAAGAATTGCTGGGAATTCAGCAATATTATCTCTTTGAAATTCCCCAACATCAGCAATCCTTCGTAGAAAATTTGCAGTTTTGGATAGAGTGTCCTGAGTATCAATCCAGTTTTGATATTGAGCTGAATCTTCAGAACTGATATCAGGTTCACTATGATCAGTAACCCTCTTATTATCCAAATCTTCAGTCTGCTGATCTTCAGTAAGTGCAGCAGATTCTTCAATGAAGACAATATCTATCTCACCAACCACCCTGTTTGCACCAATATGTATTCCCTCATTGATTTGTGCCTCTAGATCATCCATGGTGAGATCTTCCAGATCCTCATCCATTTGACCAATCTGCTGGCCCTTAGCAGGCCTACTAGTATCAGTGGACTATTGTCTACTTGGTTCATTTAATAATGCAGTCCCACTGACTCCTCCTGGACCAGAGGGATGGTCATCATCAGAATCAGATGATGAAGAGTCATCACTGTCTGCTTCATCTCTGGGATCTCTAAACTTGATACCCTCTTCCATCTTTTGTTGATCAAAGAGATCCATCAATCTTGCTTCCAGTAAAGAGGTATCAACCAGATCAAGTGAACTCTCCACTCCCAACTTCTCAAAAGCCCATTCCTCAAAATCTGTCATTGGTTCTGCAGCTGGCTTTTGTCTTTTATAGAACCCAATTTTCATTGAAAGTAGTTTGCAACCAGTAGGAGTTTAGGATCAACATATCCTTCTTTCTTCTTTTTCTCCTTTCTTTCAAATGGCATGGTTGGCCTTCTGGGAGCAGTTTGAGTACCTTGCTGACCTCCAAAGGTCTCAGAAAGTAAGTTAAAAGTTTCTTCAACATATGCTTCTAGGTCAGTAGGTTTCATAGATTGTACATTAGTGCCTACCACCTCCATCTGTTCATCACTTGGTTCCCCCTGACTTATATGCTCGTCATCAGGGTTAGCAACAGATTGCCCTTCCCCCTGAACTATTGCGGAACTTGCTGGGTCTTGTACCAACTTTTCAACTTCCATAGAAGGTGCAGACTCTGTAGATTGATGTGGTTCTTCAGTAAGTTGCTCAACAACAACTTGTGCAGCTTCAGTAGGCTCAACAACTTTTACAGGTGAGGATTCAACAACTTCTACAGCAAGCTCAGGTTCAGCAGTCTGTTGTGATTCTCCAGTAGGTTTCTCAACAACAACCTCTACTATCTCAGTAGGCTTAATAGTTGTTAGGGGCTCAACTTCAATAGCGTTTTCTTCTTCTTCCCTCTAAGCCTCCAGAATCCTCAACTGTTTCCCTTTGCCATGTTTCTTTTTCTTGGAAATTTCTTTCATTCTCTTGGAAAGTTGCTCAGCTTCAGCTTCAGCAGCTTTCCTCTTCCTTGTGATTTCAGCAATATCAATAATTTCAACTTCAACTGGACCCTCAGTTGACTCAGCAGTCCATGTTGTTTGCTTCCTTGTCTTCCTAGGATTTAACATTTCAGTTATCTTCCTTGTATCAGTAGCCTTTATCTTCCCAACAACCTTTTTAGGTGCAGCATACTTAGCAACTTCCTTAATCTATTCACCACCAGCACCATCATCTCCACCATCATCAATCTCAGTGCTTCATCATCCATATCTTCATCATCATCCAAATTAGGAATAGGAGTAGCAACTTCTGGCTTGTATCTAGATTTGTTAATCTTTTCAGATGAAATATCACGTATCTAAAAATGATTCAACTAGGTCTGAATCAGTAGACCTAGGGGCTTGGTCTTTGACTTCCTTACACCATCTCTATCTTCAGTAAACACCTTCTTCATGTAGTGTATAAAGAATCCATCTCAATCAAACTTCATGCTTCTGTAGATGATGATCAGCAGGTCTATTTTAGGTCCAGACAGTGTATCTAGACTCCCAATGAATCCCAAAATGGTCTTGGCAATTAATTTGCTTAGCAGGTTATACTTATATCCAATATGCGTCACATTAATGCTTAGAGATGAAGATATCTTCTCATTTGTCTTTATTGTATCCACAAACTTCATTCTTGGAGGATTCATTGCTTATGGATTGGTGGGAGCATTATTTCCAGGTCCAAAATGAAATAGTTCTCTCAGTTGATCTGAAGATATTTCAATCTCTCTTCCATTAATTGTCGTAGTGAAGGCCTCTCTACCTTCATGTATAACATTATTCCTCCAGAATTCCAATACATTGACATATGAAATTCTCTCCAGTCTTCTATTGATAACATTCTCCAAACCAGCAAACCGTCTGATTCTTCGTCCTATGTTAATGGCTAGTTCAGTAGAGTGAAAGTCAGTCACATAACCTCTTACACTTTGACTGGTGCCAATATGAACATCATCCTTGTTTGCCATTAGAGATGAGAAAGATGAAGAAGAAAACTTTCAAATCTGTGTTCACACAAGATATTTGTAGAGAAAACACAATTTGAGAGTTGTATGTATCCTCTGTGTATATGTCTGTATATAAAGCAGAGAGTAGTGGGTAGAAAACTGTCAATCACGTACTGTAGCCATGATTATATTTTGAGTGAATGTCATCTTGCCACGTGTCACATGACAGACTTATAACGGATTGTAACGTTCGATCGTGTGACTACGGTTATAAAGACAAAATAAATATCCTGCTATTTTGCTTTTTGACTTTAGTAAAGTTTGACTGAGTAATGTATCCTTCAAAGACCTTGTCATCAAGAGTTGGCTCAAGACTCTCCGATAAAGATGCCTCAAAGAAACTACGCGATAGAGTTACTCTGCTGATCTTCCATTCTTCTTGTTTTGTCCAACTGATAATACAAGATGAAGTTTAATACCAATGACTGATCTGTCAAGTGAGCTCACCCAACATGACAAAGACCAATCCCCTTGGAAACTTCATTTGCTCAATTGTTCAAACATAAGTACATACTTAGCAAATCTTTCACTATCTAGTGGTTTAGTGAAAATATCAGCAAGTTGATCTTCAGTAGGGATATACAAAACCACCACATCTTTCTTTTCAACATGATCTCTTATAAAGTGATGTCCACAACAATGTGCTTGGTTCTTGAGTGCAAAATAGGATTTTCTGTGATTGCAATTAGAGCTGTTAACAAGCCAAGCCGAGCCGAGTATTCATGGTTCGAACTGCTCGACTTTGGCTCGAATTCGGCTCGAGTTCGGTTCGTTAAAATATAAAACATAAAGTGCAAATGTAAAAATAATATGTTACATATATTACACAACTTAAATTACTATAAAAATATCTAAATATTATATAAATCAAATCTATAATATCTATTAGATAAATGAATTTTCCCCTTTTGAGTCAGGGTTACTGTAAATTGATGTATTTATATAAGCATGTTCGTGAACATTATATAAGCACGTTCACAAACATAATCGAACGTTCGCGAACCAAGCTCGAGCTCGGCTCGTTAAGCAAACGAGCCTACAGTCATGTTCGAGCTCGGCTCGTTAAGCTAAATGAACAAACGATCACGAACACTAACGAGCCGAATATGAGCTTGTTCATGAGCGGCTCTGTTCATTTAACAACACTAATTGCAATTGCACTTGTGTTGTCACACATTATAGGAATTTATCTTTCTTCAATTCCATAATCCCTTAATTGTTGTCTTAACCATAATATTTGTGCACAACAACTTCTAGCAGCAATATATTCAGCTTCAGCAGTGGAAGTTGATATTGAATTATGTTTCTTGTTAAACCAGGAAACCAGTCTATTTCCCATTACCTGACAGGTTCCTGTGGTGCTTTTTCTATCAATCTTGCATCCAGCATAATCAGAATCTGAGTAGGCTATGACTTTGAAGGTTCTATCTTTTGAATACCAAATCCCTACACCCAAAGTCTCTTTTAGATACTTGAGAATTCTTTTGACGGCAGCTAAATGACTTTCCTTTGGTTTAGATTGAAATCTTGCACAAACACCTACAGCAAAGGATATATCAGTCTGTTTGGCGATGGAAGTCAATGAGATCGCCTATCATCCTTCTGTATAAGGTCAGATCAACATCTTTGCCATCTTTGTCTTCAGCCAATCTTATGTTTGTACTCATAGGATTTGATACATTGGTGCTATTTTCCATACCAAACTTCTTCAGCAGCTCTTTGGTGTACTTGGTTTGATGAATGAAGATTCCATTTCATTTGTTTGACTTGTAAACCAAAAATGTAGTTCATTTCTCCCATCATACTCATTTGGAATTTACTTTTCATCAGATTTGCAAACTTTTCACAAAGCAATTCATTTTCAGAACCAAATATTATGTCATCAACATAAATTTGTACCAGCAGGGTGATGTTTCCTTCATTGATTATGAAAAGAGTCTTGTCAATGGTACCTTTGGTAAAACCATTGTCCACCAAGAATTGAGATAAGGTCTCATACCATGCTCTTTGTGCTTGTTTCAAACCATAAAGTTCTTTATTGAGTCGGAACACTTTATCTTCTTGATTTCTAACTTCAAAACCAGGAGGTTGTTGAACATAGACCTCCTCTTCCAGAATGCCATTCAAAAATGTACTTTTGACATCCATCTGATATACTTTGAAGTTCTTATAAGCAGCATATGCCGAAAATAATCTTATAGCTTCCAATCTTGCAACAGGGGCATATGTTTCATCAAAATATATTCCTTCTGCTTGAGAATAGCCTTTTGCAACTAGTCTGGCCTTATTCCTCACAATTGTACCAGATTCATCCAATTTGTTTCTGAATACCCATTTTGTTCCAATATTGTTTGCATGATTAGGCCTTTCCACTAGTGTCCAAACTTGATTTCTTTCAAATTCATTCAATTCTTCTTGCATAGCAATTATCCAATCTGGATCTGATATTGCTTCCTCAACAACTTTAGGTTCCATTTGAGATAGAAAACATGTAAACATTGCTTCTAATTGTCTTCTAGTCCTCACACCTTGCTGTATGTGTCCATTAACTTGTTCAGCAGGGTGATCCCTTAACCATTGTGGATTTTGGTTAGATTGATTCTCAGGAACATCATCTTCAGTAGGGTCTGCTGTTTCTTCAATAGGGGGTTCAGCAGATCCTTGAACTGCTTCAGTTGTTGCATCAGTAGTGTTACCAGTAGGGGGTTCAGCAGGGGCAGAGTCAGAAACCTTTAAGTCATTAAAAATTTCCAAAACATCAACACATTCTAGATCAGTGGCTTGTTGATTCTCAGCAGGTTTTGATGCTTCATCTTCAATTCCAGTTAACTTAGGTTCATCAAACACAACATGTATTGTTTCTTCATGTTTCATTGTCCTTTTGTTCAGTACCCTGAATGCCTTGCTGACAGAAGAATATCCCAAGAATATTCCTTCATATTATTTTGGTTGGAAGGTCTTCAATTGCTCCTTATGATTCAAGATAAAACATTTGCTTCCAAATGGATGGAAATAAGATATATTAGGTTTTCTTCCATTCCAAATCTCATAAGGTGTGTTTAGCAGCTTCTTGTTCACTAAGGTCCTGTTTTGTGTATAGCATGTTGTATTAACTGCTTCAGCCCAATATCTTTCAGGTAATAATGCTTCACAAATCATAGTTCTTCCTGCTTCTTTCAAAGTCCTATTTCTTCTTTCAGCAACCCCATTTTGCTGAGGTGTACCAGCAGCAGCAAGTTGATGTAGTACACCATTTTGCTCACAATATTCTCTTATAACTTTGTTGAGAAATTCAGTACCCTTATCTGATCTGATCTTCACTACTGTCAAACTTTTATCATTTTGCAATCTCTTCAAAAGTTCAAGCATCTTTTGAAGTTTCTCACTTTTCTTGTTCATGATTACTACCCAAGTGTATCTTGAATAATCATCCACAGCCACTAAAGTGTTCTTCTTTCCTGTTACACTTGTTGGCGTTACTGGCCCAAAAAGATCCATGTGCATCAGCTCCAAAACTCTTTTTGTTGATTGCTTTGTCATTGACTTGAAGCTTGATTTTGTCTGTTTACCTTGCTGACAGGCATCACATATAGCATCCTTTTTGAATGTGATCACAGGTAAACCAATCACCAGTTTCTTCTTCACCAACTGATTGATATCATCAAAGTTTAGATGATTCAACTTCTTATGCCATAACCAATTAAGTTCTGACTTGGTATGCACAATCAGGCAGGTTTCTGGAATAACAGAAGACCAATCCACAACATACATGTTTTGTTGTCTTCTTCCAGCCAACACAACTTGATCACCTCTTTCACTAATGACAATACAGGTGCCCTTGTCAAAAGTGACCTTGTAGCCCATGTCACAAAATTGTCCAGTGCTTAGTAGGTTGTAGTCCAGTCCTTCCACATATGCAACATTCCTAATTGTTAATCCATTTCTCACAAGTGTTCCGTGGCCTCTTGTGTATCCTGGTGTGTTCTTGTTGGCAAAATTCACTCTTGGAACATCATTTGCCACAAAATTTGACAAACAGTGCTTATTCTTTGTCATATGTCTGGAACATCCACTGTCAATATACCAGACACCCTCCTCTGTTTCATCCATATTTTCCATTAAAGCATAATCATCCATATCAGCAACAAGTGCAGTATCATCAGATTCATTTCTTTTTTCTGATTCTACTTCATATCCTGATTCATCTTCAGCAACCATAGCTTTCTTGCCAGATCTTCTTTGTTTGCTCTTGCTCTTCAGTAGGTCTGGACAATCAGTTCTAAATTGTCCAGGTTTCTTGCAGTTGAAGCAAAGATAATCAGGTTCCTTTTTCTGTTTTAATTCAGGACAGTCAGGTTTGAAGTGTCCTTGTTTCTTGCAATGATAGCACAAGTAATCATTATCTTTCTTGGATTCTTCCTTCTTCTTTTCACTGAATTTCTTTGTGAAATTCCTTGGAGAACCCTTTCCTGTTTTCATCATTCTGATTTTCTTGCTCAGTAGGGCAATTTGATCTTGCATCTCATCCAGTAGATCATCTTGGGCTGCTGATGTTTCTTCTTGATGTGTAGCAGCCAATGCAGTAGTTTTTGGTTCTTCTTTTTCTATCTCAGGCACAAGTTTCTTACTGAATTCATATGCCTTGAGATCTGAGAACAATTTGAAGGCGTCCTCTTCATGCAAACTCCTCATTTCTTCTATGGCAGTCACCTTCATCTCCCAAACTTCTTTTGCAGGTAATGCTTCCAAGATTTTTGAATTGATTTCTTCCTGTGAGTACTTCACACTCAGTAGGGTGAGTTCATCCATGATTGCATTGAATCTTGACTCCATTTCTTCAATAGTTTCATTTGGCTTAATTTTGAACTCCTGAAACTTCTTCTTTGCCACACTGATCTTATTCCTCTTGAGAGCATCAGTGCCTTCACAGATTCACTGCAACTTATCCCAAAGTTCTTTTGCAGTCTTTCAATCTTTCACTTTCATGTACATATTGCTGTCCAAGGTTCCATATATGATATCAATAGAAATATTGTTGAGGTTCGCTCTTTTTCTATCTTCAGCAGTCCATTCCCTTTTTGGCTTTGGAATGTACTGAGTTTCATTATCCACAGTTATGGCTTTTATGATTTCCAGTGGTCCATCAGTCAGCACATCCATCATTTCATCATGTGTTGCAGCTACATAAGCCTACATACGACATTTATACTCATCAAAATGATCTAAAGAACACATCAACATTGTTCTAGCATACTGGTTGTTATCCATGATGCAAAGCTTTGAAAATCAGAAACTTGAAACAGTTTTCAAAGTATTTTCACAAGCACAACAAGTAGGATTACTTCAGAACAGAAGCACTGCTCGGATAACAATTGTTGGTCCCTTCAAAAGGCTTTGGTTAAGTTTAGAGGGGTGAATAAACTTAACACTTAAAACTTTTGGAGTTAACAAATTCAGCAACTTCAGCCGCCTGCTGATAGTTCAGCAGTCTGCTGACACTCAGTAGTCTGCTGACTATTGACTTTACTGAATTTGTTGTAGCGGAATATATTTAAATTAAGCCTTATTACTTGTTGTTAAAATATGATACCTAGTATTGGATACTCAGTAGTGTATGTGTGTGATTCAGTCGCTAGATTCAGTAGGTTGATGTGCTAAATATACTGAATGCAGAATATAAATGCAGAAAGTAAGTAGGCAATTTTATAGTGGTTTGCAGGTGGTGTAATCCTGTAAGTCCACTCTTCTCCTGTGATGTTGGAGGTAATTCACTAGAGATTCTTGAGGTACCAGTTACAAAAATCCTTAAGTTGCATGTCCTTCACAAATAACTATGGCTTCACAAACTGAACACTTGGAACATGTAGGATTGCTTCTCCAAAGTCTTCCACTAGTCCTTGAAGGGTAGGATTCTTCACCAGCTCCAACACAAACAACAGTCCTTGACACCGAAAGATGCTTCATTGTCTTCAATAGATTCCTTATAAAAGAAAGTTTGAATCAAGTAAGTGATTCAGCTTTCAGCAGCTTGATCAAGATGATATGATCAGCAGCTTGAGGTCTTCAAGTGTGTAAACTTGATGTATCTTGAAAGCAGATTACACTTGAAGATTTTTACTGGGTCAGTAGCTTTATGCTCAGTAGAGTCAGCAGGGTGAATTCTTGATAAGAATCTGAAGCTCAAGATTATACTTTGTTTTTCTCTAAAAAATCATCATTTGTATCTGAATTAGAAGTCCTCTATTTATAGGTGAGAATCCATGTGACTTATGTTTGAAATTCAAACATAGCCGTTTCAGATTTTTCCCATTTGACTTGCTTTCTGTCACTGTTCATAGTACTGACACTGTCAGAATGCTTTTTGACAGTTTACAGTATGTCCACCCTTTGACTTGTAACCATTGGATAATCTTCTGTTTCTTCCCAACATCCCTTTAATCTTAACCATTGATTTGTTTGATAAAATCAGAGGTTTTAAGCTGTCATTTTCTTTGTAATCTTCCAATGTAACCTTTAAATAATTCAGAATATATATCAGCAAGTTACTGAGGGTATTAGTCTGCTGAAATATATATAAGTCAGCTAATCCAAGGTGCTGTGTTTATTAAAACACTTTAGCTAACTTTTCTTATGTCTAACTTTTTATTATGAAGCTAGATTACACCATTTTGAATATAACTAAGTTCCAATCACCACTTAACTTGTGGAATTTAGACCTTGTACACAATGTATATGTAATCAGTTTAGGTCATCACAGACTTCCCTAAATTCTAATTCCATATCCTTGACTTTAAATACTAAGTTTGATCCATTAGCCTTCAATAACTGAGTTTGAACCCTCAGCCTTAAGTCTTCAGCAGGTTCCTAAACTAGTCTACTGACCTAAGTACCCTACTGATCTAGATAGGTCTGCTGATGAATGTCAGCTGACCTTTTACAGTGCTTGTTTGATCAAACCTATACAAGATCAAACTCTAATAAGCCTATACATTTGATCTAGACATCTTTTTGCCTTGGTCTATAATAGCTAGTCTGGCGCTCATCACTAAAACTTAAAATAAGTCCAACAAATCAATTGATGATCAAAAGCTTCTAAACTACAAGAACTACAAATCAAACCAACCAGAACTTTTAAGATTGATGAATCCTTGACAAAACCATACTTAGGGCTAAAACCATTACCTTTCAAAACTCTAAACTTTTGCTATCAAAACGATCATATCTTCCCGCTGATTGTGAATATTCAAACAGTTCTGAATTCCATTGTATAATTTGTGAGAAATCGAAGGAAGTCTATTTTCCCTTTTGGTTTGCTCTCAACGTTGTCTTGTGTTTTGAACGTAAATTTTTCTGATTACAGTTTTGGAAACTTCCAAAAATTCCACTAAGTAGGGGAGAGGTTATTTTCCCCAAAAATAACTCCTCTTACTTAATTACCAATGAGCCTCTTAATCACAACTAATTCATTTATTTCCCCTTTCAACCTATTTTCGAAATATATATATCAAATATATATAAAATACTTTAATCCATAATTAAATAAATATAATATACCGAACTTTACAAATTGACACGTCTGCCTTTCCCAATGTTCGGGATATTACAAAGTCAGCCTCAGAGGTTA
This sequence comes from Gentiana macrophylla, assembly GCA_026214975.1. NCBI lineage: Eukaryota > Viridiplantae > Streptophyta > Magnoliopsida > Gentianales > Gentianaceae > Gentiana > Gentiana macrophylla. The sequence goes on along the minus strand of CM047807.1, from coordinate 56,347,067 downwards.
GAGGTTGAGGAAATTTTTCACTCATCGGGCCGAAGAGGTCAAATGGAAGATCAGGAGGTCGTCTAAGCTTAGCCCTAATATGGTCGCGAGAATCAGAAAGGGAAGAGCGAGTAAAGCGTATCCATTCTGAAAAAGCTGTGTGAAAAAGAAAAGGGTCTGGTCCTAAGCCGTCTGGGTCCCCTAGAAAGGGGCGTAACACCCAGGCAAGAAGGAAGGAACGAAAGAGACGCTCGGCTAATTATAAGAGAAAAGCAGGATCAGCAAGGGGAATCACGAAACCTCTGAGCGAGCAGCTGAACCATCCCCTCCCAGGTGATTAGTTGATCCCGTCATGGTCGAACAAATGGAAATAATAAGAAAGGAAATCACAGAGCTAAAGAAGTCGAGGCCCGCTGAAAAAGCCACCCCGATCTCTGGAATCGTTGTACTCACCAAGAAAATTACCGAAACCCTGCCAATGAAGAAAGAAAAAGGTTAGCTATCCTAGTTACATGTTCGATAAAAACGTGTTTTAAATTTATATTATCGGAACACCCCAAGTATAAGGTACGTAGTATAAGGTGTTGCCGAGTCGTCCTAAGGGAATCGTACAGTTGTCAGATTAAGATATAACTCCTAAGTTGGTTATGTCACGAAATATTACCTAAAACTAAGGTTAATCTAACTATAAGCTAAAACTATCAACTAAAACTAAAACAGAATAAAACAAGCAAAAAATAAGAAAAGAAAAGCCGCATTTAGCGCTCACTATTGTGGGCGAAAGAGCCGCCCAAAACGAATCTAACGGACGGCGTCTGCTATTATGGACGAGCGTCCCGATATGAACAAAGCAGAATGAAAAGTGCAGAAAACTAGGGTTTGTAAAACTAGAACTTAAAACTAACGCTGAAGCAAACGATTTTTGTATCAAATTATAAAGGGAAAACAGAGAACACCTAGAATCTATCACTCAACGATCGACACAACCAGCTTATGATTCGAATACGCTTTTATTGGTATGATCAATCACGAAACCGACTAAATTCCTTTAGATCAATTTCTAAGGTTTGTTTACTTTTCCAAGAAAAACAAATAATATTCATAATAAGAAGATCAATTCGTTCCCAAATTGCAATACCCAATTAACGATATATGATTCCTCAAAACGTCATCAATTGTATCGATTGAAATAAAAACTATTGTTGAATTATATTTCCATAAAAATTCAAACAACATAGAGGTTCATTGACATTCCTATCTAATGAAACTCTTAACAATTAAATCAGATTCAAACGATAAATAAAACAAGGTATTCAAAATCATAACTAAAGATAAACTAACGAATCATGGTTGTGATGACGTTGATGTGATATCCTCCGTTGTTCCAATCGCTATGCGTTTAGCCAACAATCATGTTGTTAGACATAATCATTGGAATGGAGAGATACATCTTTGACTCTCCTCCTTGAATAATCACGCGCTGCTAGGGTTTGTTATGAGTGAATGATGCGTGTGGGATGTCCCTCAGGTTTAATACACGCTTTGCTATTTATAGGATTTTAGGTCGGCTAGGTTAAGTCGGCCATCGACGCCCGTCCAAGGACATGGACGCTGTTCATGTATTTGGACGGAGATTCGACTGCTCGTTCGCCTTACGTCTGGAGACTCAGTATGTAAAATATGACTCTGACGCCTTCATGGACGCCAGATTCCTCACTGGGCGCTAAATGCCGGATCGACTGGGCGCCCGTCCAATATGGCCGAGGATCGATTTCTTCATAGTTATCCATTCTTCTTCAAGCCAATCCCATATTTATCTCTTGTAATTCGAATTGAGACTCATTTATCCTCTTTATGCACTCAAAATTAAGCATCTACATAATAGATAAAACATGGAAAACATGTAGTCATCCCCAAATAATAATAATTCAATAAATTTAACACATAAAAGCGCCCAAATTACACTTTTGACACTTCTAACCCCATTATTCAAATTCACGCCTTTAAACATATAATTTTCTCTAAAAATTACTAAAATACGAAAGATATTGTTCTCTAATAATGCGATAAAAACCATAAATTTCACCGAGAACATTACAATTACTACAATTGGAACACTTGTCCGTATGATGGGCTCATCGTATTCCTAGGTTGAATCACTTTATCGACCCAAAATAGATCAGTCTAGTGCATTGCCCTAGTCGGCAGCATGCAAGATAGGGCCGTCTCCTGGGTCCACGGGCTTCCTCAGGATCACCGTTGATAAAAAAGTACATAGTGGTCTCTACAAGTCTATATATTCTTTGATTCCGTTGTTCCCTTAAGATCAATATCACAACCTATGAGTTATGAAAGTTAAAGCTGGGAGGATTTATCCGAAAAGTTCGTGAAAGAATTTGAATCGGCGAGCAGACCAAAGAAGACCATAGAGGACTTTTACGAGGTCTTCACAGGAGAAAATGAGTCAGGAAGAGGCAATTATGACTGGTTCATCAAGGTCTACGATCAGACCAGAAACATCCCCGATGATCACGTCATCACTAGTTTTCTAAGAGGAATAGCGAGGGGTCCAAAGAAAATGTAGTTCAACCTATGGGCACCCAAATTAGGCCTGAGGGAGATGTTGGAAAGATCTAGAATGATCGGGGTGAGTGAACCACCGTCTCCTTCTAGGAAGGCAAGATCTAAACCAGAGCATCACTCGTAGAAGGAGGATCACGGGGAAGATCACAGAGAAAAGCACGGCAGGGACTCAAACCAGGATCGCAAGGTAAAGAAACCGTTCAAGAGTAATGAAAGCGATTTTATCCAGCTCAATGCCAAGCCGGCACATATACTCTTTGAAATTCAGGAACATTTCGAGAGTCCTAGGCCTATGAAAGGCGGTCCGGACACTCGTGATGAAACAAAATGGAGCAATTACTATAAAGATCATGGTAATCTAACTAATGAGTGTTTCACTCTGAGGAAGGAGATAGACAGACTGATCGAAGAGGTACCCGCAGCAAAATATAGGAGAGATAGAAATTCTGGCGCTAATAAAGGGCGGCAACCTCACAGATATCAGAAATTGGTCCAGGTCATCCATAGGAATCTCCCAAGAAATAATCAGTTGAAATCACACATACATTCAATCAACACTCGTGGCTTCGAGAAATAGATAGTTCTGGGGGAATCAGAAATGGGAATCATGATTACGAAGAGTTAACTTATTGTTAGGAACATTTTATTGTGTTTTGATGATGGCCATACTAGCAGTTATACCAAGCCTGAAATAATTTAGAATTCTATGTATAAGTCTTTACTTAGAGTCTGACATGTTGTATAAGTTGAGTCAGACAAGTATTGTTCGAGTTGGTAGGATGGCGAAGAAAAATAGATATTTGGCAGAGTGAAGCCGGCCAAGTACCAGCAGAAAAGCATGAAGACATTATGCTCTGACTTATAACAAAGGAATTATGTGATGACCTTGGATAAGTCTAAGTTACAATCCAAATGATGAAGTACATTGTCAAATATTGTGTACACTGATCTCACTCAAAATTCAAGGATCAGTGAAGTACAAGAAGTACCTTAAAGATCAAAGAAAATAACAAAGCAGTAAACCGGCAAAGTAAACTGACTATCGACTGAGTAAAAACAAAGCAGTGTAGGAAGACATAAACAGCAAAGTCAGAAGGATCACTTAACCATTCAGGAAACGGCCAAGTAAACTTTACTCGTTCAAATTTCAAAAGATGAAGATCAAGCATTAAATGCACAATCAATTGAAGATCAATCAAGGACGGATTTTCTCATAAACGTTTGAAGAAAAATCCGATCACTATAATCAAGGAGAACATAATTAAGGTGGAATCAAGAATTAAATCAAGGATTATTCTCCACATTAGATAGCCAAAGAATGGAAATTCAAATCAAGGATTATCAAGGCTATAAATAGAAGGCATTGACAGACAAGAAAAACAACAATTGAATCTGATAAGAAACAAGCAAAAACTCTGTCAATTTGAAAAGAAATCAGAGTTCAAATTCCACATCAAGCACTGAGATTAATCACATGTCTGTGAATCCAATTCACATCAACTGAGGCAATTGAATCATAGAAATTTGAGAAGGGGTTGCAACCTTTGTGATAGCTGCTGAAAGATTTGTTGTCAAGGAGCAGTGATAGAGACTGAGTCACTGAAGCTTTTTAAGCCAGGGAGTGATAGTCTTGCAGATTGTGAAGCTTGTGTAGACAAGGACAATCGTGCTATTGTATCTGAGAAAAAAATAGTGAATTCCTTCAATCATCACAGGAGAAGAGTGGATTAAGGGATTACACCACCCTGAACCACTATAAACCTTTGTGTCTATTTACTTTCAGCAATTTACTTTACAGCACTTTCTTTTATGGCATGCTCTATATCTGTGATTGGATAATCTACTTTGAAACAACATTTTAAGAAGAGACTTATCCGCTGCCCAAAAGCTTTTATATATATGAAATTTTTTGAAACTCCGCTATAGTCATTCACCCCCCTCTGACTATAGTTTTACCCTTCTCTGGGACCAACAATTGGTATCGGAGTAGTGTTCCTAGTATCATAACATGTTCAGATCTAATTTCCGGTAACAGGGAGATCACTTATTTTCAAAGTAGTTTTCAAATTTGTGCTTTCTATATATATTTCTCTTATTTGTACTTATGGATTCCTCAAACTTTACGTCGAAAGTACCAGTCTTCAATGTCAATAATTTTGATGCATATAACATAAGGAAGTTGTCTCATCCTGTAGCAACTCATGAGGAGATGTTGTATGTAATCAACGATGGCCCAATCAAGATCACAACTATGATAACCACAGGAGCAGATCAAGGAAAAAAAATAGACAAACACAAGAAGGATTGGACCAAGGATGCCAGAAGAAGAGCAAATCTACACTTTGTTGCAAAAGATATGATTTTGAAGACTCTGGACAGCAACTTGTTCATGAGGATCAAAGATTGCAAAACAACAAAGGAGATGTGGGACAAGTTGGCACTGATCATTGAAGGATCAGAATCAGTGAAAGGGAATAAATGATCTGTTGCAAACCAGAAATTTGAGAACTTTAAAATGAAGACTGGAGAATCCATTTATCAAATTGATAGCATATTTTCAACCATCATCAGTGAACTACAACAACTTGGACATACATATCCTCAAAAAGAAGTCTGTCTGAAGATATTGAGAGGCCTACCTGTAAGATGGAAGATCATCACATCAGTGCTTAGAGGAACAACAAACCTTGCAAACACTGACACATTGACTCTGATGTCTCAACTAAAGGCTCATGAAATTGAGTTGAATGGTGAAGAGTGCACCAGCTGAGGTACACAAGGCCAGTGCACTAGTTGCACCCCAGCAAAGCAAAACAGCTGACTCAAGCAGCAAAGAGACACGGGAGCTGAAAGAATATGTAGCCTTACTAATTAAATGCTTTGACAGGTTTAGAAAAAAGAGGCATTTTCGAGGAAGCTCGTCATCAAACAAGAAGTCCAGCTCAAGCAAAGACATGAAGAAAAAGGATGATCAATACAGATGCTTCAACTGTAATAAGAAAGGTCATTTCAAGGCTGATTTCCCTGAAGGAAAAGACAAATATGAGGAAAAGAATAAGTACAAGAGAACTGAAAAGAGAAAAAGCAAAAAGACACTCAAAGCTGAATCTAGCAGTGAAAAAAATGAAGAATCATCTGAAAATGATTCTAAGGATGATGAAGCTGGCAGCTCAGACATTGAAAAGGCATACCCATGACTTATGGCTAAAGAGTCAAATGAAACTGAGGTAACATCTAGCTCATACACATCATCTTTTGCATCCACATCTGACACTGCACAATCTTCTATTCTCCCTTTAGATTCTGCAAATCTAAATCAAAATCTCATAAGCAAATTTGAAGAAATTCAAGTAAATCATGAAATTTTGGAACTAGAATGTAAGAATCTGAAAAAGGAAAATAAATGATTAAAGAAAGAATTGGATGAAATAAAAGCTGAGCAAACTAGTAAGGAGATTCACTCAACTGATCAACAAGCAGCAGATGATCACTCATCTAATGTTGAAAGAACAGATGGGAAAATATCCATACCAGTTAAGAACTCCACGGCACCACTTAATGCACCAGCTTACAAACCCCCAAAAAGGTTTGGATCCAGATCTGGTCTTGGCTACAATAGTCATGATGAAATTAGAAACAATGGACAACACAATTCTGATTCAAGGACCAAGCCTGGACCAAAATTCAGAAAAGGACAGACCATAGTTTCAACCACTCATCATGCACCGGTGAAGTCAAAACCTAGTGTAGTGTAACAACAGAATAAATCATCAATCCAGCCAAGTAAAGGCAAAGGAGTTTAGAAAGGTAAGGGAAGACTTTACCCTTCTAAGGATGATTGGAATATTATACCCCCAAAATATAAGAAGAATCCATTTCATAATATGCATCATGTATTTAAGAAAAGCCAGCCAAGGCATATTCCTGGACAGAAGAAGCAGCATGGAAATAAGTTTCCTTCTACATATTGGAGAGTGAAAAAGGATGCAAATGCACCAAAAAGTAGAGAAAAGTATCAGAATACCTCTAGTAGAAACATTTGAAGTTATTCTGCCATGCCTTATACATATGAAGTTGATGACTTTAATTATCCAAAATGAAGATCCTTTGGATACATACTAGGAGTAGGAGGAATGACTGCTAATAGGTATGGACCCAAACAGTGTTGGGTACCTAAACATAATTAATTTGTTTTGCAGGATGTCTGGTACATAGACAGTGGATTTTCCAGAGACATGACATGAAACAAGGGATGGCTCACTGACTTTAAAGCGTTTGATGGACCCAAAGTTACTTTTGAAGGCAAAGAAAACCCTGGTAAAATTAAGAGGAAAGGCATAATGCTCAAAAATAGCTTGAAGATTCAAAACGTGGCTTATGTTAAAGGACTAAATTTCAATCTACTAAGTATCAGTCAATTTTGTGACAAAGGCTACAATGTACACTTCAACAAGGAAGGATGCAAAGTGATTTACAGCCAAACCAATACAGTTGTACTTGTAGGAAGAAGAGAAGATAACATGTACACAGTAGATTGGAAGACAGCAAGAGCATAAACATGTTTCCTTGTCAAAATTAAACAATCAACCAGCTGGATTTGGCATAGGAGATTGAATCATCTCAACTTCAAAACCATCAACACACTGTCAAAGAAAGAGTTAGTTGAAGGCTTAACAGAGATCACATTCAAAAAGAAAAGTCTCTGTGATGCATGTCAAAAAAGGAAGCAAATCAAAAGCTCCTTCAAGTCAAAGCCCTATCAATCAACAACAAGAATTCTACATCTGTTACATATGGATCTTTTTGGACCAGTCACACCTGTCAGTGTAAGTGGAAAGAAATATACTTTAGTAGTGGTGGATGACTTTTCCAAATTCACCCAGACCATATTCATGAACAAGAAAAGAGAGCCACTCAAAAAGTTGCCATATTTGCTAAGAAGAATCCAAAATGAGAAGGAACTAAAGATCATAAAGATCATATCAGAGAGAGGCACAAAGTTTCTAAATGAAATTATCAGAACCTAAAATGAAGAAAATGGAGTACCGCATCAACTATCAGAAGCAGGGACTCCACAACAGAAAGGTGTAGCATAAAGAAGAAACAGGACACTCAAAGAAACAGTCAGAACAATTATTGCAGAATCATGCTTGCCAAAGAGATTTTGTGCTCAAGCAACCAATACAGCATGATATACTCAAAACAGATCAATCATCAACAAACATCATGGAAAAACTCCATATGAAATATGGAATGTAAGAAAACCTAACATCTCACATTTGCATATGTTTGGATCTAAATGTTTTGTTTTGAATAGGAATCAACTGCATACTTTTGATGAAAAAGTTGATGAAGCAATCTTTATGGGATACTTAGACACTAGAAAAGCTTTCAGAGTGCTCAACAAAAGAACTTTGGTGATTGAAGAATCAATTCATGTAGTCTTTGATGAACCAAACACAAATGGTGAAAGCTTTCAAGAACTTGAAGAAGAAGCAAGTCAAAGGCCGGTTTCTATGAATACAACAGTACCAGCTACCATTCTGAATCACAATTTCAGAAATCAAGATGAGCCACCAGTCAACACAATACAATAGACACCAACACATGAACATGAAGCTGATGCACAAACTGAAGTTGTGGAAGCACCAAGTGAAGAGCAACTTCAACGTGACCTCAACTGGCTAAGATACCATCCTAAAGATCAAGTCATTGTAGACATTCACACAGGAGTCAGAACCAGAAGACAACTGGAGAATATGCTAACATGTTTTCTATCATAAGTGGAACCCAAAACAATAGATGATACACACCAAGATGCTGAGTGGATTACAGCCATGCAAGAAGAACTACATGAATTTGAAATAAATGAGGTCTGAGAACTTGTTGACAGACCAGACATAGCCAATATCATTGGAACAAAAAGGGTATTCAGAAACAAGATGGATGAACAAGGGACAGTTGTCGGAAACAAAGCAAGGCTAGTTGCAAAAGGTTACTCTCAAGCAGAAGGCATAGATTATGATGAAACCTTTGCCCAAGTAGCAAGATTGGAAGCAATCAAACTCTTTCTAGCCTTTGCAGCCCATAAAGACTTCAAAGTTTACCAAATGGATGTCAAGAGTGCATTTCCGAATGGACTTTTGGAAGAAGAAGTATATGTGGAACAGCCTCCTGGTTTTCAACTCAAAGGAAAAGAAGATAAAGTATACCAGCTCAAAAAAGAACTTTATGGACTAAAACAGATACCCAGAGCCTGGTATGAGACACTATCACAATTTTTGATCAACAATGGATTCAGAAAGGGAACTATTGATAAGACTCTCTTCAAACTAGAGAAAGGAACAAGCATCCTGTTAATCCAAATTTATGTTGATGACATTATCTTTGGATTGGAAGATGAGAAGCTATGTGAGAAATTTGCAGAATTAATGAAAAGCAAATTTCAGATGAGCATGATGGGAGAATTGAATTACTTTCTTGGACTATAAGTAAAGCAAATGAAAGATGGCATCTTTATTAATCAAGAAAAGTACACAAAAGACTTTATACACAAGTATGGTATGGACACAAGTGGCACATCTGATACACCAATGTGTGCAAGAGTTATTCTTGGAAAAGATGAAAATGGAAAGGATGTTGATCAGAAGCTTTATAGAGGAATCATTGGATCCCTGCTTTATCTAACTGCAAGAAGACCTGATATAGCATTTGCAGTAGGAGTATGGGTAAGATTTCAAGCTCAACCAAAGGAATCACGCCTTCTAGTAGCCAAAAGAATAATCGAATACCTGAGGAACACCATAAATGTTGGAATTTGGTATCCAAAAGATGGAGGATTCAAATTGATTTCATATTCAGACTCTGACTTTGCTGGATGCAAGATAGATAGAAAAAGCACCTCTGGAACCTGTCAAATGCTAGGCAACATACTAGCATCATGGTTTAGGAAAAAGCAAAACTCCATATCTACATCAACAAACAAGCGAGAATATATAGCAAAGAGCGGCTTGTTGTGCACAAGTACAATGGATCAGACAACAGCTAAGGGATTATGGAATGGAGGAGAAGACAATTATAATTATGTGTGACAACACAAGTGCAATATCTATTACTGAAAATCCCGTATTGCATTCAATAACAAAGCATATTAATGTAAGACATCATTTTATCAGAGATCATATTGAAAAAGAAGATGTCATTCTAAGATACATACCAACTGAAGATCAATTGGCTGACATTTTCACTAAACAACTCAGTCATGAAAGATTCAGCAAGTTGAGAACTAAGTTGGGAATGATAGAAATTGACTATGTTCTAAGGAGCAGCTAACTGGAGTAATCAGCTAAGTAACTTCACCAGCTGACTGAACCTTTGCCGTTATGGGTAAGCTCATTTGGTAGGTAAGGCACTGATACTCAGTGAAGTTAACTGCATTGATTGTTAGGAATAGTTGTATACAGCAGCCCAGTGAAGAAGTCACTACACCGGCATAGTAACCAGCCATGTCACTCCACTTAAATATATATATATTGGAGTCAACAGCAAAATAAGGTGTGAACTAAATTAGTTTTATACACGTGGAAAATCAAGATATTATGGAATATTATACTGGGAAGATTACACACGTGGAGATAAATTCATAATCGTGGAGGTAACTATTTTTTTTACAAACGCCCCTGTTAAGAAATCACTAGTTTAACGCAGCGGAATTTAAAATTTGATTTCTTTTTCTAGATCGTTCTTTTCTTAATGCAATAAACACCTTAAGTAGTTTGACGGAATATACCTTTGATGATCTATAAGATCGTAACTTTGACAATCAACGGAGAGTAGTACAGTGCGGAGCCGTCCACGCATCCGGCCTCTATCAATAATCCACACGAACTCCTCACCGGAATCCTCCTTAATTGGATTGCTATTGGAAAACTCATGTTGCTAGACCGGCCTTTTTCCCCTCTCCCAAACTCACTATAGGATGCTCTCTATTTCACACAAGAACTATTAGCTCTTGCAATTGTGATGTACCAAAGAGCTTGACAACCACCTCTTATTATAGCTAAAGGTGGCGCCCAATAATGTGTAGAAGAAGAAAACCTTTTCTCAGTAAAATAAGAAAAATCTTATAGATTGATTTATCTCTATTATTATAATATCTCATATTAAATAAAATCTAAATATTGCCAATATCTTATATTGATTATATTCATCTTATTACTATAAATCTACTTTTCCAAAGTCAATTAATAATAATATTAATATTATGGTAATCTTATTAATTAAAGTGCACAATCCAAGTGTATCTTATACATATCATTTGGCGCCCCTATACTCAATAAATTGACGTCCGAAATATGCTTTAATTAATATAATTAATATCTTGTATTTTATTAATTCATAATAAATAAATACCCCCATATTAATATACCACTATAACCTTTATAGTCTAGAGATAAACTTTCCTTATTTGGTTATCAACTATAACCGCATTTTAATCCGACTCGATGTTCATATGTGTGTGACCCGATAGGCTTTCGAATATGTTGGCCGTAGACACAAAATGCAAATTACGAAAATTCCCTTCATGCCTAACGATCATGGGATAGCGTCTAGCAACACACCATGAGCCCCACTCATCGGAAGCTTCAAAAGCGATGACTACTACCTTTCATGTGAAACAGTTACCTTGTAACTTACAATCCCATCGTTGTAATAATATCCATATGATCGTATCTCGAGTGTCAAAACATTAACGATCGTATCTTATAATCTGGATATCATGCTCTCTCGGAATAACACATTTACTCCCACTTTGCAAAGATTCTCGAGAGCTTGAAATTCCTTATAAGAAGGACATTTCGGATATTCGATCCCAATCATAGGATACGCGATTCCCGGACGACCAATAATGTATACTCCGCATGCTTCAATATCATACCCAATCACTAGCGCATGATCACCCCGTGGTTAGGGGAAATCTCAATAGTGTCAAAGCATGAAAATCCACACCGTGATGCCATAAAGACTCTGGTCTAAAGGATAATTACACAACCGCCACATAGTGTGACACTTAATGTAAGTGGGTCAGTCTAACGTACACATTCTCTAATACATGTCCCCGTACAGTCCAAGTGTCTCTACACTTCGATAGACGAGATCTATCCCTACCTTTTATAAGTAAGACATCCAATACGTGCTAGTCTGGTTATACTATCAATGTCCCATTTGACAGTACATAAGACTAGAGACATTTAAGTACCAAACTTGTTAGAGTGATTAAAGATCTCATCAACCATAATCACTATCATGGTTTCTCTATCACAGTTTGACACTAGGGACATTACTATATATATGCAACAATAATTTGAATATAAACAATATATATAATAACATAAGTGCTTTTAATAATCATAATAAAGATATTACATGAACTAAATAGACTTTAAACGACCCTACCCGGTCAGATCCGGTCCAACCCGATTGGGTTTAGGACACCTTTCCAACAATCTCCCACTTGGCCTAAAGCCAATCACCTATATGAAAATGTTTCTAATGATTTGCTTGAGACAATGCCTTGGTTAATGGATCAGCTATGTTATCATCCGTGTGGACTTTCTCTATCTTTACATCTCTTCTATCTACTATCTTTCTAATCAAGTGATAGCGCCGTAGCACATGTTTGGACTTCTGATGAGAGCTAGGTTCCTTTGACTGAGATATCACCCCATTATTATCACAGTATAGAGGCACTGGACCATCAATGGAGGGAACCACACCAAGTTCAGTAATGAACTTCTTCATCCAAACTGCTTCATTTGCCGCCTCTGAGGCTACTATGTATTCGGCTTCCGTTGTAGAGTTTGCAGTAGTCACCTGCTTGGAACTCTTCCAACTCACTGCTCCGCCGTTAAGCGTGAAAACAAATCCAAACTGTGACTTAAAGTCATCCTTGTCAGTTTGTAAACTGGCATCTGTGTAACCTCGTAACACTAAATCATCATTCCTGAAAACCAGGAACATATCCCTAGTACGCCTTATGTATTTGAGGATATTCTTGACAGCAATCCAGTGACCATCACCTGGATTCGACTGGTACCTTTTAGTCATACTAAGAGGGTACGAGACATCTGGTCTTGTGCACAACATGCATACATGATAGACCCGATCGCCGAAGCATAAGGGATCTTACTTATTTGTGCCCTTTCCTCCTCTGTCTTAGGACTCATTCCCTTCGACATGTAGACCTCATGTGACATAGGCAGCAATCCTTTCTTGGACTGCTCCATGCTGAATCTCTTCAGCTTTTTGTCTATATAGGTGGATTGCGATAGACCAAGCAACCTTTTAGACCTATCTTCATAGATCTTTATTCTAAGAATATGGTCTGCATCACCCAAGTCCTTTATTAAGAAGTTATTGGATAACCAAGCTTTGACTGACTGTAACATAGGCACATCATTCCCTATGAGCAATATGTCGTCTACATAAAGCACTATGAACACAATGGTACTCCCACTAACCTTCTTGTAAACACAGGGCTCATATCCGTTCCTGATGAAATCAATCTATTTGATTATCTCATCAAAGCAAAGATTCCTACTCCGAGAAGCTTGCTTTAATCCATAAATGGATCTCTACAGTTTACGCACCATCCTGGCGTAATTGGTTGTGAAACCCTCAGGCTGTGTCATATACACTTCCTCAGACAGGTTTCCGTAAAGGAAAGCTGTTTTCACATCCATCAGTCGGATTTTGTTATCATCGTATGCTGCAATAGCGAGCAAAATTCTAATGGATTTTAACATGGCAACAGGAGAAAAGGTTTCATCATAGTCAACTCCTTGTCTTTGTTTATAACCTTTTGCCACTAGCCTAGCTTTGTAGGTAGCCACGTTACCGTCCATGTCGGTCTTTCTCTTAAAGACCCATTTGCACCCTTTAGGAACTATTCCTTCAGGTGGATAAACTAAGTTCCAAACTTGGTTGTCTTTCATGGATTCCATTTCAGAATTCATGGCTTCTAGAAATTTCTCTTTGTCATGCCTTAATAGCACTTCCTCATAAGTTCTAAGGTCCTCATCTTCCATGAGATACATGCCAGTGTACCTTTCGGGTTCACGGCGTTCCCTGGTGGATCATTGAGGTTCTAGTGTGTTCACTGTAGGGGTTGGCATCACATCTGTATGTGGTGTCTCCTCTACTTCCATCAACTGACTGTTATCTGTAAGTGGTTCTCGAATTTCTTCAAGATCAATCTTACTCCCACTGACCCTATCCAGAATAAACTCTTTCTCCATAACATGGCTAGTCCTGGCAACAAACACCTTTTGTTCCTCAAGATGGTAAAATTGGTACCCTTTGGTTTCCCTAGGATATCCCACAAATAGACATTTGTCAGACCTGGGCTCTAATTTGTTAAGCATCATCCGCTTTATGTAAGTCGGAGAACCCCAAGGTTTTAGATGACCTAGGCTTGGTTTTCTCTTAATCCATACCTCATATGGCATAGAATCAACCTTCTTTGATGGAACTGTTAGGTGTGATGCTCGAAAGACAATTTTGTAATTGTTTTATTTAATAAATGAAATGATGTTATTATTCATATTTATTATTCTCATATTCACCGATGTGACAATAGTATTTACACTACAGAAAACCCTAAAGTATATCGTTTATGTAATCACTTAACTCAGTGTATGGTATATACACAGGAGGATTGAGTTAGTGAAGATGTACTTAAAATTCAATTAGCCCGTAGTGATGTTAATCGAGAGTATCGGGTCTCTCCTTTAACGTGCTATTAATGCGCCCAGAACACAATAGGTGTGATTGTCTTATCCGGACTTTCGGTTAAGAGAACCTAATGGGGCATTTATATATGATAGATATATCGTATAGGGCTGGACCGATTTGATTAGAGTTCACGATATAATTCCATAATCGAGAAGTCTTATCGAATCAATGGATGATCATATTTATGGATATATCTTAATCCTGAGGTGATCACAGTCAACTGCTTGAATCAGTATGAAATTTGACTTGACGGTTAAGGATTACACTGAGTCTGTGGTCTGAATTACCCCATCTTGGCATTGTAATCGGATTGAGTGAGTAGTCCGTGTTTATCACGAATACGAATCCATTCCTTCCATTTATGGAAGTAGATAGACGATTCCACTTATTTGTTAATCCTAGAAACCGATCGATCGTGCGAGTTCATATTACACCGATTAGCTACCAAAGAGTTGTATGAATTAATTGATCACTAGGGGTTAATGGTAAATAAGGATAAGAGGTTCTAAAAAAGGGTTAACGGTAACTTCCTCGATTTAGAATGAATAGTCTATGGAGGATTAATCCATATGTAATGATTATATCAATGGGCGCTTATTATTATTCTCGTGAGGAGATAAATATAATCTTATAATCGGAGGAGTGCGATCCACGGGATTATGGTGGCATATTCTGTGATTGATTTATCGAATGTAATTATTCTATAATTATTTTTGATTTATCGGAGCCACGATTATTAGTCCATGGTCCCCGACGTGCCTCCTAATATATAGCATAGCTATTCTCGGATGTCGAATCCTAATAATATTAATTTAGTTCTTGTTGGACTTTATTAAAACGATATGTGAATTAATTGTTTACTTGACTATTAAATTAGTTGGGCTAAATAATTAAATATGTGGAAAAGACATTTTCCATAATCTTGGCCCAATTATTGTGTGATGGCAAAATTAATATTGACTAGGTCAATATTTGATAATTTCGCCCCAAATAAGAAATTATTTTCTTGTGTATTAATAAGGCATGTGCATAAAATATTTATTGGATAAATATTTATGGAAAGAAATAAAGATAAATATTATTCTAGATTTGTTCTAGAATATTATGGAATTATCTTTTATTTATTGGATTTATTTTATTAGCAAAATAAAATCCTTGGAGGCTAAGTTTTACTCTCCTATATAAAAAGAAAGTTCTCCTGCCCTTAACACACATAATATTTTCGAGTTCCACCTCTTAGAGAGGAGGAAGAAATTTCGGCCAAGAGGGTTGGGGAAAAATCTTGGAGGTTTTTCCGGGTAGCATATCGGAAGGATTCGAGACGAGGATTTCCTTCCACCGGGAGTTGCTTGGATCACACGTACGGAAGATCGTGGTGCTCTTCACACCTTCGTTTGTTCCTTCCATTGCGGTTCTTCAACTTGGATTTTGAGATCCAAGAGGTATGTTCTACAACCCCCTTGTAGATGTTGATCTAGTTATTTTATTACGTGTAATTTATAGATCTAGATCCTTAAATCGCTTCCGTTGCGGATGATATTACTAACAGTGGTATCAGTCGCCAAGTCGATCTATATTTATACGTATAAAATATTAGATCTAGGAGTGGTAAACATGTAGATTTTTTGTCCCAATTTTTGATAGGGGCCGAAAATTAGTTTTTATTTTTTTATGTTGCGATTGTTGTGGTTTGAAGAGATGGATTGGGGTTGATCACTTACTTTCGTTAGATCTATTGTAGAAATTCATTTGTTTAGTATCAATTGAAAGCATAGGATTTGTAATTTAATTATGTTGAATTCGAAAATTATGTAAAAAGTAGTACCTTTTGTTTTTTAGTTTTATTCCGGGCTCGAAAAGATGAAGATCTTTAAGAAATTATGAAGATCAAGACGAAACTCAAGGTATGAATGAGGAGAAACGGATCAAAACCCTATTTTTTTAATAAAAATTCGCTGCTATAACCTTTTTTTTTTTGGTATTAACCTAGCTGCGGCTAGGGCTTTGCGGCTGTGTGTTTCTTTTTTTTTTTTCAAACTGTTTTGATTATTTTTTTTTTTTTGCCGTCTTAGGCAGTATAATAAAATAAAAAAATAAAAACACAATAATATTTTCTGGAAATATTTTGTAAACAGCCGTGAAAAAGAAAAAAAAAAAAGGGAGATTTTTTTTTAAGGGGTTTTATTTTATAATAAATTGGATTTATTTAACCAAAAAATCTTTTCTCCTCTCGGGTGTTCGTGGTTCGTGATCCGGCGGTTCGAGTTCAAGATTCGAAGATCAAGACTCGAAGACATAGATTATGTAATTTACTACTTTCCTAGAATAGATTAGATACGGGGGTACCAACAATTCATCTCGGTGTTTAAATTTTCCGCAATTTATTTTTTATGTGTTTGATCATAAAATAGATATAAAATCGGAATTGCCATGACATGCATCATATTATAAATCCACTCCATGCATACATGTAGAATTTTAATTTTGATAATTAAAATAAGCATGTATACAAACTCGCGTAATTAGTTGAAATTTAATTAATACGTGGTAATTAATTAATTTAGTAACTAATTAAAGATCCGAAGACGGGTTATGAAATCGTTAAGCCTTTCGGTGTGTGTTATCGGTGAACCGCCTTAAAGCCCAAACGAGATCACGTTTTTGATTCGTAGTGTCTACGAGATTGAATGATGGTAAAAAAACAATAAATCTTGGATAAAAACGGTTCGCCTATAGGTTGGGTGGTCAACTGAGCTAGGCTCGACCGACTTAACCCTCCAAGTGTGATGTATGCACGGGGGTCCGGCAAGACTAAGCTACACCGGAGAATGGAGGGGTGATTCCTTCTTATCTCAATGGGGCTGTCATGACCCGATTTCGTCCGACTGTCACATATGTTCCAACGAATAAGACGGGTAGGCTTGCCTACGTTACCGACACCATTCGGAATCCTTGATTTGATGAGCTTTTATGTTAACATCAAAATGACGTGGTTAGTTAACCCACATCCACTTCCAAAAATATTGAGTGGGAGCGGGGGAGGCGACAGCCAACCCCACGGCCTCTACTATAGATACAAGTAAGTGAGAGAAGGGTGACGCCTCGAGGCGCTTTGATTTCGTCCCCCTAAGGATGGTGTTCACCCCAATCAACATTCATGGCTTGGTCTCCGAAAGGATAGGATTTCTGGGTACTCGTCGGGTCACTGACCTATCCTAAGACGGCACACTCGGGGCGTATCTAAGAGATCCGATATAGTAGGTCACACTCATAAAGGATATTTTTGATAATATCTAGGCTAAAAAAGGAAGGTAATCAATGAATAAAGGGATGTTCGATTCTCGTGGGATGTCCGATTCTCACAAGTTATTCATTGATGAGATTGTCTCGATTTAACCGTCATCTCTTTGACCTACCCTAAGGCGGCACTGAGATGCGAGGTTAAAACCTTGGAATGGTAGAGTAGACTTATTTTTTTTAGTTTACAATTCCTAAAATAAAATATAGTAGTGTTAAACTTGAATTAATACATGTCATTTTATTTACAGCATTATATCCCTTACTAAATTGCTTAAAATTTATAATTGACTAGTATTGACTTCGTTAAAAAGTGGAAAGTAACTAGGACGTTGAACTAGTTAATCGATAATGCAATTAATTTTCGGAAGAGATATTTTCCTCTTACGCCTTTTAAAAACCAGAGTGACATATAGGTATGTCACTAGTGTCATTCGTGTCAAACGGAAGACAAACTTAGTTTGATCAAATGTGATTTCGGACTTTGAATTTTGAGTGTGTAGTAATTACACGATTAATTTTCTAATTGAAAAATCGGAAAATCATGAAGTGTTACTAGTTGGACGATATTTGGAATCGATGAAATAGTGAGAGCTTTATGATTTGTTGTTTTTCTAGAACATTAGAAAAGTGTAACTGACTACACACATAACCGTTCTAATTGAAAAACCAGAAAGTCATGGAATGTCACTAGTTGGACGATATTTGGAATCGATGAACTAGTGGGAGTTCTATGATTTGTTGTTTTTCTGAAAACATTGGAACTATGTACGAAAGATTTTTTAATCGAAAAAATCGAAAAATCATAAAAATAAAGCATTGCTCGTTAGACGGTATTTGGAACCGATAAACTAGTGGGAGCTTTAATGTTATGATTTGTTGTTTTTTCTGGTATATTAGAAAATCCAAGAAGTCCCAACGAGTAACACTCGAAATAGACATCCCACGGTTCAAGAGTAGTGTCTACTCAAACGAACCGCTGGTTCAAGACTGTTTCCATTCACGGAAAGTCAAGAATGGGAGAATATGTCTAAAAGTGTTTGTCATCTAAACTGAGAAAACTTTAAGGTTGAACCGAAAATTAATTAACTGAAAATCATAGGATAAGGACAGTGATTTTGGATCACCAACCTATAAATCCTTGGCGATTTTCTCGAGCTAAGTTCTTTGGAAGAACAAGGTAGCAGTGCATTTAACGATTAAAAGAGTAAATAACGGGCAGTTAATTTTAGCTAAAATAGTGGGAGTGATATAAGGATATGAATCTCGGATTCAATCCTTGGATATCGCGGAAAAATTATTTTCTGTTTAAGATTGGTTGGAACGATTGGATTTACATTCTATTCGATAATTTGTTTGTCGTATAGAAAGTGAATATACCATTTGTAGTACGAATCCAAGACTCGGACTTTTGTTTGATAAAGTCAAAACCACTTAGAACCGCTGAAATATGTATATAAAACAAATCTTAAGAACTATTAAAAGCAATTGGTTTCTATATTTAGATAAACGCTTCTTCATATTCCATAGTTAGTGCATAGTCCCTAAAAGACAAGACTCAAGACTGCTCAGGGGTGATTCCTTTCTCCCGATCTGGTTATATTGTCTCAAAGGTTCAATGACTCGATTTCCTTTCAATCGGGAAAGGATAATGGATATAAAGAAGTAACATAGCTTGTTCATGACGACGACCTTCGAGTCCGATGAAAGAGACGAGCTAGTAGGAGCTTCCGAGTAGTGACTTCTTGTCTGATAACTATTCAAACACTCCGGTAAGTTTATCCAAAATATTTTGAGGTTTCTCAGTTTTTAACAGAGATAGAGTATTCTATACTCAGAAATGGGCCTTCACATAGTCCTAGGGACTGATGCTCGGCCTGCCTCATAGTGAAATACTTTCACTAAGTGAGAAACCGTTAAATTGTCTTATATATGTTTTAGATGAGCTACAATATACTGATTAACTCAATAAAGATATTGGAAGCGAAATAACGGTTTACATTGAAATGTAAGACCGAGAAGTCTACCTAGAATATGATTTGGAATTTACGGATAAGGTGTAGATTCGGTTCACCCCACTTCCATAAATATATGCATTTAGCACACGGTGCTTGAAGGTAGACTGGGAATTTCACGCATACGTTCGGTCAATGACCATTCGTGA
This sequence comes from Gentiana macrophylla, assembly GCA_026214975.1. Taxonomy (NCBI): domain Eukaryota; kingdom Viridiplantae; phylum Streptophyta; class Magnoliopsida; order Gentianales; family Gentianaceae; genus Gentiana; species Gentiana macrophylla. Next base: position 56,327,251 of record CM047807.1, on the reverse strand, counting down.
TATATCTTTTAACCTATTGAGTACAAAGGTTAGACATCGGATTCTTGAAATCGGGAAGGGACAGTTATGCTGTTGCGTCCTTTCTGATAGAGTCTATGAACAACAAAACCTTGAACCTTGAAGTACGTTTACTCAAGGTAGTTACTAACTGATTAAAATCAGACCACATCCAACATCGGTTATTGGTGATAACACTAAATACTACTAAACTAGATCAGAATTTCGATCCACCCAGAATGTAGTGGGAGTATGGTTTATCCATTACCCATTACGGTTTCTACAGACCTTTGTAGTCTGAGGATCGATTGATGACCTATGGCTCTTTTGTGAGCAGGATAGGATTCTGATAATAGAGGTTGGTTTAATAGCCATAACCCTGTGAATGGAGTTGGGTACTCCAGTTCTGTTCATACTCTTGTAGAACCACCTGAGCGTCTCAGGCCCAGTGGGAGTAATTGGATCTACACGGAAGAGAGTAGAATGCATAGGAAAGTTTATCTTTCAGAGCAAAGCTTGAGTGGTCTAGAGAGTTAATCAGACCTTGAACTCTCTTACCACTTAGTATTGCATGATTTCGTTCAAAAAAAGAAAATAGGGGTGATTCCCTGAGACTTTCTTGCCAAACAAACGGAGTCTGAATTCATTCGAAACAGAAGGGTATTGCCTTATGAACTTATGACAGGATGACTGTCAAGGCTTATGTCCTTTGTGGATAAAAAGCAAACCTCTCGGTCATTGGAAGTCATATATTTCTACAATATGTGGATTTGACCAGAATATTGATTGGTCTTTTGAAGACTGGATATCAACTTTAGTACAAAAAGAGTGAATATATAAATATATATTAGTGTTTGTGAAGGATAACACCGCACTGGCTAGCAACAACATGGGTGTGCTATCTCAAGTCGAATCGACAATACCACAATTCTCCTGCAATGTAGATTTGGACAACATTCTCAAGAGTTTGACACGGTCGAATTCATTAGAATCGATCATTTGGTTTCCCATCCATCTTATTGGTTAAGATGATGCATCCGTGTATGCAACATTCAACGAGGAAGTTCTACCCTATGCTTCAGAATGACTCTTTAAATCTTCGGATCAAGAGAAATGGGATAGATTCTCTTTCTAGTAAGAGATGGTCGTGGTTATTGAACGTCAACTTTGATCGAATCTTAGATTCGGCGGTTAACAAAGCAAGTTTAGTATGTCCTTTAGTATCTTGAGAGAACGAGGAACAATATGCGGACATATTCATGTGTGAACTTGCATATGTGTGATACAATCGATTTTGACTTTAAGTCGATTGAGGATGATCGTTAAGTCGATCTCGGGCTCGATGTTTACTCGATGCGACGATTAGATGGACCGGTAACGCTTTGATTCTACGGATCGTCTCGAGCCGACAACCTGACTAATCATTAAAACCCATGACATTTAGATGTAGGTGCTCCCCGAGTCACTGACCTATCCTACGACGGCATACTCGGAGTGTACTTTGGAATCTAAAATGGTTATGATATGCTTAGTGGGTACTAGAATACGGGATGAGTCTCCATTGCTTTAGAGCAAGTGGAAGATGTAGTTTGTTGTATTTTAAATAATTGGGTGTGCTCTAAAACAATTAATCACATGCTTTCGTGCAAGTGGGAGATTGTTAGGGGTGATGCCCGAAAGACAATTTTGTAATTGTTTTATTTAATAAATGAAATGATGTTATTATTCATATTTATTATTCTCATATTCACCGATGTGACAATAGTATTTACACTACAGAAAACCCTAAAGTATATCGTTTATGTAATCACTTAACTCAGTGTATGGTATATACACAGGAGGATTGAGTTAGTGAAGATGTACTTAAAATTCAAATAGCCCGTAGTGATGTTAATCGAGAGTATCGGGTCTCTCCTTTAACGTGCTATTAATGCGCCCAGAACACAATAGGTGTGATTGTCTTATCCGGACTTTCGGTTAAGAGAACCTAATGGGGCATTTATATATGATAGATATATCGTATAGAAATCGGGCCGATTTGATTAGAGTTCACGATATAATTCCGTAATCGAGAAGTCTTATCGAATCAATGGATGATCATATTTATGGATATATCTTAATCCTGAGGTGATCACAGTCAACTGCTTGAATCAGTATGAAATTTGACTTGACGGTTAAGGATTACACTGAGTCTGTGGTCTGAATTACCCCATCTTGGCATTGTACTAGATTGAGTGAGTAGTCTGTGTTATCACAGATACGGAATCCATTCCTTCCATTTATGGAAGTAGATAGATAGTTCCCTTATTTGTTAATCCTAGAAACTGATCGATCGTACGAGTTCATATTACACTGATTAGCTACCAGTGAGTTGTATGAATTAATTGATCACTAGGGGTTAATGGTAAATAAGGATAAGAGGTTCTAAAAAGGGTTAACGGTAACTTCCTGATTTAGAATGAACAGTCTATGGAGGATTAATCCATATGTAATGATTATATCAATGGACGCTTATTATTATTCTCGTGAGGAGATAAATATAATCTTATAATCGGAGGAGTGCAGTCACGGGATTATGGTGGCATATTCCTGTGATTGATTTATCGAATGTAATTATTCTATAATTATTTTTGATTTATCGGAGCCGCTGATTATTAGTCCATGGTCCCCGACGTGCCTCCTAATATAGCATAGCTATTCTCGGACGTCGAATCCTAATAATATTAATTTAGTTCTTGTTGGACTTTATTAAAACGATATGTGAATTAATTGTTTAGCGGACTATTAAATTAGTTGGGCTAAATAATTAAATATGTGGAAAAATCCTTGGAGGCTAAGTTTTACTCTCCTATATAAAGAGAGTTCTCCCAAGCCTTAACACACATAATATTTTCGAGTTCCACCTCTTAGAGAGGAGGAAGAAATTTCGGCCAAGAGGGTTGGGGAAAAATCTTGAAGGTTTTTCTGGGTAGCATATCGGAAGGATTCGAGACGAGGATTTCCTTCCACCGGGAGTTGCTTGGATCACACGTACGGAAGATCCTGGTGCTCTTCACACCTTCATTTGTTCCTTCCATTGCGGTTCTTCAACTTGGATTTTGAGATCCAAGAGGTATGTTCTACAACCCCCTTGTAGATGTTGATCTAGTTATTTTATTACGTGTAATTTATAGATCTAGATCCTTAAATCGCTTCCGTTGCGGATGATATTACTAACAGTGGTATCAGTCGCCAAGGTGATCTATATTTATACGTATAAAATATTAGATCTAGGTGTGGTAAACATGTAGATTTTTTGTCCCAATTTTTGATAGGGGCCGAAAATTTGTTTTTATTTTTTTATGTTGCGATTGTTGTGGTTTGAAGAGATGGATTGGGGTTGGTACTGTTTACTCGTTAGATCTATTGTAGCTCATTTGTTTAGTATCAATTGAGCATAGGATTTGTAATTTAATTATGTTGAATTCGAAAATTTTGTAAAAAGTAGTACCTTTTGTTTTTTAATTTTATTCCGGGCTCGAAAAGATGAAGATCTTGAAGAAATTATGAAGATCAAGACGAAACTCAAGGTATGAATGAGGAGAAACGGATCAAAACCCTATTTTTTTTAATAAAAATTCGCTGCTATAACCTTTTTTTTTTTGGAATTAACCTAGCTGCGGCTAGGGCTTTCGGGCTGTGTGTTTCTTTTTTTTTTTTTCAACTGTTTTGATTAATTTTTTTTTTGCCGTCTTAGGCAGTATAATAAAATAAAAAAATAAAAACACAATAATATTTTCTGGAAATATTTTGTAAACAGCCGTGAAAAAGAAAAAAAAAAAAGGAGTTTTTTTTTTTTTTTAAGGGGTTTTATTTTATAATAAATTGGATTTATTTGACCAAAAAATCATTTCTCCTCTCGGGTGTTCGTGGTTCGTGATCCGGCGGTTCAAGTTCAAGATTCGAAGATCAAGACTCGAAGACATAGATTATGAAATTTACTACTTTCCTAGAATAGATTAGATACGGGGGTACCAACAATTCATCTCGGTGTTTAAATTTTCCGCAATTTATTTTTTATGTGTTTGATCATAAAATAGATATAAAATCGGAATTGCCATGACATGCATCATATCATAAATCCACTCCATGCATACATGTAGAATTTTAATTTTGGTAATTAAAATAGGCATGTATACAAACTCGCGTAATTAGTTGAAATTTAATTAATACGTGGTAATTAATTAATTTAGTAACTAATTAAAGATCCGAGGACGGGTTAAGAAATCGTTAAGCCTTTCGGTATGTGTTCTCGGTGAACCGCCTTAAAGCCCAAACGAGATCACGTTTTCGATTCGTAGTGTCTACGAGATTGAATGATGGTAAAAGAACAATAAATCTTGGATAAAAACGGTTCGCCTATAGGTTGGGTGGTCAACTGAGCTAGGCTCGACCGACTTAACCCTCCTAGTGTGATGTATGCACGGGGGTCCGGCAAGACTAAGCTACACCGGAGAATGGAGGGGTGATTCCTTCTTATCTCAATGGGGCTGTCTTGACCCGATTTCGTCCGACTGTCACATATGTTCCAACGAATAAGACGGGTAGGCTTGCCTACGCTACCGACGACACCATTCGAATCCTTGATTTGATGAGCTTTTATGTTAACATCAAAAAGACGTGGTTAGTTAACCCACATCCACTTCCAAAAATATTGAGTGGGAGCGGGGGAGGCGACAGCCAACCCCACGGCCTCTACTATAGATACAAGTAAGTGAGAGAAGGGTGACGCCTCGAGTTGCTTTGATTTCGTCCCCCTAAGGATGGTGTTCACCCCTAATAACATTCATGGCTTGGTCTCCGAAAGGATAGGATTTCTGGGTACTCGTCGGGTCACTGACCTATCCTAAGACGGCACACTCGGGGCGTATCTAAGAGATCCGATATAGTAGGTCACACTCATAAAGGATATTTTTTATATTACCTAGGCTAAAAAAGGAAGGTAATCAATGAATAAAGGGATGTTCGATTCTCGTGGGATGTCCGATTCTCACAAGTTATTCATTGATGAGATTGTCTCGATTTAACCGTCATCTCTTTGACCTACCCTAAGGCGGCACTGAGATGCGAGGTTAAAACATTGGAATGGTAGAGTAGACTTATTTTTTTTAGTTTACAATTCCTAAAATAAAATATAGTAGTGTTAAACTTGAATTAATACATGTCATTTTATTTACAACATTATATCCCTTACTAAATTGCTTAAAATTTATAATTGACTAGTATTGACTTCGTTAAAAAGTGGAAAGTAACTAGGACGTTGAACTAGTTAATCGATAATGCAATTAATTTTCGGAAGAGATATTTTCCTCTTACGCCTTTTAAAAACCAGAGTGACATATAGGTATGTCACTAGTGTCATTCGTGTTAAACGGAAGACAAACTTAGTTTGATCAAAGGTGATTTCGGACTTTGAATTTTGAGTGTGTAGTAATTACACAATTAATTTTCTAATTGAAAAATCAAAAAATCATGAAGTGTTACTAGTTGGACGATATTTGGAATCGATGAACTAGTGAGAGATTTATGATTTGTTGTTTTTCTAGAACATTAGAAAAGTGTAACTGACTACACACATAACCGTTCTAATTGAAAAACCAGAAAGTCATGGAATGTCACTAGTTGGACGATATTTGGAATCGATGAACTAGTGGGAGTTCTATGATTTGTTGTTTTTCTGGAAACATTGGAACTATGTACGAAATATTTTTTAATCAAAAAAATCGGAAAATCATAAAAATAAAGCATTGCTCATTAGACGGCATTTGGAACCGATAAACTAGTGGGAGCTTTAATGTTATGATTTGTTGTTTTTTCTGGTATATTAGAAAATCCGAGAAGTCCCGACGAGTAACACTCGAAATAGACATCCCACGGTTCAAGAGTAGTGTCTACTCAAACGAACCGCTGGTTCAAGACTGTTTCCATTCACGGAAAGTCAAGAATGGGAGAATATGTCTAAAAGTGTTAGTCATCTAAACTGAGAAAACTTTAAGGCTGAACCGAAAATTAATTAACTGAAAATCATAGGATAAAGACAGTGATTTTGGATCACCAACCTATAAATCGTTGGCGATTTTCTCGAGCTAAGTTCTTTGGAAGAACAAGGTAGCAGTGCATTTAACGATTAAAAGAGTAAACAACGGGCAGTTAATTTTAGCTAGAATAGTGGGAGTGATATAAGGAAATGAATCTCGGATTCAATCCTTGGATATCGCAGAAAAATTATTTTCTGTTTAAGATTCGTTGGAACGATTGGATTTACATTCTATTCGATAATTTGTTTGTCGTATAGAAAGTGAATATACCATTTGTAGTACGAATCCAAGACTCGGACTTTTGTTTGATAAAGTCAAAACCACTTAGAACCGCTGAAATATGTATATAAAACACATCTTAAGAACTATTAAAAGCAATTGGTTTCTATATTTAGATAAACGCTTCTTCATATTCCATAGTTAGTGCATAGTCCCTAAAAGACAAGACCTGAAGACTGGCTCAGGGTGATTCCTTTCTCCCAGTCTGGTTATATTGTCTCAAAGGTTCAATGACTAAGTTTCCTTTCAATCGGGAAAGGATAATGGATATAAAGAAGTAACATAGCTTGTTCATGACGACCTTCGGGGTCTGATGAAAGAGACGAGCTAGTAGGAGCTTCCGAGTAGTGACTTCTTGTCTGATAACTATTCAAACACTCCGGTAAGTTTATCCAAAATATTTTGAGGTTTCTCAGTTTTCAACAGAGATAGAGTATTCTATACTCAGAAATGGGCCTTCACATAGTCCTAGGGACTGATGCTCGGCCTGCCTCATAGTGAAATACTTTCACTAAGTGAGAAACCGTTAAATTGCCTTATATATGTTTTAGATGAGCTACAATATACTGATTAACTCAATAAAGATATTGGAAGCGAAATAACGGTTTACATTGAAATGTAAGACCGAGAAGTCTACCTAGAATATGATTTGGAATTTACGGATAAGGTGTAGATTCGGTTCACCCCACTTCCATAAATATAAGCATTTAGCACACGGTGCTTGAAGGTAGACTGGGAATTTCACGCATACGTTCGGTCAATGACCATTCGTGATATATCTTTTAACCTATTGAGTACAAAGGTTAGACATCGGATTCTTGAAATCGGGAAGGGACAGTTATGCTGTTGCGTCCTTTCTGATAGAGTCTATGAACAACAAAACCTTGAACCTTGAAGTACGTTTACTCAAGATAGTTACTAACTGATTAAAATCAGACCACATCCAACATCGGTTATTGGTGATAACACTAAATACTACTAAACTAGATCAGAATTTCGATCCACCCAGAATGTAGTGGGAGTATGGTTTATCCATTACCCATTACGGTTTCTGCAGACCTTTGTAGTCTGAGGATCGATTATGGCTCTTTTGTGAGCAGGATAGGATTCTGATAATAGAGGTTGGTTTAATAGCCATAACCCTGTGAATGGAGTTCGGTACTCCAGTTCTGTTCATACTCTTGTGGAACCACCTGAGCGTCTCAGGCCCAGTGGGAGTAATTGGATCTACACGGAAGAGAGTAGAATGCATAGGAAAGTTTATCTTTCAGAGCAAAGCTTGAGTGGTCTAGAGAGTTAATCAGACCTTGAACTCTCTTACCACTTAGTATTGCATGATTTCGTTCAAAAAAAGAAAATAGGGGTGATTCCCTGAGACTTTCTTGCCAAACAAACGGAGTCTGGATTCATTCAAATGTAGGTATTGCCTTATGAACTTATGACAGGATGACTGTCAAGGCTTATGTCCTTTGTGGATAAAAAGCAAACCTCTCGGTCATTGGAAGTCATATATTTCTACAATATGTGGATTTGACCAGAATATTGATTGGTCTTTTGTAGACTGGATATCAACTTTAGTACAGTAGTGAATATATAAATATATATTAGTGTTTGTGAAGGATAACACTGCACAAGTTGGCAACAACATGGGTGCGCTATCTGAAGTCAGAATCTGACAATACCACAATTCTCTCGCAATGTAGATTTGGACAACATTCTCAAGAGTTTGACTCGGTCGAATTCATTAGAATCGATCCATTGTTTCCCATCCATCTTATTGGTTAAGATGATGCATCTGTATGCAACATTCAACGAGGAAGTTCTACCTTTGCCTCGTGAATGACTCTTTAAATCTTCGGATCAAGAGAAATGGGATAGATTCTCTTTCTAGTAAGAGATGGTCAGGTTATTGAACGTCAACTTTGATCGAATCTTAGATTCGGCGGTTAACAAAGCAAGTTTAGTATGTCCTTTAGTATCTTGAGAGAACGAGGAACAATATGCGGACATATTCATGTGTAAACTTGGATATGTGTGATACACTGATTTTGACTTTAAGTCAGATTGAGGATGATCGTTAAGTCGATCTCGGGCTCAGTGTTTACTCAGTACCACCTGATTAGATGGACCGGTAACGTTTCGATTCTACGGATCGTCTCGAGCCGACAACATGACTAATCATTAAAACCCATGACATTTAGATGTAGGTGCTCCCCGAGTCACTGGCCTATCCTACGACGGCATACTCGGAGTGTACTTTGGAATCTAAAATGGTTATGATATGCTTAGTGGGTACTAGAATACGGTATGAGTCTCCATTGCTTTAGAGCAAGTGGGAGATGTAGTTTGTTGTATTTTAAATAATAGGGTGTGCTCTAAAACAATTAATCACATGCTTTCGTGCAAGTGGGAGATTGTTAGGTGTGATGCCCGAAAGACAATTTTGTAATTGTTTTATTTAATAAATGAAATGATGTTATTATTCATATTTATTATTCTCATATTCACCGATGTGACAATAGTATTTACACTACATAAAACCCTAAAGTATATCGTTTATGTAATCACTTAACTCAGTGTATGGTATATACACAGGAGGATTGAGTTAGTGAAGATGTACTTAAAATTCACCGTAGTGATGTTAATCGAGAGTATCGGGTCTCTCCTTTAACGTGCTATTAATGCACCCAGAACACAATAGGTGTGATTGTCTTATCTGGACTTTCGGTTAAGAGAACCTAATGGGGCATTTATATATGATAGATATATCGTATAGTATCGGACCGATTTGATTAGAGTTCACGATATAATTCCGTAATCGAAGTCTTATCGAATCAATGGATGATCATATTTATGGATCTATCTTAATCTGAGGTGATCACAAATCCAACCGCTTGAATCGCATGAAGTTTGACTTGACGGTTAAGGATTACACCGAGTCCGTGGTCCGAATTACTCCATCTTGGTATTGTACTGGATTGAGTGAGTAGTCTGTGTTATCACAGATACGGAATCCATTCCTTCCATTTATGGAAGTAGATAGAACTTCCACTTATTTGTTAATCCTAGAAACTGATCGATCGTACGAGTTCATATTACACTGATTAGCTACCAGTGAGTTGTATGAATTAATTGATCACTAGGGGGTTAATGGTAAATAAGGATAAGAGGTTCTAAAAAGGGTTAACGGTAACTTTCCGATTTAGAATGAACAGTCTATGGAGGATTAATCCATATGTAATGATTATATCAATGGACGCTTATTATTATTCTCGTGAGGAGATAAATATAATCTTATAATCGGAGGAGTGCAGTCACGGGATTATGGTGGCATATTCCTGTGATTGATTTATCGAATGTAATTATTCTATAATTATTTTTGATTTATCGAGTCACGATTATTAGTCCATGGTCCCCGACGTGCCTCCTAATATAGCATAGCTATTCTCGGACGTCGAATCCTAATAATATTAATTTAGTTCTTGTTGGACTTTATTAAAACGATATGTGAATTAATTGTTTAGTGGACTATTAAATTAGTTGGGCTAAATAATTAAATATGTGGAAAAGACATTTTCCATAATCTTGGCCCAATTATTGTGTGATGGCAAAATTAATATTGACTAGGTCAATATTTGATAATTTCGCCCCCCCCCTCTTATTTTATGGAACAAGAAATTATTTTCTTGTGTATTAATAAGACATGTGCATAAAATATTTATTGGATAAATATTTATGGAAAGAAATAAAGATAAATATTATTCTAGATTTGTTCTAGAATATTATGGAATTATCTTTTATTTATTGGATTTATTTTATTAGCAAAATAAAATCCTTGGAGGCTAAGTTTTACTCTCCTATATAAAGAGAGTTCTCCCAAGCCTTAACACACATAATATTTTCGAGTTCCACCTCTTAGAGAGGAGGAAGAAATTTCGGCCAAGAGGGTTGGGGAAAAATCTTGGAGGTTTTTTCCGGGTAGCATATCGGAAGGATTCGAGACGAGGATTTCCTTCCACCGGGAGTTGCTTGGATCACACGTACGGAAGATCGCACCTTCGTTTGTTCCTTCCATTGCGGTTCTTCAACTTGGATTTTGAGATCCAAGAGGTATGTTCTACAACCCCTTGTAGATGTTGATCTAGTTATTTTATTACGGGTAATTTATAGATCTTGATCCTTAAATCACTTCCGTTGCGGATGATATTACTAACATGAACTCGGTTCAGTGTAAAGTATGCGGTTTCTAGAGCATACCCCCAAAATGATTTTGGGAGAACTGCATAGCTCATCATGGATCGCACCATGTCTAACAAGGTGTGGTTCCTCCTCTCAGGCACACCATTCATCTGAGGCATACCGGGAGGGGTCCATTCAGGTATAATCCTATTCTCCTCCAAATACTCTTAAAACTCTCCATCTAGGTATTCTCCGCCTCGATCAGATCGAAGTGTTTTGATTTCAATACCTAGTTGTTTCTCCACTTCTCTTTTGAATTCCTTGAACTTTACAAAGGCCTCAAACTTATACTTCATTAAGTATATATAACCATAACGAGAATGGTCATCAGTGAAAGTGATAAAATAAGGGTATCCACTTTTGGCTTGAATTGACATTGGGCTGCGTACATCAGTTTGTATGAGCTCAAGCAACTCATTGGATCTTATCCCTTTTCCACTAAAAGGTGACTTTGTCATCTTGCCAAGTAAAGAAACTTCGCATGTGTCAAAAGATTCGTAATCGAATTGATCCAACATTTCATCTTTACGGAGTTTGGAAATGCGATTCTTATTTATATGGCCAACTCTACAATGCCATAAGTAGGATTCATTCAAGTCATTTTTCTTGGCTTTCTTGTTATTTATATTAAGTACGTCAACATTCATATCTAATATGTAGAGACAATTGCTAAGTATGCCAGTACCATAAAAAATTACACCACGTGAAAAAGAACAACATTTATTCTCAAACGAATGTAAATCCATCAACATCTAATGCGGAAATAGAAATAATACTCTTCATAAGAGCAAGAACAAAATAACAGTTATTATGTTTCTTGGAAATAAAATTTATGTTTTGATGATAATTCATCATATTTATTCAAAGTATTATCTTAACCCCATTGATGAAGTGCTGAAGCTAGCTATTATAGTGAAATGCTAAAAGATGTCTATAACAGAATTTATAGGATTTACTAGAGTCCGATAATTGTATGGGTTACATCATACAAGCATTGTAATAATTATAGTTTCATGAAACTGAAAACTGGAAGTCATTTAGAAAACTGGAAATCGTCAAGATAAAGAAACTGATAAACTGTCTCAGACTACAACAATATGGAACTGAAGAAGATAAGTTTGCTGAGGGACACAAACTCGGTTGGCTTATCTAGAAGATCGAAGAACTGAGGGTTCAAACTCAGTTGATGAAGAACTGAGGGTCACAGACTCAGTTATACAAGATTGAAGAACTGTGGGTTCAAACTCCGTTTACATGTCGAGACTGTAGAGTTAGAATTCAGACAAGTTTGTGGTGACATGAACTGACTTTATGGATCTTCTATGAAGACCTAAGAGTCATAAGGACAATGAAATCTTAGATAATTTGTTTGAAAATGGTTTACTCTGATTAAGTCAATAATAATCAGATGAAAGGTTGGAGTACTGATATTTGAAGAAGAGTAAAATCTCAGTTAATGCTCCAAGTCAGTCAAGAAACTGACAGTTGACAAACTCAGTGTAAAACTGATCAGGAAACTCGGTTTTATAGGTCAGACATCCACCAAACTGATAGTATAGTCGAACGTTGTAAAGGAAGCAATGTTATTGATGAAATACTGACACATCAGAACAGTCATAAAATATATCCGTTACAAGATAGCCGTTGATACAATTCAAATTCAAAGTAAATGAACATTGGACCATACACTATAAATATAGAACTTTGCACCAAGGATAAAACACCGAAATAATAAGAATACTATCTAGATCAACAAGCATTTTTGTGTGCACTAGTCTCGTTCATTTGAATTGCTATCATCTTTGTGCTAACAAGATCATATCTAGAAATCTTCCAAGTGTTCAAGTTACACAAGATTTAACAAGAATCATACACTTAGAAGAACCACAAACAAGAATCAATTTATTGATTCTCAACCCAACTTTGATTCTTAATCAAAGGTTCAGACTATGAAGCAAACCGGGAAGGTTTTGCCAAGGACAGTTGTCACAGCAGTCGGGTAGACTGTGTTTGTGGTGGTAGCTGGTGAAGAGGCATACGTAACCCTTCAAGGACCAGTGTTCAAGCAATTTAAGAGCAGCAATTCTACCTGTTCAACAACTGTTTAGATAGTGAAGCTAGGATTAGCCAAGGACTAATGTTTAGGACTTTTTGTAACATCTCACCTCAATAAGTTCTAGTGGAATTTTCCACCTACACCACAGGGGAAGAGAGGACTGACAGGATTACACCACCTGGAACCTCTATAACTCTTGTTTCCTTTACTTTACGCATTTACATTACACATTTATTTATTACAGCATTCATATTATTTACACAGCATACTGAGAAGTGATTATTACTTAACTCACAGCTCATAAACTGACATTTACCAGAATTCAGTTTAGCACACTCAGCTTTCGCATAGAATAACAAGATCAAGAAAAAGGCTAGAATTATATACGCTGCCGGTTGACTCAGTATTGCTTAAGTCGGTTTGACTTAAACTCAGCTCAGTCAGCTTAACTCCACACAAGTTATAATTGAACCTTAATCTGTTTAAAATCAAGTTTTAGGGACAAGTTTATTCACCCCCCCCCCTCTAAACTTGTGTTAGCTTTTCCAAGGGACCAACAATTGGTATCGGAGCAGCGTTCTCTGTTCCAACTTAGAGCACGTAACTGGTAATCAGTTATTCCGATACCAACAATTGGTATCGGAGCGGTGTTTCTTTAACAAGCCATTGTTAAAAACTCATTTGCTCTAAATATCCTCTAGTTGTTCTTATTAGAAAGCTCAGTTTCTAGTTTTTGTCTAATCAATTTTCACTCACTCACAATGGATAACAATCAGTATGGAAGACATATGCTTATGTGCAACATGGATAGGTTTGACGAATACAAACGTTGTATGTAGGCTTTTCTAGCTGCTACTCATAACGAGATGATGGACGTGCTCACTGAGGGACAAATTCAGATCACTCACATGTAAACTGTTGGTGAAGATCAAGTTTGGGTTCCAAAGCCCAAGGCTGAATGGACTAGTGATGATCGCAAGCGAAACAATCTCAACAATGTTGCTATGGACTTTATCCTCAGAACTCTTGACAGCAACATGTACTTGAAGGTGAAAGACTGCACAACTACTAAGGAAATATGGGACAAACTTCAGTTAGTTTGTGAAGGAACTGACTCAATCAAGAGAACAAAATCTCAGTTGCAAAGTAGAAGTTTGAGAATTTCAAGATGAAATCTGCAGAAACATGGAGACAAGATTTAGTGCTATCATGGATGAATTAGATCTACTCAAGATTGAATACACAAAGTAAGTAATCAATACAAGAATCTTGAAGGCCTTGCCAATGTGTTGGAAGATAAAGGTCACTGCTATGGAAGAATCTAGAAGACTTGATATAGAAGACTCCTTCAAAATATTCTCAGATTTAAAATCTTATGAATTCAGGGAAGATTTTACAAGCACCGCTGCAATAACCAATGCTCTGGAAGAACCAAAGACCACAGCACTCGCAGCAGCTTCAAATGAATCTCAAGAAACATCCACAAATAATCTTCAACAGTTGGATGAAATGGAGGAACAAATGGCACTCATGATGAGTCGAATCAGAAGGATGAAGAATGGTCATCATGTAACTCAGAAGTTTATCAAGAAGACTCCTGAAAAGAGAAAAGATGATGAGTATCTTTGTTCAACTGCAAGAAACCTAGACATTATAAAGCTGAATGCCCAGAACTGAATGCAAAGAAGACTCAGCAAAGAAGAACTAGCAGGAGAGCATTATTAGCTGGAGATGAGTCTGACTACGAAGCTGGTACAAAAAGATTATCTGATGACGCGGCTTTCTTGGCACACATGGAAGATTCCAATGAGGTATGTGAATCAAATTCTAAATACAGCTGAGCTCAGATTTCCATGCAAAATGCATGTTCTTCAATAGCCGATTCTAATCCAAAGAACTCAGAATTAGAAAAACTCTTGATGAATTGATGAGTCAGATTGTCACCATACAAGCTGGTTATGAATCAATCAATGCTGAGAAAGAAGCTCTAATTATAGAAGTCAAAAGATTGAATGTTGAACTGAACACGTTAAGACTAAGCAGAACTGATAAAAGAAAGAAGCGAAGGCGCTCTCATCGCATCAACAAGAACAATCGAATCTTTTGCTCAATCTAGTTCAGCAACTGGATTCAAATCAGGCAAGCCATTTGGAGATAAAAATGGCTTAGGATTTGATACACAACAAACTTCGAAGGGAGGAATGACTAAGGTAACTGAACCTAATACCAAAATTGACGTTAAGTTTTTAGCTGAACAATGTCCTCAAACTAATAAGCATACTGAACCAGTGAAACACGTTCAACGTGAATCAGATCAGTCTCAGCATCAGTTTTCAAAGAAGTCATCTGTAAACAACAATAGGGTCAACGAAAAGGGTAAACCAGCTGTACATCATCAAAATCGAAAAGGTAGATCAACTGCTGAATCTACTAAAGCTGATCAGGCCAAGAACCAGATAAACGTCAGTCAATGTAAATCCAAGAATATCAATTATTCAAAGATTCACAAAGTCAGGGGGAAAGGCAGATTATTTCCAACTAATGATGACTGGAATTTCTCTGAACCTACTATTGAAATTGATAAAAGCAATCATTTCAAACAGAAAACTTATCACAAGTTTCAGTCCAAAAGTCAGCAGAGGAATCACTTCACTCCTCAGCCGAAACCTCAGTACCAATGTCAGCACAGACCTCAGTACAAAATAAATGATGGTTATTATTCAAGTGTTGATGATAGATAACATCATGGAAATCAGGTTTAGTCAAAAGATCTGAGAGATCATATAAATAAGACACAGTCCAAGCATAGATACTATAGGAGTGTGGCTTACATATATGAAAACAAGTGCAACAATATCCGAAGAATAACTAAAGGATATATTCTGAAGGTTGTACTGACAACTGACCCCCATGGACCCAAACAGAGTTGGGTGCCTGTTTAGGGCCAAATTATAGTGATTTTCACATATATATTGTATATCAATTTTCCCCATATATGGATTATTTTCATAGATATTGAGCTATATAGTTAAATATTGAGTAATGGTGTTTTTAATGATTAAATATGAAAACATATCAATTTAAGTGTTAATTTGTGTTTTTATATTATTTTGGAAATTATTACGTTTTGGTATGTTTTTGATATTTGTAGATACCCAATTAATGATGGAAAAGGTGATCCTAAAGAGCCAATTTCGAGTTGAGGAAGGATCAATTGAATTTATGGAAGATTAAAAGAGATAAGGAAAGAAATCAATCAAGATAAAGATGGAAAAATCAAGATTTGATCGTCAGTGAACGAGCGTCCATATGAAGCGATTTAGCGCCCAAGGTGAATCAAGCGCCCATGCAAATGGTCCATAATCGTATTTTACATTCAGAGTCTCCAGACGTGAGCTGAACGAGCGTCCAGTCTCCGTTCAAGAAATGAACGAGCGTCCATGATAATGAACACCCGTCTGCCGCCGACTTTCAGCGAACCGCCTCTTATCTCTATAAATAGAGCCATATCCTCAACCCTAAGGATATACTTTTATATACTCGAATTTTCTCGAGGCGAGCAAAGGCGACATCTTGAGAGTTTGAAGGCCGGTCACCCGAGCCTTGTGCTCGGGTGAACCGAGGTTAGATTAGGAGTAGATTATGTAGCTTTTCTTTTCGTTTCCATGGTGTTTCAACCATTGTATCCAAGACTATGTGAGTTCTCTTATGATTAATTTAATTCCAGTTTTTCTTCATGACGTTTGATTTAGTTTGTATTTTTCTATGCGATTTGTATGCCATGTGAATTAGAATCGAAAGATTAGTTCACGATTGATGTTTATAATTCGGAAGTTGCATAAACGCTACATCACCATAGAAAGATAGGGTTTTTAGCCGTTAATGATGACAAGTTAATGAGTTAGATTCCCAGGTTGTTAGGTTCTTTAAAAACGAGAGTTAATTGAATCTACACCCAAGTTTTGTTTGGTAAATCAGTCTCGACATTCGAAAGATGAGAGATAGATAATTGAATTCACCACGAAAGTGGGCTTTCATAGCTTGAGAGATAAGTTCACTAAGAGATTAGGGATTTGTGTCTCGTGAAAGGGCGAAACCACAATTTGAATTAAAATCATGAGATTAACTAGAATTGAAATCACTTAGGTTTGTACTTTGGTTGTTCCCATGTTTCTTAGGTTAGATTTATTTTGATTGTTCTTTTATGTTTTTCTGTTTTTATGCTTTTGCTTTTCGTTTATTTGTTTTTGTTGAGTAGCAATTGGGAGGATTACTAGGATTAGATTCTACATACCTTTTCCTGTGGATCGACTCCCTTTACTCATTATGCTTTACTAGCAACAACCCGATGTTTTGGTCGGTTAGGAGTTAGTTTTGCATATAGGTTAGGGTTATAAATTTTCTTTTGTTATTGATGCAAAATCTCCGCAACAAAAGTGGCGCCGTTGTTGCGGGAATAGGTGTCATGTTGAATCTAGTTTTGTTAGTTCTCGATTTTGTTACGCTTTATTTTTGTTTTTAATAAAAGTAGCGTATACCAAGTTGAGAGTTTTTATTTTTCCGTGTTTCGATGACCGTTAGGTTAAGAATGTGCAAAAGTTTTTACTCAACTTGTTTTACGTGAAGTTTATATGTTTATGTGTTACCTAGTCTAACCCCTGTGCTTAATTTGATAATGCCTTTGCTTTGTCTTGTGATCGTGTTCTTTGTGTTGTGTTCATAAGTATTTAGGGTTTTGCTGTGTTTTTCTGTGCCTGTCATGCATTCTTGTTGTATGGACGGCGTGCTCGCTCGCTGGACGCCCGTCCGCTTCTTCATCTGCAGTGAACGAGCGTTGGGAAGTATTGGGCGCCGTCCGTTCAAATATTTTCAATCTGCTCGATTTAGAGACCAGGCGCGCCTATACTTTACGAACGCCCGTCTCGTCGGTTTTCAAAGCGACGGCGTGGCAAGGTGGAACGCCCGTCCCGATTCAACGCTAAGTGAACGTTCGTCCGGGTTCATCCAGGTTCTAAATTTCTTGATTTTATTTTCAATGCTTTTATTTGATGTGGATTTTTCATTCGAGCTTCTGTGGCTAATTGATTTTTACATAGATGCCCTGAACTTATATGTTTTTACCTTTCCATCTATGAATCCATGTTAGATAATTGATCAATTCTTTATATATGATTCATCTAGGCATGTTATAGTTACTGTCGGTTCTCGTACGCTATAACTGGTCTATTTGTTAATTAGTAGCTAATGTCGGTTTCCGTATGCTACATATCGTTATGATGAATCTTGTTAGCTTTTAGGACTTACGTGCTTCCTTTGTTTTTATAGTTCATATGGGTAGCTACTGTCGGTTTTCCGTATGCTACGTCCTTTCTCCATATGAGTTATACCTGTTTAGATAGATGACTGTTGGTTTCCATAATGCTATCACTTTCAACGAGTCTTAAGGCGCGTCTACACTGCATGTAATGAACAGCACTGTCGTTTATCGTAACCTGTCATTATGTGGTAGACGTTTATATATATGTCGTGTTGCATATAGTGGGCTAGTTTTCTTTCTTTTATTTTATTTTCTTTTTGCATATCATTTAAATGCATTTCATTTAGTTGCATTTCATATAGTTGCATTGTTTTTCTATTTTTCCTTTTATTTTTCTTAAGTGTGGTCACTGTCGGTTCCCGTAACACCACATCATTTATTTCTTTCTTTTATTTTTCTTTTTGATTGTAGTTAACTGTCGGTTTCCGTAATACTACCTCGTTTTTATTTTATTTTTAGGATTTTTCACGTAGATTGCATTGTAATGCATTTTCATATAGTTGCACCTAGCCCTACTATTTTGTAATATTCCATGTATATGTCCATCTTTATATGAGCTTAATCTAAAAATTCTCTGAGACTTCCTTTCTGTGCTTTATATGTTATCTTCCCTATCCCCGAGGTATTTCATGTTTGTCAAGTGTGCGGGGTATTTGCATTAGCGATTGTGAGCTTTAGACGATTTCGCTTTTCCGGTGGATGGTCCACGATCTCTTCGGATTCGTTGAGCATTTCTGGGTGAGGTCGACCCACTTCCGAATAGCTCCTTTCGGCATACAATCGGCTAAGTTTTCTTTTTCTTTTTCATTCTGCACAACTTGAGGACAAGTTGCAATTTAAGTGTGGGGAAGGGGATGGTTTATGTGGTATCTACATTCATTTGCCATACTTTTATATTTCTATGAAAAGTGCTAGATTTTAAAAATTTTGTTTTTGTTTTGTCCCGTGAGCATTGCATGTCTTCGTTTGAGTTCTTATATCATTGATGCTATATTCTGTATATTTAGTAATTTTAGTTGTTTCACCCGACACTCTTTTTCACATGCCATAGTAAATGATGAGCTAAATGTTGAAAGCCTACCCCATTTTAGTTGGAGATTTTTGATGATTATAGCATGTTTCTTTGCTTATGTACAATTCTTGAAAAGTTTAGTAGTTTGTATTCTAGGATTAAAGTATGACATCTTGTGAATATCTGTAAGTTTGAATGTGATAAGTGAAACGTGATTAAGTCTTTGCAATAGTAATAAATTGTTTACTTGAGGTGTTATGCTCAATTAGTGCTGTGCTACTAGAAAATAATCTTTACCACCGCCAAACCAAAATCTCTAAGTAAACATAATTGTAATTGTGTGTGTGGAAGTCGGGTTTATGATTTGGGTGAGGTAGGGTGTACCACGTATGTCCTATTCCACTATGATGACCAAAAAAGCTCACGACCAGTCAGTTTATAGTCGCCTTATGATTGGAGTAAGGTAGGGATTATCTTGAAATGTCCTATTCTCGCTATGACGGGCAATAGCTCATTCGATGTGCGTATAAATGAGAAATAGTTAAATCAACTTGCATAAGAAGTGGTATGAATTAAATGAAAGACTTAGTTATCGTATATCTTATCCCCAGTATAAACTGAAGGATATGTTGTAGGGATTATCCTCTAAGTATGTCGGAAATATTTTAGATACTCCCTATTAATCTTTTCGGGATCTGTATGTTTTGTGAAGTGCATGTTATGATTTTTGAATATTTCTAACTTAAATGGGAAACCGGGCTAGTTTTGGTTTGAATAACTTTCAAATTGTGGAACTTAGTGGAAGTTTATTATGGCTATGCACACACTCACTTGGGTGAACTTCTAAGTTATTGAATATACTTCATATTTGCATAGATGTTTATTTATCTCGAGTTTGGTTATGTTTTGTTTTGCTCGGGGACGAGCAAAAGATAAGTGTGGGGGTGTTGTTTAGGGCCAAATTATAGTGATTTTCACATATATATTGTATATCAATTTTCCCCATATATGGATTATTTTCATCGATATTGAGCTATATAGTTAAATATTGAGTAATGGTGTTTTTAATGATTAAATATGAAAACATATCAATTTAAGTGTTAATTTGTGTTTTTATATTATTTTGGAAATTATTACGTTTTGGTATGTTTTTGATATTTGTAGATACCCAATTAATGATGGAAAAGGTGATCCTAAAGAGCCAATTTCGAGTTGAGGAAGGATCAATTGAATTTATGGAAGATTAAAAGAGATAAGGAAAGAAATCAATCAAGATAAAGATGGAAAAATCAAGATTTGATCGTCAGTGAACGAGCGTCCATATGAAGCAGACGAGCGTCCAAGGGTGAACTGGCGTCCATGCAGCGTCCATAATCGTATTTTACATTCAGAGTCTCCAGACGTGAGTGAACGAGCGCCCAGCCTCCGTTCAAGAAATGAACGAAGTCCCATGATAATGAACGCCCGTCTGCCGCCGACTTTCAGCGAACCGCCTCTTATCTCTATAAATAGAGCCATATCCTCAACCCTAAGGATATACTTTTATATACTCGAATTTTCTGAGGAGCAGCAGCCGCATCTTGAGAGTTTGAAGGCCGGTCACCCGAGCCTTGTGCTCGGGTGAACCGAGGTTAGATTAGGAGTAGATTATGTAGCTTTTCTTTTCGTTTCCATGGTGTTTCAACCATTGTATCCAAGACTATGTGAGTTCTCTTATGATTAATTTAATTCCAGTTTTTCTTCATGACGTTTGATTTAGTTTGTATTTTTCTATGCGATTTGTATGCCATGTGAATTTGAATCGAAAGATTAGTTCACGATTGATGTTTATAATTCGGAAGTTGCATAAACGCTAGATCACCATAGAAAGATAGGGTTTTTAGCCGTTAATGATGACAAGTTAATGAGTTAGATTCCCAGGTTGTTAGGTTCTTTAAAAACGAGAGTTAATTGAATCTACACCCAAGTTTTGTTTGGTAAATCAGTCTCGACATTCGAAAGATGAGAGATAGATAATTGAATTCACCACGAAAGTGGGCTTTCATAGCTTGAGAGATAAGTTCACTAAGAGATTAGGGATTTGTGTCTCGTGAAAGGGCGAAACCACAATTTGAATTAAAATCATGAGATTAACTAGAATTGAAATCACTTAGGTTTGTACTTTGGTTGTTCCCATGTTTCTTAGGTTAGATTTATTTTGATTGTTCTTTTATGTTTTTCTGTTTTTATGCTTTTGCTTTTCGTTTATTTGTTTTTGTTGAGTAGCAATTGGGAGGATTACTAGGATTAGATTCTACATACCTTTTCCCTGTGGATCGACCCCTTACTCATTACGCTTTACTAGCAACAACCCGATGTTTTGGTCGGTTAGGAGTTAGTTTTGCATATAGGTTAGGGTTATAAATTTTCTTTTGTTATTGATGCAAAATCTCCGCAACAGTGCCTAAAATTTTTTAATTTATTTTGCAGGATATATGGTACTTTGACAGTAGTTGCTCAAGACACATGACAAAGAGCAAAGACTGTCTAAGTAACTTTATTGCCAAGGATGGACCAAAGGTTAACTTTGGAAGTAAAGATAAACCGATTCACCAGGTTATGGTACCTTGATCATAAATGGACTTACAATCAAGAATGTATCTTATGTAGAAGGATTGCATTACAATCTACTCAGCACCAGGCAATTCTGTGATATGGGATACAAAGTTACTTTTGATAATGATTTTTGTATTGTCTTCAGTGAAACAGCATTTCAAGTTGTTTTAGCCAGAAGAAGAAAAGAGAATGTGTATGTTGTAGATTGGACTACAGCTGTTGCATAAACTTGGTTACTTGTGCATACTAAATCAGAAATCAATTGGTTATGGCACTAGAAACTGAGTCATCTAAACTTTGATGACATCAACAAACTTGTCAAGAAACAGTTAGTCATTGGACTACCATGAATCTCATACAAGAAGGATATCTTATGTGATGCTTGTCAGCAAGGAAAGAAAACAAAAGCTAGTTTCAAGACTAAATCTCAGCATTCAACAACCATAGTCCTGGAGCTACTACATATGGACTTATTTGGACCTATTACACCAATCAGTATTAGTGGAAAGAAGTATACATTGGTGGTGGTAGATGATTTTTCAAGATACACTTGGGTTATCTTCTTAACCAAGAAAATTGAAACAAAGCAAAGACTTACAGAACTACTCAAAAGGCTTCAAAATCAGAAAAGTCTATCAGTTGTGAAGATAAGATCTGATAAAGGAACTGAATTCCTCAACAAAGTGATTATTGAATATTGTGAAGAAAATGGTGTTTTACATCAACTTGCCGCCACAGCAACACCTCAACAGAATGGTGTAGCGGAGAGAAGAAATAGAACACTCAAAGAAGCAGGAAGGACTATGATCTGTGAAGCAAAACTGCCTAAACGATATTGGGCAGAAGCAGTCAACACAACTTGCTATACACAGAACAGAGCTCTCATGAATAAAAGGCATGAGAAGACTCATTACAAAATTTGGAATGGAAGAAAGCCAAATGTTTCTTACTTTCATGCTTTTGGAAGAATGTGTTTCATACATAATAATGGAAAAGATCAAATTCATGTTTTTCAGCCCAAAGCTGATGAAGGAATTTTTCTGGGATATTCAAGTGTCAGCAAAGCATTTAAAGTACTAAATAAAAGGACACTCAAGCATGAGGAATCAATACATGTGGTATTTGATGAACCAAATTTTCCTGGTGAAATAACTGAAGACACACCAGAACCAGTTTCTCAGTCTCAGTTACCAGTCTTGCCAGAATCAGTTTTTGTTGACATTGGAAGACTAAGGATTTCAGAATCTTCATATCAAGATCAGTCTCAGTTTCCAACTACTCAACAACCTACACCTGAACAACATGATTCTGACTCAGTTGAAGAAAATCAAGAACCAGTTCATGAAGAACCAGTTGAACAAAATGAAGATCCCTTGATGCAAGCCCCAATACATCAATGGATGAGGGATCACCCTAAAGAACAAGTAATTGGTGATACTCAAGCTGGTGTCCGAACAAGACATCAACTAGATGCAATGATTGAATGCTTTCTATTTCAATCTGAACCTAAAGTGATAGAAGAAGCATTAAAAGATCTAGATTGGATTGAATGGGAATTAGTACAGAGACCAGTTCATGTGAATATCATTGGAACCAAATGGGTATTCAGAAACAAACATGATGAAGAATGGAATATCATCAGAAACAAAGCTAGACTTGTAGCTAAAGGATATTCTCAAGAAGAAGGCATTGACTTTGATGAAACTTATGCACCAGTTGCAAGATTGGAAGCAATCAGACTATTTCTTGCCTTTGCAGCTCATAAAAAGTTCAAAGTGTACCAGATGGACGTTAAAAGCGCATTTTTGAATGGGATACTTGAAGAAGAAGTTTATGTTCAACAACCACCTGGATTTGAGATCAAAGATCAAGCTGGCAATGTTTTTAGACTAAGGAAAGCTCTATATGGACTTAAACAAGCACCAAGAGCTTGGTATGAAACTCTATCTCAGTTTCTAGTGGATAATGGATTTATCAAAGGAACTATCGACAAGACATTATTCAGAATGAAAAATAAAGAAAGTACACTCCTTGTTCAAATCTATGTTGATGATATTATCTTTGGATCTAAAAATTAACAACTCTGAGAGAAATTTGCAAGTTTATTGAAGGGCAAATTTCAGATGAGTATGATGGGAGAATTAAATTATTTTCTTGGATTACAAGTTAAACAATTAGATGATGGAATTTTCATTCACCAAACCAAGTATACAAGAGAACTTATCAAAAAGTTTGGTATGGAAAAATCAACTGGAATTTCTACACCAATTGGGACCAACATCAGGCTAGATGAAGACAAAGAGGGCAAAGATGTTGATCGAACACTTTACAGAAGAATTATTTGAAGCTTAATTTACCTTACAGCAAGTAGGCTAGACATATCTTTTACCGTTGGTGTATGTGCAAGATTTCATTCAAAACCAAAGGAAATCCATCTCACAGTTGTGAAAAGGTCCTTGAAGTATTTGAAAGATACAGTTGGAGTCAGAATATGGTATTCAAGAGAAGGAGAATTCAAACTGATATCCTATTCAGACTCAGATTATGCAGGATGCAAAGTGGACAGAAAAAGCACCTCAGGCACATGTCAGTTGCTAGGAAATAGACTTGTGTCATGGTTTAGTGATAAGAGACTTTTTGCAATCCAGTTAATCAAGTAAAAACTCGAAACCTTAGCAAAATCTACTTTCTAACCGGCAGTGGACCGGATCGATTGTAGGTAGTGCTTGAGGAGTCAGAGGTCGAACCCACGGATATTGGCTTTGAGTACCATAGCTAACTTAGCACTCAGTTCAGGTCAACCAGAAAAATATGACGTAATACTATTGCGTAAAAGAAAGATTATACTAATCGGATTTCTTAATGATTAAATGAGGTACAGTCGAACTACGATCCAGCGGATTACTCAACCCTCAAACAAACTACCCCGGGAGTGTGCTCTACCTTCCTTGTTTGAACGATAAAAACCCCGTATCGGACATGGACTTAACGACTGGAGTGTCAATCTAGTACACAGGTAGGTGTCAAACTGCCTTTTAAGCCAAAATGTCTACGGTCCTAAAACCCCCATTCCCACACTTCGCCGCAACATACATTTATAAGCTAGGTGTGTGTGATGGTGAACTAGGTGATCAAGCTAGCTCAATTACGATTAAAACAGGTTTCGTGATATGAGTTATCGATTAGAACATTTTATTACGTGCTACACTACCTCCCGGTTCATCTCCCTAATGGCGTTTCATCCGCTTTCACATAATTCGGCCGTATGAAAGATTTAGCTACTCATTATCGAATTGAAACAATAAACGGTACAGGAATTCATGATATAAACGATAAAAGAATAAGAAACCATACCCACTTTATTGAAAATTGATGAAGAACCAATGTTGTGCTCACAAAGATCAAATCTTGACAATCGAAATGTAACGGATTGATGTTGTAATGTATCTAATGTAATAGAGGATCGAAAGATGAGAACAATGGTATATGACACTTAATTCTACGCTTCCGGACGAAGGAAATCGCCCAAAAGATGCTACAACTATCTAAAAACGTAAAAATCTGCTGAAGAAAATGTTTGATTTATAGCCTAGGGCAAAAATTCAGCTTATCCGTACGGATAACAGGCTATCCGTACGGATAGTTCTTGATTCTCCAGATTATATGTACGGATGGGAAGCTATCCGTACGGATAAGTCTCTGCTGCTTCAGTCTATCTGTACGGATAAATGGCTATCCGTACGGATAAGTCCATGTTCAATATTTTTGCATCTATCTGAGAGTTGTCCGTACGGACAGACGTTTGTCCGTACGAATAGTTGCCTTAACTTCAAAAACTTCACTTTTTCCTTACTTAACCTTCGTTTCTCGCCTCGGACACGTCTAAACTCATAAGTCATCGCTTTCCGGGCTCCACACACTACGGGTGCTCGGTAAATGAGTATAACCCCACACACTACGGGCTTTCCGGGCTTCACTTTTTCCCAAATCCTGCACAAACATGGAAACAACAAGAAAATGTATAACCCCACACACTACGGGTGCTCGGTAAATGAGTATAAAGTGCTAAAAGGAGGCCGAGTTTACGGAAAAACCAACAGTTACTCGCCGTGCAAAGAAAACCTCATTAACACTCAATATAGGGTCTAAACTCACCCGAAACATGCTAGAAACATGATAACCATGGGTTAAACTGTACAGAAATGTACAGTAAAATTGGTTCCTCTCACCACCCCACACTTAGGCTTTACTCGTCCCCGAGTAAATCAGGCGATCAAACAATGCCAAGGAATCAACTTTACGGTACATGCATGCGTTTCAAAATATCAAAGTAAAAGGAACTTAGACAAGTGAATGTAATACCTTGACTCCACAAAATCACGAAACGGAGTGAGTGTGTGGTGAATGACGACGACTTATACTCAATACGGTTACCGGCTTGGAATACCGGACAAACGACTACACACAATCCTGCCCTTCCTAGAGTCTCCACTAATCGAGGTTCACCAGGGCCAGAGATCCGGTCAGGTAGGACTTGAAAGGTTATAACATTAGGCTCGGACGGGGGTTATTGAAAGATAATTTGGGACTGGAGAAAAGAAGGCACGAGTGAACCTAATCATTGCGTGTACTCCTTCAACTCGAGCATAGAAAACCCCCAAACTTCTTTCAAATTTTCATTAGAACAACATCCAAACTCACATCATATTAGCTAATACGCATACCCCTTTTCCTGCTTTCTTTGGTTCGACTTTATTCACTTTTCTTTTTTTCTTTGTTTTTGTTTTTTTTTTTTTTTTTTTAACAAATTTTTTCTTTCGAACCAAAGGCCCCATCGAAGATTCCCTCGAGCTCCTCCCCTTCTAGATGTTAGCTCAAAACTCCCTCCTCATATCATTTTACATACTCTCTCCAACCCCACACTTGCCTTGGCAAGTGTGTCTAAAGGAAACAACTAAGTCCACTCGTAGGGTAGTCAAAAGGGAACGTGACCAAATTATCGGCTCAGTGCTAGGAATTATAAGCTAAGTAACCAAAAATGGCTCAAATTTCGGACGGTGGTCAGACCGTTCCTATCAAGGCTTAGGAGGGTTTAGAGGGATATTGTTGGGATGTTGGCTTTTTGCTCTGGTCGCTTCAAAGAAATGCCTTTTCCGTCATCCCGAACCTACCCAGGGTGAATCCTTTCTATTTCACCGCAAAACTAGGGGTACACGTGTGTAAAGCAATCATACTAAGTATAACCGTCGTCAAACGTGTACTAAAATTGTTCCGTATCATGATATAATGGACTCACTACGAGACATTCACAAGGCTAAAAAACCTTTTACTAACTCAACCGTGAAAAGCATGCATATATCGCGGTGTTAATGCCCTGGAAAAATTTGAGAATGCCTAAAAATCAACTCGAAAACGAGTAAAACTAATTTCATCACATAACGGCATAGTAAGCTAGGAAAACATGCGAATAAGCTTAGTCGTCCCACCCCCCACATTAGTGAAACACCGTCCTCGGTGTGTGAACGAAAAGGAAAAAGAGACTTAGCTTAGTAGCCCGGAAAAATGGCATGATCAAGTCCCGTAACGGTCGTGAGGTAAAGCATCCGAAATCCCTACATAAAGAAAAACATATCCAAAACATACGTGCACGGGACATGTTCCACGTGCCATAGCAAGTAATAAGGGGGAGATCCGCCTCACTCAAATTGGCCAAAATCTCCCGTGCCAAAGTCAAATTTGGTTTCCTCACACTGAAATCCGGCACCTTAATAAACACATCCCACTTCATCTTCTTCAAATTATCTCGGAAACTTTTCTCAACCTTTTCCACATCAACGGCCCATTCTAAAATGTCCCGACCTTTGAATCTTGATGACAAATCTATCTTTGAAAGGCAAAACACCCCTTGGTGCCCTCCTTACTTGTGCTCTCACCTCATAAATTCCAACCCTCTCGGGAGTCCCTACTTGACCTCCCGGGGCTGCCTCAGTACTCGCTTTCTTTGCTTTCTGAGGATCGACTAACGGTTCCTCATCCACATCCGTATCCGTCTCTGAATCATCTGCAAGTTGACCATAAACTGCCTTTTTCCTAGCTTCCCGCACCGGTCTATCTGTTCTATCACCCCCGATTGTCAACGGCTTGTTCAAAGTTTCCAACGGGATCTCCTCGAGCCTAGGTTTCTTCTTACTAGTGGCAATAGCCTTGCCCTTCCCTTTTCTTTTGACGGTCTTAGAAAACCCCTCTGCGGCTCTCTTCTTAAGACTCATTACGAGCACTGATCAATCACACCCCCAAAAACCAAGACAAAATCAACCACCCCGTCAGTCCACCGTAACACCAATATTTCACCAGAAAACACCAACACAATAATCAAAACAGCCATGCAGACGTCCTCAAACCATCACACCCCAGCACGAATGACAACAAAGCAAGAAAAACAAGAAAAGACAACCTAATCAGTTAAGGGTTCGTTTAGTGTTCGATTCGAAAATCGACCCCGGGAAAAAGTGAAATTAAACTGAGAAAGATCGACTAAACTTACCAATCTGGACGATAGGAGTGCAACGGAGTTGACGGAAGCCCCGGACGATCAACGGAAAAGCCAAAGATTGAATTTTTGGACCTACGAAAATCGGGCAATAAGTTGCTTGATTCTCCTCGATCGTTGTTTGTTGGTGGATTTTGTTTGAAGATTTTAAGAAAGGAGGTGGATAGGTGTTTATAGCACCAAGAATTTCTGAAATCGGTGAGGAATTGAAGAAGTTGTGTCTTTGAGGGCAAGAAAAACGGGGGGAGGGGGAATTTGGAGAAGAAAACGTGAATGGAGGTTGGGAGGAGGGGGTATTTATAGAATTAGGTCTATCCGGACGGATAAAAACATGTCCGTACGGATAATCTGAGGGGATGAACTGTCCGTATGGATGGTGAAACTGTCCGTACGGATAAAACAGTGAAAATCCATATATTTCTGCTTGAGAGTTATCCATACGGATAAAAATCTATCCGTACGGATGAAAGGCTGGAACTGAAAAATTTTGATATTGTGATGTATCCGTCCGGATGATAACTTCATCCGTACGGATGGAGGCAGGCACAGTGAAAACCGAAGTTTTAGAAAGAAAAACCCCCTCGTGACCATCCGAACACAACCAAGACACCATAAACACAACACGTGGGTCTCAAGAACAAAGAAAACACAGAAGATGATGGGTTGCCTCCCACCGAGCGCCTTTGTTTAATGGCATTGGCTCGACAGAATGACTTAAACTGTGCCGGTTTTTTCAAGTTATACTACCGGCACGGGCGAGGAAAACAAGGGATAGAGAGATGACGGATGGTGGATTATAAGAGTGGGACGTCATGCATTGGAGTCCATGACGGGACAAAACAGCTTACTTCCTCCAACTTCGGATCTTCCAAAATCACAACCTCAAGAGCCTCGTCAAACGGGAACTTCTCATATCTCTTCAAACGAAGACCATTGGTAATTGTGCTCCCGTACTTTGGATGATTTATCTCTACCGCTCCCGAGTCGAACATCTTCACAATGGTGTAAGGTCCTGACCTTCGGGACTTCAGCTTCCCCGGAAAAAGATGTAATTGCGTATCATACAGTAAAACCTCATCTCCCACCTTAAACAACTTCGGTTTTATCAGTTGATCGTGGAGGAGCTTAGTTTTCTCCTTATATCTGGCCGAGCAATCATAAGCTCACAGGCAAAACTCCTCCAACTCAACTAGCTGAGCCATCCTCCTTTCTCCACTAAGAGTCTCGTCCATATTCAACTCCTTAATGGCCTAATGCGCTCTATGCTCAATCTCCACTGGTAAATGACAAGTTTTTCCAAAAACGATCATGTATGGCGACATACCAATCGGAGTCTTAAATGCTGTTCTGTGAGCCCACAACGCATCATCTAATTTCATGGACCAACTCTTACAGTTCATATCCACAGTTCTTTCCAGAATTCTCTTAATACCACGGTTTGAAACCTCCACCTGGCCACTCGTCTGAGGATGATAGGTCGTTCCTAACTTATGAGTTACCCCATACTTTAGAAGCAGCTTATCCAAATCTCTATTGGCGAAATGAGTGCCATTATCAGAAATTATCGCCCTTGGTACACCAAATCGTGTCAGAATGAACTTTTTCCGAAACTTGATGACTACATGTCTGTCATTAGTGGGGGAGGCGATCGCCTCCACCCACTTTGAGACATAATCACAAGCTACTAGAATGAACTTGTTCCCAAAGGAAGGAGGATAAGGTCTCAAGAAATTGATGCCCCAAACATCAAAAACTTCGCACACAATAATAGGCTATTGAGGCATTTCGTTTCTTCTTGAGATTCGGCCCGAACGTTGACACGCGTCACAAGTTTTAACATAAGCATAGGCATCCTTATAGATCGTGGGCCAATACAACCCACTTTGTAACACTTTCAATGCGGTTCTCTACCTCGAGAAATGGCCCCCGTCCTCTTTATCAAGGCAAAAAGATAACACGCTCAACTGCTCATCCTCAGTTATACACCTCCACAGAATACGTCGGCACACAACCGGAACAAATAAGGATCCTCCCAAACAAAGTACTTAGCCTCACTCATGAGCTTCTTCTTCTGATTTTCATCCAACTCTGGATCTATAAACCCACTCTCAAGGTAATTCACAATCGGGGCAAACCACGGTGCACCCTCTTTTCCCCTACGCAGAAAATTCCCTCGTTTTTCCGGCAACATAGTGTCTACCGCGAACAGTTGCTCATCCGGAAATGAGTCATTTATCTCCACCCTCACAGATTCCTCATCCTTAACCGGCTCTATACGACTGTGGGTGTCAGCCACGACATTCTCACAACCCTTACGGTTTCTAATCTCCACGTCGAACTCCTGAAGGAGCAGAATCCATCTCAACAAGCGTGGTTTGGCATCCTTCTTTGCAAACAGGTATTGCAAAGCCGAGTGATCCGTATGCACGATAACCTTAGACCCCACCAGATAGGATCTAAACTTATCAAAAGTGAAGACCACCGCCAACAACTCTTTCTCATTCGTGGCATACTTCTATTGGGCCGGGTTAAGGGTATGACTGGCATAGTAAATGGGTCGAAATAGCTTATCGACCTTCTGCCCTAACACAGCTCCCACAGCTAGATCACTCACATCACACATAATTTCAAAACCTTGCTCCCAGTTCGGAGCTATCAGAATGGGAGCCTCAGTCAACAGCTTCTTAATATCATTGAAAGCCTCTACGCACTCATCATCGAAAGTCACGTTTACTCCCTTCTTTAACCTAGAGGTAAGGGGTGTAGCCTTTTGGGAGAACTTAGGGATAAATCTATGATAGAACCCCGCATGTCCCAGAAAAAACCTTAACGTTTTCAAATTAAAAGGCATAGGCAACCTATAAATAGCGTCTAACTTAGCCCTATCAACCTCTATCCCCTTACCCGACACCTTATGACCTAAGACTATTCCCTCAGTCACCATAAAGTGACACTTCTCTCAATTAAGAACTAGATCGGTCTCCTCACAACGAGCGAGAACCCTATCTATATTGGCTAAACAGGCATCAAAACTATCACCATACACAGTAACGTCATCCATAAACACAGCCATGCAGTGATCAATCATATCCGCAAATATGGCAACCATGCATCCTTGGAATGTCGCGGGTGCATTAAACAACCCGAACGGCATTCTTCGGAATGCAAAGGTGCCATAGGGACACGTAAAAGTAGTTTTCTCCTGATCATTCACATCAATGTGGATTTGATAATATCCACTAAAACCATCAAGAAAACAATGGTATTCGTGACACGCAAGTTTGTCTATCTCCTGATTAATAAAGGGAAGGGGAAATGATATTTCCTAGTCTTTTCGTTAAGCATACGGTAATCGATACAAACACGATGACCAGTAACAGGGCGAACAGAGAAAGACTCACCTGACTCGGTTGTAAGCACTGTGATTCCCCCTTTCTTAGGTACCACCTGTGTAGGACTCACCCACTCACTATCCGAGATCGGATAGATCATTCCCAAGGTAACCATCTTCACGACCTCTTTTCGGACCACCTCTTGCATGTGAGGGTTCAGCCTCATCTGTGGTTGCCTCCTCAGCCTTGTTCCATCTTCTAAGATAATCTTGTGCTTGCAAATTTCAGTACTAATGCCTTTGATGTCCACCATTTTCCACCCAATTGCCTTCTTCCTCTTTTTCAGTACTTGAACCAATTTCACTTCCTGCAAGGCGCTTAGCGTGGCAGAAATAATTACAAGAAGTAAATCATTATCTTCAAGGTATACATACTTTAAATGGGAAGGTAGTGGCTTCAACTCCAAGTCTGTTGGTGGCTGTAAAATAGACGGCTTCGGCATATCCTCGGCAGATCCGAGGTCTAGCTTCTCGCTCCACTTTGCATCAACCGATTCACCTGCCTCGAGGTGCATAACATGAACTTGCATCAATTTGCTTTCGTCATCAATCTTGCACGACTGCATCAGGCACCTCTCCAACGGCTCTTTATAACCCTGCAAATTTACATTGGTGACAATACAAGGGTGGATAACATCCACCGAAAAACAATCGTTTCTCCCTTCTTCCGGATATTTCATGGTTTTATACACATTTATAGTCACGCTCTCTTGACCGACACGTAAAATTATGTCCCCCCTTTTAACATCTATCAAGGTCTCCCCAATGTTTAGGAAAGGCCAACCTAATAAAAGAGGTGTCCTAGAGTCGGTGTCCATGTCCAGAACCAAAAAATCAACCGGGAACACAAATCTATCAACCTGAACCAACACATCCTCAACTACTCCTAGCGGTGTCCTAACTGACCTATCCGCCATTTGCAATGTCATGCTAGTTGGTTCTAATCTCCCTAAACCCAATTTATCATACACAGACTTTGGCATCAAACTAACAGACGTCCCTAAATCACAAAGCACATTCTTGAAAACAGTTTCTCCTATGGTTAGAGGGATGGTAAAATTGCCCCTATCTTGGATTTTGGGAAGTATCTTGTTCTCAAAAATAGCAGAACACTCATAACTCAATTGCACCATTTGCTGTATTTTCTCCTTACTCAAGAGCATACTCTTTAAAATTTGAAATACGACGGGACGTTGGCAATCATATCCAACATTGGCATGGTCACTTCAAATTTCCTCAACATTTCTAAAAATTTGGCATAACTTTGGGTCAAGACCTCCTTTTTGGCTGCTTTAGGAGGAAATGGTAAAGTGGAAACATCAAAACCCGGGGGAGGAGGGGGAATTTTACCTTTATTACCTTTCGGCTTGAGTGGTGGAGATGGCTCTTCTTCCTTTACGTCAACGATCACCGTGTCCGGCTTTGGCCTTGTCGCTTCTTCCCACTTTCTCTTGTATTCCTCCACTTCCCTTTCCAATGTCGAGATTCTCTCCTTTTCTGCCCTCTTCTCAACATCTTCATCAAGCCCTTCTTGCTCTTCCAATGGCCCTTTATAGTCAGAAAATTTTTCCTTCTCAGAATTTGGCACCACTTTCTCAAGTTCCCGGCTCGCTTGTCCCACATCTTTACCACTTCGGGTAACTACCACACAAACGTCTTTTGAATCTTTGGGGTTCCTCTTCATGTTACTAGGATGCCCCGCATTCAACAGTGGTTGAGCTCGGTTCTCAGTCATCTGCCCTATCTGAATCTCCAAATTACGCATGGCCGCTTTTTGTTCATTCATAAACTTGTTCAACTGATCAGAGCATTCATCAGATGGCTTCTTCTGGTTCCCCGAACCACCCCCTTGTTGATTGTAGGATTTATTCTGCCTATGAGCATTCAGGTATTGATATGTTTCAGAATTCTGATTTCCAGCTTGTTGGTTATTCTGTTGGTTGCCAGATTGCTGCCCTTGCTCTCTATTCCCGTGATCTCGGTTCTGATTGTTACCCCACTAGCCTTGTTGATTCTGGCCCCAACTTTGGTTCCATGAACCTTGATTCTGATTTTCATAGCCTTGGTTGTTGGAATTTTGATTTTGTCGATTCCAACTACCTCGGTTATTTTCTCTCCAATTTCCTTGGGAATTCCCTTGATCACGATTCTGACTCCAACCGCGGTTACTTTGGCCCTGAGTATTGGAATTTTTCCATGACCATTGATTATTCTGGTTGCTGCCTCGGTCTCAATTTCCCTGGCCACTCTGATTTCCTTGATTCCAATTCTGGCCTTGCTGTTTATTGTTCCAATTATTCCCCGAATTCTGGTTCCTCCAGTTGTTCCCAGAATTATTGTTGTTCCAGTTTCCCTGATTGTTATTGCCTTGTTTCCAATTTCCCCCAGAATTATTTTCGACATAATTCACATCGCTCTGTTGGAAATCTTCTACCATGCCACACCCAATCGATGGCTCAATATCTTGGTAGTTCGGTGGAACTTGCCAATTTGGGTTGTTACTCCATGGGTTGTTCTGGTTCCATTGTCCACCAAAATTTTGTTGCTGACCAAATTGCGGGTTCCTCCCGGAACCCTGCTGATTACCGCTATTTGAACTCCATGTCCCCAATCTGTTAAGGGCTACAACTAGATCTTCCATAACTGCCACTGGTTGTTGTTGAGATACATTTGCTACAGGTTGGTGTTGGGTCAGCTGTGGTATATGTCATGATAATTGCTGAGGATAAGTCGTTCTGTTCGGAGTCGTACAGAACTGAGCCGAGTGATTACCGCCACACAAATGACATACCTGTTGTGCCTCTTTCAGTTTCTTCATCTCTGTCTGAAGTGCCAACAACTCATTATGTGCGGCCGTCTCTTTATCCAACGGCTCTTCAAGGTCCTTAACAGTTTGTTGTGGCTCTTTCAAGTTTTCTGTCCCATAACTGGAAACCCATTCATCATCCCTCTCGATAGCATCGTTAATATGTTGCATTGCTAGCTTAGGGTCAATTCTCGACAAACCGTTTCCACTAGTTGCATCTAAGAGATTTCTGTCTGACTTAACCAAGGATCTATAAATCTTTATCACCTGCTCGTCTATACTCAAATTGTGTTCAGGGCTCTTCTTTATCAATGCCCTAAACCTTTCAACTGTCTCTTTCAGGGCTTCCCCCTTTCGCCCACTGAAATTGTGTATTTCTCGCTTTAAATTCTCAATCTTTGCTGGAGGGAAATATTTCTTCAGAAACACATCGGTTACTTCGGCCCATGAAGATAATGAGGCATTAGGAAGGGTGTTGAACCATGTTCTTGCAGCTCCCCTTAATGAAAATTGAAACATCATCAACTTGAGCACCTCCTCGCTCACTCCGTTGTACTTCAGTGTCGAGATTATTTGTAGATAGTTGTCTAAGAAATCATTCGGGTCCTCATTCCGCTGCCCATAGAAAGCTGCATTCTCGCAAATCAGGTTGATGACATTCTGCTTTGGTTCCATGTTGTTAGCATGGATAGCTGGGATTCTGATCGGATTGTGTCCGGTCCCTTGATACGGGGTAACCACGTAATCCCTTGCTGATACTAATCCTTGATTTGCCTGTGGGTTGTTCTGCTGTTACTGATTCTGGACCAAATAAGGCCGTTGGTCATTCGAGTTATTATTCAGGCTGTTCTGATTCACTTGCAGAAGCTGAATCTGTGCCATCTGTTGTTGAATTAACTGATACATCTGCAATTGCAAATTGTCCTGGCCAGGCGGCTGTTGCTGTAACTGACCACCCTCTTGTTGGTGTTGTTGTTGGCGAAGAGGTGGTGGGTGGTTATTTTGGAGTTGACCACCCCCCACTTGACCATTTTGTCCATTCTGCTACCTCTGACCATTTAACACATCATTTTGTTGGTCCTGTCTATTTCATCCATCACCCCTTTCTAGAGCAGGGTCAAATAAATTTCTCCCATCTGTCCTTGCAGCCATAGGAGGGTCCCAAGGATTCCTCTCGCATGGAGGAGGATTATTTAAAGTACCCAAACCCCCCATTTGAGACGTCCCATCATCATTCAACTGATCTCTACCATTGGTTGTCATATCTTCTTCCTCTGAAGAGAAGTCTGATGTTTCATGTCCGTCCACGGTATCTGGAACAGGAGCAAACAATCTTCTCCTTAGCTGCCTTGCGTGCCTGTCGATTTCCGGATAATAAGGCTCTACAGGTGCCCCAGAGCTCCGGGTCATACACTGCAAGTCAAAACAAAACAACAAGAAAACAATAAAACACGACCTAAGCCCAAGCTTTCGGTCAACTCTTATGATATCAAAGTATTGCCAATCCCCGCCAATGGCGCCAACTTGATAAGAGAATTTTTTCAATCCAGTTAATCAAGTAAAAACTCGAAACCTGAGCAAAATCTACTTTCTAACCAGCAGTGGACCGGATCGATTGTAGGTAGTGCTTGAGGAGTCCGAAGTCGAACCCACAGAAATTGGATTTGAGTACCACAGCTGACTTAGCACTCAGTTCAGATCAACTAGAAAAATATGACGTAATACTATTGCGTAAAAGAAAGATTATACTAATCGGATTTCTTAACGATTAAATGAGGTACAGCCGAACTATGATCCAGCGGATTACTCTACCCTCAAACAAACTACCTATGGAGTGTGCTCTACCTTCCTTGCTTGAACGATAAAAACCCGTATCTGACATGGACTTAACGACTGGAGTGTCAATCTAGTACATAGGTAGGTGTCAAACTACCTTTTAAGCCAAAACGTCTATGGTCCTGAAACCCTGGTTCCCACACTTCGCCGCAACATACATTTATAAGCTAGGTGTGTGTGATGGTGAACTAGGTGATCAAACTAGCTCAATTACGATTAAAACAGGTTTTGTGATATGAGTTATCGATTAGAACATTTTATTACGTGCTACACTACCTCCCGGTTCATCTCCCTAATGGTGTTTCATCCTCTTTCACGTAATTCGGCCATACGAAATATTTAGCTACTCATTATCGAATTGAAACAATAAATGGTACAGGAATTCATGATATAAATGATAAAAGAACAAGAAACCATATCCACTTTATTGAAAATTGATGAAGAACCAAAGTTGTGCTCACAAAGATCAAATCTTGACAATCGAAATGTAACAGATTGATGTTGTAATGTATCTAATGTAATAGAGGATCGAAAGATGAGAACAATGGTATATGACACTTAATTCTACGCTTCTGGACGAAGGAAATCGCCCAAAAGAGGCAACAACTATTCAAAAACGTAAAAATCTGCTGAAGAAAACGTTTGAGGTGCCCTTTTATAGCCTAGGGCAAAATTCAGCTTATCCGTACGGATAACAGGCTATCTGTACGGATAGTTCTTGATTCTCCAGATTATCTGTACGGATGGGAAGCTATCTGTACGGATAAGTCTCTACTGCTTCAGTCTATCCGTACGGATAAATGGCTATCCGTACAAATAAGTCCCTGTTCAATATTTTTGCATCTATCTGAGAGTTGTCCATACGGACAGACGTTTGTCCATACAGATAGATGCCTTAACTTCAAAAACTTCACTTTTTCCCTACTTAGCCTTCGTTTCTCACCTCGGACACGTCTAAACTCATAAATCATCGCTTTCCGGGCTCCCGACTCACCCAAATCCTACACAAACATGGAAACAACAAGCAAACGCATAACCCCACACACTACGGGTGCTCGGAAAATGAGTATAAAGTGCTAAAAGTCGGCCGAGTTTACGGAAAAACCGACAGTTACTCGCCGTGCAAAGAAAACCTCATTAACACTCAATATAGGGTCTAAACTCACCCGAAACATGCTAGAATCATGATAACCGTGGGTTAAACTGTACAAAAATGTACAGTAAAGTTGGTTCCTATCATTTAGCTAAAATCAAAATTCTATTTCAACTTCAATAGCTGAAGCTGAGTATATAGCAGCTGGAAGTTGTTATGCTCATGTTTTATGGATCAGACAGCAATTAAGAGATTATGGGATAGAAGATGGAACAATTCCCATAATGTGTGATAACACAAGTGCAATTGCAATAACTGACAATCCAGTTTTGCACTCAAGGACAAAACATATTGATGTGCGAAATCATTTTATAAGAGATCATGCAGAGAAAAAGGATATTACAGTACTTTATGTACCTACTAAAGATCAGTTGGCTGACAACTTTACAAAGCCACTGGACAAAGAAAGATTTGCCAAACTACGAACTAAGTTGGGTATAATAAGAGTCAGCTAAGTCAGTTTAAGCCAGAAATTCGTCAAGGGGATTGATCTTTGTTCTGGTGGGTGCGCTCACTTAACAGAACAGTCATTGACATCAACAATTTCAAACTGACTAACTCAAACTGATGTATTAATTGATATTTAAGCATCATTTTTTTTCAGTCAACTTATGTCAAAGGATGATAAGATAAAACCGACAGTGGTTATATCGAATTTAATTACCGCAGTTTAGGTCAGAATATGTTGCGTGTACACCCTTATACGATTAGAACAATACATGCATCGGTTACAAAAACCATTGTGGAATTTGAAAAGTTGTACCAATCAACCGCCAGTACATTACCCCTATTTATCCAACCTCCATTCATATTTCCTAAAAAACAAAAATAAGATTTTTCTCTCTTAAATTTTAATCTTTTTCATACTAAACCCAGAAATGGCCAACTCAAAGAATTTTTAAGAAGAAAGATTGATCACAGATTTAGATGTGTATACATTTGAAATTTATGAAGCCATGTGCAACAACACTCTACTTGCAAGTTATATCTGCGAGAAGATCCAGAAACGACTAGGATTAAGAAGCATTCTGGAGGTCACTTTCAACGAAAAACGTGATGTGGAAGGGATTTTGCAGTTCCGGGAGAACATGCGTATGGTAAGAGACTCCCTCATCACTAAGGTTCGTGGAGATCGAATCATTGTCAATGAACGAGTCATGAAGTCACTATTTGGTTTCACAAATCCACCTGT
This sequence comes from Gentiana macrophylla, assembly GCA_026214975.1. NCBI lineage: Eukaryota > Viridiplantae > Streptophyta > Magnoliopsida > Gentianales > Gentianaceae > Gentiana > Gentiana macrophylla. The sequence continues at coordinate 56,288,751 of CM047807.1, read as the reverse complement.
GTCAATAATAGACCTGGCTTGTCTACCATTGAAAATGGATGCCTTTCTTAGGCAGATTTCCTTATCTAAGGAACCAGCAACAGTTGGTATTCATATTGATAAACTCAAGCTAGAATTTGGATTCCTCAGCAGATGGCTCAGCAGACATGTCATTGAAAAATCCAAAGGAATCAATATATTATCCGATGACAGTGCTTATCTGATGAACATAATCTGGGACGAACTAGAATTCAATTGGGCCGGTTATTTCATCAATCAGATAAAGAAACAACATTTAGCTGAATTGTAAAGTGGGCAGAAAGCTCAAGCTGAACGACAAATAACTACTGGCAGATTCTGAATGAAGAAATCGCTCAGTGGAGTCATTCAATACTATTTGGAGAAACTCAAGGCAGGGAAGAAAGCAAGACAAATTGCAGCTGCAACTATAGATACAGAGGAAATTGCAGCAGTTGCAAGTTCAAGATGAACAACTTCCGAACCTGAAGCAAGGAAGAAAACTGTGTCTCAGCAGGAAGCTGAACACAAAGGAGTCAAGCGGAAAGCTGACTCAGCAAAGGAAAAATCAGTTGTCAAATGTTTGTACCTAGGTAGTTTGAGTCAGCAAGCACTAACTGAGGGGGAACTACAACAACTGTCAGCTGAAACTACACGGAAAGATATTCTTGCTGATGATACTGCTTCTCAGTTACAACAATCTCAGCACCAATCAGATCAACAACCAGCCCCAATTTTTGAAGCTGGTGAAGATGAAGCTCAAACAAGAAGACTCTCGTGATGCTATTTTACAAACTGAAGAAAAGTTACTCTTGGTGAAACTTGAAATTAGAGACCTATATACTCTATTTCCTATGTCAGAGTTTCTTGCAAATTGCTTCAGTAGATTCTACGAAGTAGCCCGACGAAGAGAATCAGCTACATCATCTATACCCAAGGATATTTTAAAGAACAAGGATGATGATGAAGATGATAATTCAAGGAAAGAAGTTGATATGACTATAGATTTGCAGCCAGATACTCAACCTCTACTCCAAGCTACGCAAACTGCAACTCAGCAAGAAGAATTGTCAGTTGTAAATCAGACAACTGACAATCAGCAAGCAGCTGAGGGACTTGATAATCAGCAACTTATGGTAATTGATGATATCACTCACCGCTCACAAACTGATATTCACCAGAATTCAGTTTAGCCCACTCAGCTTTCGCATAGAATAACAAGATCAAGAAAAAGGCTAGAATTATATCCGCTGCCGGTTGACTCAGTTTTGCTTAAGTCAGTTTGACTTAAACTCAGCTCAGCCAGCTTAACTCCACCCAAGTTATAACTGAACCTTAATCTGTTTAAAATACAGTTTTAGGGACAAGTTTATTCACTCCCCCCCACCCTCTAAACTTGTGTTAGCCTTTCCAAGGGACCAACAATGTTGAAGTACTATCCCACTGGGCAATGAAAGAAAATAAACTCCTACGGCTAGTGCTGCAACACTTGCTCCATTCCCAACGCGTAGGTCCACCTCTCCTTTCCTTAGCTCTCTAGTTCTTCTTAGTGCCTGCAATTCGTACAAATATGAGAACCTCAACCAGTATCTAATACCAAGTGGTTAGACTTAAAAGAAGCAATATTGATCTCAATCATAAATATACCGGAAGTCGAAGCATCGAAATACTTCTTCTTGGTACTCAAGAAGCCTTTGCAGTTTCTCCTCCAATGTCCGGTCTCACCGCAATGGTGGCAAGCATCCTTGGATTTGTCTTTTACAATCTTAAGCTTTGACTGAGGTGCAACCATCGCCTTCATGGACTTTTTCTGGGCTTTGGCCTTGCCCTTGATTAAAGTGACCATCAACACTTGCTTTCCCTTCCCCACATTGCCCTCAGCAGTTTTTAACATGTTCAAAAACTCCGGAAATGAGCAATCTATCTTGTTCATATGATATTCATCATGAACTACGAGAATGAATAAGGTAGAGATTGTAGAATCAAGTCAATACTCAATTCTCGTTCCAACTTATGGCCCAGCTTCCCAACCTCTCTATGTACCTGATCATTTGAAGCACGTGTGACCCCACAGCAGTCCTAGATGCCATCTTACAACTAAACCGGGCCTTCGAGACCTTGTACCTCTCAGTGCGAGACTGAGAGGCATAGAGCTCCTTTAGGTGAACCATGATTGAGTAGGCGCCCATAGACTCATGTTGTTTCTGCAGTTCAGTATCATAGAAGCAAGCATGATACATGTAGCATCAGTACTCTCAGAACAGTGCTTGTTATACTTCTCGACAGCATCTGCAGCCGAACCCTCAGCGGGCTCTCCCGGTAGGGCCTCGTCCAAGATATAGCCAATCTTCTCGTGCCTCAAAATGATTTTGAGGTTTCTTTCCCAATCGAGAAAATTAGTTTCGTCAAGCTTATTGTCGATGATAAAACAAAGGTTCAATTTGTTTGACATTTTTCTACAACACTAAATAAAGATAGAATAAGTAAAAGCTTTGTTGGACTTATTTCTAAGTTTTAGTGATGAGTGCCAGACTAACTGTTATAGTGCAAAGGCAAAAAGATGTCTAGATCAAATGTATAGGTTTATTAGAGTTTGATCTTTGTATAGGATTGATCAAACAAGCACTTCAGAAAGGTCACCGATCGAGTTCAAGAGACTAGTCTAGTCGATGGGGTAGTTAGGTCATAGACTTATCAGAACCTCTTTGAGACTGAAAGGTGAGGCTCAAACTCAGTTAATGAAGGCTAAGGGATCAAACTTAGTAATTAAAGTCAAGGATATGGAATCAGAATTTAGGCAAGTCTGTGATGACCTAAACTGATTACATATACCTTGTGTAGAAGGTCTAAGTTCCTTAAGTTGGATGGTGATTGGAACTTAGTTATTTGCAAAAAGGTGTAATCTAACTTCACAAATAAAATTTAGATAAAAGAAATCAGCTGCATTGTATTTGATACACAGCTAATTGATGTTCAATAGACTGATAGGTATTACAGCAGACTGATGAACCTGCTGATAATATACATCGATTAATTCAAGATTACATTGGAAGATTACATGGAAAATGACAGCTAACAACCTCTGACTTATCAAACAAATCAGTGGTTGAGATTAAAAGGACGTTGGGATGATTCAGGATTTTATCCAATGGATATGATGTGATCCAGCCCAAGAACACTGAAGAGCTGAGCAAATATGGGGTTGGATGAGTTATTAATTAGTTATTGGAATTGTTTTATTTCATTTTGCATTGAGTTTAGTTAATAATGGTTTTATGGGCCTAAATGCTAGTATTGTCCATAAAAAATGTGACTATATGATAGTATATTGGGTTAAGTATTTATTTTCAGCAAATAAAAGCCATTTGGGCTTATTAGAGTCAAGTTAGGTCAATTAGGAAATAATGTGGCGAAAATTAGATATTAATTCTCCCACATTGCTAGTTTGTTTTATTTCCTTCAATCATAGCCTATATAAAGGCAAATAGAGTCATTGTAACAGACAAGTTAATTTTGAGTGAAATATTATTTTCAATTAAGCATTGTCTTAATTGTGCACCTTGTGTGTGAGATTCTCTTGGATTGGAGGATCGCCCCCTTTGAGAACTTATCAACGTAAGTGAGCATTACGTTGTATGCGTTCAACCGTAGTCTTGGTCTAAGGCGCGGATCGTAGCTCGTATTGACTACCTTCAATTTCTTCCTGGGCAAAACAAAGGATTTGATTCGTAAGAATCACATCAGTTGGTATCAGAGCTCAGTAATTGTTGGTAATCAAATATCCCTTTTATTTTATTTATTTTTGTTTTCCTTTGCTCCGTATTATTCCAAAAAAAAAATAATAATTCGTTGTTCTTGTTCCTTTTCAGTCACCCCCCCCCCCCCCCCCCAAGAACACAAGCAATCTTCATCCACCAACCCGGAAAATCCTTTGTATCTTCAAACCTTCAACCTTCAACCCTAAGAACCCTAATTTTCCAGACACCGTTTTTTCTCTCAGCTCGTTTTATACCCTAAACCACTCAAAAAAATTCCGAAAATTTTACCACAGCCCCAGCACATCATGTTCTACAATTTTTGTCTTTACACCCAATCCAGATTCAACATAAATCTTGCCTAAAACCGCCGATTACTCCAAACAATCTGTCCAGAAAAACTGCAGCAGTAAATCATTGTTCGAATTCGTTTTCAGTGGGTTAAACGACTCGATATTGCCTGAAATTTTGTGAACTAATAGGAAATTCTCCGATCTACAACTTTTATCTTTTTAGGTTTCCCAAATTCGCTGTAGTTTAATCGCAATCGGCACAGTAAGACACTGCTATCAATCTGGAGAATTCTGACAGATTGCACTAGTTTCTGAAAAATGATTGTTTGGGCGACTTCTAGACCTCCGAAAAATCTGAAATTTTGAAATCATTTAGAAAACTCTTTGTTCTACAAATTTTGTCTTTTGAGTTTTGGCAGATTTGTCTTAGTTTGGTCATTAAATACGTGGGTTTCACACCTGTGTAATTCTGCTGTCGAAAAATTTCAATACGACTTTGAGAGAGGGTGAGTGCAAGCACATGAGTTTGTGAGGTCATTTCTTTTGAGACGATGACAGAAAGAGATAATAGTTTGCAAGGTTATGCTGAATGTGATTTTTTTCGTACACGTTGTTGGATTGGTGAAAGGTTATGCTCTATGATTATTGAACCTGATTGTTGTGCTAACTTAGTTAGTACGTATGTGATCAGTAAATTATCCATTCCTACTATACCCCATCCTCATCCGTATAAGTTGCAGTGGCTGAATGATGTTGGTGAAATGCGGGTTACCCAACAGGCCTTAATCTCCTTCAATCTTGGTAAACTCGATGGTGTAGTTTTATGTGATGTAGTCCCCATGCACGTCAGCCATATATTACTTGGACGACCTTGGCAGTTTGATAGAAGAGTTACTTATGATGGGTATGCAAATAGCTACACTTTGCGCCATAAAGGTAAAACCTTTAAGCTCCTTGCGTTATCCCCTGAAGAGGCTCACAAAGATAAGGTTCGGTTCGCTAAAAACTTTGAGGGGCATGTAATGGAGGCAAATACTCGTTTGAAACTTGAAACTGAAAAAGCAAAAGAATTGGTGGAAAAAAAAAACGATGAGGTTGTTAACATTCGAGAGGAGGAGATGAAAAATGAGGAAAGTGAGAGTGTGGTGGAGGTGAATGAACCTGACTTAGTGGGTGAGAAAGTAGAGATATCTGAGGAGTTGTTTTTGGTTGAGGCAAAAGAAGATTCTATGTTCCTCAATTCTTGTTCCAGTTTTGTTGAATCTTCTTTGCAGGTACATGATGTTCTTACAATTGAGGAGAAAAATGATTTATTGGATGTGCGCGATGCAACGCCTTTAGTGCCGATGGACGACCTTGGCACTATTGATATTGGTGGAAAGCCGGAGCACACTTTTATTGATCATTTTGCTACACCTGTTGATGAAGACACTACATTGCATTTTCATAATTATATTGCTGCCACACAGAGCTTCATTCACGTCTATATCGAGCCAAGATACACTTCTCATGTTGATTTGGTGAAGCATGGCTCACAATATCAGCGTGCAATTCATTTGACGTTGTGTCTTCGCATTATATTTGATGCCGGCATAGCATTGGTGTTTTTTGTAGTTTCTCTGGACTTTGTGCATAGTGATCAGCTATATGACGTCCTTTTGATTCGAGGACGAATCCTTTCCAACCGGGAGGGAATGATGTGATCCAGCCCAAGAACACTGAAGAGCTGAGAAAATATGGGGTTGGATGAGTTATTAATTAGTTATTGGAATTGTTTTATTTCATTTTGCATTGAGTTTAGTTAATAATGGTTTTATGGGCCTAAATGCTAGTATTGTCCATAAAAAATGTGACTATATGATAGTATATTGGGTTAAGTATTTATTTTCAGCAAATAAAAGCCATTTGGGCTTATTAGAGTCAAGTTAGGTCAATTAGGAAATAATGTGGCGAAAATTAGATATTAATTCTCCCACATTGCTAGTTTGTTTTATTTCCTTCAATCTGTAGCCTATATAAAGGCAAATAGAGTCATTGTAACAGACAAGTTAATTTTGAGTGAAATATTATTTTCAATTAAGCATTGTCTTAATTGTGCACCTTGTGTGTGAGATTCTCTTGGATTGGAGGATCGCCCCCTTTGAGAACTTATCAACGTAAGTGAGCATTACGTTGTGGTGTTCCAACCGTAGTCTTGGTCTAAGGCGCGGATCGTAGCTCGTAATGACTACCTTCAATTTCTTCCTGGGCAAAACAAAGGATTTGATTCGTAAGAATCACATCAGGATATAAGTCAAGGGTGGACAGACTGCACTGTCAAAAAGGATTCTGACAGTGTCAGTCCTATGAATAGTGAGAGAAAGCAAGTCAAATAGGAAAAAACCAGGAACGGCTACATTTGAATTTCAAATACAAGTCACATGCATTCCTACCTATAAATAGAGGACTTCAAACTCAGAAAAAGATGATGATTGATGAATTTTAAGAGAAAAATATAAGAGATAATTCTGAGCTGCAAAAACACCCTGCTAAACCTACTGAGCATAAAGCTACTAATCTAGAGAAAATCTTCAAGTGTATTCTGCATTCAAGCTACATCAAGTTTACACACTTGAAGTCTGCAAGCTTCTGATTATATCATCCTAATCAAGCTGCAGCAACTGAATCATTTACTTGATTCAATCTTTATTTTACAAAGAACCTGCTGAGGACAGTGAAGCATATGTTGGGTGTGAAAGACTGTTGTTTTGTGGTGGAGTGGTGAAGAGGCAATCCTACCCTTCAAGGACCAGTGGAAGACTTTGGAGCAAAGAATCCTACTGCTCCAAGTGTTCGGTTTGTGAAGCCATAGTTATTGGTGAAGGACAAGCAACTTAGGAATCTTTGTAACACTACATCAAAGATCTCTAGTGAATTACCTCCAACATCACAGAGAAGAGTGGACTGACAGGATTACACCACCGGAACCACTATAAAACTTGCCTACTTACTTTTTGCACTTACATTCTCGCATTTAGTTTACTATACACATCAACCTACTTGAATCTAGCAACCCAAATCACACATATACACTCTGAGAGTATCTAATACTTAGTATCATATTTACCAACAAGTAATAAGGCTTAATTTTTGATATAATTCCGCTGCACAAATTCGAAGAAACTTAATCGTCGAGAGACTCATCAGACATCGGCCAGGCTCTCAAGTATCGATGAACTCTTGAGATATCGGTAGTCTGTTTGAAGTTCTTGCCGAGTTTGTTAACTCCAAAAAGTTTTAAGTTTTAAGTTTATTCACCCCCCCCCCCCCTCTAAACATAACCAAAGCCTTTTCAAGGGACCAACAATTGGTATCGGAGCAGTGCTTCTGTTCTGAAGTAATCCTACTTGTTGTACTTGAGAAAATACTTTGAAACTTTTTCAAATCACTGATTTTCAAAGACTTGCATCATGGATAACAACCAGTATGCTAGAACAATCCTGATGTGTTCTCTAGATAGATTTGATGAATATAAACGTCGAATGCAGGCTTACCTTGCTGCAACTCATGATGAAATGATGGATGTGCTGACAGATGGACCACTGGAGATTGTCAAAGCTGTAACAGTGGGAGATGAGACTCAGTACATTCCAAAACCAAAAAGAGAATGGAATGCTGAAGATAGAAAGAGAGAAAACCTCAACAATATTGCTATTGATATCATTTATAGAACCTTGGATAGCAATATGTACATGAAGATTAAAGATTGCAAACAACTAAAGAACTTTTGGACAAAATACAGTTGATCTGTGAAGGCACTAATGAAATCAAGAAGAATAAAATCAGTGTGGCAAAGATGAAGTTCCAAAAGTTTGAAATGAAACCCAATGAAACCATTGAACAAATGGAATCTAGGTTCAATGCAATTCTAGATGAACTCACCCTACTGAGTGTTATTTACTCAAAAGAAGAAATCAACACAAAAATCTTGGAAGCTTTACCTGCTACAGATGGATGGAAGATGAAGGTGACAGCCATAGAAGAAATGAGAAGACTGCATGAAGAGGATACATTCAAGTTATTCTCAGATCTTAAGGCATATGAATTCAAAAAGAAGTTGTCACCTACTACTGAAAAGGAAGAGCCAAAAACTACAGCACTGGCTGCTTCACATCAAGAAGAAGCATTAGAAGCTAAAGATGACTTACTGGATGAGATGCAAGAGCAGATTGCACTATTGAGCAAGAATATCAGAATAATGAAAGGTGGAAAGGGTTCTCCAAGGAATTTCAACAAGAAATTCAGTGAAAAAAAGAAAGAAGAACCAAAGAAAGACACTGATTATCTATGTTTTCATTGCAAGAAACCAGGACATTTCAAACCTGAATGTCCTGAGTTAAAACAAAGTAAGGAACCTGATTATTTGTGCTTCAATTGCAAAAAGCCTGGACATATCAGACCTAACTGTCTAGACCTACTGAAGACCAAAATCCAACAAAGAAGACATGGCAAGAAGGCTATGGTTGCTGAAGATGAATATGGGTATGAAGCTGAATCTGAAAAGGGAAATGAATCAGATGATACAGCATTGGTTACTGAAATGGAAGATTATGCATTGATGGCTAACATGGATGAAACAGAGGAGGTATACAATACTGTATCAATTAACACTCCTGCTGGAAGTGATTGTGAATCAACTTGTGGTTCAAATCCTAGAAACTCTTACAATGAAGAAGCTTTGGATGCCATCCTCAATCAAGCTCGAGGAAAATACAATCTGTTTATGAGATTGTGAAGGCTGAAAAGAAGCTCTTCAAGTAGAAGTTGAAAGATTGAATGTTGAATTAAGGGTTCTCAAAGGTAAGGAAAGATGTTGGGCAGAATCAGTATAAGCCTGCTGAACATCTAGTAGCCTCTCGAATCTGCTGATCCACTTGTTCCTCTCACCGCATACAAATCTGGAAAGCCTTATGGTGATAGAACAGGGCTTGGATTTGGAAATCAACAATCCAAAAGAGTGGATCCAAAGAAGGCTCATCAACCTAGTGCCGCAATGGTCCTAAGTTTGTACCGCACAAGATCCAACTCCTAGTAAGGTTCTTTGAGGCAAGAAAAGCGTCTTCGAGAATGCTTCAAGGAAGCAAAATCGAAGTCAAAAAGTCAACGACTCTAATAAAAGGAACAAATTCAAAAATAGGATCACAGCCTTTCTAAACTCGCTGATAGCAAACCTACTACCAAGTCTGCTGGACCACAGAAGGGTAAGAAACAGAAATATTCCAAGGATAAGAATCATAAACCCAAAAATATTAATCATTCAAGGGATACATATCTCAGGGGGAAAGGTAGATTGTTCCCTACTGATGATGATTGAAATATTCCTGTATCTAATGCTAGAAACAGTAGGAATAACCATGCTGCTAGGGTAAAACCTAAGCAATGGGATCAGCAGAGGACTTACACAAGACCTCAGCAGACTCCATACTACTGTGGTCGTTCTAACAGACAAAAACTAATGGTTATGCTAATGCTTCTAACAACAAAAGTCACTTCAAACAACATTATAAACCAAAAGGCCAGAAAACATATGTGAATCCTACACAACCTAGTGAAAATATCAGCCAATTGATCTTCAGTTGGTATGTACCTTAGAATAACATCTCCTTTTTCAACATGATCTCTGATGAAGTGATGTCTCACATCTAATGCTTTGTTCTTGAATTCAATACTGGAATTTCATAATGGATATTGCACTTGTATTGTCACACATAATTAGAATTGTCTTCTCCTCTATTCCATAATCCCTTAGCTGTTTTCTGATCCATAACACTTGTGCACAGCAGCTACCTACTGCTATATATTATGCTTCAGCTGTTGATGTGGATATAGAGTTTTGCTTTTTTCTAAACCATTATACTAGTCTGATGCCTAGCATTTGACAAGTTCCAGATGTGCTTTTTCTACCATTATTGCATCTGAGTCTGAATAAGATATTAGTTTGAATCCTCCATCTTTTGGATACCAAATTCCTTCAATGATTGTGTGCTTCAGATATTTGATGATTCTCTTAGCTGCTAGTAGGTGAGATTCTTTTGGTTGGGCTTGAAATTTTGCACAAACTCCTACTGCAAATGCTATAACAGGTCTGCTTGCAGTTAAGTAGAGTAGGGATCCAATGATTCCTCTATATTACTTTTGATCAACATATTTTCCAGTTTCATCATTGCCAAAAATGACTCTTGCACACATTGGTGTCTCTACTGTGCCACTTGTATCCATACCATATTTGTGTATCAAGTCTTTTGTATACTTGGCTTGGTTTATAAAGATGCCATCCATCATTTGCTTCACTTGTAAACCACAAAAGTAATTGAGCTCTCCCATCATACTCATTTGAAATTTTCCCTTCATCAAATTCGCCAATTTCTCACACAACTTCTCATCTTCTGATCCAAAGATGATGTCATCAACATATATCTGAGCTAACAATATGCTTGTACCTTCTTTAGCTTGAAGAGAGTCTTGTCAATAGTTCTTTTGTTGAAACCATTGTTAATTAAGAATTGTGATAGTGTCTCATACCAGGCTCTGGGTGCCTGTTTGAGTCCATAAAGTGCCTTTTTGAGTTGGTACAGTTTATCATCTATCCCTTTGAGTTGGAACCCAGGGGGTTGTTCCACATACACTTCTTCTTTTAAAAGTCCATTCAAAAATGCACTCTTGACATCCATTTGATAAACTTTGAAGTCTTTATGTGCTGCAAAATCTAGAAAGAGTCTAGTTGCTTCCAATCTTGCTACTGGTGCAAAGGTTTCATCATAATCTATTCCTTCTGCTTGAGAGTAGCCTTTTGCAACTAGTCTTGCTTTGTTTCTGACAACTGTTCCTTGTTCATCCATCTTGTTTCTGAATACCCATTTTGTTCCAATAATGTTGGCTATGTCTGATCTGTCAACAAGTTCCCAGACATCATTTTTGTCAAATTCATTGAGCTCCTCTTGCATGACTGTAATCCAATTAGCATCTTGAATTGCACAATCTATAGTTTTGAGTTCCACCTGTGATAGGAAACAAGTTAGCATTATTTCCAGTTGTCTTCTGGTTCTAACTCTTTTATGAATATCTCCAATGACTTGTTCTTCATGATGATCTCTCAGCTAGTTCAGGTCCGGTTGAAGTTGCTCTTGATTTGGTTCTTCTACAACTTCAGCTTGTGCATCAACTTCGTGTTTTTGTGTTGGTGCCCCTTGTGTTGTATTGACTGGTGTTTCATATTGATTGTCAAAGGTGTACTGTTGTGTTCATATAGACTTGTTTTTGCGCAGCTTCTCCTTCAAGATCTTGTAGACTTCCACCATTTGTATTTGGTTCATCAAAAACTAGATGAATTGACTCTTCAATCACCAGGGTTCTTTTGTTGAGTACTCTGAAGGCTTTGTTTGTGTCAGGGTATCCCATAAAGATTGCTTCATAAGCTTTTTCATCAAAAGTATGTAACTGATTCCTGTTCAAAACAAAACATTTAGATCCAAACATATGTAAATGTGAGATGTTAGGTTTTCTTCCATTCCATTTTTCAAATGGTGTTTTTCCATGATGTTTGCTGATGATTGATCTGTTTTGAGTATAGCATGATGTATTTGCTGCTTCAGCCAAAAATATCTTGGTAAGCATGCTTCTGCAATCATTGTTCTGACTGCTTCTTTGACTGTCATGTTTCTTCATTCTACTACACCATTTGGTTGTGGAGTCCCTGCTGCTTATAGTTGATGTAGTACTTCATTCTCTTCACAGTAGGTTCTGAAGATTTCATTTAGGAACTCTGTGCCTCTATCTGATCTTATCTTGATGATCTTTAATTCCTTTTTCATTTTGTATTCTTCTTAGCAAGTCTTGTAGCTTTTTGAGTATCTCTCTTTTATTGTTCATGAATATGGTCCAAGTGAATTTGGAAAAGTCATCCACCACCACTAGAGTGTACTTCTTTCCACTTACACTTACTGGTGTGACTGGTCCAAAAAGGTCCATACGCAATAGGTGTAAGATCCTTGTTGTAGATTGATAGGGCTTTGACTTGAAGAAGCTTTTGATCTGCTGCCCTTTTTGACATGCATCACAAAGACTTTCCTTTTTGAATGTGATCTCTGGAAGGCCTTAAACTAGCTTGTTCTTTGAGAATTTGTTAATGGTCTTGAAGTTGAGATGGTTCAGTCTTCTATGCCAAATCCAGCTGGTTGATTGCTTATTTTTAACTAGCAGACATGTTTCTGCTTTTGCTATCTTCCAATCTACTACATACATGTTGTCTTCTCTTTTTCTTGCAAGTACAACTATGCTGGTTTGATTGTGAATCACTTTGCATCCTTTTTTGCTAAAGAGCCCAACGTAGCCTTTGTCACAGAATTGACTAATGCTTAGAAGATTGAAATTGAGTCCTTTAACTAGAAATCTGAAAGTTCTTCAGCAAGCTTTCTCTTGCAAGCTTTGGTGGAAGCTGAGACGAGGTCAAGGTCTTTGGGCCAGCACTATCATGAGAGGCAGCTACCCTCTTTACAAATTATATGCCTGGAAGCTTCTTAGTCCTGTACAAGAAATCGCTGATGAATGCATGCATTATGTTGGTCATAATAAGTGGATATGGTCTCCAACTTCCAATGGCAACTTCACTATTAAATCTGCTTATGGTATTCTCAGGAAAAGGAGACAGTCTCTTCATGATTTAAAAGAAATCTGGAAGCCCTACATACCTGGTAAGATATCTTTCTTTATATGGAGACTGAGAAATGGTTTACTTCCTTTTGCAAATCAGCTTCAAAAATTTGGCATACATGGGCCTTTTAAATGCTTATTTTGTAATAATGAAGAAACTATTGACCATGTCTTTTGGCACTGCACTAAAGCTCAACAAATATGGGGGCACTTTCAGACCTTATTTCATTGGGGGCACCATCATTGTGACAGTCTGCAGCAAGCCATGAGCATCTGGCTCCATCTTGATAACCAGGGTGCCTTGAATACTGTGTTACCTCTTATTCCTATTTTTATATGCTGGGAGCTTTGGAAAGCCAGGAACAAAACTCTTTATGAAGATGTGACAGTCACTGGGGCCACTATTATCTTTGCTATCCTTGACAATCTGAGGCTTTCTTGTTCTTCTCTTAAGTTGACTAGAAGATCAGTACATGACGATCTTCTTATCCAGCATGGCATAATCCATAGTTTTGTCTCCAAGCCGCCTTTACAAAGATATACCGGTGAAGTGGCAGTTCCCTGAGTTTAATGGTTATAAAATGAATTCGGATGGCTCAGCTCTAGGTAATCCAGGCATTGCAGGAGGTGGTTTCATTATCAGAAATCACCATGGGCATGTTCTTGTTGCTGGTTATGAAGTTTATGGTGTCAATACAAACATGATGGCAGAAATTCAAGCTCTGCTTTCTGGTATCCATCAGTGTATCCAACTCAACCTCCAGAATGTCCTTTTGGAAACATATTCTCAAATTCTAGTTAACATGGTTATGGGCACAACTCAAGCTCCTTGGAAATATGAACTTGAAATTGAGCAAATCAAACATCTCATTGCAGAGCATCACTACTACCTTGACATATCTTCGAGAAGCTAACTTCCTGCAGATTGCCTTGCAAAAAGGCTAGTACTACTCAAAGCTCTTATATGTGTGCAGGTCATCAACTTGAGGGAGACATTGGCTTTCTCATCAACCGGGATGTCCTTCAACTACCCATTATCAGAACAAGAGCAAGATGATAAACCATGGCAATATCTATTTGGAAGCACCCTTCATAACTTTGAAGGGTGCAAACAGGTGGTATTTATCTTTGTACAGTCATCCTTGCTGGTTTATCACTATTTTTTGCTTCTCTTTGCTCCTGGGAATCTCTACTTTTTGCAGGAATGGCTATTTTCATGCCCTCACTGTTGAGACTTCCTATCCTGGCATCCAAAACTGGGAAGCACCCTTCATTGATGTGAAGGGTACAAACAGGTCGTACCCCTATTTTCTTGTTCCTTGGTTGTATACACTGTTTTGGGTGCTGCATCATCCTCAACATCTTTGCAGGAGTGATCACTTTGACATGAAGGGAAAAATCAGATGGATGTGGATTATTGCTTGGACCAATTGCACCCTAGTTTGGAGCTGCTGCAGGAAGAGATACTGTTCTGGCTGTAGATTTTCCTTTATTCCTTCTTGCAGTTGTAAATGTCATACACTTTTGAGATCTTTATTTTTCCAACACATGGGAGACCATACTCTTTCCTTAGCACCCGGATTTTCCCTCCCTGGGCTTGCCGGACTAAGGTTTTGAGGAGGTGGTGAACATGTGTTGATGACGTTATTTTTTTGGGATCTTTGTCAGGAGATGACACTTGTAAAACTTCAGTTTCTTTTAATAAAAATCTAAGTTTTACAAAAAAAAAAAAAAAAAAAAAAAGCCACATTCTGAATCTTCAGCTTGTTCTTGAACGTTGTGCCTTCCCCCTTAATTTTTCCGGGGTTTTCTTTGCCTCCAAATGTGACTTTGGGTCCATCAAAAGCTTTAAAGTTGGTCAGCCATTCTTTATTCCCTGTCATGTGTATGGAACATCCACTGTCTATGTACCAGAGATCCTACAAAACAAATTAAGTATGTTTAGGTACCCAACACTGTTTGGGCCCATACCTGTTAGTAGTCATGCCTCTCATTCCAAGTGTGTATCCAAAGGATCTCCTTCCTGGATAGTTGAAATCATCAACTTTATATATGAAAGGCATGGTAGAATAACTTCTTGCAGATTTATTGAGATTATTCTAATACAATTCTCTACTTTTTGGTGCATTTGCATCCTTTTTCACTTTCTAATATGCAGGAGGAAACTTATTTTCATGTTTCTTCTTGTGTCCAGGAACATGCCTTGGTTGGCTTTTCCTAAACACATGTTGTAAAGCATGAAATGGTTTCTTCTTGTATTTTGGAGTTGCAACATTCCAATCATCTTCTGAAGGGTAAAGTCTTCCCTTACCTTTCAGTAGGCCTATGCCTTTGATTGGCTTGTTTGATAATTTACTCTTCTATTTCACTACACTTGGTTTTGGCTTCACCGGTGCAAGATGAGTAGTTGAAACCATGGTCTGTCCTGTTCTGAATTTAGGTCCAGTTTTGGTCCTTGATTCAAAATTGTGTTGTCCATTGTTTTCTTTCTCATCTTGACTGTTGTAGCCAAGAACAGATTTGGATCCAAACCTTTTTGGGGGTTTGTAAGCCAGTGCATTGAGTGGTGTAGTGGTGCTCTTAACTGGTAGGGAGATTTTCTCAGCTGGTCTTTCAACACCGGATGAGTGATCATCTGTTGATTGTTGATCAGTTGAGTGAACTTCCTTACTAGGTTGTTCAGCTTTCAGTCCATCCAGTTCTTTCTTTAATCTTTTATTCTCTTCTCTTAGATTCTCACAATCTTGTTCCAGAATTTCATGATTTGTTTGAATCTCTTCAAAATTACTCATGAGATTTTGAATTAGGCTTGCAGGATCTAGAGGGAGAGTAAAAGATTGTGCAGTGTCAGATGTGGATGCATTAGATGATGAGTATGAACTAGATATTACCTCTGTTTCATCAGCTTTCTTATCTATTAGACATAGATAAGCTTTGTCATTGTCTGAGCTGTTAGATTCATCATCATCAGAATCATTATCAGATGATTCTTAATTCTTTTCACTGCTAGTTTCAGCTTTGAATGCCTTCTTGCACTTTCTTTTCTCAGTTGTTTGGTACTTCTTCTTTTCCACATCTTTGTCTTTTTCTTCAGGGCAATCTGCCTTGAAGTGACATTTCTTCTTGCAGTTGAAACTTCTATATTCATCATCCTTTTTCTACATGTCTTTGCTTGAGCTTGACTTCTTGTTTGATGATGAACTTCCCTTGAATTTCTTCTTCTTACTAAATCTGTCAAAACGTTTAATCAGTAAAGCAATTTGTTCTTTTATCTCATGTGTCCCTATACTGCTTGTATCAGCTGATTTGCTTTGCTGGGGTGCAACTAGTGCACTGGCCTTGTGTGACTCTGCTGGTGCACTTTCTTCACCGTTCAACTCAAATTCATGAGCCTTTAATTGAGACATCAGAGTTAAAGTATCAATATTTGGAAGATTTATTGTTCCTCTAAGTACTGATGTTTCCATCTTTCAGGTAGACCTCTCAAGATTTTCAGACAAACTTCCTTCTGTGGGTATGTGTATCCAAGTTGTTGTAGTTCACTGATGATGCTTGAAAATCTGTTATCCATTTGATCGATGGATTCACCAGTCCTCATTTTGAAGTTTTCAAATGTTTGTTTTTCAACAGACAATTTGTTTTCTTTGACTGCTTCTGATCCTTCATTGATCAGTGCAAAATTATCCCACATCTCATTTGCTATTTTGCAGTCTTTGATCCTCATGAACATATTACTGTCCCGATATTTCATCTATCATCATTTGTCCAATATTTCTTGGGTTTGTCTATTTCCTTCCCTTGATCTTCTATTGTGGCTATCACAGTCATGATCTTGATTGGACCATCATTGATTAAATCCAGCATCTCCTCATGAGTTTCTGCAAGATGAGACAACATTCTCATTTTATATTCATCAAAATTATTTACATTGAATACTGGTACTTTAGACATGAAACTAGAGGAATTTATTAGTACAAATAAAAGATATATTTAGAAAGCACAGATTTGAAAACTACATTGAAAATATGCGGACTCCTTGTTACCAGAAATGAGGTTGGAAAAGGTTCTGATATTAGGAACACTACTCCGATACCTATTGTTGGTCCCAGAGAAGGGTGAAATTATAGTCAGTGGGGGGGTGAATGACTATAGTGGAGATTCAAAACCTTTTCTCAATATAAAAGCTTTTGGGCAGTGGATAAGTCCCTTCTTAAAATGTTAATTCAAAGTAAGATATGTTGTCACAGATATAATATGCAATAAAGTAAGTGCAGTAAAATAAATTGCCGAAAGTAATTAAACACAAAGGTTTATAGTGGTTCAGGGTGGTGTAATACCTTAATCCACTCTTCTCATGTGATGATTGAAGGAATTCACTATTGTTTTTACTGATATAATGGTTAGATTTTCCTTGGCTACACAAGATTCACAATCTTCAAGACTATCACTCCCTGGCTTCAAAAGCTTCAGTGACTCAGTCTTCAACACTGATCCCTGGGAACAAATCTTTCAACAGCTATCACAGACACAAATCCTTCTCAGATGGATCTGATTCAGTTGCTTGACTAGTGTGAATTTGATTCATAGATTCCGTTGATTAATCTCAGTGCTTGATGTGGAATTTTAGCTCTAATTGCTGAGTTGATCTCTAGATGTGTACTTTATGTTCAGATAGAAGGCTTTTCAAATTGATAGAGTTTCTTCTTGTTCTTATGTAATTCAAAAATTGTTTTGTTGTCTGTCAATGCCTTCTATTTATAGCCTTGATAATCTTTGATTTGAATTTTCGTCTGTTGGCTATTTAATGTGGGGAACAATCCTTGCTTTAATTCTTGATTCCCCTTAGTCACATTCTCCTAATTTCAGTGATCCAGATTTTTCTTCAAACGTCTCTCAAAAAATCCGTCATTGATTGATTCTTGATTGATTTTTCATTTAATGTTGGATCCTCTAAATCTTCCTTATTATCTCACGTTCTGACTAAGAATAAATGATATACCTTACTCAGATGTTCCTTTACTTGACTGCTACTTGAACGGTTGAGTGTTCTGCTGACTTAGCAGTTATGTTTCAACACTGCTTTGTCTTTACTCAGTCGATAGTCAGTTCACTTCTTTCTTGATTTCTTTGAGTTTACAAGATTCCTTGTACTTCACTGATCCTTGATTTTAGGTGAGATCAGTGTACACCGTATTTAACAATGAATTTCATCACTT
The DNA here is from genome assembly GCA_026214975.1 of Gentiana macrophylla. Lineage (NCBI taxonomy): Eukaryota > Viridiplantae > Streptophyta > Magnoliopsida > Gentianales > Gentianaceae > Gentiana > Gentiana macrophylla. The sequence continues at coordinate 56,270,802 of CM047807.1, read as the reverse complement.
GAAATATAACTAAGACTTATCCAAGGTCATCACAGACATCCTTGGTTATAAGTCAAACCATGTGTCTTCATGCTTCTCTGCTGGTACTTGCCTGCTTTTACTCTGCCGGATTTCTGCTTTACTTAGCCATCCTACCAACTAGTATAATACTTGTCTGACTCACCTTATACAACATGTCATACTCTAAGTAAAGACTTATACAAAGATTTATAACTTATTTCACCTTGCTATTACAGCTAGTATGGCCATCATCAAAACATAATAAAATGTTCCTAACATAAGCCCTAAATCAGGGTGTTAGAGGGTTTCTCCAATACATAGTAAGATTCAAAGGTACGATCGACCTCAGCGTCACTTTGGGCGATTATGAACCATGCCGAACCGAGGTAATAACTTTCTAGTCGTTGATCTCCCTCTTATTATAACATGATTTTGGGGAACCCCGCCATGAAGAAGTTCCAAATGGTCATGTCTGTCCTACATCAAAGGGTCAAATTCCATGTGGGAGATGGCATCGGGGTCGCCATGAGCCGACCAGACTTCTCCTTGAGTATATGACCAAAAACAGGGTTGATTCCAAAAATCCCAGAATCGAAGAATTCGAGTGATTTCAAGCAGGTTCGAAATGATAGATGAGGCCGCAAACAAAGCGGTAGAGGTCGAGACATTACAGATCAGAGATCAGGCAGATTTCATAGTCGACGATGAGCTAGTCGAGGTCATCATGAATGAAATATATCCAAACCAGAAAATAAAGATCAGATCTTAGATGACAGAAATAGAAAGGGAGGAACTCATCATGCTTCTGAAAGAAAATGTGGACGCCTTTTCCTGGGAGGTAACAGATATGAGAGGTGGGGAGCCTGAGGTCGCGCTACACTATCTTAGCGTCGATCCCAACTTCAAAACATTCCAACAAAAAACACGTCAGTTCTCTGAAGAGAAAGAGGTCTCTATCAAAGGCGAGGTTTTAAAACTTTTGGATGCAGGCATAATTAAGTTACTACAATATACGACATGCTTGGCCAACATTGTAATGGTGAAGAAGCATAATGGAAAGTGGTGGATGTGCATCGACTTTACTGACCTAAATAAGGCATGTCCGAAAGATCCCTATGCGCTGCCTCGGATTGAAAAAATGGTGGATGGGATTGCCGGTTTTGAAATGCTGAGCTTCCTGGATGCTTATTCAGGCAATCATCAAGTCAATATGGCAGACTGCGACAAGGAAATGACCGCTTTTAGGGCCACTGGAGGGCTCTATTATTATGAAATGATGCCTTTCGATCTGTAGAACGCTGGCGCGAGATATCAGAGGATGCTAAACCGAGTTTTCAGTTCACAAATAGGCAAAAATATGGAAGCATACATCGATGAAATGGTCGTCAAATCAAGTCACCATGATCAATTGGTAGATTTGAGGGAAACTCTCATGAACGTAAAGAGGCACTCAATGATGATTAACTCCGCCAAATGCACTTTTGGGGTCCAGAAGAGCAAATTTTTGGGGTTCACGGTAAGTCAAAGAGGGATCGAGGCAAATCCTAAAAAAATAGAGGCACTGATAAACATGAGCGAGCCAACCACAATCAAAGAGATACAGAGGCTGAATTGGAGGATAATTTCTCTACGGAGATTCATCTTCAAGTCTGCTGAAAAAAGCCTACCTTTATTCAAAATCCTCAAAGAGAACAAAACCTTTGAGTGGACAGGGGAGTGCTCGCAAGCTTTCAAAGAGTTTAATACCTACACATCAAGCCTGGCGTTGCTGGTCAGTCCCATGATCGGGGACATTTTATTTTTGTATCTAGCGGCCTCGGACCGGGCTGTCGCCGCTGCTCTGGTCAAGGAGGACGGTTCCCTTCAAAAACCCGTCTATTATGTTTCAAAGGCTCTCAGTCCTGTTGAAAGTCGCTATTTTAATATAGAAAAATTGGCCTACAGTGTTGTTATTGCTGCCCAAAAATTAAGGGCTTACTTTTCATCACACACAATTCTGTGTTATCTAACGTTCCGTTCGCCAAGTCCTCCATAAGCCGGACTTATCTCGGTCGATTGTTGCGATGGGCCAATGAGCTCACTGAGTTTGACATCCGGTATGAACCTCGGAAAGATATCAAAGCCCAGGCCTCACCCAATTTCATCGTAGAGATACGCTTCAATGAAGAAAACCCAGTGGAACAACCCAGTTCAGAACTTATCGACAACCCAATAGCGACAACCGTTGCGGCGCCCCAAAGGCCGTGTCATTGTTGGTAGCTCTACGTCGATGGAGCAGCAAGTCATAATGGTTGCGGAGCTGGGATTACATTACTGGAGCCATGTACATCCACTGAAATTGAAAAAGCCTTGAGGTTTGATTTCACCGCATCAAATAATCAAGCAGAGTATGAAGCGGCCAAAGTATGGCTTGAGCTCACCAAAGCCTTGAGAGTTGAAAATGTGGAGGTATTTTGTGATTCGCAGTTGGTGGTCAACCAAGTGAAAGGATCATACGGTATTCATTGTGAAATCTTACAAAAATACATCACTCTAGTAAAAAAGATAAAGGGAAATTTCAAATATTGCAAATTCACTAACATCCCTCGAGATGACAATCAGCAAGCAGATAATTTATCAAAATTAAGGGGTAAAGACGAGATGAGCAATCCGGAAGTTATGATGGAACATCTATCAGGACCTGCCATCAACCGGATCGAAATTATGGATTTCCAACCCACCAATCCATGATGGGTCAATGAGTTAAAAGGATACATTGAATCAGGGACCCTCCCATCCGATTCCAAAGAGACCAGGGCATTGGCTAGGAGAGCCACCAGGTACACAATCTAGGGGAATATTCTATATCGGAAATCTTTTTCCAATCCTTTGTCATGATGTGTACGGCCGGAGGAGGTCGAAGGTATACTTATGGAACTGCACGAGGGGATATGTGGCGGCCATCCAGCTAGCCGCACACTCGCTCAGAAAGTGCTGTTAGCTGGCTATTACTGGCCCAAGCTCGCAGAGGATGCTCAAATATTTTCCTGAAAGTGAGATAAATGTCAAAAGTTCATGGATATCCCCAGGCTACCCTCGGTTGAACAAAGCATCATCGTCACAGCATGGCCATTCGACATGTGGGCGATCGACCTCATCGGACTGCTCAAAAAAGGTCGCTCGGGATTTGAATATGTGGTCGTCGCTGTCGATTACTTCACCAAATGGATCGAGGCCAAAGCCTTGGTAAAAACCAAGTCTAAAGATATAATCTATTTCTTGCTCGACCAATTTTGGAATAGATTTGGAGTCCCAATGGTAATAGTATCCAACCACAGGCCGCAGTTCAGAGAGGAGTTTGACGCATTTTGCAGGGAGCATAACGTTAAGCATTGGAAATCGTCAGTATGCTACCCGCAAGGAAATGGTCAGGCCGAGAATGCCAATAATCAAGTGCTAAGCAGACTGAAAAATATCCTGGACGACAAAGCAGGATAATGTCTGGATCACTTGCCTACGGCCTTATGGGCCCTCAAGACGTCGAGGAAAATACTACTCGGGAAGAAAAGCGTATCAACTCATATGGTCACTTACTCAACTGCAAACAAGCTGACAAACGGCATCACGACCTACATATCCGTTACCTTCACTTCACGGTAGGAGATTATGTTTTACGAAAAAAGATAGGCCACTAGTCACGAAGCCAAGAAAGGAAAGCTATCTGAGAATTGGAAAGGTCCACTTCAACTCGCGAAGATAGTCAAAAAGTTGAATTACGTTCTGAGGGATAACCAATGTCGTGAATACGACAGGCCTTTGCACGCCGATAACTTGAAAAGATATTACATGTAAGATCACATCTTCGTTTTACACCAAGCATATTTTGTAAGAGGGTCGCGGGCCCCATATTTTGAAAATCTTTTAGAATGAAAAGCTCACTTTGACAACTATAAATTCATCTCGATGGAACGTACCCAGCAGCATTGTTTTCCATAAACCTGCAGGCTAGACGTCCTGGGTTTCTCCAAAACAGGGGGCCCAGATGAAAAATTATCTAGCTGGCAAGATCACACAGTTTTTATGATTGTTTTGATCTCGCCGTGATGGTCAAGTCAGCCCCGCTCAAAATAAGAGGGCCGCAGGTGGAAACCCACAGTGACTTTGCTTGAAACAAGGGGGGCACTATGAGATTTTCATTCAAATTCCGGAGTTTTTCATATGTTTCAATCATGCTCGCCATAGATTTGCTTGAAACAAGGGGGCCGCATATAGGAAATTTTAATTCAAAATTACAAGTTGGATTATATATCATTATTTTTAGCGAGCTATGGGGTCAGTACTCTCAACCTCGCCAAAAATAAATAGGGCCGCAGACATACAAAACAAACAAGATAGCAAATAAAGGGAAATGCATATATCCAAAAAAAGGCCAATAGCGGCCACATGTCAAAAATAAATTACAAAGCAGCAAAGGGAATGTATTGAAATTGTTCAAATGACCAAAAAAAAGTTGAATTATTACAAATTGATCAACAACCAAAAAGGCTTCAATTTCTATCAGGAGGAGTTTGCGTATGATCGCCGGTCAAGTTGAGAAACTCATCCTCAGCTTGAAAATCTTTAATAGCAGGATCTCATTTGGCCAAGATGGTCCAATTCACTGCATTGTGAGGTGAAGGGTCCCAAATAGCTTCACCTTTCTTCATTTGGTCTGCAGTGATGTCAGCAATATGCTCATCAGTAATAGAGATGTCCGAGTGAAGGGCCAACAGCTCAGGTCTCCGCTGGGACAAGCCATTCCCCTCGGCCAATTCCTCGAGGCTGATAGACTCCCTACCGTGAGTAGACCAAAAGTGGTGAGCAAGGTGATAAAAAACTTGATCAAAGCTCGCCTCCTGAGTATCTAAAAAATCATCTGGAAGCTTATACTCAGCAATGGCCGCAGGACCAGCCCCCTCGGCAACTTTTTTAGTAGCGGAAAGTTGCTCCTATAAACTGGCAATCTTCTCCTGCATGCCCTTGGGATCCTCTTCAGATTTCTTGGCAATCTTCTTTAAGCTCACCAATTTTTGCTCCAGCTGAACATCCAGCTCTTTGCACGCTTTGACGAACTCCCTTAAACGACCAATCTCTCGCTGAGTGTTCGCATGCATGGCCTCAAGATCAGCCTTTGCTTTATTAGAAATAGAAAGAGAAGCAGTAGTCTTCCCGAGTTCGGCTTTGCGTTTAGTGGCAGCCTCAATCTCCTTATGGATGCGAGTTCTGAGCTGCAACAAGAAAAAGGATAAGCTGGCAGAAACAATATAAGAAAAATACAATACATGGATAATGTTTACCATGGCAGAGGCAAGACTAAATTGGCCAGTGAGGTCATCAAACTCATCAGTTTCATCTCCAGCAGGAATGTCATCTTGAACCACGACGTGAGCAGTGATCCCTCTGCCAATCTCCATCTGAATCCCAGCCGACGAATCCCAAGTGAGTCGGTTAAAGGGAATGACATCAGCAATTTCCTCCTTCAGTAGGCTCGCCTTATTCATGTCAATAGAGGCTTGAGTAAACTTAGAGTCCAACCAGAGGGCCTCTTTACCTTTATAGCCGCATGGAAAAGGCTCCCGAGAAGATGCCCTAGTCTCATCGGCGGCCCTCACATTCTCCACTTCAGGTCGCATTAAGGCTTTCTCAGCAGGCCGCCCCTCAGAGGGGTTGGAGCCTTATCAACTCCGGAAGCAGCAACAATGTTGGATTTATCGGAGGTCCTGGACCGCTTAGGAGCTTAAGACTCCTTCGTGGGTACATCCGCTTGTGAACTTTTTTGAGCCCCGCCAGTCCAACTTGAGCCCACGCCAACACTGGCCGCTGGCTGACTTTGCAGAGTCGGAGCAAATGTTTCGTCAATAATGGAAGCATTCACGGTACGTGGCACCTTCCCAGGAGCCTTCTTCAACACCTTTGGCCTAGCCTTCACAGTGGCCTCGGCTTGTATCTTCTTTTCGTCCGGATGTTCGTTAGCATCAAGCATTCTAACTGCAAAAATGAGTCTACCAATATGGAGAAAAAATAATAAAAGCAAAGATAAAGGAAGGAAAATCAACGAAAGAAGATTACGGTGTGGTCTTCGGTTGGGGTCGCCAAGGCAAATAGCACAATCAGAGGGAAAACACTTGCCCAAATGGCAATCTTCTCTCCAATCCCAATCAGACTCGTCAGGTTCTATCGCGACCAAAGATTAAGATTTTGATGGACCTACTATCCCTGCCCTACTAGGATATGGCTCCGCCACATCAATAAGATCGACCCAGGATACGTTCCTCATGCAAGGCTTGATCCCCTCAGAATTTATAAGCATCATGAGCCCTTTGATAAATCGGTGTTCAGAAACAAGAAGTTCCTCGAACAACAGAGTCAATGATTTTCCTCTACGTGAAACAGCGTTAGGAAAGGGTCAGCCAATCTTTGATTCGACTTTGAGAACGCGGTCCCCCCATTGGTGAATTATGTTGGGTAGGTGGAAGAACAAACGAGGAGTTTTAGTCCTCAAAGAAATCTACCCCGGAATTGAGGTTCCACAAAAAACGTAGAACTGGTTTATAAGAGAAATAGTAGCTCCATCTTCATCGTCCGACATAGTACAACGAATGACATGAGTTGAATCACAGAACCCATAGCAAAGTTGCTCGGCAATACATCCATACATTGAAACGCCTTCACCAAGAATGGGTCAAAATGAGGTCGAAACCAGCGTAGAAATGATCAAAGTGAAGGACCAAAGAATCTACTGGGCGACGAGAACCAATGAAATCCTCATGCTCACCTCGTTTGATCTTATCTTCCACCTTCTCAAAATCAAACAAAGAAAACTTGTATAAGTCGGGGTCGATATTGAATCTACGTTGAAGTGTTCGCGAGGTTCTTGCTTTGCCCCCGAATCCGCTCCTCTCCTCCTCGAGGGCTTTCTCATATTCAACTAATGAGCGAACTCCCTCGAGCCTTAGGGTTATTGGGTTTCAGGGGTTTCCCTTTCGCCGCTTCACCAACAGTAGTGGTAGACTATCATCCTCACTTACCCTAACAAGTTCAAGATATGTTGCGTTCTCAGCAAGGAATAAGTCCTCATCGCCTACGGCACCACTAGTACTAGCCTCAGCCTGAGTCTCGGAGATATCAATATCCTCGCCGACTACGGAATCGCTGATGTCAACTATATCCTAACCGCGTGTGGCCTCTTTGAGACTCTTTTTACGTCGCAGAGCCAGTTCAGGTATGATACTGCCTAGATTGAAAGGATCATCTTGTGCTCACAAAATGGCTTCCCACTCAGCCAACTCGTCAAGCAGATTGTTCTACACAGGCTCATCAGAGCTCAATGAATCCTCTTCTCCTTCGTCCAATGCATAATCATAGACCTCCTGATCTTTATCAGAGTCACCCCCCGGGACATGTTCATCGTCAGACGTCCTGAAAAAGAAGAGCGAAAGACAGATTTTTAGTCACCTGGACAATGAAGATTAAACCAGAGGAGTCATCGCACCCATCTGAAAACCTTCCTCTCCGTTTTTTACCTCTATCATAGAAATGAAAATGCATTTGCAAACGAAGGGAGCATTCAAATGGTCACAAAGCTAAATACCCAGGATAGCCTACTCAAAAACCCTATCTTTGATAAAAGAAGGACACCCAGTTTACACCCCGCTGAAGAAAGGCAAAGTAAACATGAACATCAACCCGAAAAACCCCAGCTTTAACCCTAAAAACGCAATCAATCAAATCAACACTGCGAAAAATTAAACCAAGCGGGAAAAATTACTCAGAAACAAAAAAGAAACGAAGAGAAAGGGCGAAAAATAAGGTGTTTTACCTGTTTTGGAGATAAGAAATGGGTCGGAAACTGGAAAAGAAGGCCAGAATCTTCAAGCTACCACCAGAACCTTCAAACTTGCCGTCGGAATCCCGAAACCTCTATCGAGAAACTCAAGTTCTCGCCGGAAACACACTCAAGATTTAGAAGATGAGAAAAAATGCGAAGGAAATTAAAAATTATAAGAGGCGAAACATGTTGGGGAACCGGAGAGGGAGCTTTATATAGGCAAGGAAAAGGCGATCGTATGGCGAAATCAATCCATCCAACAGTCTAGATTAGCACGCTCATTCCGAATTTCGAAATTCAAAAATCGTCATCATTATGGGGAGGCAATCAATGACCCCGTAAGTACGTAGGCGGTTATCGAGAAAGCTGATGATAGGCCACAGACCATGATCTGACGTTTCAACTGCCCCACTACCCACGTCTGACAACTCACTCCACCTGACTCTACAATGGTCGCTGCCACAACGCTCATCCCAACTGAAGTCGCCAAAGACCAACAGTGGATTGATCGTCTGTTTAATAGCGTGGTCCTATAAGTCCGTCCACACAATAGCGGTGCACATAAAAGGTTATACACCACAAAACATGATTTAAGCCATCAAAACAGGCTTTAAGACACAAAGAACCATCCGCTTAGTAGCGCAACATCTTGGTCCGTCCGCTTCATAGCGCGGCCTCGGCAGTGAGACGCTTGACATCACAAAAGCTGCCCAAGGCCCTCCGCTTCATAGCACAAGCCTAAAAAAACATGGTGCACAAAACGACAAGGCCGTCTGCTTCATAGCGCGAGCCTAAAACACATGTCGCAAAAATGACAAGGCAGTCTGGCTCATAGCGCGAGCCTAAAAAAAAGGTCGCACAAAATGATGGCCTTTAAAAGTCAATATCAAAATGCTCAAACAGAGCGATAGGCAATTCGTGAGCACACTTTCCTCCATGCTTGGCATTTTATGAAAATGCCAAGACACGGAGTAGGGGGGCATTGATATGTCTAAATAGTTCCGTCACCTATGAGTCACCGGATAAAGCCTATCTAGCCACTAGGTTGGATAGTGAGGTCCGCGGCCATAGCGTCCGTGACGATAATCAGACTGAGGTTGCCAAGTTCAGTCCCCGCCAAGAGCCACCAAACCTATAAGGTCACTAGTAGCTCAGGAGGCCGATTTGTGACCTTAAAAAGGATCCATAAGAGACGTCCCAAGCCCTTAGATGAAATAACGGAGGAAGAAGCTGAGACAGGATGAAGAGCTGGCGACCCTATGAATGGAGGTCCTAACGAACACATAATTGCACCGCAGAGATATTTAATCTAGTCTCTAGCTTAAACCCTAATTCTCATTCCATCCTATAAACTGAGGCTTTGTGTAACATAAATAAAGGGACGAAAATTGATAATGAGAACTAAACTCTGTCAAAATATCTACTCTCTCTAACTCTCATAAACCCCACTGTATCACCGCCGTGCACCACCGGCCTTCATCACTCAATTACATCACATAAGCCAGATATCCACTATATAAACCACCATTGAACAACCGTGATAACTTCAACGTTATCAAGCACCTTGTCGCTATATACGCTCCGAGCATAACGCATCTAAGCCCGGTCGCTATCTCAGCATGGCACTGAGACTACACTAATGAGCGTTACGCTATCATGTAGGTTGCTCCAAAGCAGTCATTGTCAACGCTCGAGCCTTACACTTCTTTAGCAGGTCGCTCTATAGTAGTCATCTCAGCACGCGGTAAATCAAGTCACTTATAACTTTACTCTATGCTTGTCATCTGCACAAAAAGAAGGTCAAGGAGTAGGGGTCATTGATACGCCAAGCCTGGAAAAAAGCCCACGGATTCACATTGGCCCTGTATGTAGGCCCAATAATGAATAGGGTCCTCGGCCCTATCATTTCACACCTCCAAAAGCCAGACTGGGCTGGGTTCAATCCTTCCTCCCTCATGCCTCTACGATTCTTATCATTCGCTAGGCAAGGGGTGTCAATCAGCAAAGTCTTAAGCCTGCCCTTTACATGTCGGCACAAAGCACTAGGACTAAGCCCACTTGACTAGGCAATAGAGTTCATGCCCGGCAATTACAGGCGATGAACACGCAGAGGTTATGAGCAAGCTTGCCCAATAGAAGCGGCCACATTAGCCACATATTTAATTGTGCTTAATAATGCCATAAATACCGTCATTTGTAACCGCCGACACCTAGTCCCTATAAGTTGTTGCATTGTACCCAAAAAATGGTCATTTAATTCCAAAAGCAAATAACCTCTATCAATTTGTCGGCAATTGAGCATGCCAATTTACTGTTTTCCTGTCTTTATACAATCTTCACATTTTCTTCAGATTGTTCACACGGACTACCGCATGTCACCGGAAAAATCATACATTTCCGCTAGATATCCACCACTAAAATCAATATATCCGGTTCGTGATAAATATGACGTTATCAATTGGGAGCATAAATATAAATTTGAAACAAAGCTTGATGAAGAACCAGATGAGAGCAATGACCAAGACATTGATGCCAATTTGTTGAGGAGGAAGTAGAAGCAAACAAGGTGTGAGTAGGATATTTGTTGATGGACGTGGAAAAGTGATAGAGGCCGTCTTTAAGAAAACCCTTATGATGGACTTGGCCCAAGTAATCCCTGACAAGAATGTAGGTGTAATCAAATTCAATATAGATGGAATTGTCAGATGCAAATTGATATGCAAATGAGAAATTAGTTGTAAGGGAAGGGGCAACAAGAAAATTCAATAAAGTGTAAGTGTTATATGATGGCAGAGAAGGATCCAAGATGAGTAGTTTGCAAACTTGAATCATCACAGATATTCACATTGTCAAGGCCATCATATGGTTGGGATGAAACATTAAGATTTTAAAGTTATTAGTAAGGTGGCATGTATTACCAATTCGAGAATCCATTCAAAAGAAGAAGCAGAACTTGAGCATTATAAGCTTACGGTGGACGGGACCCATTGGTGGTGGTATTGGGCCTTGACGATGTCAGAATTTGAACATACCCATGTGGCATCTCATTGGCGGCTCGACAGTAAAGCCGGAGAAAGATGGCGTCTGGTACCTCAGTAGCCGGACTGAAGTAGTCTGGCCGCTCGCCCTATCTTTTCTAGACTGACCAGTGTTTAGGGTCAACCTCCAACGATCATGGACAGTTCCCAGGCCCGGGTCCGACCTCCTATGGTCGGACATCGTTTACATCCTGGTCGACCCGTGGCCAACGTTGCCAGTGAGCTTAAGTACCCTTCAGACTTGCCACTCTACAGGCACAAGAGGCCGAGCCGCACGGCTTCATTGTTCCTCAAAGTGGCTCGGTTCCGGCCATTCAGGTCGGCCATAGTCGATTTCTAATCGTAACTCCCACGTGTGTAATGAATAGATAGCTATGGAAAGAATTGTGAGTCATAAAGGCTACAATATTTATCACATAATACAAATATTCAAATACCATAATTATCACCTAAAATCAAGGAGATCAACTAGTCATAATCTTTTCCTTAGGGAACACGTTAATCAGTGTCCATCATAGACACGCCATACGCTAACTCTAGGGCACAAGCCCCTCTATATAAACTATCCTAAGGAACTACGAAGACTTGATTCCAATTCAATCATTGGATACGTAGGGAGCTTAATCATCATCAAGTGCAGTCTAAAACACCCCAAATCGCGCCCCTCTTTCATCACCTTTTTGTATTTCTGTAGCATCCTCAGGCAATCACCAAGAGAAAGGGCCTATAAGTTTATCCTGATGATTTTTGGATCGTCAGGCCATTTTCCTACACCCACCAACATTTTTTTAGTGTTGCCGACCTTGGAGCAAATATGGCATGTGGGAGGAGAACCCGATGAAGAGGCTGGACGAGGACCACCACGGCCTCGAGTATTAATGAAAAGCCCTTTGCCCCGGATGAATCCTCAGGAACGGTTCGATGAAAAAATAGAAGTGTCTGAGGTGTAATTTGCGCCAGCTAGGAATGCCGAAGGGGGCAGAAGCTTTTGAACAGAAACGGGAACTGGGCGGTAGTGGTGAATCCACGATTTTGTTGCAAATAAAGACTGTGAACTTTATCGAGAGTGATAATGGGTTGAGAAAAAACAATGGGCACAAGCGAATCATATTCCAGTCATAATCCAACTAATAGATATTCAATGATATCATCGGTATTTAAAAGATGCCAAACCAATGCCAATTCATCAGTTAAAGGTTTTATGGCGATATAGTATTCTGTGGCTGTAAGGTGACTTTGCGTGTGGAGGCTAGTTCGGTGCGTAGTTAAACCAATTTCGCCTAACATTGAGAGGAAAATCACATTTGTGGTGAAGATCGAATTTCAGCCGAATGGGTGGTGGTGTAAACTTGCATTAAAACTTCATTAGGTAGTTATGAGTTTATGGTGCTGAGAATAAAGTTGCCCTCCTTTAACCATTTTGCATACGGCAGATTAGAGATGAGGTCTCTTTGTCATCAGTGGTGTTTTTTGTGATGGAGGAATCGAACCGTAGACATATCCGAATAATGCTTGGCCTCTGAGTAAGGAAGGAGTTGAGCTCTCCATAGTTGATAATTTTATCTCGTATGTTTATTAATGTGAATGTGAGAAGAAGGATCAAAGGAGGTTTAATATGCGTTTATAGTAATTTGGGTGTTGTCGGAGGTTGAACTGTGATCGTCTGACATTGCTAAAAGATAAGGAAGGACGGTGGGTGTTGTGAGAAAGAAGAAGGAGATCAAGAAGGGGAGAAAGAGAAAGAGAAAAACGAGGCGAAAGAGAGATTTTAGCGTGATGATTTAGAGAATAAGATTTTCACTTTGATACCATATCATTATGTATATGGAACATGATTTTTATTGATTTGTAATCAGATACAAGAGAGTATTTATAGGTACGGATAATGATGTAAAAGACAGAAATAACCTCGGTAATAAACCCTCCTAAAATACAATTGTTATTCTTCATTAAAGATACTATCTTTCAACATTAACTAATATTTATTTTTTCTAACTTCACTCATATACGAAAAGAACATTTTAAATCATTCTTTTAATCGATAAAACAAATAATTCCTGGGGCTCTTTTTTCGATTTCCTTAACACGTCATGCCACAGAAACATTGACAGACCTACATACAACCAAGGAGGCAATTACCTCCTTAATCCGAAAAAATACACTAAAATCTGTACTATGCTTATAGTTTGCCCCCTCCTTAAATTTTATTTTTTTTGCCTTAAAATTTTTATTCATTCCTTAACTGGTAGATCCTGATCTCGCCTCTCACACAAACAGTTATTGTAAAGAAATTTGGAGTCGCTTTTAAGAGACAAATGGCCCTTAAATTTGGATTTTGTAAATGTTTGAACCCTGTAAATGGTGAAACTTTTTTGTTAACTTTGGTATAATAAAATCCCGTGAGCGCAAAGTCGTTAGGTTATATGATTAAAATCTTTATTCATTTCGTGAGACATGAAGTGAAGACCCCCGTGATTAGGGTTTAACCATTTTGAGTATTGTGATTTGATTTTAACTCATTATATAAGTAGTAAAGTATGAAATGTAATGTGTGCTTCGTGCTTTTTTTGGTTCATGAAGATGCGTGAATTTTGGCAACCCACAATGTTGTAACATTTTATTTATTTATTTAATAATAATAGTAATTATTATTATTTACATTTTAGGTACTTGGATCCATCGTTTCCGATTTTCATTGATATTACATTTCATCAGTTACGGTGCATAGTTACGGTGCATGGACGATTTGACGGGTTATATCAAGTGGAGGGATGAGATGCATTCAACTCATCTAATTTTATATAATAGATGTGTGAAGGTATGAGATCGATGTATCACAACCATCCATTTGATATAACTCCCCAATAACTGTTGCACAATAACTCTTTTCATCGATGATATGTTTGCACGTTGGACCACCAAGGGAATGCTTTTTGGACCACATGCAGGACAATAATTTGGCAAACAAGTGTACAAGTATTACATGAAAATAAGTCTTTAAAGAGAAAATAAGATTTGAACAATAATAGTGTTTTCATTGATTCGGTATATAATTGTGATAAAAAAGAAACATCTAAGAGATGATAATTCAACATCAGATTATAACATAAGGATCGAAGCATGTTAAAGGCAGGGTGGCAGCAAGCGCATCCGGTTGTTATTTTTTTGTCTGTGAAAAATCATATAATACAGTCCAACACAGTCAGTTATCTTAATATTTCCTACCCGATCATACATAGATAGTCCACTAGCCCACCCACAGATGAATTTTTGGCTCTGTCATTATCATCGCATGAGGTCCTGAGTTTAAACTACGCTACAATCACAGACTTTTTCACAACAAATAAACAAAAAAATTAATAATGTGTTGGACATCTCTAATAATATAGTAGTTCCACACTTGATGAGCATCTTAAATTATACAAAATTTTAAGTATCTACTTCTACATCAACTGAAAATTGTGACAGATATGGTAGTTTAACAATATATACCATATTGAATTTCTATCTGTGATATAGCAGAATTACATAGTATATAATGCGGAATTACCATCATCCCCGCTTACACTTGGGTTGATAGATAATTGATGTTTTGTAAATTTCAATACGTCCTTTCAAATGTGAGTCCATCATATTTTTTGGAGAGACCAACACTTGGATTTATTTTTTTTCATTTTTGTTTGTGAAGACTATGTTTAGAGTGAGGTTAAAACTCAGGAACCATTTTTTTGATACGATGTTGAATTACCATTTTAAACTTTAAGAAAAAGATGGCAATTCAAAAGTAATGAGTGCTATATATACTGTGTGGACCAATATCTAGTATTGCCAAATAATTGCCTATTTAATAATTAGTCCGAGCTAGTGCTGTTAAATGAACAGAGCGATTCGTGAATAAGCTCGATCGTGTTCGGCTCATTAGTGTTCGTGATCGTTTGATCGTTTATCTTAACGAGCCGAATTCGAACATGATTGTAGGTTCGTTTTCTTACCGAACGAACACGAGCTTGGTTCACAAGCGTTCGATTATGTTTGCGAACGTGTTTATATAAATACATTAATTTACAGTAACCCTGACTTAAAAGATGATAACTCATTCATTTATCTAATAAAGATTATAGATTGATTTTATATAATATTTAGATATTCCTATAATATTTTCTGTTGTGTGATTTATATAATATTAATCTATAACTTGTTATTTTTGCATTTACACTTTATGTTTTTTATCATAACGAATTGAACTCGAGTTGGAAGACAACAATATGTTTAACGAGTCGAGCTCGAAAACGAGCTCAAACATTTCATCTTTTTAAACAATCAAAGCTGGAACATAAATTTTTGCTCGTTTAACAAACGAACAAACTCAAACGAGTTCGAGTTTGAACCATCAATACTCGACTCGACTTAGCTCGGCTCGTTAACAGCACTAGTTGGAGCACATACATCATGACACTTAAATAATGTACATAGATTAAGTCCTGATTTGCAAAAGGAATTGCGTATATACACTCAATTTTGTGCGTAGAACATGCACATACACTACTACAATTACACTCTTTTGGGACGACAAAATGTCTTCCCTAATAATCAAAAGTCGTCCCGTTTTTACGTTTATGGACGACATGTCGTCCCTAATGTGTCGTCTCTAAAAGTTCGTCTCAAAAAATAGGAGGATTTTTTTTTGGGACGACATGTCGCCCCTAAAGATCCATCGCTGACGTGGCAAATTTTTTATTCAACGCTGACGTGGCCTGCATTTTTTGGGACGACATGCCGTCCCTAATGTAAAATTCCGAAATTAATTTATATTATTTCACAAAAGCAAATTAAATAATTTAATTATTATTAGGGACGACAATGTCGGCCCTAAAAAAGTTACAATAAATTTAATTTAATTTCCGAAAATGAACTATTAAAAAAATAATTAAATTAGTCGTCCCTAATGATCGTCTATAATTTTCTGGGAAATTAGGCACGACAAATGTCGTCCCTGTTTTTTTTATTTTTTTTTAGGCAGCATTTGTTTTTGAATGCCCTCGCATGCCGAAAAATCGAAACGCAACATTAACATGAATCAAAAATCATCCAAATGAACCAAAAATCATCCATATGAACCAAAACTACTAGCTAGGGGATGAATAAACATAATAATAATATGAAAATCGTAAATTCCATCGTAACGCATGCGGTTAACCAACAAAATATTTAAAACAAAGTTATAAGTTATGTTTGTGATCCATCGTGTACCATACCATCACCCCGATCCTCATCACCATCCTCATCACCATCATCATCATCATCATCATCATCATCATCATCTATGCCAAACGTTGTATTATTTGTTTTGTTGTAGTGGGGCGAAGAAGAAGTCTAGCATAGTCTTTTGTTTCATTTTGGCTTTTTCAACTTTGCCAACTCCTTCTTCACCCATCTACTTCAAAGATCACGGTATGATGAAGTGGCACACATTGGATGAGGATGGTATGGACGATCCTGATGCTCGTGAAATGGCCATCCGAGGCCCGGCGTCCAATATAGTAGTCGCGCTGTCTCCCAACGCACTACTAAAAATCAAATCTTCTTCTTCTTGAGTCGACTTTCTTCGGGATCTGGAGCGATGATGGAGCGATAATACTCCAACATTCTCTACATTTATACCACAAATAATAAAAGTATGTCAAAAGCTATATGTATATATATATATAGAGAAAAAATATCACTTTTATGTATAGCTTGTGTATGTATGTATATATATAGAGAAAAAAAAATATCGATCACTTACATGGTCATCTTCGGCGAGCATCAACCCATGTCCCATCCGCATGTCGGCGCATTCCGCCATAGATCTCACGTGGATCACGCTCAATGACATTCTCGCGATAACCGTATCATTCTTTCAAATAAGAATACATATTATTAGTTATTAAATTAAAATATAAAAATATAAAGATATAAATGTTATTAGTTATCAAAGTCTTTTTGTTTTTCGTGTGTTTACGTTACTTTACATCTTGTATGCCTTGATAACGGCGTTGGTCGATAGTCTTTCGCCCGTGTGTGCCTTTCTTGTTTCCACGAGCATTTTGGGTATTCACTTCGATTTCTCTGTTTAAAAGGAAGAACAAAAGTCATATACACAAGATAGATAATTTATATAGACCTATCGATTATTGATTTACCTGAAACTCAAGTGAATAGAAATAATCTAAATAATTGTCCCAATCCTCATCCAATAGGACATCTCGATGTCGTGGGCAAGACACTTCCTTGTCCCCATGATCTCGTTCCCATTCTTTTACATGCATGCTTAACCTTCCTTTCCATCTTTTGTACAAAACGCCATGGCGTTCTCAAAGCACGGCGTGCCGATGTTCAGTTCAATATTATCAAAATGTGCTCGAAAAACAATATATATATATATATATATATATATATATATATATATATATATATATATATATATATATATATATATATATATTATTTACAACTTGAAAGTGTTAATTATAAAAATACGCACTCTCATCTCCTCAAGAGTAAATTCTTCGATTGTTCATCAACATCCCGTCAAGTTGGAAAATAAGGACTAATATGGCATCTTATTGCCTTTCCTAAAGCGGATGATAGTTTTCCGTGGTATTTTCCAACATCATTCCGCATTTTAGGAAATCGTGGATGCCATACTATTGGGAGTTTTACCCCTGTTTCTTTTTCTTTCTCGCGGAAAGCCCTGGCGCAGCGGCCGTGTTGCCCTCTCTTCTTGCGGCTTTCCAAGGCCTCCAATTCAAAGATCATCAACGATGAATTGGTCAAGATACTCATCTGCAATAAAATGTGAATAGATCAAAAAATGTACAACGGTAATTATAAAAATTGAATAGAATGAAAAAAAGATTATTACATACCGCTCTCACAATCACCGGTATCCTATTCGGATTTTGATGTGGTGGACGCGAACCACCGCGCATCTAGCACAAGCCATGTAAATAACTTTTGAATAAAACAATCGGGTTTAGGCCTAGTGTTTACATATCCAAATATAACAAAACAAAGTTTTCGTTGTGAATAAAAAATACAATAGACAACATTCATTAAAAAAATGAATAGTTTGATAGGTTTACATATCCAAATCTTAAACTAACAAGCAGTGTTTCGTTGCAAATATGAAATACAAGAGAAACATTCATTAAAAAATGACTAGTTTTGATAGGTTTACATATCCAAATCTTAATCGAACAATAACCCGTGCATGATGCACGGGACATGTAACTTACATTTATATGTATAAATGTATGACATCTTTGTTAAAAATTTAAGAGAATTAGTGTTCTTAAAGCGAAAAGCCCCAGATATCACTTTAGCGTTGAAACGTTTAATTGTTTAAAGTGATACAAAACAATATTGATATTTCAGAAAATAAACATAATAAAACAAATCTAATGAATACAATATATTATAAATTTTTTTATAGCATTTACTACTTAAATAAAGCACTGAAAGTAAGCATTAAAACGTCAAAGCGATTTAACCACCACAACCACAAAAATAATGATGCCACAGTGGTATCAATGCTAAATTGCAATTTTAGTCCTTTAACTGGACACGTTTTGCATTTTGATCTCGGTTTTTTCAGCGACAATTTTAGTCTGTAAGTGGTCTTTTTTTGCAAAAATAGTCCTGAACGCCGGAAAGAACACTTACGAGACTAAAAATTGGTTAGTCTGTAAGTGTTCTTTCCGGCGTTCGACTATTTTTTCAAAAAAGACCACTTACAGTGACTAAAATTGTCGCTGAAAAAACCGTGACCAAAATTGCAAACGCGTGTCCGCTAGAGGACTAAAATTGCAATTTAGCCGTGGTATCAATAAGTTTGTACACTACACATTCAAAAACAATTAGAGAAAATCAACATCGGTTTCCTTAGGATTTGTGAACTGCTACAAACGATAATAAAATAATTTTATTTTTCGCTCATCCCGAAAAAAAACGCAGAGGGCTCAAGGTATTTAATATGTATCATCGGTTATTTTCTTGTTGACGTATCTTTCTTGCATAGCATCATATGACAATCTGCATATGAAATGACACAAATTTTAGGTTAGTCAAAGATGGACCAAATCCTACTTGATGGTCTTCCACACAATGAAAGTGAAAGAAAAAATGGTGGACATATGGACATTGTTAAAGATGATAGGTGTTAATTAATGCAAAATATTCTCACATTAAATAAATCCCTATAAATTAGCCACATCAATTATTGCTTAAAAGTCTTAAATTAAAAAACCTTTTTAGAAAAAATTAAATTTCAAATATGACAATTAATAAAAAATATTCTTACAATAATGTCATCCCCTACAAATTAGCTATATAATTTAATGCCAAATATTTTTACATTAAATTACATTTTAAAAAATAACTAAATTCAAATATGTCCTACAATGGAAAATATGCTCAAATTAGGTTACATTTTGAAAACAAATATATATAAATTCAAATACGCCAAAGGAAAACCATCCCCCTAAATTACATTAATTAAATTTATGAAAAATAAATAAATTCAAATATGTCAATAAAAAATCATCTCAAACAAATTAGAAATACAAAATATTCTTACCTTAAATTACATTTTAAAACATTTTGAGAAAAACCTAAATTCGAATATGACAATTAATGCAAAATATTCTTATATTATAATCATCCTCTACAAATTAGTCACCACAATTAATGCCGGATATTCTTTAATTAAATTATAATTCAAAAAATAACTAAATTAAAATATGTCATTTATTGAGAAATAATCTCACATTAAATACATCCTTAAAAATTAGTCATCTCAATAAAAGGGGCAAATATTCTTACATTAAAGTAAAATTTAAATTAACTAAATTTAATTATGTCATTTAATGCGAAATATTTTTACGTTAAACTATATTTTTAAAAAATGATAAATTCAAGTATGCCAATTGATGTCAAATATTACTTCATTAAATTACATTTTAAAAAATGACTAAATTCAAATATTTCATTCAATGCGAAATATTCTCATTAAATACATCCCTAGAAATTAGTCACCTTAATTAATACTAAGTATTTTTACATTACATTATTAAATAACATTTTGAAAAATAACTAAATTCAATTATGACAATTAATACAAAATATTCTTACATTAAATTCATCTTCAACACATTAGCCACCTCAATTAGTGTCAAATATTCTTACGTTAAATAAAATTTTGAAAAATAGTTAAATTCAAATATGTCATTTAATGCAAAATATTCTCACATTAAACGCATCCTCTATAAATTAGCTTACAAAATTATTTCTAAATATTCTTACATTAAATAACAATTCCAGAAATAATTAAATTTCTTTTTTTAAGGGAAATAATTAAATTTAAAATATGACAATTAATATCCTAAACAAATTAGCTATCTCATCTAATGCCAAATATTTATATATTAAATTACATTTTAAAAAATAACAAAATTCAAATACTTCCTTCAATGGCAAATATGCTCACATTAGGTTATATTTTGGAAAAGAATCTATATATATATAATTCAAATAAGCCAAATGAAATCATCCCCTAAAATTAAATTAAATTAATTTATGAAAAATAAATAAATTCAAATATGTCAATAAAAAATCATCTCATACAAATTAGCAATACAAAATATTCTTACATTAAATTATCTTTCGAAACATTTTGAGAAATAACTAAATTCATATATGACAATTAATGCAAAATTTTCCTAAAAATAGACAATTAATGCAAAATATTCTTACAATAAAACCATCCTTCACAAATTAGTCACCCCGATTAATGCCAAATATTTTTACTTTAAATAACATTTAAAAAAAACTAAATTCAAAGTGTCATTTAATGAGATATTCTCACAGTAAATACACCGCCTAAAAATTAGTCATCTCAATAAAATGGGCAAACATTCTTACATTAAATTAAAATTTTGAAAATAAATAAATTTAAATATTCCATTTGATGTGAAATTTTTTTACATTAAACTACATTTTAATAAACGATAAATTCAATTATTCCAATTAATGTCAAGTATTCTTACATTAAATTACATATTGAAAAATGACTAAATTCAAATAAGTCATTCAATGCAAAATATGATCACATTAAATAAGATCCCTCTAAATTAGCCACCTCAATTGATGCTCAGTATTGTTACATTACATTATTGAATAAAATTTTCAAAAATAAATAAATTCAATTATGACAAAATATTCTTACATTAATATCATCGTCTACACATTAGCCACCAAATTAGTGCCAAATATTCTTATGTTAAATTACATTTTGAGAATAAATTAAATTCAAATATGTCATTTAATGCGAAATATTCTCATATTAATCACACCCCTATAAATTATCCTACTCAAAATAAAAGTTTCAAAAATAATTAAATTTCAAATATGACAATTAATATCCCGTATAAATTAGCTATCTTATTTAATGCCAAAAAAATTTACATTAAATTATTTTTAAAAATAACTAAATTCAAATATGTTGTTCAATTGCAAGTATGCTTACATTATGTTACATTTTGAAACGACTAAAAATCAAGTACACCAAAGGAAAATCATGTCCTAAAATTACATTAAATTAATTTATGAAAAATAAATAAATTGAAATATGTCAATAAAAAATCATCTAATACAAATTAGGGTCCCCCTTTACTACAGAATGTTCTTACATTAAATTACATTTTAAAAAATATTCTTAGTTCAAATATGTCAATTCATACGAAATATTCTACTAATAAAGCTTGAAAAACATAAATGAAGAATACAAAAGCAACATTTGGACATTGTTAAATATGATAGGTGTTAATCAAGAAACACAACATTCTTACACAAAAGCAAGAGGAAAAATCCATAAAAATATATACACATTCGACGGGAAAAAAAACAGTAAAGAAAAGAGTTATTAAATGAAAAACTGAGCATATAAAGCACACGTGGCAGAGATTCTAGTGAAGCGACTGTAGAAAATTTATAATATGTGGATTATTTTAGCCTTTTGAGGATAAAATGTGCTTCATTTTAAAGAATTGATTTGTCTCGGTGCTTTTGAATGCATGCACATAGGTTTAACATCAATGGGTAGGCCATCTTTGAGAGGATGCCGCTATATGCAATTTTATGGCTTCTTTTCCCAGTCTATCAAGCTTGGGAAAAGACTTTTGTCATTTCATGAAAACAAATTTGAAGGATTATTAACCTAAAAAAATCAAAAAGAACAAAAAAAATCAAAAAGTGAGGAAAAGAAATTCAGTTAGAAAAAAAACTTTTAAAAACGTGTAAATATAAAATATACCATACCTGATTATGTTGGAATCCAAAAGCATCTACGTTCATGGGCACAAAAAAAAAACACCTATGCGGGGCTTTATGGTTAGAAAAAAATTGTCAAAACAAATTTATAAATATAAAATATACCATACCTGATTATGTTGGAAACCAAAAGCATCTACGTTCTTGAGGAAAAAAAGACATTTTATAGATCAAATGTAAAACCACTCTCGAAATTGGAAAATTTGTACAAATAGTTAAAACAATAGTTTAAATATAAAATATACCTTCGAAGGCTCGGATGCGTTCAATGACGTTGGAAGAACAACCTTGGCAGTGCAAATCAATCTTCAAAACACAACTTTTTTTTAATCGTCGGTGCCGCCACCATCTTTTTATTCCTCCATCTTACCTTTTCTGGTTGACACCCGTTTTCTGCTTTAGTATTAAGGTTGGGAGGTTTTTATGTTTGACATCTGCGACATAGACGCTAAGAAAGTTGAGGTTAAAAAACTGAGAACCGACCAAATTGAGAGTGAAATCTTTTTTTTTTTTTCTTTGATTTAGAAAATCTTGGTCACAATAAAATTTGATTTTAGGTTTTGACATGTGAAAGTTGAAATTGGTAATTGAAGATTCGAAATTTCAGGGAAGAAGAGAGTGGAATCTTAATAAAAGGTGGAGAATGGTAACTGATGAAGAAAGTTTAATTGTTGGTGTAAATAGGTTTAGGATGCAATTTTTATATATGTTTTTTTATATTTTTATATCCTGCATGGGTATAAGGTGGGTCAATAGCGGGTTTGGAGCGGGTTATCGGGTCAATCAATTTTATTTCCTCTCGTAAATATATATATAGAATCCGTGCATAATGGACGACAAACCATTTCATTTATTCTTAGACCTGATTTTATTGGAGGAAATTTAAGAGAACCTCACTGTCGAACCCGATAACATCTTTGTTATAAATATATATAGACCTGATTTAATTTAGGTCGAAAGCTTTTAAGGGAGGACATGTCTTTTTAGGGACGAAAATGTCGTCCCATTCAATAATTTTAAATATTAAATATAATTTTTAATAAAAAAATTAATAAAAATTTACGTTTTAGGACGACATACGTATATTCCTATTAAATAAATAAAAATTCAAATTATTTCATGAAATTTTGGGTGGGAAAAAATTAAAAACATGGACGACTTTGTCGTCCCTAAAGAGTTTCCCAGTAAAATTTGCCACTCTGGAATCCACGTGGAAGGCGGAAATTTAATGATTAGTAGGAGACGACATTTGTTGTCCCAAAAACAAAAATCGTCCCGAAAGATTTAAATTTCTCATATTTAATTAATCGAACGTTGATCGATCTTTGCGAATGACACGTCGTCCCTAATAATTTATTTTGGGACGACAAATGTCGTCACTAAAATGACGGTCTCTAAAAACCTAATTTGTTGTAGTGATATATAATCTGTATATACGCAAAACAATATACAAAAATAATGTAAAATAATTGATTGGTTATTTAATTAATATATATATATATATATATATATAATGTTAATTATCTACTTTCTCATTAACATAATTTTATTTTAAATTTTTTTTTTGAGAGGAGCTTTAGTTTTTTTTTAGAGAGACAGTAATTCAAATGGTATCTGACAGAAATATTTTGAATTCAAACTCTGCTCCAAGCACAATTTACTTACAATTGTTGGGTCTATTTCCTTCTTGTATGTAAAGACGGCATATCTCCCTTCTTATAGGTTCACATAAGAATCTTTATCTTCATATGAGGCCATACTTGATGGGGCGTACTGGGATATGATTTAATTTTCTACCACCCCATCAGCTTAACCTTTTGGGATATATGATAATTAAACATCTAGGCTTTTTGAAGATATGGAAATTCAACATCTACACTTTTGAAACATTAACAAAGCCAACGATGTCGGACAAATAACTACAAAAAGACACCCCCTAACTCTAGCTCACCCCGATGAACACATTGGCAAAGCGTCCGAATGAACATGTGTAAAACATGAATCGACTCAGATACTACGATGAAAATATAGGTCTGACAATATATAAGACAAATCGCAACCTCAAACCGTGCGTTATTAGGTGATAGAAATCTATATTTTAATACAATGAGTGTATCAATAACAAGTCTCCTTACTTGAGACAAATAACAACTTTGCACCAATTAGTTGTATTCCAAAATTATTATTGCCATTCTTCCAGTTACTTTTCACACATAAATAAAAGACCAAAACAAGGAGGCAGAATAGATATTTTGACAAATGTTAAAAGATAATTAAAGAGAACTTAACATAAAAAAAAAAAAAATTCCAAATCTAGGGACTGGAGATGAGAGCAACCGAGCCCACCATTTTCTAAGCATTCAAAGAAGGACAAAAGCATGGTATCATAACACACCTTGGGGACAGACTTCTGAATGTGATGTGATATCTATCTATCTATCTATGTCCACATTCAATTTAAACAGCTCCTTTGAACTCTCTTTGAAAGCCTTTGATCAACGATGATGATTGATCATGTTTTGTGGACCACCACAAAAAGAGCAGGCATCTTTTCAGATGTTGCATTTATGGGAAGGGATGATTTTTTAGACTTTTCCCTGCCCCATTTCTTCTGTGTGGGCGCTCTTACTATTTAAGCCAAATCAGGTTTAGTTTGTCTGCTTATACCGTATTTTTATCTCTTTATCTTATTGAAATTGTGTAACGTTCTGTTCCCGGATACCGATCCTTTATCCGGAAGAAAAACGTTCGGCGTGTATAGCATTAAATAAATCTAATATTATATGCAAGTCTCTACGTTGTCGTATCAATTAAAAGCAAACGGAAGCTAAAAAGACTCGGGTAGAAACATAAATGCTACTAAGAATAAATACAACTTTACTAAAGATGGATAGTTAATTACAACGACGAAACAAAACCAAAGACTTACACAATACGAGATCTTATTGAAGGGTTGAATAGTCAACTTTAGCGCGATTTACGGATAGGCTCTGATGTATATCATCGAGAGTTAATGATATCATTAAATACACCATACGGAGTAGTTGGTGATGGGCTTTTGAATTGCTCGATTCGGATGTCCGGTGAATGAAAAATTAATGGTTAAAGTTGATAGAAAATATGTAGGAGATGGGTGTTGAAGGGAGGACCTCACCCCATTCTCCCACATAGTAAATACGTGAGGCTTGTGAATTCAAATAATAAGAGCTAGTGTGTGCTTTTTATAGATGTGCCCAGCGGCAAGGCACTTTTTTGCATGCGGGAGGAAGGACTTAGATAATTCCACACGCGCCACCGCCATCATCCATGCCCCGAGCCGGATGGCTCGGCTCATGCTCGAGCTCTGTATGGTTCGGTTCGGGTGTTACTATTAATTTTTTGGACAAAATTTCTTTATGAAATTAACTATAAAATTAATTTTGGAATGTGATTGTGTAATTCAACCAATCAGAATTCATTTAGTCATTCGACCAATCAGAATTCAGAGATGCGTCATCTGACCAATCACAGTGTGGAATTGATTTTCGAAAATAGCTTAATTAATTTCGAAATTTCTAAATAAAATTAAGCATAATTTCGAAATTAGTAACTTTTCCAAGGGGAAAAGTTTTGTGACGTGTTCCGGCCAATCAGATTTAAACATTGGCTCCTCATCTCCACTATATAAACAACCCCATTGATGAAAGTTTATTCATTCAGTTTTCTCTTGTCTTTTCCACCACAAAGGTAGTGTCATATACATCTAGTCATTCATGTAGATCTTGATATTAAGTCGAAGAGAAGTCGGAGCACTCTGTAAGTTCACTGGAGTTCGGATTTTTGAAGTGCCTCTAAATCCGGTGAGCGAAGTCATTGTATCTTAGGAGACGAATTGCTACTACCGTGGGCATCATACCGGAGCAATTTGTCTTAAGAAAAGAGTAACTTCGCGTCGGTTTGTCTTAGTCCTTTATTTTGTGCACACACTACCTTTATTATCATTGTTTGAATCGATATGCATGATGATATTTAGTTTGTTAGATCTATACTATTCACATGATTTATTTTCTAGATTTAATATTCCGTAATTTATTCCGTAAATTACGGAAATAAATTACGGATCTGTTTCGTAAATCACTCCACACACGATACACTATCCCAACAAGCTTAAGACAAATTGATTGATGTGATTTACGGTACCTCTTCTGTGCCAGTTTGGTTTTACTTATGTTTCTTTTAGATGGAAGAACTTATTGTGTTATAGCTATCTTCCTATGTCGGTCCGGTGATTTGCTTGTCAAATATAATTATATTTTGAAAGATATACGCATTGCTTATGTGAACTGCAAGTTCTTTTCTTTCACACCACGTATATGCTGGTCATCTTTGATGGTGTTTAGATATTGACAAGATTTAATTATTTAAGTGAGGTTAAAGGAGGTAAAGAAAGGGAAAATTAAATAATTAAATGAGCAAAAATAAAGGACATATATCCCTTGCTTCTGTATAGTTGACAATAACTTAATGCTGCGTTTTCATTGTTGTTTTTCGACTTTAGTGTACTAATTATTTTAGCAGTTGCTAAACAGCTTGAATTATACTCTGATGCGTTATATATCATCATTATTTGACTTTTTCAAAGTAGCGATTTTGGTGTGTAATCGAACCGGTCGGCAGATTTATTGATATTTACTCGCTTATTTGAATATACAGTAATACACATATGCAAAGATTGATCAATTCTTATGGTGCTACTTTCTCCGTGCCCACAGTACTTGTGATGTTATGTGCAATTCGCCTCTGCTTAGCTTAGACGGGACTTTTGTCACCAAGCCTTTTGTGTTGGTTTTGAATTGGATGGTGCTATCTAATTCTCCTTAAATGATATGTTGCAGCTCAGATTGTCTTGATGTGTGTAATACTCGGTTTAGTTATATTTCACCCTTAATTGATGTAATATTCCGATTTTCTAGGAAAGAGGCGGCGATGTCATTTCATGAAAACGAAATATCGGGTTGATTTTTTTATTCTTCGAGTTTAAGTATTTGTTAATTATATATATAAATATTTTGAGATTATATATGTATACAGTAAAGAAAAGGAAATCGATTAGTAAGGGTATTTAATGAAAAACAAGGATTTAGGTTAATTGTTGGGATTTTTCCTATTTAAGGAAGAATAAACCCAATCAGCTTCTAAACCTTTTAATCAGATTTTTCTTCCCAAATTCTTGTTTATGCGTGCAAGGCTTGGAGAAAAGGGCTGAGAGACTTTTTCGTCTCGAGTCGATTCTTAATCGTTTTCGATTTTGAAAGAAGCGTAGGAATCGTCGTGAGAAGGCATCGTTTAATTATCGTAGAAAGTTGGAGCTTTTCTCAAGGTTTGTTGCGAAAAAACAGATCGTTTTAGCTGCTGTGTTTTCTGAGTTTTGGTCTTGGAATAGCTTGTTTAAGGTAAGATGATCTTCCTACAAATTAATTACGGTTTCGTAGGGAGGTCTTCCACCAATATAGACTTTTTAAATTGTGTTTTCCGGTTGAATCTGTTTTTTTGTAAACTAAAAAAAAATCATATAATCAATTTATTGTTGCATAGGTCGGGTCTGTGTTTTGGTGGCTGTACCTTTCTCATCTGTTTTATATGTTTCTGTGTGTGTAGTGTAACGGCCGTTTGTTATATTCCATTATTCTTAATTCTGTTGCAGAGAAACAAGTTTGGGTTATTATATTAGTTCTATTCATGTGGCTGATATTTTTGCAAAAGAAAAAGTTAAGGAAATAATTATAATATATAGTATAGATAAATATGCTATCTTGATGGTGTTGGCTGGAATTACTAGTGTGAAAAGTCTTCGAGGCCTACTGTGAGTGCATGGTGAACAGTAGCATCATTTGTATAGTTCAGACTGCTAATATGATGTTGTGGTTGGTTTTATGCTGTAAGGAGGAAAGGTATATAGTGTATTGTATTGCTAATAATGGTTGTTGTTTGAAATGGAAAATAGTATAATAGTAATAATATTAATTGAACATGAACAAGCCCAGAGTGAGTTTACGATGCGTTTGGTTCCTGCGACCTGACGTATTTTAAGGGAGTTGAAGTCCGGGACCGTCGGAAAGGAATGAAAGGGCTTGTGCTTTGATGAATTAGTATTCATCAATGCACAGTAATTGCTGGCCATGTCAGTGTCAGTGGTCTAAGAAAGAGAGTTGAGTTTGTGAGGAGCTTACTTGAAAACACTTAGGTGGCTAGTTAATAACCATTAATAATTACATACTTGCATAATAATAAGATTAAACATCATGTCATCATTGGTAAGGCACAAGACTATATCGCAATGTGTAGGCCTTCGGATAGAGCGAGTAAACTTGTCGGCCTTTCTAGAGGCACCGTGGAGTAGAGGGTACTCGTTGTGGATAACTTTGTTTGGCCATTAGAGGGCACCAGGAGCGAGAGGACTTTACAATTGAATAACTCCGTGAGGTTCATAAGATCCCAAAGCACGGAGTGACTTCGCCGAACGCGTATACTATCGGGACTAGCCCGTGGCTATTGGTGAGATCCACCAATAGGTTGCACCAGATGTCTCGTGGTGGCAAGCACCATGCGTAGTGTCCTTGAATGCGGATGTAACAAAGATAAGCTAAGTTAGAATTGAGTAGTCATGACATGTCGATGGACATGAAGTGAACCCTAGATTGAGTCGGTCCCATAAAGATAATTAAAATAATAAACTTGTTAAAGAGCCTTAATTAAATTGTAGCTTCTACTTCTTACTATGTACAATGTACTTACCTCAAATGCATGTTTATTTATGTGTTTGGGGGAGAGAAGACGAACAGGTTAACCCGGAGTTCGAAGAGTGCTTTGATGACGACGTTTAAAGACGCCGAAGTTGAAGACTTTAATTATTTATGTTTTATTTATTCTTTAGACTTGAGGTTTCGTTTGGGAGCTTGTAATGACTTTCTAGTTTTTCTCTTTTGGATTGTCGTAAATGCGTTTAGTTTTAGTTTGGTATTCCAATGTAATAAATGTTACATTTCTATCTTTAGTATGTCGATTTCTATTCTTAGTAGCATTTATGATGTTTAGCCGAGTCTTTTGAGCTTCCGTTTTGCTAAACTCGATACGACGTAGTAGAGGCTTACGTGTAATATTAGATTTATTTAATGTTATACGTCTTGCCGAAGCGTTCGCTTCTGGATAAGGACTTCAGATCCTCAAATGCGGGGCGTTCTGATTAAATTGGCCAAAATTAAAATGCTGTACGGAACACTCATTGACGTACTTTGATTGGTTGTCAATATTTATTAGAAGGTATGACTCCTTTTATTTACGGTAATCTATATTTGTATACACACCTTGGGAGCTTGCTTCTTTTTGAACTTGATTTAAATTTTATGTTGAATCTGTATACAGTTTAATTTGTCAAGGAATGTGTGAACTCTTGTGTATGAAATTATTCGTATATTGCGGAAAAATTATTTCGCTTCCGTTGTGTTACTTAAATAGAGATTAATATCTCATACCTTTTTTATATCAAGTGACATGTCAGTAATTTTATATGCAATAAACTTTTGTGATGGCTGTTAATAGAAATTTTATGTGTGTTCATAGTGTCTAAATGATGTAACAATGTGATCATCGATGTTATGGCACATGTCGAAAGCAGCTTGACCAATATAATACGAGAACATTATAATTTACATACTCTGATTCTTGTTTGTGCCTTGATTGGTAGTACAATTGAGCTAATACGAGGAATATCTACTTATTGGATGTGTTAATAGTTGTTACGGTAGTTACAGAACTTATTAAAATTATGGATTTGGGATTTCTTTGATTACCAAGATAACTATTGTATTGAGCTTATTGTCAAACTATATTGTGGTCGTTTGTAAAGACGAACCGCCAATTTGTTGATTTTCTGTTCACTGAACAGAAATGGAAAGGATACACAGAGGTGAATCCAAATATGACTGTGTCTTTTGTGAGACAAGTGTATGTGCATATTGTAGCACTAGACGTAGCACCAATGACCGGTTAATCTCATCCCTTGGATGGAGAAATTCGGTGGTGCAACAAACAATGCTTTGAATGATCAAACTGGATTGATCACTATGTTTACAGTGAAACTGTCCGTTGAGCACAAAGTGATGCTCTGTAAAGAGCCAGTGAGATTGGCATTACGATCTGCTTACTTGCTTGAGTAATCTTGCTTGTGACGCTATGACTAGGACTTGCAATTTTGTTCGTCAATTGATGAACATGGAGTTGTTATCAAATTAAAAATTTGAACCTAGTCACAAGTGTCTGGTATGTGTTGAAGCCATATTGGCGAACTCACCGTTTGACCGGAAGAAAGGAACACAGAACCTCTAGATTCATGCAAGCTAGAGATGATAAAAGTATCTCGCTACTTTTATCGATGATAGCACCAGATGTTGATAAGTTGTTATCAGAATGAAGGTGAAAATAAACATAGCAAACGGATATGTATCCTTTGTGATTATGATGGTGGATATGATGTATTGTTTCATGAGTCTTGCTAAAGGCCCGGCATCATTCATCAAACAACTACACCATGCACACCTCTATCAAGTGGTATTGCTGAATGCAAGAACCGAACCCTCAAAGAGTTGATGAGTGCTATGTGGATAAGTTCGGGTTTACCTTAGAACTTGTGGGAGGAGTTGTCCTCTCAGCAAAATTCATTCTGATTGAGATCCCTTCGTGAAAGAAGGATGACACCCATAAGAGTTGTGGAAAGACCGAGGTCTAGCTACAAATTCTTGGAAATGTGGGGGGTGTTTGGCTATGGTAAAAGTACCCAAACCAAAGCAAGTGGAAATAGGACCGAAAACGATTGATTGTATATTCATCAGATATACTTTCAAGAGTATTGCCTATTTGTTTCTGGTGCATAATACCGACAAGGTGATGTAATCACCGAGTCTGTGTATGTTGTGTTCTTTGGAGATCTCTTTCCATAGAAGGAAACAGATAAAACAAGCATGAGTAAGCGGACATATGAGTCTTAATTAGAGTGTGATCCTCAAGAACTTGAGGAGCCTCGTTGTAGTATAAGGGCAAGGACTTCCAAGTCTTTTGTTACTGATTTTCTGACCTATATGGTAGAAAACGAACCCAGGACATATGCTGAGGCAATGTCAATTCCAGAAGCCCTTTTCTGGAAAGAGGCTATAAATAGAGAAATCCATCATGCAAACCCACACTTGGGAGTTGTTTTATTTTCCATTGGGAAATAAACCACTCAAGTGCAAGTGAATCTTCAATGAGAAGTTAAAGGTTGATGGATTTATTGTAAGGCGTTGTTGGTAGCCCAAGGGTATCGATAGAAATAAGGCCTTGACTTTTTACTCACCAGTTATGAGTATTACTTATAAGGGTTCTCATCGATATCGCTGGAGTCTATAACCTGGAAGTCAATATATTGGATGGTTATGGTGAGTTAGAAGAAGAGATGTACTTGGAACAACCCAAAGGGTTCATAGTTCCAGGATAAGAGAGTAGGTGTGTAGACTTGATAAGTCTCTCCGTGGGCTCATATATTTGCCAGAGCAATGGATTATCGAGTTTGACAATGTTATGTTGTCAAGTGGGCATGACACATATATGTCTACTTTAAGAACACACCTTTGTGATAGTATGTCTATGAAATGCTGATAATGGGATATATTTGTGAGAGTATCATGAATACGAAAACGATGCGGACAAGGGACTTCGATGTGAAGAACCTGGGAGTTGCACATTGAGCACTCCTTAAGCGATAACTGACCCAAGCGCGCACTTAGTCAAGAATAGAGGTGAACTTGTGGATCAATTGAGATAATCTCCAGTGATTGGTAGTCTGATGTACATAACCAACAGTACACGACCAGACTTAGCATGTGCAGTGAATAAACTGAGTAGGTTCACGAGTAATCCAGATCATAATCATTGGAAAGCCTTATATAGGATGTTGAGGTACATGAAGTACACAATGAATATGGGATTACGATATATGAGATATCCAACAGTATTAGAAGGATACTGTGATGCCAACTGGATATCATATACGAAAGATTCAAAGTCCACCAGTGGATAATTATTCACGATTGGTGGTGGTGCTGTGTCCTGGAAGTCTACGAGACAAATGTGCATAGCTCGCTCCACAATGGAAGCTGAGTTCATAGCACTGGATAAGGCCGGAGAAGAAGCTGAATGGCTTGGGAATGTCTCAGAGGATATTCCGTGTTGGCCTAAGCTAGTGGTTGCTATTAGCATACACTGCGATAGTCAGTCGGCGATAGGAAGGGCACAGAGTAGTATGTATAATGGTAAGTCTCGACACATATGCCGTAGACACAATACCATTAAACAGTTGATCTCTAATGGTGTGATTCCCATCAATTATATAAGATCGAAGGAGAATCTTGCGGATCCGCTTACAAAATGTTTAGCTAGAGATCATATGTCAATTTTGACAACCAGAATGGGACTGAAGCCTATTACGCATGTTTCCTTGTAGTGGCCACCCAACCATGTTTACTAGAGATCCTAAGATCATGGTTCAAAAGGGACAACTAAGCTATAAGGAACAGTCCAACACTTACCCATTCTGAGAGAATAAAAGTGCTATCTGCAGAGGGTGTGAGGTTAAGATTAGCTTTTAATGATTCCTATATCTTGATATTCAAGTGGGGTAGGGCAGAATACCCTTGATAGGAGGTTACCTATGTAAGTGCGAAGTGGGGCCGCTTCTATGAGAATTTTGAGTCTTGAATTCTCTAAAGCACTTTCTGAAACCAAGTGTTGTCTAGGGCCGAGACGGACACAACCACAAGAACCAAAAGGTGCTAGGGGAAATATTGTGTGAGTGCTATTGTCTTGGTTTACACTGAAAGCTGAACAGTTCAAGACCTAGTTCACTGATTAGCCGAGTAAATCCGATAGTACTTCACTAAGGCAGGTTCAATGCCAGAAGCTACCTCTCCTGAAGCAATATTTTTCCGTCTGACCTCTCTTCAGAGTCTGCATTTGCATTAATTTTCATTCATGTGGGGGATTGTTGGAGAAAAAGCCTTTTTTGAAGGGTTGAATAGTCAACTTTAGCGCGATTTACGGATAGGCTCCGATGTATATCATCGAGAGTTAATGATATCATTAAATACTCCATACGGAGTAGTTGATGATGGGCTTTTGAATCGCTCGATTCGGATGTCGGGTGAATGAAAAATTAATGGCTAAAGTTTGTAGAAAATATGTAGGAGATGAGTGTTGAAGGGAGGACCTCACCCCATTCTCCCACATAGGTAACTTGAGGCTTGTGAGCTCAAGTAATAAGAGCTAGTGTGTGAAATAGATGTGCCCCAAGGGGCAAGGCACTTTTGTGCAGGAGGGAGGACTTAGATAATTCCACACACGCGCGCGCCGCCATCGCCGTCGTCCGTCCGGCTCGGCTCATGCTCGAGCTCGAGCTCGAGCTCGGTTCGGGTGTTACTATTAATTTTTTGGACAAAATTTCATTATGAAATTAATTATAAAATTAATTTTGGAATGTGATTGTGTAATTCAACCAATCAGAATTCATTGAGTCATTCGACCAATAATAATTCAGAGATGCGTCATCTGACCAATCACAGTGTGGAATTGATTTTCAAAAATAGCTTAATTAATTTCGAAATTTGTAAATAAAATTAAGCATAATTTCGAAATTAGTAACTTTTCCAAGGGGAAAAGTTTTGTGACGTGTTCCGGCCAATCAGATTTAAGCATTGACTCCTCCTCTCCACTATATAAACAACCCCATTGATGAAAGTTTATTCATTCAGTTTTCTCTTGTCTTTTCCACCACAAAGGTAGTGTCATATACATCTAGTTATTCATGTATATCTAGATATTGAGTCGAAGAGAAGTCGGAGCACTCTGTAAGTTCGTCGGAGCTCGGATTTTTGAAGTGCCTCTAAATCCGAGACGAAAACCGTTGTATCTTGGGAGACAGTTGCTACTATCATGGGCACCATACCAGAGCAATTTATCTTAAGGAAAGAGTAACTAATCCCCTCGGTTTGTCTTAGTCCTTTATTTTGTGCACACTACCTTTATTGTCTATTGTTTGAATCAGATATGCATGATGATATTTAGTTTGTTAGATCTATACTATTCACATGATTTATTTTCTAGATTTAATATTCCGTAATTTAATCCGTAAATTACGGATCTGTTCCGTAAATCACTCCACACACGATGCACAATCCCAGCAAGCTTAAGACAAATTGATTGATGTGATTTACGGTACCTCTTCTGTGCCGGTATGGTTTTACTTATGTTTCTTTTAGACGGAAGAACTTATTGTGTTATAGCTATCTTCCTATGTCGGTCCGGTGATTTGCTTGTCAAATATAATTATATTTTGAAAGATATACACATTGCTTATGTGAACTGCAAGTTCTTTTCTTTCACACCACGTATATGCTGGTCATCTTTGATGGTGTTTAGATATTGACAAGATTTAATTATTTAAGTGAGGTTAAAGGAGGTAAAGAAACGGAAAATTAAATAATTAAATGAGCAAAAATAAAGGACATATATCCCTTGCTTCTGTATAGTTGACAACAACTTAATGCTGCGTTTTCATTGTTGTTTTTCGACTTTAGTGGAAAAATTCGTTCTTGTATTTATGAAGAGCAGTATGTACCTGTTGCTACTAATTATTTTAGTAGTTGCTAAACTGCTTGAATTATACTCTGATGCGTTATATATCATCATTATTTGACTTTTTCAAAGTAGCGATTTTGGTGTGTAATCGAACCGGTCGGTAGATTTATTGATATTTACTCGCTTATTTGAATATACAGTAATACACATATGCAAAGATTGATCAATTCTTATGGTGCTACTTTCTCCGTGCCCACAGTACTTGTGATGTTATGTGCAATTCGCCTCTGCTTAGCTTAGACGGGACTTTTGTCACCAAGCCTTTTGTGTTGGTTTTGAATTGGACGGTGCTATCTAATTCTCCTTAAATGATATGTTGCAGCTCAGATTGTCTTGATGTGTGTAATACTCGGTTTAGTTATATTTCACCCTTAATTGATGTAATATTCCGATTTTCGGGAAAGGGCAGACGTGTCATTTTGTGAAAACGAAATATTGGGTTCGGTTCTTTTTATTCGGAGTTTAAGTATTTGTTAATTATATATATAAATATTTCGAGATTATATATGTATACAGTAAAGAAAAGGAAATCTGATTAGTAAGGGTATTTAATGAAAAACAAGGATTTAGGTTAATTGTTGGGATTTTTCCTATTTAAGGAAGAATAAACCCAATCAGTTTCTAAACCTTTTTAATCAGATTTTTTCTTCCCCAAATTCTTGTTTATGCGTGCAAGGCTTGGAGAAAAAGGGCTGAGAGACTTTTTCAGAATTCTGAGTCGATTCTTAATCGTTTTCAGTTTCGAAAGAAGCAGCGGAATCGTCGTGAGAAGGGCATCGTTTAATTATCAGAAAGTTGGAGCTTTTCTCAAGGTTTGTTGCAGAAAACAGATCGTTTTAGCTGCTGTGTTTTCTGAATTTTGGTCTTGGAATAGCTTGCTTAAGGTAAGATGATCTTCCTACAAATTAATTACGGTTTCGTAGGGAGGTCTTCCACCAATATAGACTTTTTAAATTGTGTTTTCCGGTTGAATCTGGTTTTTTTTTTGTTAACTAAAAAAAATCATATAATCAATTTATTGTTGCATAGGTCGGGTCTGTGTTTTGGTGGTTGTACCTTTCTCATCTGTTTTATATGTTTCTGTGTGTGTAGTGTAACGGCCGTTTGTTATATTCCATTATTCTTAATTCTGTTGCAGAGAAACAAGTTTGGGTTATTATATTGGTTCTATTCATGTGGCTGATATTTTTGCAAAAGAAAAAGTTAAGTAAATAATTATAATATATAGTATAGATAAATATGCTATCTTGATGGTGTTGGCTGGAATTACTAGTGTGAAAAGTCTTCGAGGCCTACTGTGAGTGCATGGTGAACAGTAGCATCATTTGTATAGTTCAGACTGCTAATATGATGTTGTGGTTGGTTTTATGCTGTAAGGAGGAAAGGTATATAGTGTATTGTATTGCTAATAATGGTTGTTGTTTGAAATGGAAAATAGTATAATAGTAATAATATTAATTGAACATGAATTAACTTTACATCACATTTACATGCAGTTCATTTTACGATTATCACATTTACGGCATGTTTCGGGTGAGTTTAGACCCTATTTTGAGTATTAAATGAGGTTTTATTGCACGGCGAGTGGATCATCGGTTTTCCGTAAACTCGACCTTATTTTAGCATTTTATACTCGTTTTCCCGAGCACCCGTAGTTTGCGGGGTTATGCGCTTGCTTGTTGTTTTCATATTGATGCGGGACTAGGGTGTCTCGAGGGCCCGAAAGCGAGGTGATTGATAACTCGTGGCTGTCCGGACGGACAAAACCTCGCATCCGGACGGCTAACTCTCTGAAAATGGATTCTTGGTCGCAAAAGTTTGTCCGACGGACAAGGTGTTGTGTCCGGACGGCTAACTCTCTCGAAATTGGGAAAACTTTGATGAAGAATTACGCTGGGGGCGGACGAGCCCGGCATCCGGACGGACGAACCAAAGATCCGGACGGACAAGAGCATTTCATCCGGACGGACATCTATGCATCCGTCCGGACACTGAAAATCAAGAAACGATCCGGCCGGACATGGCGGATATCCATACGACGAAGACTTTCTATATAAAGTCGCTCATTTCACACATGACGCAGCATGCGAGTTGAAGAAGTAGATAGCAAGTTTCCCTTTTTAGCTTTTTGGAGATTTTGGGCGATTTTCTTCGTCTTTTAGAGTTAGACTAAGTATTTTATATCATTAGACTCCTCATTCAATCCTCTCTTTGATCTACTAACTTTTAGCTTCGATCCGTAACTTTTCACTTGACAAAAATTCGATCTTTTGTAAGTACATTGGGCACCTCCTTCAAGTTGAGTAAAGTAAGTATGTTCTTTTGTTATTTTATTGTTGTTGTGATGTTTTTCTTCCGTTTGTATTGTTTAGATTCAATTATGAGTAGCTAGATTTGTCGTATGGTCGAACCACGCGGGTGAAACACCGTTAGAGAGATGAACCGGGAGGTAGTGTAGTGCGTAAATAAACATTCTAATTGATAATCCGTATCTCGAAACTTGTTTGAATCATTTTTGAGCTAGATTGATCACCTAGTTCACCATTGCACACACTTAGCTTATAAATGTATGTTGCGACGAAGTGTGGGAACGGGGTTTCGGGACCGTAGAGATTTTGGACTTGAAAGGTAGTCTGACACCTACCCGTGTACTAGATTGACGCCTAGTCATCAAGTCCGATTCCAATATGGGGTTTGTCCATGAGTTATCGTTAGACGGCAAGGTAGAATAAGGCACACTCCGGGGCAATCTTTCCGAGGTAAAGTAATCCATTGAACGTGGTTCGCCATACTTCTTTTAATTGTTTAGAATTTCGAGTAGTGTAATCTTTCTTTTACGCAATAGTATAACTTCACACCTATCTGTTTGACCTAAACTGAGTGCTAAGTCAACTGTGGTACTCAAAAACCAATCTCTGTGGGTTCTACTTCGGACTCCTCAAGCACTATCCTACAATCGACCCGGTCCACTGCCGGTTAGAAAGTAGATTTTGCTAAGGTTTCGAGTTTTTACTTGATCGACCGGACCTAGAAAATCCACTTATCAAGTTGGCGCCGTTGCCGGGGATTGGCAACGCTTTGATATCACAAAAGTTGACCGAAAGCTTGGGCTTTGGTCGTTTTCTTTAATTGTTTTCTTGTTGTTTGATTTGACTTGCAGTGTATGACCCGGAGTTCTGGGACTCCTCTAGAGCCTTTTTACCCGGAGATTGATAGGCACGCAAGCCAATTGAGGAGAAGATCGTCTGCCTCGGTTTCAGACACCGTGGACGGACAAGAAGCTTCGGATTCTTCTTTAGAGGGAGAAGGTATGACGACCAGCGGAAGAGATAGGTTGAATGGTGATGGTACATCTCAAGTTGGAGGATTGGGCCATCTAAACACCCCTCCTCCACGTGAAAGAAATCTTGTGGGCCCTCCTTTGGTTGCAAGGACAGATGGGAGGAATTTGTTCGATCCCGCTTTGGAAGGGGATGTACAACTTCAACAACAAGCACTGGGTCAGGACAATCAGCAGTTACTTCAGTTGGTTCAACAATTAGCGGCACAAAATCAGCTTCTTCAAGCTAATCAGAATAACCCGAATCAACAAAGAATGTAATGACCCACCCGCCAATCAAGGGTTTGTTTCATGAGAGATTATGTGGTTACTCCATACCAAGGATCGCCACAATCCAATCGGGATTCCCGCTATCCATGCTAACAACATGGAACCAAAGGAAAATGTTATAAATCTTATCAGTGAGAATGCGGTTTTCTATGGGCAAAGGAATGAGGATCCTAATGAGTTTTTGGACAATTACCTACAAATAATCTCGACATTGAAGTATAATGGAGTGACCGAGGAGGCACTCAAGTTGATGATGTTTCAGTTTGCTTTGAGAGGGTCTGCAAAAACATGGTTTAATACCCTACCAAATGGCTCCCTATCTACTTGGGCGGAAGTGGCCGATGTTTTTCTGAAAAAGTATTTTCCTCCGGCGAAGATTGAAGATTTGAAGCGTGAAATTCATAACATTAGTGGGAGAAAAGGAGAGACTATGAAAGAGACAGTTGAGAGGTTCAGAGCTTTGATGAAAAAGTGCCCTCCGCACAATTTGAGTACGGTTGAACAAGTCATAAAAATCTATCGAGCCTTGGATAAATCGGATAGAAATCTTTTGGATGCGGCAAGTGGAAAGGGTTTGACAAGGATGGATCCCGAGTTGGCTATGCAACATATTAATGATGCAATTGAAAGGGATGATGAATGGGTTTCAAGTTCAGGGACAGACAACCCGAATGAGTCTCAACAAACTGTCAAGGCACTTGAAGAACAGCTTGGACAAAGAGACAAATTGCACACAATGAGTTGTTGGCACTTTGCAAACCAAGGTGAAGAAAATGAAAGATGCATTACAGGTTTGTCAGTTATGTGGAGGTAACCATTCGGCTCAGTTTTGTTCGAATCCGAGTAGGTCGGCTTATCCTCAACAGTTACCTCGACAGACACCACAGCCGGTCCCACAGCCGATTCCTCAACAACCTATAGCAAGTGTGTCTCAAATGACACAACCATTCAGCGATGGTGGAAGAGTTGGTAGCCGCACTCAACAGATTGGGAGTGGGAAGCTCTAGTGGTAGTAGTCAACAAAGTTCCGGGAAGAACCTTCAGTTTGGGCATCAACAGAGTTTTGGTGGGCCAGTGAATCCAAACAATCAGTGGGGTAATAATCCAAGCTTGCAAGTTCCACCATACTATCAAGATTTTGAATCATCAATGGGACTTGGCATGGAAGAAGAGATGCAACCGAATGATGTAAGTTACATTGGAAATAATTCGGAGGAATTGGAATCGTGGCAACAACAACCAAGGAAGTCGGAATCACAACAATTCAGGAATAATGGGAGGAACCGTAATTTTGGGAATTCATGGAATAACAACCAAACAAGGCCAAAATTGGAACCAAGGAAATCAAGGTGGCCAAGGGAATTGGGACCGAGGCAACCGAGGGTGGAACCAAAATAATCAAGGCCAAGGCAACCGAGGTTGGAATCAGAATAGAGAGCAAGGGAACCCTCAGAATTTCCAAGGTGGTTGGAGAGAGAATAATCAAGGTAGTTGGGGTCGACAACATCAAAACTTCAACAACCAAGGTTATGAAAGCCAAAATCAAAATTCAAGTAACCAGAGTTGGGGTCAGAATCGACAAGGCCAATGGGGCAATAATCAGAATAGAGATCATGGGAGTCGAGAGCAAGGGCAACAAGTCAGCAACCAACAGAATACTCAACAAGCCGGAAATCAAAATTCTGAGACTTATCAACATCCGAATGCCCATAAGCAAAACAGCTCCTATAATCAACAAGGGGGTAGTCCGGGAAGTCAAAGGAAGTCTTCGGATGAAGGTCTTGATCAGTTGAATAAGCTTGTGATTGAACAGAGAGCGGCCATACGGAATTTGGAGATTCAGATGGGCCAGTTGACCGAGAATAGATCTCAACCGCCTTTGAGTATGGGGCTACCTAGTAACACGGAGAGGAACCCCAAGGAATCTAAAGATGTTTGTGCGGTAGTCACCCGGAGTGGTAAAGAGACGGGTCAACAAGGTCGAGAACTTGAGAAGATGATGCCAAACTCCGAGAAAGAGAAATTTTGTGATTACAAAGGGCCGTTGGGTGAGAAAGATGGTTTTGATGAGGATGTTGAGAAAAGGGCTGAAAAGAGAGAATCTCGAGGTTGGAAAGGAAGTGGAAGAATACAAGCGAAAGTGGGAAGAAGCGGCGAGGCCAAAGTCGGATACGATAATCATTGATGTGAAGGAAGAAGAGCCATCGCCACCACTCAGCCTAAAAGGTAGTAAAGGTAAAATTCCCCCTCCCCCGGGTTTGATGTGACCACTTTACCATTTCCTCCCAAAACAACTAAAAGGAGGTCTTGACCCAAAGTCAAGCCAAATTTTTAGAAATATGGAGGAAATTTGAAGTGACCATGCCAATGTTGGATATCATTGCTAACATCCCATCGTATTTCAAGTTTTTAAAGAATATGCTTTCAAGTAAAGAGAGAATGCAACAGATGGTCCAGTGTGTTATGAATGTTCCGCCATTTTGAGAATAAAGTCCTCCCAAAATTCAAGATAGAAGCGCTTTTACTATCCCAATAACCATAGGAGAGAGACTGCTTTCAAAAATGTGCTTTATGATTTGGGGCATCGGTTAGTTTGATGCCAAAGTCAGTTTATGATAAGTTGGGCCTAGGGAGATTAGAACCAACGGGCATGACTTTGA
This sequence comes from Gentiana macrophylla, assembly GCA_026214975.1. Lineage (NCBI taxonomy): Eukaryota > Viridiplantae > Streptophyta > Magnoliopsida > Gentianales > Gentianaceae > Gentiana > Gentiana macrophylla. The sequence goes on along the minus strand of CM047807.1, from coordinate 56,229,579 downwards.
AAATGGCGGATAGGTCAGTTAGGACACCGCTAGGGGTAGCCGAGGATGTGTTGGTTCAAGTTGATAAATTTGTGTTCCGGTTGATTTCGTGGTTCTTGATATGGACACTAATTCTAAGACACCTCTTTTGCTAGGTCGGCCTTTCCTAAATACTGGGGAGACCTTGATAGATGTTAAGAGGAGGGATATAATTTTAAGAGTTGGTCAAGATAGTGTCAAGATTAATGTGTACAAAACCATGAAACACCCCGAGGATGAGATGAACGATTGTTTTTCGATAGATGTCATCCACCCGTGTGTTTTGGAGAATGTGAATTTGCAGGGGCACAAGGAACCATTGGAGAAATGTTTGATGAAATCATGCAAGGTGGTGACAACACCCGGGTGATGCGAGTTTATGCCATGCATCTCGAGGCGGGTGAGTTCATGGAAGCTAGCCGGACTAAGAAACGGATCTCGGTTCGCCAGAGGATATGCCAAAGCCATCAATTGAGGAACCACCGACGGATTTGGAGTTGAAACCGCTTCCTCAACACCTCAAATATGTTTTTATTGAAGGTAGTGATTTACTTAGTTATTATATACGCTTCACTAATCGCTTTGCGTGAAGTAAAGCTAGTTCAAGTCTTGAAGAAGAGGAAACGAGCTTTTGGATGGAAAATGGTGGATATCAAGGGATTAGTGCCGACATATGTAAGCACAAAATCATCCTTGAGGATGGGCGAGACCGAGCGCCAACCGCAAAGAAGACTGAACCCGCATTTACTGGAAGTGGTAAGAAAGGAAGTGGTGAAGATGTTGATGTTGGGCATCATCTACCCCATCTCGGATAGTGAGTGGGTGAGTCCCACACAGTGTGGTACCTAAGAAGGCGGCATTACGGTCTTGTCGACAAATGAGCAAGGTGAGTCTTTTCTATACGCCTACATCGGGTCATCGAGTCTGCATTGATTTTCGCATGTTGAATGAAAAGACTAGGAAGGATCATTTCCCACTCCCGTTTGTTGATCAAGAGTTAGATAAGCTTGCTGGTCATGCATTTTATTGTTTTCTTGACGAATTTAGTGGTTATTATCAGATTCACATTGATGTCAATGACCAAGAAAAGACCAAGTTTACTTGTCCCTATGGCACCTTTGCATTTCAAAGAATGCCTTTCGGGTTGTGTAACGCACCCGCGACATTTCAGAGATGCATGCTTGCCATTTTTGCTGATTTGATGGATAAGTGTATGGCGGTGTTTATGGATGATTTTACAGTTTTTGGGGACAGTTTTGATGCATGCTTGACTAATATAGATAGGGTGCTCGCTAGGTGCAAGGAGACCGATTTGATTTTGAACTGGGAGAAGTGTCATTTTATGGTGACTGAGGGAATTGTCCTAGGTCATAAGGTCTCAGCTGAGGGGATAGAGGTTGATAGGGCTAAGGTAGATGCTATTTCTAGGTTGCCTATGCCTACTAGTTTGAAAACGTTAAGATCTTTCTTGGGACATGCAGGGTTTTATCGTAGATTTATCCCTAAGTTTGCCCAAAAGGCTACACCTCTTACTTCTAGATTGAAGAAGGGAGTGAATGTGACTTTTGATGATGAGTGTGTGGAAGCTTTCGAGGAGATTAAGAGGCTTTTGACTGAGGCTCCTATTTTGATAGCTCCAAATTGGGAGCAAGAGTTTGAGGTTATGTGCGATGCTAGCGATTTGGCGATAGGGCGATGTTAGGACAAAGGGTGGATAAGTTGTTTCGACCGATTTATTATGCCGATCCACACCTTGAATCCGGCCCAACAGTAACTACACTACGATCGAGAAAGAATTGTTGGCGGTAGTTTTGCTTTCGACAAGTTTAGATCCTATCTGGTGGGGTCTAAAGTGATTGTCCATATGGACCATTCCGCATTGCAATATTTGTTCGCTAAGAAGGATGCGAAACCGCGTTTGTTGAGATGGATTTTGCTCCTTCAAGAGTTTGATGTGGAAATTAAAAACTGTAAAGGTTGTGAGAATGTGGTAGCCGATCACCTTAGTCGGATTGAGCCAGTAGAGGAGACTGCATCAGGTTTCGTTCCTACAATCCCCATTGCTGCTTGCAATCGTTATTTGTTGATGGATGGGGTGCGTCAGATGTTAGACCGGCAGAGGGTGCAGATGAATACAGTTATTCAGGGTTTGCAGGCACTTGAGGCACTTGTACCGGTGATGCCAGAGCTTGCCTTGGACACACGATCTTACGAGTTTGCACCAGTTCTTGAGGAGGCCATAGCACTTTGTGTCAAGGAGGATGCGGTTGAGACGGCTTTTAGAGCCGCTGCGTCTGCTCCAGTGGATGAGGCTGGCCCCTCTCAGACCGTTCCAGCTCCGACTCCTGCTCCAGCTCCGACATCTCATGCCATTCCAGTTTCGACTTCTGAGACTCCTCCTACTACGTCTACAGATGCTGCAGGCACGATACCACCTACAACTGAGGATCAGATGAGCACGTAGAGTTTATGCTGTTCCTTTTTACGTCGTTCCTTAGATTGTCACTTCTTGCTTTTGTTGGGCATGTCCCTTATCTTTCTGGTTTGTTTTGAGATGACTTTGTTGCTACTTTGCTCTTGATCCGTGGTTGTCAGCCATCAGGCGCGTACTTTTTCACCTTTTCATGCCTTCTGTGACTATGCCTTGGATTTGACTTGGGTTAAGATTTTATTTTGAGGACGTTTAAACGTGTTGGTTGTTTGTTGTATGGTTGATTCGTATTTTGACTATCTCTATGCCATATGTTCAAGTCTTCTGACGTGACGAGGTCGTTTATTTTTATCACCCCCGGATTCTACCCATATTATATGCTTTGGCACGCGGACCATGTCCCGTGCATGTATTTCTTGGATGTTTTTCAATGACTAGGGATTCGGGATGGACTACTTTCACGACCGTTACGGGACTTGATCGCACCGTTTTGCCGGGCTTATAAGCTAAGTCTTTCTTTTTCCTTCTTGTTCACACACCAAGGACGGTGCTTCACTTAAGTGGGGGGGGGGGAAGACTTAGCTTATTCGCTTGTTCTTAAAAGTATTATGCTGTGATGTGATAAACTTGGTTTTTACTCGTTTCCCAGTCGATTTTTAGGCCGTTTTTCAAAATTTTCCAAGATTTTAACACCATGTTATATGCATGCTGTTCACAATTGAGTGGTGAAAGGTCTTTAGTTTTGTGAATGTCTCACAGTGAGTCTATATTGTCATGATACGGAACACTTTTTAGTACACGTTTGACGATGGTTATGCTTATCACGATTACTTTACACACCTGTACACCTAGTTTCGAGGCGAAATAGAAGGATTGGCCTTGGTAGGAACACGGGATGACAGTTTTGGCATTCTTTTTGACACTACTTTAGCCAAATAAGCCTGAGCCGAATGTTTGACCTTCGTAGCCCCTCTCAGCCTTGATAGAATGGTCCGACCACCATTCGCTTTATAGCCGTTTAGTTATTTAGTCGAAACCTACCTTTGAGCCTTATTTTGGTCACATTCCTTCATTTGACCCTACGAGTGGACTTAGTCTCTTGTTAAACCACACTTGCCAAGGCAAGTGTGGGGTGAGAGATGTTGTTTTTGAGTCGGGTTGTTGTTTCCTCGCTTTTAGAGCTATAAGGAGAGGAGGAGCTCAGTGGGGCTGGATGCTCGGGTTTCATTTCAAAAAAAAAATTAAAAAAATAAAGTATTCGAGCTCACCTCACGACACTTGAAACATAGTCGAGTTTGGCAATGAGTTCGGGTATTTTTAGTGTCCTGTAGTTCCCAAAGTGTTGAAAATGATCAAAAAGGAGTTTGGTGGGTTTGTTTGGTAAAGAAGACGTGGTACGTGTTTGGATTATGTTCACTGCATTTCTTTTCTCCGCCTCCAAAATTACCCTTTTTGATTAACCGAATTTACCCTAGCCTAACGTTATAACCATTCAAGTCCTGTTTGGACCGTGTTTAACCTTGGTTAGTCCCAATTAGTGGAGATTCTAGGAAGGGCAGGATTGTGTAAAGTCATTTGTCCGGTATTCCAAGCCCGAAATCGTATTAAGCATAAGTCGTCGTCATTCAACACACACTCACTCCGTGTCATGATCCAGTAGAGTCAAAGTAATGCATTCACTTAACTAAGTTCTTTTCACCTTGATATTTTGAAATGCATGCATGTACCGTAAAGTTGATTCCTTGGTATTGTTTGAACGCCTAATTTACTCGAGGACGAGCAAAGGCTAAGTGTGGGGTGGTGATAGGAACCAACTTTACAAGACATTTCATGCAGTTTCCACGATTGTCACATTTACGGCATGTTTCGGGTGAGTTTAGACCCTATTTTGAGTATTAAATGAGGTTTTATTGCACGGCGAGTGATCACGGTTTTCCGTAAACTCGACCTTATTTTAGCATTTTATACTCGTTTTCCCGAGCACCCGTAGTTTGCGGGGTTATCGCTTGCTTGTTGTTTTCATATGGATGCAGGACTAGGGTGTCTCGAGGCCCGAAGGCGCAGGTGATTGATAACCTATGGCTGTCCGGACGGACAAAACCCTCTCATCCAAACGGCTAACTCTTCCGAAAATGGATTCTTGGTCGCAAAAGTTTGTCCGGACGGACAAGGTGTTGTGTCCGGACGGCTAACTCTCTCGAAATTGGGAAAACTTTGTTGAAGAATTCGTCCGACGGACAGAGCGGCTGATCCGGACGGATGTAACCAGCATCCGGACGGACAAGAGCATTTCATCCGGACGGACATCTATGCATCCGTCCGGACACTGAAAAATCAAGAACGATCCGCCGGACATGGCGGATATCCGTACGGACAGAAGACTTTCTATATAAAGCTGCTCATTTCACACACAGACGCAGACAGAGTTGAAGAAGTAGATAGCAAGTTTCCCTTTTTAGCTTTTTGGAGATTTTGGGCGATTTTCTTCGTCTTTTAGAGTTAGACTAAGTATTTTATATCATTAGACTCCTCATTCAATCCTCTCTTTGATCCACTAACTTTTAGCTTCGATCCGTAACTTTTCACTTGACCAAAATTCGATCTTTTGTAAGCACATTGGGCACCTCCTTCAAGTTGAGTAAAGTAAGTATGTTCTTTTGTTATTTTATTGTTGTTGTGATGTTTTTCTTCCGTTTGTATTGTTTAGATTCGATTATGAGTAGCTAGATTTGTCGTATGGTCGAACCACGTGAATGCGGGTGAAACACCGTTAGAGAGATGAACCGGGAGGTAGTTGTTCGGTAAAAACACGTTTTAAATTTATAATACCGAAACACCCCAAGTATAAGGATCTGTAGTAAAGGATGTTATCAGGTCGTCCTAAGGGAATGGAACGTTTATCGAATTCAAATACAAACCTATATCGATTATGTCACTAAACTACTACTAAACTAAGGTTGAAACCAACTAAAACCTAAGGAATAAACCTAAGAACTGAACCCTAAAACTAAAACTAAAACAGAAATAAAACAAGCTGAAAAATAAGAAAACAGAAGGATGGACGAGCGTTCACTAAAGTGAACGAGCGTCTGGAAACTAAAGCTAACGGACGGGCGTTCGATTTCACGGACGAGCGTCTGAATATGAACTGGAACAGAAAATATGCAGAAAATCAGCAAGAAACTAGGGTTCTAAAACTAAAACTTAACTAAAGATTAAACTAATGATTCGATTAATAAACAATAAAGGAAAACACAGCGAGGCGATCAGATTCCACCCATCAACCAACAACTCAACTAGATGATGATTTAGAACATAGTTTTTAGTAGTGATTTTCACGGATTCAATTAGATATCTCTAACCAAATTCTAGGGTTTCGTTTATCTTTTCAAGTAAACTAAACATGCAATCAAAACGAAATCACGAGATCGTTTCCAAACTCTTACTCAACTAAACATGCCTAATCTCTTATAACATGATTAGATGCATCACTTAAACGAAAGAGAACTCAAATAAACAGACTTTCATAAATTTATTCAAGCATAAAGATAGATAAATAGATCGTTTCATAGAATTGATAATTCAACAAAACATGGCAATGTAAAACAAATAAGTAAAAGTGATGAAAAACTAGATCTTAAACTCACTAAACATCCAAGATCGAACTCTCTAGTTGGTTTGTTGTTGATGAGCTTCCTCCGTCGACTCACGCAGCAAGGCTTTTAGCCAACAATCATGTTGAAGATGATTGTTGGGTTGGAGAAGTTCATCTCTATGTAATTTAGGGTTCTTGGCCGCAGCCTCTATGTAAAATTCGTATGTGAATAAATTGGTATGAAAGAATTATTATTTTAGGGCTCATAATGCAATCGCTATATATAGAGTTTAAAGTCGGTGAAGCTATGGCGGTGGCGGACGCCGTTCACAAAAGTTGGGCGCTCGTTCGCATCAATGGTGAACTCTCTGTTCGATTTTGGCACTTCGAACGCCACGTTCACTTTCTTGAACGCTCGTTCATAATGGACGGAAGGTGGACGCTGTCTGGGACTCCGTCTGGATCGACTTGAACTTGATTTCTTCATCCTTATCCAATTTCTTCAAGCCAATTCCAACTCTATCTCTTATAATTCGACTTTAGCCTCCTTTTAATCCTTTTTATATGCACGAAAATTAACACCTACATGATAAATAAACAATGCAAAAATGTAATAAAACTCAACTAATAATAATTCCATTAAATCAACACTTAAAATCATCAATTTTGCATACAATCATCTTAAAATCATCTTTACTCAATATTTACACTTAAACCCTTAATTCTCATGTAAATTATGCAAATGTGGGGAAAATAATAATGAAATAAACCTTTAATAATCTTATAAATATGGCCTTAACAACTCCCCCACACTTAACTTTTTGTACGTCCTCGGACAAAACAATCAAAACTATAGCTCAACTTTATAAATAATCCACATAGATCTCTAACTCACGTAACAAAAGATACAACAACTATAGCAAATGATACCAACACAGAGATAGATTCGATTGTAAGTGTGACAAGCCATTCTCAATCTTAACAAGCCTTTCAAAGAAATATCCTTTCAAAAATTTCAATGACTATCCTAGGTATAGGCGAAGATAGCTCCACTCAAGCCTTCCCACGCACTCAGTAGGATAATCCCTACAGCATATCATGCGGTTTATACTGGGTATAAGATCCATGATAACAAAGTCTTAACTTTTATTTTCAATTTCTTCAAAATTTTCAATTGTAACGCATATCAGAATAAGCTCTTACCCATCATAGCAGAATAGGACATTTCAAGATAATCCCCTACCTACTCAAATCATAAGGTAGCTATAAACTGACTATCGTGAGCTATTGGTCATCATAGTGGAATAGGACATACGAGGTATACCCTACCGCACTCAAATCATTAACCAGCTTCCGACAAACGTATTTATTAACAATTACTTACTCACTTTATTCATTCACTATTCCAAGTCATAAGTTACATCTCACTTATCACATTCAAACGTTATGATATTCACAGTACACGGTCCAACTTAGGTGTAACTACACTGATCTTACTATGAATAAATCACTAAAAATAATGAAAGGATACAATTCAAAAGTCAATCCTTCAAAATCAAAGGCTTTCGTGAGTGAAAAACAAATACTATCTCCATAAAAGTAAAAATATGCTATAATTATCTCACCAAGTCACATACTATCATCGTTAGAAAACTACAACTAGCAAGCATTAAAGTTTCAATTATATGCTCGAGACTCACAAAAAATTTTAAATTTCGTGGAAATTTAACATTCACTCATATTTCAAAGATATAGCATAAAAACATACCTGACACCCCCACACTTAAATCACATTATGTCCTCGTATGTGTGCAAAATAAGAGAAAAAGAAAATCGAAATGGTTTTGACAAAGGGTTGTCGGTTGAAAGTTGGCAGAGGTCGCCGGTGCATGAATGTACCACCGCAACTCGAATAGACAACACTTTGGACCGGAGTAACTTTCAAAAACTCTGCTCAAAACTATCTCGCAACACTCGACATACCATATAATCTCGGGTACACGGGTATATGAGCAAACACAAAACACTTACAATGAACGTAAGAGGAATAACCATCAACACGTAACCAGGGCATTACTCCTAAAACTAAAAAGCAAATAACCTAAGAAAAGTAATCAACCTAAAAGGAAAAGAAAACAAGACACGAAAAACTAGGTTGTCTCTCTAGAGCGCGCTTTTTTAATGTCAAAAGCTTGACACAAAGTTCAAGATCAACCCGGATCGGGCCACTTTGGTTTAACGACCACCACCTCGGAAGATCGTAATCAAGTATTGGGGCGGAAATGATTTTCACCACAACAACAAGTCAAGTGTGCAATAAGATCATTAAACTTTTCTCTCCAAACTACACTGACTCTCTTCTTCTTGTTCTTGCGCACGATAGGCATAGACATAGTGGTATGATCAGAAGTTTCAGTAGAAGGTACCTCACGGGTGGATATAGGAACGTCATCATTATCTGACTCAAAGAAATAAGATGGAACCTCTTCACAAATCGTGACATCTGTATTCTCATCTCTTCTTTGGAAATAAAGAAGCTCAGGCTTTTCCTTCGGTTGCCCAAAATATTTCTTAAGTCTATGACCATTCACTTTGAAATCTTGATTACCATACCCGTTCAAAGTAATTACTCCACTTGGATTAACCTCGAGAATCTCAAAGGGACCAGACCATCTAGACTTGAGTTTACCCGGAAATAGGTGAAGTCTAGTATTATAGAGTAAAGCCATCTCACCAACTTTGAATTCTCGGTCTTTGATCTTAGCGTCATGGAGCATCTTAGTTCTCTCCTTGCTGATTTTAGCATTCTCGTATGCCTTGAGTCTAAATTCGTCGAGCTCATTCAACTGTAACAACCTTTTCTCCCCACAGAGTTGGCTATCAAAATTTAAGAATTTAATTGCCCAGAAAGCTCTGTGTTCAAGTTCGACTGGTAAATGACATGATTTGCCATAGACCATTTGGAAGGTGACGTGCCCATCGGGTTTTGAATGCAAGATCGATAAGCCCACAATCGTCATCCAACTTGAGACTCCAATTAGATCTATTGTTGTTCACGGTCTTTTCTAAAATTCTTTTCAGGCTCCGGTTGCTTACCTCGACTTGGCCACTAGTTTGAGGATGATATGGTGTACCAATTTTATGTTTGACACCATATTTTTCAAGAACTTTATCAAGCGGCGCGTTGCAAAAGTGAGTACCTTCATCACTAATGAGTGCTCTCGGACAGCCGAATCTAGTAAAGATATTCTTTTGCAAGAATTTCTTCACAACCTTATGATCATTAGTTTGAGTAGCTATGGCCTCGACCCACTTGGAAACATAATCCACACAGACGAGGATATACTTATTACCACATGAAGATGGAAAGGGTCCCATAAAATCTATGCCCCATACGTCGAAAACTTCACACTCAAGAATGGGCTTGAGTGGCATTTCCATCCTACTACTCTGCCTTCCTGTTCTCTGGCACCTATCACAACCTTTACAAAAGGCTTCTGCGTCTTTAAACAGAGTCGGCTTGTAGAATCCAGCTTGAAGGATCTTTGCAACCGTCTTAGGTGTTCCATAGTGACCGCCAGTAGGACCACTATGACATTGTTCCAGGATATCCCATTGATCATGCTCAAGAACACACCGTCGAAGCAACCCGTCTTTACAGACTCTGAACAAATAAGGATCTTCCCATACGAGATATTTAAGATCAGAAAAGAACTTTTTCTTCTCCTGATACGTCATATCCTCTAAATGCCCACTCGCTAAATAGTTGGCGTAGTCGACATACCACGGCCTAACCGTTTCAAGCTTCATCAATTGCTCGGTGGAAAATCAATGCATATATCATTGTGAGTCTCTGCACCTCATTTACTAAGCAAGATAAATGATCACCACAATATTCTCACTACCTTTCTTATCTTTAATCACAAGGTCAAACTCTTGTAAAATCGTAATCCATCGAAGTAACCTTGGTTTTGCATCCGCTTTGTCCATAAGGTAGCGCAAAGGTCGCATGGTCGGTCCAAACAACAACTTGAGACCCTAGAAGATAACTTCTTAACTTGTCAATGGCAAAAACAACGACTAAGAATTCCTTCTCAGTTGTGGTATAATTGCATTGAGCCGGGTTCAAGGTGCGGCTCGCATAATAAATGGGCCTGAACCTTTTATCAACTCTTTGACCTAAAACTGCGCCTACGGCGTAATTAGAGGCATCGCACATCAACTCGAAAGGCTTGGTCCAGTCAGGTGCAACTAAAATAGGGGCACTGATAAGCTTGTCTTTCAGACAATTGAAAGCTTCTTTGCACTTTGCATCGAACAAGAAATCTACATCATCTTTCAAAAGATTTGATAAAGGCTTGGCGATGGTAGAAAAATCTTTAATGAAACGCCAGTAGAAGCCAACATGACCTAGAAAACCTCGTACCTCTTTCACTGTCTTAGGGTACGTCATCCTTTCAATGGCTTCGACCTTGGCCTTATCAACTTGAATACCAGCATTGGACACCTTATGTCCCAAAACGATTCCTTCGTCTACTAGAAAATGGCATTTTCCCAGTTAAGCACCAGATTTTTCTCAACACACCGTTGGAGTACCATATCTAGGTTCCTTAAGATTTCATCAAAGCTATCGCCGTAGACTGAGAAATCATCCATGAAGACCTCCATGCATTGCTCCACAAGTCCATCAAAAATGGCTAACATGCACCGTTGAAAAGTCGCGGGTGCATTGCATAGGCCGAATGGCATTCTGCGAAAAGCAAAAGTACCAGATGGACACGTAAAAGTTGTCTTCTCTTGGTCATTAGGATCAATGGCTATCTGGAAGTAGCCAGAATAGCCATCAAGGAAACAATAATACTTATGACCACTCAGTCGTTCAATAAGCTGGTCAATGAAGGGTAGGGGAAAGTGGTCCTTGGCAGTAACCTCATTAAGTTTACGATAGTCAATACAGACTCTGTAGCCTGTCACGAGTCGTAAGGCAACTTCCTCCCCTTTTTCGTTCTTTTCGACAGTCATGCCACCCTTCTTTGGCACAACCTGAGTAGGGCTGACCCACTCGCTATCGGCGATTGCATAGATGATGCCCATGTCAAGCCACTTTATCACTTCTTTCTTGACAACCTCCTGCATATGCGGATTCAGCCTTCTCTGAGGTTGTCTAACCTTTTTAGCTCCCTCCTCCGTTCGGATTTTATGCATGCATACATCTGGTGATTCTCGGATATCACCCACTTGCCATCCGAACGCGAGGATATTCTTTTTTAAGCACTTCTATCACCGTGCTTCTTGCTTAGGGTCGAGTTTCAAGAAATGATCAAAGGCAATTTATCTCCATCCTTAAGAAAGATATACTTAAGGTGTTTGAAGCGGTTTGAGCTCTAAAATCGAGGGTGGTTGCTCAATACTAGACTTTAACGGGCCACCTTTCTCTTTATGAGCTTCGAGTGGTTGACTAAAGAATAACTCATCTTCCCGAGGCTCAACCCCGAAAATCTTGGATCAAATCATCCATCGGGATCCTCCGGTCAACACTTGCTTCCTTTTTCTTGTGATCGATCATTTTTCTTAACTCTTCATCTTTAAGCTCTTCTCGCCTCTTCTTCCTAGTCATCTACTTCCCAATGAGTAGCTTCTCTCCAAAATTCTACCTCGTCCCAACTACCCATCGAGCTTCTTCTTCACTGGGATGAAGTCTTCCGACTCGATTCTTTGAAATTATCGTTTGTTGCTTGGGCATCTCCATGCTTCTAACTCAAGAAACAGGCTCAGTGTGGCGAGTGAAGATGACTCGTCAATGCCTACGGCTTGAAATGAATTAGAAGATGGTCTGCGATCGGCCGGATCCTCAATGTCCATGACTTCAAAACACACTATCTCTGTCAACTCCTCGCTTCTTCAGAGTAGGTATCTTTTCATCCTCTTAAATAGCTTCGACAAACGATATTTCATCGATTATGGTTCTTTCAGACTTGTCCTCGTGTGAAGGTAACGGATGTGTCACCGATTCTAAGAGTAATCATCCCTTTACGTAAGTCGATGAGGCGTTAGAAGTGTCTAAAAGGTTCGGCCTAGAATTAGAGGCATTTCTTTATCGTGGATAGTCTAGGATAACCCGATCGGTAGGGAAGACCAAATGTTCAACTTGAAGGAGAACATTAGCTACACAACCGGCCGCGATCCGCTAGATTTATCTACCATCTGAAGAGAAATCGGGCGTTCCCGCATCCTTTTATCTAACCCGAGCTTTTTGCATACGTTTAATGGCATCACATTAATAGAGGCCCCTGAGTCGCATAAGACATTTTCGAATAAATGGCCTTCGATCTCACAGGAGATTGAAGGTCTGCCAGGGTCACCTCGCTTAACAGCGACTTTCTGTGAAACCATCGCGCAATCTTCAGTAGCACTTCTTCACCATCCCCAAGCTTTCTCTTCCTCCTCGTAATTCTTTTAGATACTTAGAGCATTTAGGCCTTTCGCTTAATACCTCGGCTAAGGGCATACTAACTTGAGTGTCTCTAAGCATCCTCCTCACTCCATCATACTCTTGCTTGTCATTAGTGAGGGCTTTCTCTCCTTTTTTTGGGGATAAGGAACGGCTTTATCATTCCTCGTAGCTTGATTCTTTATCGCCTTATCCTCCCTATCCTTCCATCTTACGAACTTTTCTTTCTTTTTCTTAGTCAGGGGTACCGCCCCTGGACTTCCCTTTCTTTCCTCGTCATCAGAATTATTTTCATCCTCCGAAGAATTGTCACTAAGCTCCTCATCGTTGCTTCCTTCGGCATGTGATTTCTGATTTCCCCCTCCTGAACTCATGGCGTCTGGAGGGGCTACTCGTTTCCCGACACCTTGCCGGGCCCAGCTTTCTTACCACTTCTCAAAGTTACTTCATTTAACTCCTCTTCTTGTCCATACTCCCATTGTGGTGTAATGGCAGTGCAAACATTCACATCAGCTTTCGGATTTCTCTCGGTATAACTCGGGAGTTTACCGTGAGGTCTGCTTGCTTGCTGGTCTGCCATTTGACCAACTTGTCTCTCAATAGATTTAACACTAGTAGACAAAGTCTTAACCATGTCAACTAGCTCATCAAATTTGTGCTGAGGGACACAAGAGGTGGTGTGATTGTGGTTTTGATTTTGGTTCCAGCCACCTTGAGGCCTTTGGGAGTTAACGCCTTTGATAGTTCGAGTTGAAAGAATTCGAATTTGAAGGGCCAGGTGGTAACTTGGCTTGATTGAAGTTTTGTCTTTGAAATCCTGAGTAGTTCTGGTTTTGGTTGAAGTTTCGGAAGGGTTGGTTTTGATTTTCCATTAAATTCACTTCTTCCGTCATCTCACCCCTTTGTGTTCCAAGATAATTCACCTCGAAAGGTCAGATCTCAAGATTGGCCACCGCTTGCTTATCGATTCCATCCGAGCAACCAACACCGTGTATCGAGATTGCTTGCGATCTTCTTTCTTAACAATATTGGTCTTCTTAGAGTCGACCACACATGTTGTTCTTGGCAATTGTCTCGGCTACTCTGTAGCGCCTCATCATCTCCTCCCAGAAGGATCCATGAGATGTGGAGTCAAGATAGTCTCTATTAGGTTGAGAGACACCTCTGTAAAACAGTTCCAACAACTCATGTCTGTCATATCCGTGATTGGGGCATTTCCTCATCAAAAGATTCAATCTTTCCCAAGCTTTGCCAACAGTTTCATCCTCCAACTGCTCAAAGTAGCTATTTCCGATTCATCTCCATAATCTTGCCAGTGGTGAAACCCACTTAAGAGCGAAGGCTCTTTTGACATCATTCCATGTATGGAGAGAATGATGGGCTAATGACTTAAACCATCTGCTTGCTTCACCTTTCAAAGCAAAAGGAAATAGTTTCAACTTTACGATCTCAGAATCAACACCAGGATAATGGCCTGCTTCACAGATTTGTACAAATGTGGACAAGAAGTCGTGTGGATCTTCCTGAGCAGTGCCATGGAAAGAACTATTCTGAACTAGAGCAACTACTCCGTTCTTTAGATCAAAGTTCACTCCTCCCAAGTCAGGAGGACGAATAGGTCTATGCCCTTCGAGAAAATCTTGATTAAGATATGGGGTATAGGGGTCTGGTTCAACCGATTAAGTTTGGTTTTAGGCGGAATTGTTGAAGTTGTTGGTTTATACCAACTTGTTGATTCTACTTTGTTGTTGCAGAGCTTGCATTTGTTGAAGAATGAGATTTAATTGGGCTTGGGGTTCGGTTTGGATCTTGATCCGCCATGGCGTCAAGATCGAGGAGAAGCCTTCTTCTAAGGATAGATCGTTCGTGCTCGGGGATCAAAGATTAGAAGTCCCTTCTTACTTCTTGTTTGCATAAACCAGAAGAAAGGAAAAGGAAGGAATCAACCCTTTGGGGTTGATTATAACAGGTTTAGAAAAGATTAGATGGTTGAGAAAGAGAGAAGAAAAGAAAAGAGATAAGAGAAGATAGCAAAGAAGTGATGATTGAACAGAACTGAACGCTCGTTCAGTTGAATGAACATTCGTTCAGAAGACAGAATTGACGTGGACGGGCGTTCAGATAAATGAATGCTCGTTCGGATTCGAAAACCTAAAAACTAAGGTTACCAGAAATTAAAATGAGACAAAAACAATATAAAAGCAGAAAAGAACTATGGAAACAAAATAAAACAAATCTATAATTACGGAAACAAATCTAAACTATAAAAAGTAAGGAAAATAATTGAAAGAAAATCAAATAAAATAAAACAATAATAAATGTAATCCTAAAATTAAAAACTACGAATTAAAATTAGAATCGATATAAAACTTATACAAAAAGAATCCGACAACGAAAACCGAATCCCGGCAACGGGCGCCAAAAACTTGTTCGGTAAAAACACGTTTTAAATTTATAATACCGAAACACCCCAAGTATAAGGATCTGTAGTAAAGGATGTTATCAGGTCGTCCTAAGGGAATGGAACGTTTATCGAATTCAAATACAAACCTATATCGATTATGTCACTAAACTACTACTAAACTAAGGTTGAAACTAACTAAAACCTAAGGAATAAACCTAAGAACTGAACCCTAAAACTAAAACTAAAACAGAAATAAAACAAGCTGAAAAATAAGAAAATAAGGATGGACGAGCGTTCACTAAAGTGAACAGCGTCTGAAACTAAAGCTAACGGACGGGCGTTCGATTTCACGGACGGCGTCTGAATATGAATCGAGCAGAAAATATGCGAAAAATCAGCAAGAAACTAGGGTTCTAAAACTAAAACTTAACTAAAGATTAAACTAATGATTCGATTAATAAACAATAAAGGAAAACACAATGAGGCGATCGATTCCACCCATCAACCAACAACTCAACTAGATGATGATTTAGAACATAGTTTTTAGTAGTGATTTTTCACGGATTCAATTAGATATCTCTAACCAAATTCTAGGGTTTCGTTTATCTTTTTCAAGTAAACTAAACATGCAATCAAAACGAAATCACGAGATCGTTTCCAAACTCTTACTCAACTAAACATGCCTAATCTCTTATAACATGATTAGATGCATCACTTAAACGAAAGAGAACTCAAATAAACAGACTTTCATAAATTTATTCAAGCATAAAGATAGATAAATAGATCGTTTCATAGAATTGATAATTCAACAAAACATGGCAATGTAAAACAGCGTTAAAAAGTGATGAAAAACTAGATCTTAAACTCACTAAACATCCAGTATCGAACTCTCTAGTTGGTTTGTTGTTGATGAGCTTCCTCCGTCGACTCAACTTTGCAAGCTTTTAGCCAACAATCATGTTGAAGATGATTGTTGGGTTGGAGAAGTTCATCTCTATGTAATTTAGGGTTCTTGGCCGCAGCCTCTATGTAAAATTCGTATGTGAATAAATTGGTATGAAAGAATTATTATTTTAGGGCTCATAATGCACTGCTATATATAGAGTTTAAAGTCGGCTGAAGCTATGGCGGTGGCGGACGCTCGTTCACAAAGTTGGACGCTCGTTCAGACTGCGGCTGAACTCTCTGTTCTGATTTTGGCACTTCGAACGCACGTTCACTTTCTTGAACGCTCGTTCATAATGGACGAAGGTGGGCGCTAAATGCGGACACCGTCTGGATCGACTTGAACTTGATTTCTTCATCCTTATCCAATTTCTTCAAGCCAATTCCAACTCTATCTCTTATAATTCGACTTTAGCCTCCTTTTAATCCTTTTTATATGCACGAAAATTAACACCTACATGATAAATAAACAATGCAAAAATGTAATAAAACTCAACTAATAATAATTCCATTAAATCAACACTTAAAATCATCAATTTTGCATACAATCATCTTAAAATCATCTTTACTCAATTTACACTTAAACCCTTAATTCTCATATAAATTATGCAAATGTGGGGAAAATAATAATGAAATAAACCTTTAATAATCTTATAAATATGGCCTTAACAGTAGTGTAGTGCGTAAATAAACGTTCTAATTGATAATCCGTATCTCGAAACTTGTTTGAATCGTTTTTGAGCTAGATTGATCACCTAGTTCACCATTGCATACACTTAGCTTATAAATGTATGTTGCGGCGACGTGTGGGGGACTTAGCCGTTTTCTTGTTTTTGTTGTTAAATGTGCTATATATGTGGTATGCTTAGCCTATGACCGGGCTCGAGTCGATTTTTGGATAATTTTTAAAAAATTTCAAGGGTTTTTAACACCGTGTTGTGTGTGTTATTTTCACATTCGAGTGGTGGCCACCTTAGTAGGGGCCCGAACGTCTGCACTTCGGTTTGATATTATCTTGAAAATAGAGTCTATTAATTTCACGTAAGCTACACTTTGTACCCAATTTGATTACTACCACATCTCATATCACTGGTCTCGAGACGAAATAGAAAGGTTTACCTAAGTAGGACACGGGATGACGGTTATGGCGTCTCTTTGACCAACCAGAGCCAAATAAGCCTTATCCCAAAACGTTAGACCTTCGTAGCCACTCTCAGCCTTGATAGAATGGTCTGACCACCATTCGTTTATAGCCGTTTTGTTACTTAGTCAGAAACCTACCTTGAGCCTTAATTATGGTCACATTTCCTTCATTTACACCTTACGAGTGGATTTAGTCTTTTGTTAGGCCACACTTGCGAAGGCAAGTGTTGGGTGGGGGAAAATGATGTTTTGATGGGTTGGTGTTTTCTTGGTTTGGAGCTATAAGGAGAAGAGGAGCTAAGTTGGCCCTAGTTTTTGGGTTGGCCCAAAAAGAAAAGAAAATTATACAAAATTCCTTCTTTCTTTCAACCAAAAAAAAAAAATAATTTCAAGATCAAAGCTCAAAATAATCTAAAAAGCCCTCAAAGAATAAGAGTTTTAAGTGTATATAAATAAAGGGTTGGAAACAAAGGGATGAGCTCAAAAGTTATAGTTATGATGATTAAGGGTTGGGATAGTGAGATAGGTGCTAATGTATTCGATCTCGCCTCATGATACTTGAAACATAGTTGAGTGTGGCAATGAGTTCGGGTATGTTGGTATCCTATGGTTCCCAAAGTGTTTAATTAATCAAAAAGGAGTTTGGATGTTTTGTATGGTAGAAATAAGGTGGTACACTTGTTGATTAAGTTCACTCGTACTTCTTTTTCTCTAGTTCCCAAAATATCCTTTTCGATTAACCGGAATTACCCTAGCCTAACGTTATAACCCTTCAAGTCCTACCCGATCGTGTCCAAACTTAGTGACCTTGATTAGTGGAGAGGGTAGTGGTATGAAACAGTTGGTAGACTTTTGGTCGGGATTCAAGCCCCGACAATCACTTTGAGCACTTGGCTTTAGCTTGGCACCACACACACTCTATTTTCTTGATAATCTTATAACCGGTGTCTATATATTCGTGTCTCTTACTTTGTAGTTACCTCGAGGGTATGGGTAGTAGCACCTACATCATGATGTTGAACCCCTTGGTTGTTTTAAAAAACGCCTAGTTTACTCGAGGGCGAGCAAAGGCTAAGTGTGGGGTAGTTGATGGGAGTCAACTTTACGTGACTCCGGTGCATTAATTACCCCCCGTTTACCACACTTTCAGCACAATTTTGGGTGAATTAGACCGTTTTCGGGGTGTTATCGTGAGCTTATGGCACGGGGAATGAATCCGTTGCTCTGATGGATTATTACCCCTTTTTGTTGAGATTAACCCCATTCCCGAGCACTTTTACCCTCCGGAATTGTTTGGATGTTTTTGGTTGTTTATGATGTTGAAGGGTATTGGTGTCTCGAGGACCCGGAAGATGAAGATTTGTGGTGAAAATCATGACCGAGGCAAGAAGAGGGGCCAAAAAGTAAAAAAAGTGAAGATTTGGGGAAACAGGGGTTCAAACGTGCGTTTGAACCCCCCAAACGCGCGTTTCAGAAGTCCAGATTTGATTCAGAGTTGAAGCCATGCAAACGCGCGTTCCAAGTCACCCAAACGCGCGTTTGAACTTTCTAAACGCGCGTTCCAGATGAAGATCAGTCAAGTCCCTACCCAGAATTGAAGTGAAACGCGCGTTTCAACTATGCGAAACGTGCGTTTGAAGATTCCAAACGCCCGTTCCAGCTCTCAAACATGCGTTTGGACCGTTTTTCTACAAATTTTTTCTCCCAACTATAAATACCCCCCCTTAGACTATTTCTAGAGATATCTAGTTTACTTAGCAAAACTCTACCCATTTCTAGCTCGATTTTTGTAATAGATTAGAATACTTTCTCTTAGTGTACATCAACATTATCTTAGCTTAATCTTTCTATTTCTCAGCTTAGATTCCCATTCCAAACACTAAGAGACCACCTTTTAGTTACTTCTCTATTTTGTACTTTTTGGATATCAACTCGAATTTCTGCAAATTAATGGTATATTTCTCTTCTCTTTTACTTGTTATGGCTTTCATTTACTGTCTTGTGTATGTTTTAACTAGTACAATGAGTAGCTAAACACCTACATAGTCAAATCATGTGAAAATTAGTGAAATCACCCTTTGGGTGATAAAATTGGGAGTGGGTAGTGCTTTTTATTGTTGTATCTTGCATATTTCATGTCTTAGAACTTGTTATAACGGATTTGGGCTAGATTGATCACCTAGGTCAAAATCACACGCATCAATCTTGAGAGTTGTTCAGATAGGGAGATGTGGGAAATGGGTTCTAAGATCGCATTGTAGTGCGAGGTTACTCGTTTTAACGTTTAAACGGCTCTCGTGCATAAATTGTCTTGTGAACGAATCTCTCTTAGGAAAGGTTAGTTGACTTGGCATAAGGTGTTGGGGAAGAGTTGTTCAGACCTTAGCACCGGGATTAGGAGTACGTACCCGTGAAATTGAATGTAAGAGTTCGTCGTTATTGCACACTCCCGATTTTGTCATTCCTTTGGGTGAAACTAGCTATTTTGATCATGATTCGGCTATGTCTCTTTATCTATCATTAAAGCCTAGTAGTTTAATCTTATTTCTTTCTATCTTATCTGCAAACTTGTTAGTATAGATCACTTTAGTGTCGTTGTAGTTACAGATAATTAAAATCATTGATCACCTAGACTAAGTTCCACGTTCACTTTGGTACTTGCAAACACGATTCCTTTGGGTTCGACCTCGTACTCCTATAGCTATTCTAGCAATCGACCCTGTACACTGCCGGTTAGAGAGTTAGTTTACCCACAGTTTCGAGTCCTTATAAATTGTTTTTGTTGGGGTAAAACTTAAGCTCAATCACTGCACTATTTGGCGGTTTGGCCGGACTTATCCGATCTCGCATTTTGAATTGCTTAACTACCAGGTGGCAGCCTATTAAACAAGCCATCATTAATTTTGCAGGATACGAGGCATTTTTCCCTTTTTCGCACAACTGACGTCGTTTACACGTCTGGGGGTTATAACATGTCTTTTCATATCAGGCATTCCCACTTCTCCACTTCTGCTATTATATCAAAGATTTCAATTCTCCCAAGACCTTGCAATTTCTTCAAGTAAGCAGTTCTCCTCTTTTCTTCCTGAGTTTATATTTCTCTTCCTCTTTTCTGCTTCTGTTTTTCCCTGTTAATGAGGGCGAGCACTGATTTTAGCAGTTCAATTGAGAAGCAATTCGAATCCCAATATGAATCTGAAGTAGAAATTGTTCAACCTAGTGCTCAAATAGAAGCCCCTGGCTTTAATTCTAACCCTGATCGTAGTGATTTTGAGTAGTTCATCGTAGATCCCCAGCCTGTTAACCCATCCAGGCCCCGTTCCTCTTTCGGATTTAATTCCTTGAATCAAAGCATTAGGGAACATATGACTGTTAGGTCAGTCATAGGCTATTTTGGGGTTAGATCCAAACTCATGCAGGAAGACGTCCTGCAAATGCAGTAATCAATATAATATTGATATGGACCAATACGCTCCCCAGCTGCCAGGGGGCGTAAACCTGTATGCTCATCAGCCCCCTGACGGGTATTGTGCCATGTACAGGGAGCAGTTTGCCTATGGCCTTAGGGTCCCGTTCTGCCCAGCCTTCTTGGCCGTGCTGAGACATTGCAATCTTCTACAGGCTAATGGATACGGATTTCACTGTAAACCTTTTTAGGACATTTTACCAGCACAAAAAGTTTTGGAATCATAGCGGGTGGTTTTACTTTCCACGCCGTACTGACCACCGAAGGGGTATCTCCATACTATTTAAGGAGAAGACCTCTATTCACGAGTGGAAGAATCATTTCTTCTTTATCCACCATGGCTGACATCCTGAGTTGAGCACCTGGAATTACTTTCAACTTCCAGTTGATGTGTGCCCCACTGGGGTTAGTGAAGGATTACTTGATGATATTTCTGGATCTGGTCTTCTCTTGGACTTCGAACAATGGCCCCCCGAACTAATCGAGGCAGCTAGCCTGGCCGACTCCGGACCCTGAGCCTTACCTGAAGCTTACCCAAGAGGAGTATAACAATTGTAAAAGTTTATTTGTGCTTTATCTTTGCATATTTTTGTCGCTTTTGCTTTCCTCTTAACTCGTACTGACACTGTGTCTCTTTCTTTTCGGTGGCGACTTACTTCACGATGTTTTCGATCAGGCCTTTGAGGAAGAAGTTGTGCCCGAGCACAACGAACACGCTTTTGAACCCGATGCTCCTGGGGCTGATGTGGTGGTGGAGCCTGGTCCGGTTAATCCAAGATCAATCCCGAGGATCCTCATATTGAGGAGGTCTTGACAAGATGACATGATCGCTTCATGCGTGCGTCTTGTCAATTTGGATCATAGCCTGATCATCCTGGATGGTTCTGACCCTGGGATACAGCTCCAATGCGCTCTCGATCTTGACAAAAAAGGGGCAGCGCTGATCGAGGGGACCGGGACCTTTCTGAGAGAGGATTTATTCCCTAAGGCTGTTTTCTGTCCGACAAGTCGGACAAGGATCTGGCCTCAGTGGTATGCCGCTTTGCTTCTCGTTTTTACACGTGTTCTCTTTTTTGTCATACTGACCTTTGTCTATTTTCGTCTGGTCATCCGAGTCAGGAAGGAGATTTTGAACAGGCTTGACAGCTTCTCCACCTAAAAGTTTCTCTGGAACGGAGGATCACCGATCTTTCTACAAGCGGTAAAAAGTACAAGGACGAGTCTCTATCAAAGGATGCAGACACAGTAAGCCGAGTTAGAAGAGCTACGCACTTCTAGTGCTGAACGGGAGGAGGCCCTGGCCAAACTCTGCGCTGATCATGATGAGCTTGAGGCCGCGATACCTGCGCGGATCGCTCAAGCTTTTCATGAATATAAGAGCTCTGCTCACTTTACTGGGGCCTAGAAGGTTTTACTTGGCTCCATCTTAAGTCATGGGTACACCCTGGGTGTAGACCAGGCCAAGGAGTAGTGTCCTCAGCTTGTCCTTGAGAGACTTCTGTTAGTAATATCATCCGCATCGGAAGCGATTTTAAGGATCTAGATCTTTAAAATACACGTAATAAGATAACTAGATCTACATCTACAAGGGGGTTGTAGAACATACCTCTTGGATCTCAAAATCCAAGTTGGAGAACCGCAATGGAAAGAACGAAGATGTGAAGAGCACCACGATCTTCCGTACGTGTGATCCAAGCAACTCCCGGTGGAAGGAAATCCTCGTCTCGAATCCTTCCGATATGCTACCCGGAAAATCTCCAAGATTTTCCTTTGTTACACCCTTGGCCGAAAATTTCCTTCTTCCTCTTTAAGAGGAGAAGTCGAATTTTTACATTGTGTGTTAAGGCTTGGGAGAACTCTCTTTATATATGAGAGTAAAACTTAGCCTCCAAGGATTTAATAATTAATACAAAATCAATTATAATAATCCTATTAAATAAAAGATAATCCCATAATATTCTAGAACAAATCTAGAATAACATTTATCTTTATTTCTTTCCATAAATATTTATCCAATAAATATTTTATGCACATGTCTTATTAATCCACAAGAAACTAATTCTTGTTCCAAAAATAAGGCATGGGGCTTAAAATTATATGCATTGACCTAGTCAATATTAATTTTGCCATAACACAATAATTGGGCCAAGATTATGGAAAATGTCTTTTCCACATATTTAATTATTTAGCCCAACTAATTTAATAGTCCACTAAACAATTAATTCACATATCGTTTTAATAAAGTCCAACAAGAACTAAATTAATATTATTAGGATTCGACGTCCGAGAATAGCTATGCTATATTAGGAGGCACGTCGGGGACCATGGACTAATAATCAGCGGCTCCGATAAATCAAATAAATAATTATCTTACGAATAGAATAATTATATTCGACAAATCAATCACAGGAATATGCCACCATAATCCCGTGACTGCACTCCTCCGATTATGAGATTATATTTATCTCCTCACGAGAATAATAATAAGCGTCCATTGATATAATCATTACATATGGATTAATCCTCCATAGATCGCTCATTCTAAATCGGGAAGTTACCGTTAACCCTTTCTAGAACCTCTTATCCTTATTTACCATTAACCCCTAGTGATCAATTAATTCATACAACTCACCGGTAGCTAATCGGTGTAATATGAACTCCATGGATCGATCGGTTTCTAGGATTAACAAATAAGTGAATCTGTCTATCTACTTCCGAAATGGAAGGAATGGATTCCGTATTCTGTGATAACACGGACTACTCACTCAATCCAAAGACAATGCCAAGATGGGGTAATTCGGACCACGGACTTCGATTGTAATCTCGACCCGTCAAGTCAAACTTCATCTTGATTCAAGCGGCTTGGTCGTGATCACCTCGAGATTAAGATATATCCATAAATATGATCATCCATTGATTCGATAAGAATTCTCAATTACGGAATTATATCGTGAACTCTAATCAAATCGGTCCAAATTTATATGATATATCTATCATATATAAATGCCCCACTAGGTTCTCTTAACCGAAAGTCCGGATAAGACAATCACACCTATTGTGTTCTCAGGCGCATTAATAGCACGTTAAAGGAGAGACCCGATACTCTCGATTAACTTCACTATGGGTTAATTGTATTTTAAGTACATCTTCACTAACTCAATCCTCCCGTGTATATACCATACACTGAGTTAAGTGATTACATAAACGATATACTTTAGGGTTTTCTGTAGTGTAAATACTATTGTCACATCGGTGAATATGAGAATAATAAATATGAATAATAATATCATTTCATTTATTAAATAAAACAATTACAAAAATTGTCTTTCGGGCATCACACCTAACAACTTCAACATGGGAGGCTCTGTAAGACTAGTGGCAATAAGCTCTATGAGGCCAGACTTAGGGTGTTTCAGGCCGGTGAAGATCTGGCCAAGAAGTATGCTCGCAGACCTGGCGCTCAGCAAACCAGTACATATTCGGATCAGCCTTCCTATACGAATTTTCAGATCAGCCTTCTCAATAGGACCCTGTTGCTGACTCTTAGGCTTAGGCATCTATTATTTCGTTGAAAATTTTGTAATAATTTCCAACTTTTTCTATTGCCTTTTCATTTTTGACAATATATGCCTTTTAGGCACTTGTTATGCTTATTATTATTTCTTTTAAGCTTTTAGCCTTAGCTTAGCCTTTGCTTTTGTTTTTAAACATAACTTGGGTCCTTTGTCCCCTAAATGACATCATTTACGAGCTTTTCTTTTGAATGGTGTGCTTTAGCATAAGTTACGATCGTGCATCCTGTGACTTAGAGAGTTTGGATTATCTCCTACTTTCTGAGTATCACAGCCTTGAGCGTACTTCTATTATGATCGTCTGCCCTGCAGACTTAGAAAGATTGATTAATTCTGCTTTCTATGTTTATTCTGCATTCAGTTCTAAACATATATCAGTTCTGATCATCTGCTTCGTAGTGTTTGTATCAACCTTTTTCTGAGTCCGACTTGCGGCTCAATTAATTTGGTCTGTCCTATAGACTTATAGAGTTTGTCCTTCGAAAAATTTTTTTGAGTCCGACCTGTGGCTCAATTCGTATGGTCTGTCCTGCAGACTAATTTTGTTTGTCCTTTGCAAACTTTTTATGAGTCCGACCTACGGCTCAGTTCATTTGGTCTGCCCTGCACACTTATAGAGTTTGTTATTGCAAACTTCTTCAGAGTCCGACATGCGGCTCAGTTCGCGGGGTCTGTCCTGCAGACTAATCTCGTATGCCCTTTGCAAACTTTTTCTGAGTCCGACCTGCGGCTCAGTTAATTTGGTATGTCCTGCAGACTTATAGAGTTTTCTCTTGGAAACTTCTTCTGAGTCCGACCTGCGGTTCAGTTATTAACAATCATATATAATGAATAATGAATGTGTAAAAGAAATGTTTATTATAATAACTGATGTTTGAACACATCTTATTGAGGCATAAAATTTTAAAACACAAATATTTCACAAGTAAAGTCTGGAACTGTCCTAGACATAAAATTTTCCGAGGTTGTTTGCATTCCAGATGCGCGGTATGGTCCTGCCATTTGCATCAGCCAGCTGATATGCTCCTTTCCCATGTACCTTGAATACTTTGTATTGGCCTTCCTAGTTCGGGTCAAGTTTTCCTTAAGGTCCCTGCATGCTGACCTCATTCTTTATGAGTACCAGATCTCCCTCCATAAAGTATGAGTGTTTAACCCGGGAGTTATAATACTGAGATACACGCTATTTATACTTGGCCATCCTAATGGAGGCCACATTCCGAGCTTCTTCCAGGTCATCCTTTGAGTACCTGAGCTCGGTTAACTACTGATCTTCAGAGTTGAGCGCTGCTAGTGGTGATGGTAGGCCGATCTCGGCCGGATTTACCGCTTCGCACCCATATGCTAAGTTGAACGAAGTTTCCCCTGTGGCCGAGTTTGGAGTTTTTCTGTAGGCCCATAAAATATTGGGCAGGTGCTCGGTCCAACTCTCTCCTTCTTCCTCTAGGCATTTCTTTAGCCTAGTTTTGATCTACCTGTTGGTCTGTTCGACCTGCCCATTAGCTTAGGGATGACCAACATGTTAAAATAGTGTCCTAAACCCAATCATGTTGGACCGGATCCGAACGGGTTGGATTCCGATTTCTTTATGTTTATATATATATATATATATATATATATATATATATATATATATATATATATATATATATATATATATATAAATGGTTATTCCATTGTCATATACTTGTTCTTTTAAAGAACAAATTATAAATTGTTATATGATAACGTCCTTAGTATTAAACTGTGATAAAGAAACCATGATAGGGGATTATGGTTGATGAGATCTCTAATCACTTTATTAAGTTTGATACTTAAATGTCTCCAGGCTGATGTACTATTAAATAGGGAATTGATAGTATAAGCAGACTAGCACGTATTAGATGTCATCTATCATTTAGGGCAGGGATAGATCTCGTCTATCGAAGTGTTGAGACACTTGGACTGTACGTGAAAGTGTATTAGAGAATGTGTACGTTAGACTGACCCACTTACACTGTTAAGTGTCACACTATGTGGCTGTTGTATAATTATCCTTAGGACTGGAGTCTACATAGCATCACGGTGTGGATTGTCATGCTTTGACACTATTGAGGTTTCCCTTAGACATGGGGAGATCATGCGGTACTGATTGGGTGTGATACTGAAGCATGTTGAGTATACGTGTTTGGTCGTCTAGGAATCGCGTACCCTATCAGGAGGGGTGAATATCCGAAAGGGCCTTCGTATAAGGAATGTCGTACTCTCGTGAATCTTTGCAAAGTTGAAGTAAATGAGTTACTTCGAGGGAGCATGATATCCAAATTATAAGATACGGTCGTTGATGTTTGATATTATTACAGCGATAGGATTCTATTTACACGGTAACTGTTTCACATGAAAGGTAGTAGTCATTGCATTTGACTCTTCCGATGATTGAGGGTCACGGTGTGTTGCTAGATGCTATCCCGTGATCGTTAGGTATGAAGGGCATTTTCGTAATTTGCATATTGTTCCTATGGCCAACATATTCGGAAGCCTATCGGGTCACACACATATGAACATCGAGTCGGATTAAAATGCGGTTATAGTTGATAACAAAATAAGGAAAGTTTATCTCTAGACTATAAAGATTATAGTGGTAAATAAATATGGTGGTGTTTATTTATTATGAATAATTAAAATATAAGATATTAATTATGTTAATTAAAGAATATTCCGGATGCCAATTATTGGCAATATGGGGTACCATATCTAGGTATATAAGATACACTTGGATTGTGCACTTTAATTAATAAGATTACCATAATATAATATATGGACATTAATTGATTTTGGCAAAATAGATTTATGGTAATAAGATAAATATAATCAATATAAGCTATTAGCAACATTTAGATTTTATTTAATATGAGATATTATAATAAAAGAGATAAATCAATTATTGTGATTTTCCTTATTTTACTAGTAAAATGTTTTCTTCCTCTCCACTCTAATCTGGGGCGCCACTTTCCCTACAAATAGGAAGTGGGTTTTAAACACTTTTGTACAACACAATTCCAAGAGCTAATAGTTCTTTTGAAAAATAGAGAGCTTCTTCTGTATAGATTTGAGAGAGAGAAAATGCATGTCTAGCAACCGGATTTTTCAATTAGCAATCCAATGGTGGATTCCGGCGGGCTGTTCGTGTGGATCACCGGTAGAGGCCGAAAGCTTGGGCGGCTCCATGCATCGCTACTCTCCTTAGACGGTCAAAGCGTCGATCTTTTAGATCAAGCAAGGTAACCACCGTCTACTAGCTTTATATGTTAGTTACTTAAACGAAGTCGATCACGGTCAAAGGAAATAAATTTTGAATTCCGCTGCGTTCCTGCGTAGATTTCCTAACGGTGGTAGCAGAGCGAGCTTTGAGCTTAAGCAATAAGCATGTTAATTTGCGTAGTTAATTTAATCATTTAAATTATGTAATTAAAAGATGAAAGATTTTTTGATTCGCAAAACTATACACGAAAAGAGAAAAAAAAAACCGAGATCGGGTGGTGCTCGGCCGATTGGCGGCGGCGGCGGCATGGAAGCCTGCTGCCGGCGTCGGTTGACCGTCAATTCTCGCGGATCTCTCAATTTTTGTTTTGTATATTTTGTGATTCAATATGGTTCATAGTTGTGATTAATATCTCCTTTTGTTTAGTTGTGTCATATGGCTAACTGATGGTTCAAATAGTTTAGGCTATTGGGATGCCACATAGCATTAAAATATTAATGGTCTTTCCAAACTTTGTTTGGAATATCGTCAGACCTTTTTCCAAATATTTGATTTGGGAAAAAGCCTCACCATGCCACTTTCAAAATTTTGATTTTGGAAAGTGGCCAGGCATATCAACCAAAATATTGGCCTTTCCAAATTTTGTTTGGAATAGGTCTAGACCATTTTCAAAATATTTGATTTTGGAGAAAACCAAGGCCTAGGCCCTTTTCATAATTTTGATTTTGGAAAGGGCCAAGGGAGATGCCTTTTGGTTTAGGAAACTAAAGGCATCCATTTTGTTTAGGAATCAAAAGGAAAGAAACAAAAAATACCTAATTTTAATTTTGATTTATTTTTAGAATAGTTCTAATTAATTAAAATTAAAATCGTTTAAAATTAACCGTTAATTTTATTTGGATTAAAATAATTTAATTAATTAATTGTAAATTAGTTAATTTATTGGATAAAGTTATTTAATAGATTAAAAGTTAATCGATTAATTAAGACGCAAGTTGTTAGATTTTAATTTTATCTTTTTCATAAGATGTTATTGTATGGATTAGATATAGTAGATATAATATGATTATATGGACCTCGATTGATCATGGAATCAACCGATAGGATAGATGTGAATGATTTAATTTTTCTATTGGTTTAAAAATTATCCTAGGCCGTTATGAAGAATGTAGCCTAGTTTATTTTCTCCATTTATCCCATTTCCGTTAGCTCCCCCCGTGTGCGACGGGTGTATTTATTTTATTAGATATGATTAAATGTAACAAGAATGGAGCAGAATATGGAGACCAAAGAAAGAAGAATAAAAATCCCATTGGAGATAGCGTTATAAATCGTACAAATTCACCCTTAACAATCGGTATCCTTCAACTTCATCGCTCTAAACACATTGTAGTAGATGATGTTCATGGCTCTGCCCGTGTCTACACATATTCGCTTTGTCCGATTCTTGCTCATCACCGCTTCTATTACTAACCCTTTATTGTTGATTACCAAAGGTAAAGAATCTTTTGGACCATAAGTCACTTCTCCCGACATTCTTTGTCTTTTATTCGATTGAGAATGAGCAGCAGACCTGCTATAGCTTGCGCCTTCGGTCCCTCCTGGGTTGTTTGGCCCCTCGTAGATCGTGTTGATCGTGTTCACGGGGCGATTGTCCATTTGACCATCAGGATCTGTTGAGTGATCCCCTCTTCTTCGATACTCGTCTCTGTTATCTCTATAGTTGTTATTCCGACGCTTGAACTCATGGCGTCCATACGGTTCAGCCTGATGAGACCGATCTACGACTTCATCGAGCTTTCCCTCCATTACTGCAGCATCAATGTCTTGGATTAAATATCTGCAATTTTCGGAATCTTGACCAACATCCTTATGGTATTTGCAATATTTGTTAGGATCTCTTTTTTCTCTAGGCCCCCTCATCGGTGGTGGGACCCTGGCTATGCATTTTCTTTCCATGATCATGAGGACCTGCTCGCGAGGTCTGTTCATAGGAATAAAGTCTCTGTCATGCAGAGCCCATTTCTTCCCTAGCCGATCTGAGATGGGTGCACTTACCGGATCCCAAACCGACTCCCTTTTCTTGTCTGACTTATCTTCAGACTTGTTCTTCTTTCCTTCACCTTTTCCATCTCTCTCTTGATTCTATTTGCTTCTTCTCCCTGGAAATGCTTATAGGCCACATCCAGACATTCTTCCATTGTCTGAGGGAGTTTTCTATTCAACTTGGCATGCAGCCATCCCTCTCACAGACCTGCTACAAAAGAGGCGACTAGCAATCGGTCATCTGCATCCGGCACCTGTGCAGATTCTTCATTAAAGCGCTTTATAAATTGCAGTACGGACTCATCATGATTTTGCTTCAAAGTTAACAGGTGTGTGTCTAATCTCTGGAACGGACGAGCTGGGATTAAGGCGTGGACACACTTCCGAGTTAAGGTCCCAAAGTCAGAGAACGACCTGGGAGGAATCTTGTTGAACCACTCTCTGGATCTTCCTGTTAGCAGTACAGGGAAGGCTTTGCATTTCATCTCATCTGAGGCGTTGTATAAATTCATATGTGAGATGTACTGATGCATGTGATCATAAGGATCCTTAGACCCATCATAAGAATCAATCTTAGGAATCTTAAACCCTGTTGGTCGGGGGTAGTTGTCGATGTACTCAGTGAAGGGCGATGCAAGGTGTAGTTCGTCTGATCGTCTTCCGAGCAGAGCATCAAGTTCAGTCTTATCCGTGTTGTTAGGTTGACGCATATTTTTGTAGCCAGCGTGAGCACTTGACTCTATGATCTCCGGCTTATTCTGAGCCTCTTGATGGAGATTTGTTTCTGAAAATTCTGAGGGGTCCCTTCCTTTGAGGGCTTCATCAAGTATGGCCTTAAGGGTGAAATTGTCTATGTTTTTCAAGGTCTCAACCAACACCTGGTTGGCTGGATCTTGAAGGGTCGGATTAGGTTGATCATCAGCAATGTTTGCTTTTTTCTG
This sequence comes from Gentiana macrophylla, assembly GCA_026214975.1. Lineage (NCBI taxonomy): Eukaryota > Viridiplantae > Streptophyta > Magnoliopsida > Gentianales > Gentianaceae > Gentiana > Gentiana macrophylla. Next base: position 56,199,326 of record CM047807.1, on the reverse strand, counting down.
AGCAGCCGTAGCCTAGGCTCCTCCTTGGGCAGTTGTAGCGGTTCCACCCTGTTGTGTCGGATGCGTTGGATCTGCAGTCTTCTTACCATTGTTCTTTGGCGGCATGGTTGCTTACAAGAATTCTGGGATTTTTTGTGATAGTATATCATAAAGAAGCCCTCCTTCGAGCGACAATAGACGATACTAGACTTCGCCTATGAATAAATCCTGGCCGATCTTAATCCCCTAGCTAGAACCCTAAATAGTGTGGAAAGAGGGATAGGTGTTTTGTGTATTTTAGACTGAGATCTCGAGTTGTTTCTCTTGAGTTGCCTACGTATTCAATAGCTTAATTGGAATCAAGTCTTTCATAGTTCCTTAGGGTTGTTTATATCGGAGATGTCTCATCCCCTTCCTTGTCCTGCAAGGAATCGTATTTATTGTTAATAATATTATTTATTATTTCCCTAAGGATATACATGCCTAAATCCCCATGATTTAGGTATAAACATAGACATATTTAATGTCAACATCACGGTCTTTAAGACTAAGGATTCTTTCCCCATTCATGTTCAGTTATCCCGTTTGTGGAATAACAGCATAGGTTGCTCTGAGCGTCCTGCGCTGAGCCCCCAAGACCATTAAGGCCGAACTGGGCAGCTCCTCTTCGCCAAACCTTGGCTGACCTATGGTGGCTGGAGGACGAGTTTCTGCCGATCTCCCACAAGGGGTAAGGGACATGCCCTTATGTATGTTTCTGGGGCTCTTGGCCCTTAATGCCTTATGTTTAAGGATTAATTATTCATTACACGTCCTAAGAGGATGACACGTGTCATACTTCGGGTCGGCTATCATCAGTCAACCTGTTCGTCTTCTCACCCCACAATGCATACAAAAGACAATGCAAAAGAGGTAAGTACAAAGTACTTAGTAAAAGTGAGAAGCTAACGAATAACTAAGTTCTACAACAAAAGGTTATTATTTTGATTATTATTAAATTATCTTTATGAGACCGACTCAATCTAGGGTTCACTTCATGTCCATCAACATGTCATGACTATACGTTTCTATCTTAGCTTATCTTGGTTACGTCAGCACTCGAGGGCACTACGCGAGATGTTTCCACCACGAGATGGTGCCAACCGACAGTGACTTGAACTATTGGTCCTGTGTATCCCGGTATGCATACACGTCCGGTGAAGTCCTCTGCCTTTTGGCCGCTAGTCGGTCGCAGAGTTGTCCACCTAGCAAGACGAGTCTCATAGCCGATATTGACATGTGCCTAACCAAAAGTGACATGACGTTTATGCTTATTACTATGCAAGTATGTATTTATTATTTGTTGTTAACTAGCCACCTAAGTATTTTCAAATAAGCTCCTCACACCTACTTCTCTCTTTCTAGACCACTAGACACGAGACAAGGCCTAGAAATTACATTGCACATTGATGAACTCTAGTTCATCAAAACACAAGCCTTTTCATGCTCTTCCGACGGTCCCGAACTTCAACTCCCTTGAAGAGTACATTCGGTGCCGGAACTAAACGCATCAGAAACTCAATCAAGGCTTGTTCATATTCATTTAATGTTATTAAATCCAGAATTAATATTTAAAACTCATCTCGTGGCTTAAAACCACACTTTTTCCCAAACTGGGCTGAATGTGTGCGCATTGCAGACATTAAAGCCCTAACTTGTCCTTTTTGCACTTAAACGTCTTCTACCCAATTCCAAACATATTCGAGATAAAAAAAAAATACTCAAAAAACAGCAGCAAAATGTTCTAAACATCCTACAGAATATCATAGACAACAGCTACACATAAACATGATGTCCAACCACCAACCTATACCAAACTTACCCTAAACATTATAAAACTATAATTATTCATTAGGAAGAGCCTCTTACCTTAATTTCAAACAATCTTCAAAACAAAACGCCAAGTGACTGCTACAACTCTTGATCCTCAAACTCAAAACCTACTTGATCAACAAGTATGCCCTAAAAACCTTTTTTTTTTTTTTTGTAAAAACCGAACTGCAAAACTGTGTAAAACTGAATATTACCTGGATTACTTTTTGTGAAACTATTTTTATAATAATCTACGCTCCGAGACGATCGTTTTGACTACTAATGGCTGCGAAACAGAGCTACGGATTGAAAGATATGAATTTTCGAAGAATCGAATTCGACGGTTACCAAAAAGTAGGGCTAAACTGAAAACTTACGAATTAGGGAGATTTTGTTTTCCAAAGTTGTGTTACATTGCGGTGATCGCTTTTCTCCACTGTAGCATCTTGAAACGATGAACAGATTGACTACACGGTTGAAGTCTTCGTTTTAGGCTTCTCCTGCGTTGCTCTTCATGTTTGCCGTCGTTCTCCTCTTTTTTTTTCAAGACTGGCGTGATAAAAATTATAAGAGATTTTGGATTATTTTCCATAAATAGCCAACAATTGATTCCATTAATTAATTAGCTAAATTCATTTTTTTCCTTATAATTACTTTCCAAAGCTTTTACTGAACTCCTTTTAATTAAATAAAACATAAATAATTATTAGATCGTAGTGAATACATCCAATTAATATTTTACTTTTTATGAAAAATCGGGATATTTAATTGTGTCCTTAAATGTTTTGGTTTAAGATCAATTAAACAAACCAAGCTAATACGTGCCTAACATATCGATATGATATAGGCAACACATCTGTATATTCCTTATATAAATATGTGGATATCAAATAAGTAATATTCGTTTAGTACAAGTACTACGCATACATGACTGCCATAAGCAATAAACATAACTATTAAATATCATTCATGGTTACGTATCTAGCATAGTATATTATAATAATTAATTTGTATGCTCATTTAATCCCAATGCTTTTTGGATGTATATAATTGTAAAAGGGGAATGAGGGAAAAGATTTTTTTTATTTTTATATTAATGAATAAGGGACTTTTTCAAAAAAATTGCATAAATAACAAAATTATTTATTAAAAAAAATGGCTGGACACGCCTTCTAACAAAATTTAAAAAAAAAAAAAAACAAAGAAAACAACACACTTTTTCATCCCTCATTTTTTAAATTTTATATCTATCAATCCATAACTCCAAATATGAAAATTCTTTCACAAAATTTTTATTTTTTCATGCTCACCATATTATTGAGGATATTTTAAAAGTAGAATAGTTATCATTTAATTATTAATAATTATCGTGTATTTATATAAATTATTGACTTACTTTTCAAGATATGGAGTAGTATAAGACAATGGTTGTACTCGGTTATTGAATCAATGAAAAAAATGCATGCTCCTACCGTCAATATGGTATCGAGCCTATCATTGTTCTCATCAGATCCATCTCCTCAAACTCGTCTCTCGTCCAATTAACCAAAAAAAAACCACTGAGACGGCACATAGTGGCCAACCACTCCTCCATGTCCAGAAACTTCCGACGGCACTTCCGATGAAGTTTATAGAATTATAAACCAAAATAAAATGCACTTATTATTGATGAACTGAGAAATTACAAGTTGTGTTACAATGTAGCTGATCATAGGGTATTTATAACTACATACACCTCATGAATCAGTTGGAAATAAGGTACAAACGGTTACTACAAACTATAAATCGAATAACCACTTTCAACATTACACTATACTGTACTACTCAAAGGGATGCTATCCTCATCTTGTCAAGAGGTCTGCCATGTGCTTTTATCAAACAGAGTTTATTAGCTGAGTATGAGCAGAGTGTATTAGCTGATAGCACTCAGCATTCCCTTCATCCTTTATACTATAACACCCCCCTCAAGCTGAGAGTGGTACATGAACAGCTTGCACTCAGCATTCCCTTCAGTTACTTGAACTCTGGAAAATCTTTGAAATTCCTAATTTGTCTAGTAGATAGGAAACGATAGGTGCATCCAAGGCCTTGGTGAGAATATCAGCTACTTGTTCTTTTGTGTTTACTGGAAGAAGTTTAACAAGTCCTGATTTGACTTTGTCTCTCACAACATGACAAATCAATTTCAATATGTTTTGTTCTTTCATGAAAAGACTAGGTTATGAGTGTTGGAAGTAACGCCCGAAAGACAATTTCTGTAATTGCTTTTATAATTAATAAATGATAGATTTATTCTCATCTTATTATTTGCTTTGTGCTTATATATTATACACTGCTGAAAACCCCAAGTTGTATCATATGTAGCCATATGTGTCACACGTGAGGATTAAGTTTATGGTGATACACTTGAACTATTAGTCCGTGGTGAACTTAATCAAAGTATAGGGTCTATAGATTAAACCACCAATAATGCTACCAGAACACTTTAAGGTGTGAGTGTCTTATCCAGGCCGTCGGTATTGGTTATCTAAGTGGGGCCTTTATATATGATGTACTCTTATAGGACTGGACTGATTTAATCTGCGTTTCTCATATAATTCCGTGATTAAGAAATCTTATTAAGTCACAAGATGATCATATATGGATTAACCTTAATCCTGAAGTGATTGCAGACTCTTGCTTGTTTCAAGATAGGGTTTGATGTGTTCGTTATGGATCGCTAAGAGGCGCGATCCGAATCACTTTCACGTTGGCACTATTCTGGAATGAGTGAGGAGTGTGTGTCTCACATATATGGAATCCATTCCTTCCCACGGGAAGTAGAAAGACAATCCCCTTATTTGTTAATCCTAGAAACTGATCGATCGGCCGAGTTCATATTGGTTATGAACTAATTGATCACTAGCGGGTTAATGGTAAATAAGGATAAGATGTAATGAAGAAGGTTTACGGAAATAATCCCACTTCTTTACGGATAGTCTATGGAGGGTTAGTCTATACGTAATGATTATATCAATGGACACTTGCTGACTCGACACTTTGAGAATAAGTTATATCTATAATCGATAGAGTTCAGTTTCGGATTTATGGTGGCGTAATTCCGGAATTAGTAAGTTGAATAGAAATGTTCTGTTCGATGAATATTTTATTAAATTTATTGTAGCTACTGGTTATAGGTCCATGGTCCCCGGCTTGGCTCATAACACGTGAGTGAAATCTCGTATTATGGAACCTCGAGAATATATTAAATAGTTGGTCTATTTAATGAATATGCGGATATTATTTATACGGTAAATAATACGTAATATAGAAAAGACATTTTCTATTATCCCAAATGGCATAAAAATGGCACCACATTTTATTGATTTTGGGAAAAGAAATTTTTTTCTAATTAATTATAATGTGGATAATATAATTATTTGTGTGTTAAATATTTATAAATAAGAAATTAGTTTTTTTATTGGATATATAGAAAATTTGTTTTCCTATTGGATAAATGTTCTATTTTCCTTAAAGAAAAAGATAAATATGTGTGTATAAGATAAACTCTCAAAATATTTGGTTATTAGCCTATATAAATGGAGTTTCCCCCAACACAAAATTATTGATTCCAAAGTATTTTTGAAGAAAAAAACTAACGCCATATATTATAGAAAAAGAGATAAATTTTGTTTTCTTATTTTAGCCATTGGGAAGAAGAAAAACTAGGATTTTCTAGAAGGCATATTCGAGGAGGTTCGAATGCGGTATCGACGTCCACCAGTCGTCGTTTGGAGATACAACTCGGAAGATCACAGCTTCTCTCCGGTTGGGTAAATCTTAAACCTTCTTGTAGTTACTTAATTAATCATGTGAATCTTGTCATGGTAAAACCGTAAACGAATTTTAATTCGTAGCTTCCGCTGTGAATGATCGAGTGTCTCGATCAGTGCTTTGAATCAAATCTGATGATCCAATTATGGATCAGATCCGGATTTGGGTTTCCGTATATCCAAAGATGTGTTATCGGAGCCATGTTAAAGCGATTTTGCTTTTGATTGCATAATTAATTAATAAGAGTGGAAATGAATAAAATTGCAACTTTTATTTGTTTATTATATATATACGTGGTTGAATGTTTATGGTTGACGAGATCGATTGTGGTTGGTACTTGTTTACCGTTAAATCTATTGTTAACCCAAATTTTCCGGGTATAAGAAATTATTTAAGTTATTAGTTATAATTTAATTTCCTAGTGATTAGAATTTATTTCAAATTGGCGGGGTTGTTGTATACAATTTAAAGTCGAAGATTCTATGAAAGAACAATACGGCGGCACAGTGGTCCAGATGTGATATAGCATCCGGGTAGGTCCGGGGTTCAAATCACCCTTGATGTGTTTTTATTCATAATTTTCCAGAAAAGATGCAGTTTTGGAGAATAAAGAAAAACAAGGTGCAGCAACCGGGATTTGAACCACCGCTGCCACGGTAAAGGAAGAACGCGCAAACCAACTCGGCTGGGAGCTCATTTGATCCAAAAATAGAGCAGTTAATTATTATACATAGCGGCGGCATGATCAATTAGAGATTAGTAAATCCTTTAAACGTAGGGTTTATTTATTTATTTAATTTTAAATTTATAGATTGGATACGGAGGTACCAATGATCCATCTCAGTGGTTTATTTTTCTCTTTTATTTTCTCTTCTAATTATTTATGTGATATAACCATGTCATTCATCATATTCATGAATTCCACTCCTACCATATGCATACATGTAGAAAATTAATTTTGGCACTAATTAGACATGTATGAACATGATAATTAATTTAGATTAATAATTAATTAAATTAATTAAAGCAAACGGAATTTTATCTGGATATAAAATTCACATGATAAAAATAAAATTTACTTCGTAAATTTGTTTTTGGGATCTAATTTTTTTTGAGAATTTGGATTATGTAGTGTCTAATAAATAGGATTTTAATAACCGAAAAATTGGAAAATCATGAAAATATGGACACTAACTAGACGGTATTTGGAACCGATAAGTTGGTGATTTCTTTTCATGTTTTATTGTTTTCGGATTATTGGAAAAAAATTCGAGATCCATAATTTTTATCATGACATTATTAGGACTATAAAATTCTTAGGTTAATTTTAATTGTGTAGTGTCTACACAAGAGATATTCTAAATAATCAATAAATTGGAAAATCATGAATATAGTGTCACTAGTTAGACGACATTTGGAACCGACAAACTAGTAGGAGCTTTAAATTTTGTGATTTATTATTTTCAAATTATTGAGAAATTCATAAGTCCTAATGTATTAGGATTATAAAATTCTTGGCGAATTTTAATTGTCCAGTGTTTACATAAAATTTATAAATCGGAAAAATTGGAAAGTCGTGAATAAGTGACACCAGTTAGATGGTATTTGGAACCGATGAACTAGTGGGAGGATTAACATTAAATATTCATGATTCATTGTGTTTCGAATTATTAAAAAATTCTAAAAATCCTAATAAGACTACCTATTTTTCAAAATAATGAGTGGGAGCGGGGAAGGTGACAACTGACCCACGGCCTCTACTATTGACACAAGCACGTAAGAGAATGGTGACGCCTCGTGCCGCTTTGATTTTGGCCCCCTACGGATGGCCTTCACCGCTATCAAAATTCAAGGCTTGGTCTCCGAACCGATATGATTTTAAGTACTCGTCGGGTCACTGACTACCCTATAGCGGCATACTCGGGGCGTACTTAAAAATCTGAAACAGTAGGTCACACTCACAAGGATATTTTTGGAAATATCTTGGATGAAAAAGGAAGGTAATCAACAGTTAAATAGGATATGTTCGATTCTTAAATGGTTTAGTTGTTGAGAGAAATTGTCTCAATTTAATCGTCACCTCTTTGATCTACCCTACGGCAGCACTGAGGTGTGAGATTAAATCCATGGAATGGTAGGATATGTTAGTAATATCATCTGCAACGGAAGCGATTTAAGGATCTAGATATATAATTTACATGTAATAAAAGAACTAGATCTACTCTACAAGGGGGTTGTAGAACATACCTCTTGGATCTCAAAATCCAAGTAGAAGAACTACAATAGGAAAAACAAAAGATGGTGTGAAGATCACCACGATCTTCCGCACATGTGATCTGAGCAACTGCTGGTGGAAGGAAATCCTCGTCTCGAATCCTCCCGATATGCTACCCGGAAAACCTCCAAGATTTTCCTACTCTCTCCCCTTGGCGAAAAATTTTGTCTTCTCTCACTAAGAGATGAAGTCGAAAAATTGTGTGTGTTAGGCTTGAGAAACTCTTTTATATAGGAGAGTAATCCTTGTCCTCCAAGGATTTAATAATTAATACAAAATCAATTATAATAATCCTATTAAATAAAAGATAATCCTAGAAATATTCTAGAACAAATCCGAATAATCTTTATCTTTATTTTTACCATAAATATTTATCCAATAAATATTTTGTGCACATGTCTTATTAATCCACAAGAAAACAATTTCTTGTTCCATAAAACAATGTGGAGGCCGAAAATTCCCTTGTGACCTAGTCACAATAATTTTCGACTATACACACTAAATTGGGTCAAGATTATGAAAAATGTCTTTTTCACATATTTAATTATTTAGCCCAACTAATTTAATAGTCACTAAACAATTAATTCACATATCGTTTTAATTAAATTCTAACAAGAACTAAATTAATATTATTAGGATTCGACGTTCGAGAATAGCTATGCTATATTGGAGGCACGTCGGGGACCATGGACTAATAATCAGCGGCTCCGATAAATCAAATAAATAATTATCTTATGAACAGAATAATTATATTCGATAAATCAATCACAGGAATATGCCACCATAATCCCGTGACTGCACTCCTCCGATTATAAGATTATATTTATCTCTTCACGAGAATGATAATAAGCGCCCATTGATATAATCATCACATATGGATTAATCCTCCATAGACTGTTCATTCTAAATCGGGAAGTTCTCATTAACCTTTTTTAGAACCTCTTATCCTTATTTACCATTAACCCCTAGTGATCAATTAATTCATACAACTCACTTTGGTAGCTAATCGATGTAATATGAACTCCATGGATCGATCAGTTTCTAGGATTAACAAATAAGGGAACTGTCTATCTACTTCCAGAAATGGAACGAATGGAATCTGTATCTGTGATAACACAGACTACTCACTCAATCCAGTACAATGCCAAGATGGGGTAATTCAGATCACATACTCAGAGTAATCCTTAACCGTCAAGTCAAACCTCATAATGATTCAAGCAGTTGACTATGATCACCTCAGGATTAAGATATATCCATAAATATGATCATCGATTGATTCGATAAGACTTCTCGATTACGGAATTATATCGTGAACTCTAATCAAATCGGTCCAAATACTATATGATATATCTATCATATATAAATGCCCCACTAGGTTCTCTTAACCAAAAGTCCGGATAAGACAATCACACCTATTGTGTTCTGGGTGCATTAATAGCACGTTAAATGAGAGACCCGATACTCTCGATTAACTTCAATACAGGCTAATTTTATTTTAAGTACATCTTCACTAACTCAATCGGCCCGTGTATATCCCATACACTGAGTTAAGTGATTACATAAACGATATACTTTTGGGTTTTCTGTAGTGTAAATACTATTGTCACATCGGTGAATATGAGAATAATAAATATGAATAATAATGTCAATTCATTCATTAAATAAAACAATTACAATATTGTCTTTCGGGCATAACACCTAACAATCTCCCACTTGCACGAAAGCATGTGATTAATTGTTTTAGAGCACACCTTATTATTTAAAATACATCAAACTACATCTCCCACTTGCTCTAAAGCAATGGAGACCCATCCTGTATTCTAGTACCCATTAAGCATATCATAACCATTGCAGATGACAAAGTACACTCCGAGTGTGCTGTCAAAGGATAGGTCAGTGACTCGGGGAGTACCTAAATCTAAATATCATGGGTCTTAATGATTAGTCAGGTTGTCGGTTCGAGACAATCTATAGAATCGAAACGTTACCGGTCCATCTAATCATGTGGTACCTTCACAATATGCTTTTGACCTCTAGTGATTTCGAAAATCCTTATGAGCTACCCCTTCATCGTTTGCACAATGATGTGGTATCGGCTTCCAAATCTAGAATCACTCCTAGATATGAAAAGGAAATCCTTAAGCTATATCGCCTCTCTAGCTACTACAAAAGCCGTTAATCACCCAACTAGTTACAGTCGAGTTGGCGTTGCTGGATTCCTCCAGGCAATAGCTTCAACACAACAGTAAACACTGAGCCTGATATCGACTTAACGATCATCCTCAATCTGACTTAAAGTCAAAATCAGTGTATCACACATATCCAAGTTCACACATGAATATGTCCGCATATTATTCCTTGTTCTCTTCAAGATACTAAAGGACATACAAAACTTGCTTTGTTAACCGCCGAATCTAAGATTCGATCAAAGTTGACGTTCAATAACCTGACCATCTCTTACTAGAAAGAGAATCTATCCCATTTCTCTTGATCCGAAGATTTAGAGAGTCATTCCTGAGGCATAGGGTAGAACTTCCACATTGAATGTTGCATACACAGATGCATCATCTTAACCAATAAGATGGATGGGAAACCAGTGATTGATTTAATGAATTCAACCGTGTCAAACTCTTTAGAATGTTGTCCAAATCTCTGTTGCAGAGAATTGTGGCATTGTCAGATTCTGACTTCAGATAACACACCCATGTTGATTCCAACTGGTGCAGTGTTATCCTTCACAAACACTAATGTATATATTCACTACTGTACTAAAATTGATATCCAGTCTACAAAAGACTTATCAATATTCTGGTCAAATCCACATATTGTAGAAATATATGACTTCCAATGACCGAGAGGTTTGCTTTTTATCCACAAAGGACATAAGCCTTGACAGTCATCCTATCATAAGTTCATAAGGCAATACCCTTTTGTTCTGAATGAATCCAGACTCCGTTTGTTTGGCAAGAAAGTCTCAGGGAATCACCCCTATTTTCTGTTTTTGAATGAAATCATGCAATACTAAGTGGTAAGAGAGTCCAAGGTCTGATTAACCCTCTACTTCTTAGGGAATTACCCCTAGACCACTCAATCTTTGCTCTGAAAGATAAACTTTCCTATTCATTCTACTCTTTTCTGTGTAGATCCAATTACTCCCACTGGGCCTGAGACGCGCAGGTGGTTCTACAAGAGCATGAACAGAACTAGAGTACCGAACTCAATTCACAGGTTATGGCTATTAAACCAACCTCTATTATCAGAATCCTATACTGGTCACAAAAGAGCCATAGGTCATCAATCGATCCTCCGACTATAAAGTCCATTAACCCGTAATGGGTAATGGATAAACCATACTCCCAATACTTACTGGGTGGATCGAAATTCTGATCTACTTTAGTAGTATTTAGTGTTATCACCAACAACCGATGTTGGATGTGGTCTGATTTTAATCAGTTAATAAATACCTTGAGTAAACGTACTTCAAGGTTCAAGGTTTTGTATTTATGGACTCTATCAGAAAGGATGCAACAGTATAACTGTCCCTTCCCGATTTCAAGAATCTAACCTTTATACACAATAGGTTAAAAGATATATCACGAATGGTCATTGACCGAACGTATGCGCGAAATTCCCACTCTTACCTTCAAGCACCATGTGCTAAATGCTTATATTTATGGAAGTGGGGTGAACCGAATCCACACCTTATCCGTAAATACCAAAGCATATTCTCGGTAGACTTCTCGGTCTTACATTTCAATGTAAACCGTTATTTTGCTTCCAATATCTTTATTGAGTTAAGCAGTGTATTGTAGCACATCTAAAACTATGTAAGGCAATTTAACGGTTTCTCACTTAGTGAGAACATGTCACAATAAGGCAGGCTGAGCATCAGTCTCGAGGACTATGAATGGCCTATTCCGAGTATAGAATACTCTGTCTCTGTTGAAAATAGAGAAACCTCAAAATATTTTGGATAAACTTACTGGAGTGTTTGAATAGTTATCCGACAAGAAGTCACTACTCGGAAGCTCCTACTAGCTTGTATCTTTCATCAGACCCCGAAGGTCGTAATGAACAAGCTATGTTACTTCTTTATAACCATTATCATTTCCCGATTGAAAGGAAACTTAGTCATTGAACCTTTGAGACAATATAACCAGACTGAAAGAAAGGAATCACCCTGAGCCAGTCTTCAGGTCTTGTCTTTTAGGGACTATGCACTAACTATGGAATATGAAGAAGCGTTTATCTAAATATCGAAACCAATTGCTTTTAATAGTGCTTAAGATGTGTTTTATATACATATTTTAGCAGTTCTAAGTGGTTTTGACTTTATCAAACAAAAGTCCGAGTCTTGGATTCGTACTACAAATGGTATATTCACTTTCTATACGACAAACAAATTATCGAATAGAAGGTAAATCCATTCGTTCCAACGAATCTTAAACCAAAAATAAATTTTCCGCGATATCCAAGGATTGAATCCGAGATTCATTTCCTTATATCACTCCCACTATTCTCGCTAAAATTAACTGCCCGTTTTTTACTCCTTTAATCGTTTAATGCACTGCTATCTTGTTCTTCCAAAGAACTTAGCTCGAGAAAATCGCCAAGGATTCATAGGTTGGTGATCCAAAATCACCGCCCTTATCCTATGATTTTCGCTAATTAATTTTCGTTCACCTTAAAGTTTTCTCAGTTTAGATGACTAACACTTTTAGACATATTCTCCCATTCTTGACTTTCCGTGAATGGAAATAGTCTTGAACCAGCGGTTCGTTTGAGTAGACACTACTCTTGAACCGTGGGATGTCTATTTCGAGTGTTACTCGTCGGGACTTCTCGGATTTTTAATATACCGTAATAAACAACAAATCATAACATTAAAGCTCCCAATAGTTTATCGGTTCCAAATACCATCTAACGAGCAATGCTTTATTTTTATGATTTTCCGATTTTTTCGATTTAGAAAATCTTTTGTACATAGTTCCAATGTTTCCAGAAAAACAACAAATCATAGAACTCCCACTAGTTCATCGATTCCAAATATCGTCCAACTAGCAACATTTCATGATTTTCCGATTTTTTAATTAGAAAATTACTCGTGTAATCACTACACACTTAAAATTCACTAGAAGAATTTCAAAGTCCAAAATCACCTTTGATCAAACTAAGTTTGTCTCCCGTTTGACACCAATGACACTAGTGACATACCTATATGTCACTCTGGTTTTTAAAAGGCTTAAGAGAAAATATCTCTTTCGAAAAATAATTGCATTATCGATTAACTAGTTCAACATCCTAGTTACTTTTCACTTTTTAATGAAGTCAATACTAGTCAGTTATTAAATTTTAAGCAATTTAGTAAGGGATATAATGCTGTAAATAAAATGACATATATTAATTCAAGTTTAACACTACTATATGATTTTATTTTAGGAATTGTAAACTATAAGTAAGTCTACTCTACCATTCCAAGGTTTTAACCTCGCATCTCAGTGCCGCCGTAGGGTAGGTCAAAGAGATGACGGTTAAATCGAGACAATCTTATCAATGAATAACTTGTGAGAATTGAACATCCCACTAGAATCGAACATCCCTTTATTCATTGACTACCTTCCTTTTTTAGCCTAGAAATTATCAAGAATATCCTTGATGAGTGTGACCTACTATATCGGATCTCTTAGGTACGCCCCGAGTGTGCCGTCGTAGGATAGGTCAGTGACCCGACGAGTACCCGGAAATCCTATCCTTTCGGAGACCAAGCCATGAATGTTGATAGGGGTGAACACCATCCGTAGGGGGATGAAATCAAAGCGCCGCAAGGCGTCACCCTTCTCTCACTTACTTGTATCTATAGTAGAGGCTGTGGGGTTGGTTGTCGTCTCCCCCGCTCCCACTCAATATTTTGGAAGAGGTGGTGGGTTAACTAACCACGTCTTTTTGATGTTAACATAAAAGCACATCAAATCAAGGATTCCGAATGGTGTCGGTAACGTAGGCAAGCCTACCCGTCCCATTCGTTGGAACATATGTGACAGTCGGACGAAGTCGGGTCAAGAGAGCCCCATTGAGATCAGAAGGAATCACCCCTCCGCTCGCCGGTCTAGCTTAGTCTTGCCGGACCCCGTGCATACATCACACTAGGAGGGTTAAGTCGGTTGAGCGGCCGCAGCTTGACCACCCAACCTATAAAGCGAACCGCTTTTATCCAAGATTTATTGTTCTTTTACCATCATTCAATCTCGTAGACACTACGAATTGAAAACGTGATCACGCTTGGGCTTTTAAGGCGGTTCACGAGAACACACACAGCAAAACGCTTAACGATTTCATAACCCGCCCTCGGATCTTTAATTAGTTACTAAATCAATTAATTACCACGTATTAATTAAATTTCAACTAATTACGCGAGTTTGTATACATGCCTATTTTAATTACCAAAATTAAAATTTTACATGTATGCATGGAGTGGATTTATGATATGATGCATGTCATGGCAATTCCGATTTTATATCTATTTTATGATCAAACACATAAAAAATAAATTGCGGAAAAATTTAAACACCGAGATGGATCGTTGGTACCCCCGACTAACCTATTTTCTAAGAAAAAGTAAAACTAATTCTAAGTCTTCAAATCTCGATCTTCGATCTTGATCTTGACACTTCCGGATCTCAAACATTCGATCTTGACACGAACCACGAACGACTAGGAGAGGAGGCCGTAATATACCAATATATTATAAAATTGTTTTATAAATTATATTTTTTTTTTATTATAACAGGCCTGCGGCCAAAGTTAATAAAAAAAACTTTTTTTTTTGTTACAGCATGTCACGGCAGCAAAGTTAAATAAAAAAAAACTTTTTTTTTTTGTTTGGTCAAACCTTTCGGCCAATGCTAATACACTAGGGGTGGTCTGTGCGATGCACAGGGCGCCAACGTCTTGGAATGTATGAAAAACGTAAGCCGAGTAAAAAATAGTTATAGCATTTAACAAAAGAGCCTGTGTTTAATCAAAGGCTCCTATGCAAAATTGGTGATAGTTACAGCATTTAATCTAGGCGCCTGTCCAAAACAATTACCATAGTACAAAAGTTTAAGAGAGTGGTGATACAAGTACATTCAGTTGATACTTTATATACACAAAACATTGTTTCTGAATTGCCTTGCATTGTCAACCATATTCATCCCAAAACGCAATAATGAGTTAACTTCTTCAATTCGACTTGCAGCCTTTTATTTCTTACTCTCATGTTCGAGTTTCACCTTCCTCAGTTGTTGTGGACTTGGTGTGTCAACTTTGCTTGCAGCTGAAGTTGCTTGTGTTGTTGTTTTTTTTGTTTCCACAACTGGTTTTTGCCTTTTCGGTTCATGTTTTGCTGGAAACCAAATAAGATGTGTTAAATTGACTATGTTAAAGTAGTCTCTCAAAAATAAGTACTTGTACCTGGGGTTTGAATAGATGACGTTTCTTTTTCGCTTGTACTGTCAACTGTTGTCGGTATTTCTGGTGTGTAGGCACGCTTGTTATCTATTTTCTCTGCAGTCAATTGGAGTAATGAAAATTTATTACGTGTTCATTTGTTTTTTTTTTGCCTTTGTTCATAATATTGATTTCTTTTTCTTTTGGTTAATATTTATGAGTAATAGAAGCTCAGTTGTACCTGGGGTAGGTATTGTGTTTGGAGTTTCATTGGTCTGTAGAATGATAGAAGGAGATTGATCGTCTTTGTTGCTCCAACTATAGATAGTATATCTCACCCTTTGATTTGCATATCTCTTTGTTGATGTTCTTACTTCTGCCATGACTTTTTTCTCTTTGAATTTTTCATCAACGTTCTTCAGCAAATCTGCCACTTCCTGAATTTTTTTTCTTTCTTTTCATTATAGTTCATACAAAACTGTGGTTGTTAAATGCTGTGCAGTCTATTTGGTTTACCTTATATGGCATTATATGAATCTGTTCAGGACTAACTTCAAGAAGTTTTTCTGCCTCTTCATCATATAATGTTGCATCTATTGGATTTCCATCTCTTTCTATGCGCACAGCTATTCTGTAACTGCATAAACAATGGAGTTTGATGTTTTGTGCATTATTTGCAGAACGCGATATAAAATGTGTTCAGTTTATAAGAAATACCCTGCTACAGTTTTTTTAATGGCTTGGCAAGTGGGGCAAGGAACTTCTTCATCTTTTTCTGCAGTAAGAATGTGATGACAAGTTTCACAGTAACAACATGAAATTTCTTGATGTGGATCAAGAATTCTCAGTTTTCCTTCAACTATGAATCTCTGTGTATAAAATTTTAAAACAGGAGGGATCAAACATTGAGTATTATGATGAAAAGGACATTTACTACAATGGCATGTGTAGGTAGAACTCATTAATCATAGTATAAAAGAACAGTCACCTTAGCATTTTCATCTGTCCCAATTACGCTGCTGGAGTGTCCTGCTACATTTATGCCAGCCTTTAATGTTTGTTTTGGGTCTTTAGATGCCTTTTGGACACTTCGAACAGCTGCAATGTTCTCCGAAATCCTGTAATTTATTTCTGAGGTTATGAATAAATGTTTAAAACGTCTACCTTTACAAAGCTATGATTCATATATGTCTTTACCATGTGTGTAAATTCTGGACTTCAGTGATGTCTGGTTCAACTGTTATATATGATCCTAAATTTGTAGTCAAAGTTCCTACTGCATTTAGAAGACAACAATTACGATACTTCTGAGTAGTTGAATGAAGTGCGTAGGGTGTATTCTAGTTTAAGCACATACCTTCGTGGTTTGAACCAACAATCTTCCGGCCTGTGATGATTGGCATACTTTGCCTCAGTTCATAGAGTTCCACTGCTTGATCGTTTAGGAATTCTCCCCACATTGTTAGATTTGATTGGAGTTAAACTGCTTAATAAATCGCTTATGATGAGTTATCTTAATCTTTTATAATGACTCTAGTCTTTGTATTTTGTTACCATTTTGAAGATATTGTATGAATATGATGTCTATAAATCTTGAATCACTTACAATGAAAGTTGTACGTTTATTAATTACCTTTGATCAATCAACATGAATTCTTGTAATAAAACATTAGCGTTGCCAACCGGAACTGGTCGGGGTCGTTCTACGTGAATCACAGCTGCAAGGATATCTAACATATTTGAAAAAAGTTATTATGTGTTTACCTGTTAGTATTGTTCTACATGTCTGTATATTTAAAAGTTTGACAATAGAAAACAGTAAAGAACTTACTCACTGGAGAACCATTAGTAATTACAGGATACAATTCTGCTAGAGGAGTACTTTCAAATGGTGGATAAGGTATGGCTTCTGTAGTATCAGTGATCGGTAGAACCACAGTGTTGGGAGTTATAGTCCACTCAAACAACATACCTGGTGACAGATACTGGTATTGTTCTTTAATGCGTTCTACGTTGCAACCTCGAATACTGTATGTAGTAAAGGGTTGAAGAGTAGTTGCAAACGAATCTATCCTATCATTCCATAAAACACATTCCATCATAGTCCCCTGTAATTATGTAAAATTCATATGTAAGTATATATAATAATTATTTGAAAGGAGTTTTAATGTTTTGTAAAGAAGTTTTATTATTTTGATATACTTACTTGACTGTCTTGTATAAAAACTTTTTGCAACCTGTGTTTGTTTTTAGTCACACGCACATTGGTTTTGTCTAAGACCAAAGCTTTGCATTGCCACCTAAAATCACCAACTTGAATCTCTGCAATAGTTTTAACAGGTAGTTTTCCAGATCCGACATCTACACAGAAGATGAGATATTCAAAACATAGAGAAATGAAAAGAAAACTACAGCAGAACATATTTAAGGTAGTTAAACATAAGCATGAATTGTATGTATAATGTGAGATTCAATATACCTTGCACTTCTTATAGAAACGAAAAGAAAACTACAGCAGAACATATTAACGAAAAGAAAACAACAGCAGAATATATTTAAGGTAGTTAAACATAAGCATGAATTGTATGTATAATGTGAGATTCAATATACCTTGCACTTCTTATAGTTGTTGAATTAACTTTATATTAAATGTATGATTTCTTCATACACAATATTTTGAGTATGATTTGACTTCATTTTATCAGAAAAGGTAGGAGGAGTAATGAGTACTCTCAAAGAATTGAATGTCCGGACCCTGGAAAAGGCAACATATAGTTGTCCATGTGAGAATACAGGTTCACGTAGGTAGACACCTACTCTCTCCAACGTCTGTCCCTGAGCTTTATTGATTGTCATAGCATAGGACAACCTTACTGGAAATTGGTACCGTTTGAAGGCCACACCGAATCTTTCAGAATTTGATGGTTGTAATGGTATTTTGTGAAGCACTGTAGTATCCCCTTTGAAGGGACCACTGGCAATCTCTGCAATGATTATGTGTGGTTTCAATTCCTTGCAAAGTAAACGTGTTCCATTGCATAAACCAGCTGTAGGTTTTAAATTCCTGAGTAGCACTATAGGAGAATTGATTTTCAAATTCAGTTCATGTGGAGGTAAACTACTGGGATTTGTTGCATGTAGTAGATCCTGATAGTCGCCTTGATGCTGTTGGTCTATTGTTGTGTCATGACTTACATAAGTTATTACTTCTCCAACTGCATAACTTAATATTGTATTGTTTAGCTCATCTACACAGTTATTAGTTGGAGCCAATATAACACAATCCATGACCAAATAAGTATTATGCATAAATGCATTCATGTTAGGATAGACAAAATGTATAAGTTCTTTTAGAGACTTATCTTCCTCAATAAAGGGCACAACAATTTGGTTTGGTAGAATAATATTTCCATTTTCATTCATTGTTTCTGTTCCATGACCAATACGCAGTAAGTAGTCTGCAAAATAAGGATCATTGATAGACCTCATGTTTTCTGTTAACTGCAATCGAGTTAGATGAGACCATAGGGATGAATGGAATAAACTTGCCATTACCTGATCCTGACGAGTGCCACGAGGTACGACCGGTAGTACCTGTCGGAAATCCCCACCAAATATGACTGTTTTATTCCCAAACGGCAAGTTAACATCAGTGATGTCACGTAACATACATTCAAAAGATTCAATAGCATCTCGATGTGCCATTGGAGCTTCATCCCAGATAATTATTGTAGCCTCACGAATCAATTGAGCGATGGATCGAT
Organism: Gentiana macrophylla; assembly: GCA_026214975.1. Lineage (NCBI taxonomy): Eukaryota > Viridiplantae > Streptophyta > Magnoliopsida > Gentianales > Gentianaceae > Gentiana > Gentiana macrophylla. The sequence continues at coordinate 56,180,216 of CM047807.1, read as the reverse complement.
TGTTTGCTGACTCTCGCTATTTTTTCAGCCTCATCTTGAAGTGGTAAATTGAAACGCGAATGTGCTGTACGACCTCCAGGTAGAACACATGCTGCAACACCAGATGTTGCCGTTGCCAATACAATATGACCTTTATCTCTCAGAGTACCCATCAGAGCTTTGTACAAAAACGATTTACCAGTGCCTCCAGGACCATCTATGAAATAACACGATTTTTCAGTGTTATCTAAGTTGGAGAGTATAGAATGGTATGCAAGACGTTGTTGACTGTTAAGTTGGTGTACAGCTAATTTATCCGCTGGACTTACCAAGACGTTTCGTTCAAACAACAGATCTTTAGGAGGTCCTTTTTTACGGTATAATGTATCTGCCTCTGGACCTAGATTAAAATCAGCCAATCTACGACCCATATTTTCTAAGCAATCTTGTATGTCTTGTAATGCCTTCATACGTGCAGGAAGAGGATGCATATCTGCTAACTTATATGATCGTAAATAATCCTCAGATAAAGCATCTTTATATTTCTCCCATAATAATCGAGGATTTGTTGGAGAACAAAAAACCAAAAGTGAAGAAAATAGGTAACGTAGTTGCCTTGGCATCCGATATCACGCAGCCTTCACAATACATTTTTCATAATCAATCGGTAGTCAATAGATCTCTAGCTAAAGCAAAGATCCCTAAAAGATGGATGTATAACTCCATTAACATTACGTAGAGCTTCATACGATTGAGGGGCTCTAACATGGTTAAGTAATAAGCGCAAGTAATAGCGCTCACCTTCAACAGACCTACCGATACTATTCTTCCAACAACTCTACCTTTTACGGATACCCAAGTTCTTTTCCCAGATCCCAAACAAAGTAGCGAGGGAAATCACGGTAGAGGAGCTGCATTTTTTTTGCTGTGACATCATATTTATTCATATAGAAAAATCCAGTTAACATAGTTCTTGTTAAGAAATTATTACCAACTATATTACTCAGATCTTCCGTAGCTTTGAAGGATACGTAATGCTGATTCGCAAGATGTATCTGTAAGGGTATTACTGCTGGTAGCATATCAAAAAGATCAAATGCATAAATACGCCAGGCCGCCTCTGGTGGTCCTATCCAACGGCCACTTTGGTAATCTTCTATTTCATTTTCAGATTGCAAAGCTGCTAAGTGGAAACAAATCTTATCAGGCCCTTTATATATATACTTATAAATGTACTTGACCAGCTTAATAGTAGAGCAAATTTCCACATTTATATGGCAGTCGAATTTCTGCAGTAGATATGGATTATAAGGTACAACCCATCGATTATCAATACAGCAACGCCGAACAACAGCAGTAATTCCATTATTTCTACGTCTGTATTGAGGATAAGTATCAGCTCCATGTATGGTTGTTTCTAGGAATTCTTTAGGATACTTATTCTTGCATTTATTTTTTTGCATACACGGGCTCCTGCTATTCAATTCCCCACATGGTCCATGAATCATATGCTTCAAAACCAATTCATGAAGTCTAGGATTCAACACAGGATCGGGTAACTCTGCTGAGACAAATCGATCATATGCTTCTGAATTTAAAAGTTTGGATTCACGAGCCATAATGAATAGCAGATGTGCATGTGGTAGGCCTCTTTTTTGGAATTCTATAGAATAAACAAAGGCATCAATTTGTCCAAAAGCTTTGTTCTGTACGAGATCTTGTTTAAGCATCTCCAGTTTAGCTTTGAATACTCTACTTAACAAATCAGGTCGATCTTGAGGCAACTGATTAGGCAACAAATGTTCAGAGATTTTTGGCCAAGATGGATTACATGTTATTGTTAAGAAGAAATCTGGTTTTCCAAACTGCTGAACCAAAGCCATGGCATCTAAATAGCGTTTTTTCATGTTACGTGGCCCACCGACAAAAGATGGAGGCAATATTACTTTCTGGCCTACAGCTGAACCTCTATTGTTTCCAGTAGCTATACTATCCATAACACCTTGAAACGATTCCATCCGTATCTCTTTTTGATGATCTCGAAGATATTCCAGTCGAGATGTTTCAATTTTAACATACATATCCACAATATATTGCTGAAACAATCTACCAGTGTGTATAATCATGGAAAAGTCAGCTTCACGAATCTGTAATTTGTAGCAATAGTACTGTCGAGGGGTAACGAGGTTACATTTTCGTACTGATGAATGTATAGCTGTATTGAATGAATAAATTATTAGACATGCTGTCAAAATAAAATATTTATTCAAAGTAAGTAACTAAAAGCCTAACCTTGTTGTTCATCAGCCATGAGATAATGAACATCAATAGCTTCTACATTAGTTACTGGTAATGGCATCGCACATCTACGGCTACTTTTCAGCGCATTAGGAGGTAACTTTTGAATACCATAATGCCAGCCGACTTCGCCCTTTGTAAATAAAAGGGGATATTGTAATGAGTCATAACAGCCATAGTTATGATAAATTTGATGTGCTCTATCATCCTTAGAATATATTTGTATATGACATTTAGGATTGACCCCTACATCATCATCCACATGCAAAATCGCAGAAACATCAGAACATGTCGGTAAATTTGATACTCTTTGATCCATCTGAGGATCCTTTACTAAATAAAGTCGAGTATCATCAATACTGGGTAAATCCCTGAGCTGGCGTAAGAACTTGGCATAAGGATTATCAGTCAAGATCTTTGTTAATTTAGCCATGGTAGATCTTGAGAAACGCTCATCCGACTGCAATCGTTGTTCTAATTCAGTTTGAGGATCATATATGTAAAGTTGAATGCCAGAAGGAGGTGCAGGTATTCCTGCAGATGGATTTAATGGATTTAAGAAATGATGCACCTTCCCTTGAACCTTGAAAGTATAAACACCGTGAAGATTACGTAACAAATCATTATCCTTTCGAGCTGAGAATGATGTGAAAGCTAGATTGTTATTATAGGTACGGGCATATTTCCGGAAAGCTATTGATTCTGCATTATTTTCAGTGAATAAAGTACGTAATTCTGGCGGCATCTCAGGATTGACAAGTTTTATCTCTCCTTCAGCACAACAAAAGCACGCGGATTCATGGAAAAACCTGAATGCTAAACAAGAATAACATCGTTGAGCATTCGGCAAAAGTGAGAAGTTGATGCGACATGTATCATCATTACTTGAGTGAAGTGCCATTTCCTCACGTAGATGATTCCGTGTTGTCACGTAAGGAAGTCCGAAGCCTGAATAAAAGCTCTCATTAATTTGCCTAGGATGATTCCGGGTTGCCACAGGAAGGAAAGTCCAAGCTTGAATAAAAGCTCTCTCATTAATTTGCCTAAGCAAAGATACATCGATCAATTTGAAGTTGTATGGCTAGGACTTTTTCTCTCAAGTTGCATTGTGGCCTCAACATCGGTAGAAGTTGAAGCCTTCATCGCTACACTGACCAGTTTTTTCAAACATACTTGGCACGACGACGCTCTAGTAAGGTAGTTTTTTTCGTCGCATCCATTGTAGCATATGCTCTACGTTTTCGTTTGTTATAGTCATCACGCCTCTCATCATCCATTGTAAAAAATATTACTGAATGAAATTATATAGAGAGAATGATATTAATGTATAAGATTATCCTTCACACCTAAGCAAACATCCTAAATTTTACTAACACTCATATGTAGAACATATGACAGCATTACTAACAACATATAAAGACATTACGTCAAAACTGTTAATGTTGTGCAAATCTGAGAGCGAACGTAACGCAACAATTATGAACATTGGAACCTAAAACTGTAATAATATGTAGAGAAGTTTAAGTAATAACTGAACTTTGCAGGCCTGGGATAACATGAGCAAGCAGAAACACATTCAAAAAAACAATAGAGGAATAAGTCAGGTATAGAAGAATGTACCTTAGTCAAGTAGAGTTATATTGCAACTGAAGTTGTCTTAAGAGAAATAATCCTACTGAAAGCACAGAAGTAATTTGCTTATTCCTTGAGCAGAGCAACACGAAGACCTCGTTTTCAAACAAGTCCTGAAGAACACAAGCTAGATAAGCAGGGCTAATCATTACCAAACAACATGCGCAACAGCAAAAATGTTCAGTAATTACATCATGCAATCTTTGAAGATCCCAGAAAATGTTGAAATAAGTAAAAAAAAGAAACATCACTGCAAATACATTCTAAACAGGGAAAGTTTTGTGCATTTAAATACAAACAACACTGCAAATACGTTCTAAACGGCTAAACTTATGTTCAGTAATTACATGCACAATGAAGAACATGCATTGCCGTTTGTTTAAATTGCAGAAACAGTACAATTTGGCTGATACAATGAGAAGAAGAAGATTATATTTAAATAAAATTGAAGCAGCCAATCTTGGCCAATTAGAACAGAAATAGCAAAACAAATATGCATTAAAACTTATTCTAATTGCAGATATACTGCAATATCAATATAAATGTTCCTATCCAAACACATAAGTGAATTTCGGTGAGGAAGAACATATTTTTTCAACTAAATTCACCTCAATCTTAACAATTCTACAGAAGAACAAATACAAACAACACTGCAAATACGTTCTAAACGGCCAAACTTATGTTCAGTAATTACATGCACAATGAAGAACATGCATTGCCGTTTGTTTAAATTGCAGAAGCAGTACAATTTGGCTGATACAATGAGAAGAAGAAGATTATGTTTAAATAAAATTGAAGCAGCCAATCTTGGCCAATTAGAACAGAAACAGCAAAACAAATATGCATTAAAGCTTGTTCTAATTGCAGATATGCTGCAATATCATTGATAAATGTTCCTATCTAAACACATAAGTGAATTTCGGTGAGGAAGAACATATTTTTGCAACTAAATTCACCTCAATCTTAACAATTCTACAGAAGAACAAATAGATAGAAAGAAGAGGTTGCAAAAAAAAGGACTGATTGAAAACAATTACCTGATTCAACACAAATTCCGACCTAGAATACAATCTCTCAAGAAACAGCAAGAAACACAGCGTACGGTGAAGAAAACAGAAATAATGGGATGCCATGAGAGTCCTCGATGTTTTATCTGTTTCAGTGGAATGTTTGAGTTGAGACGGAATGCGATAATAGGCTGGAAAAGGCGGTAGTGGTAGGAAAAGGCGGTGGTGGTAAGTCGGAAAAAAAAAAAAAAAAAGGAAAATGCGCTAAACGACAAAAATGGTCACCCAAAATCCCCAATTGATAATAGTACTTTAAAGTGGATTAGGTTACAAGAATAAAATTGCTGCCGCTGTTGAAGGAAAATACTATTATGCGCCTTCGTCAAAGCCAATGACGATTATCTTTCGGTTATTATGTAACGTTCAATCAGTATTTATTGCCATCAATGTAATCTGTGTTCACATTATAACCGTGACCCTATATAAAGGGATTATCTAATGGAATGAGATACAGTTTTTCCCACTTTTACTTTTACACGTTATCGCGACGTAGCTCGAAAAGAAAAAAAAAACCCTAATTGACCCTGCGCCTTGACACCCGCCACACCCGCCGCCCGCCGCCTTTGCTCCTCGGTGGCACGAATCGCTCCTCCTCGCCGCCAAAATCTTCCCCAAAAACCTACAAAGTCATTTTTGAACACAAAAGCAAAGGTAGATTCTTATTTTTCTGTATTTTTTTGTCAATTTTTTTTCCCTTTCTCTGTGGACTGGAAAAAGAAAAAAAAGGTTTTATTACAAGCTTATGCTATTCGACATAGTTATCAATATAGGGTAATTGTTCTATGTTGTATTTATTCTGTGTGTAGAGATATTTATACCCTAAAACGTATCTGTTTTAGCCTATAAAATATTAAGAACACCTATAGACACCATAAAAAACAACTATTTTATAGTGTAAAATCATGTCAATTAAAATGCTTCTAAGCATATTTCCGTATATCCTTGTTTTTACCAAATTGATTGTTTTTTTTTGGTTTAATTACCGATTTGGTTATTTGAGAATTGAGAGGCCTAAAAGTCTCCCCATTAAATAAATAGTACAGAGATTCATCTTACAATTTTTGTGCTCAAATAAACCTGTACTCATGATACCTTAATGCGTCAGAGAGTGATTGATATGTATATTTCTCATATTTTCTGTCCGTGCAATAGCATGTTTGTATATGATCATATGGAATACGTTATTTGAAACAAATATTCATCTCTTGAAACATTATGATTATCATGACATATATTATTGGATATGTATATGCATGTTGCCATGAAAAATGTTATGTGCTATGTTTGCCCGAAATTTCAAATTGAGCATAATAATTATATGTTGATTGTCTTATAAATAAGATTATATGTCATCCTATGATAAAGAAATTTCATAGGCGTTATATACTAAGTACAAAACAATCAATGTGATAAAGTATCTTCACAAAGCATCGAAAAAATGAGTGACCGCTATGTACCATGGCATCGTGATCCAATTCACACTCTTGGAAATTAATTATTGTGGATGTCTTATGACTACATAATTAATATGCTCTTCACTCTTGTTTATGTAGATGGCTGATACAACTCGACCCGAATTTGAAATCTTGGACTCAGAAGGAATTGAGTACCACCGCTGGGTTTCAGATGTGGAAATGGCCTTTGTTGCAAAGGACTACACTCTCACTATCAAAACACCCACCGACCCTAAGGACGACCCATCTGCTAAAGTAAAAGCAAATGCCCTAATGTTCTTGAGGCGACATATTGACTCTAGCTTACGCTGGGAGTACCTTCAGTTGAAAACACCCAAAGAACTGTGGGATGCCCTAGAGGGACGTTTTGGGAACATTCATGACACTTTACTCCCAGAACTGTCTGCTCAGTGGAATGAAATCCGCTTGCTTGACTACAAAGGGGTAGACCAATTCAACAAGGACATGTTGCGTCTTAGAGCACGTCTCAAATTCTGTGGAAAGGAACTCACAGAAGATGATATGATCCAGAAGACTCTTTCCACTTTTCCTACTTCAGCACTTATACTAGCAAACCAGTATAGGCTGAGTACGACAAGAAAAATATTACGACCTTTCACAAATTGATCAACATGCGGCAAGTGGTGAGCGGCATGATCAAGTTCTCATGAATAATAAATGCGACTGGCTTTGGGACAAAGAAAATTCCCGAGGTTAACTATGGCAAGATGAAAGGTGGAAAGAACCCCAAAGAAAAGGGAGTTGGACGTCTTTGAGCCTTACCCACGTGGAAACAATGCACCACGTGGAAAGGGACCTAGGGGCCGTAGTATGGGCCGTGGAGGTCCCCCTAATGTATGGCGCAGAAATGGTGGTGATGGTCCTAGTGGCCATGGTGGTCCTAAGGCTAAGGTGCAAAAGGCACCTAAGAACCCTCAAGAAAAAAGGGAGAGAGTTGGAACTGAACCTTGCTATAGGTGTGGAGTTACTGGGCATTGGTATAATACCTGCCGAGCAAGTAACAAAGTAGCAGCCAATTACAAGAGGTATAGGGAATCTAGAGAACAAGAGGCCCACTATACGGAAGATGGAGGCAATGACACTGATGTCAACCTCACAATTGCAGACTTCAATAGCAACAAGAACCACCTTTCGGTCAATGGATGTTCCGGACTTTGATTGATCTCGCTTTGCTTATTTATTTATTTTTCCAAGAACATTGTGAAGGCGGAATGCCTTATTTTTAATTAGACTATATTGGTCTTAAAGTTCATTTGAATAATGGTTTGTTGAATTGGATTTTGATGTACGAGACTTTTATTTTGATTTTCGTTGGCCTATTAATAAATTTCGGATTTTATTCTGAAGTATTGAATTTTATTCGATTTTATTTACCAGTATATACATGGTTCGAAAATAGCACTATTAAGGTGTAAAGCAATACATCTACCATACAATAAACATATATATCGGGATGAAAAGCATATCATTCTATCTCCATCGAAAAACTCTAAAGAATATGAGTTATGTCTTCGACTTTTTAATCTCATCTAATTTAAATGTAGGAATGAATCGAGGAGAAATAGAGTGCTTAGTCGATGCAGTGGAACCACACACACTATCTTAAGGAATAGACAATTATTTGTCGAGTTAATTCCATGTAATTCATCTCGTGACTACGATGATTGGATCATCACAAGTAATACAAGGCGCGAGGAAATGCCACATTTTGATGCCTAACGGCACAACGATAAAAGTCACAAACGCTCTATATGCACTCTAGAGCCAATCGAACCTTGTTAAGTTTCAAAGATATTCGTGCCAACGGTTATCATTTGGAAACTCACTGTGAGAATGGAACTGAATATTTGTATATTACCACAAATGAATGTGGAAGGAAACGCATACTAGAAAAGCTTATGAGTCAATCTAATGGATTATATATTACTACTATTCGGATTATTGAATCCTATGTCATCACCAACAATGAAATTTGGGACACCGACTCATACAGAGCTTTGGCATGATCGCCTAGGACACCACAGGTCGAGATATGATGATCCGTATTTTAAAGAACTCACACGGACATCCCTTCTTTCGAGGAAAAACAAAATGGGACAAAAATCCGACACAATGCAAAGTGTCCAAAGTAGTGTTGTTTCAAAGCGACCATTGTCGTCAAGCACCGGATGGGTTATATCCTCTTCCTCATTGACCATTTCCAAGGCACACCAATCATTTTGCAAAGCCTCGCTTTTAGCAAAAACAGGATCGAGACCTTCCTATGCTAAAGACATGAAACAAAACATTCCATTCTTACAAAGAATACAAGGTGATATATGTGGACCTATCCATCCGCAATGCGGGCCATTCAAGTATTTTATGGTTCTCGGTGGATGCCTCGACACGCCGGTCACATGTCGCATTATTGTCCACAAGGAATGCTTTGCATTTGCAAAACTCTTAGCACAGATTATACGCTTAAGGGCTCACCACCCCGATCACCCTATCAAGTCTATAAGGCTTGATAACGCTGAGAGTTCACATCAAAAGCATTTGATGATTATTGCATGTCTATCGGGATTGATGTAGAACATCCTGTACCCCATGTGCATACACAGAATGGTCTCGCAGAAGCCACCATCAAAAGGCTACAGATGGTGGCCAGGGCATTGGTTATGCGCACCAACTTGCCTCTATCTCGCTGGGTTATGCAATATTGCACGCAGCTTTACTTATTCGTTTGCACTCCACCGCTAGCCAACCATTTTCTCGTACCGGTTGGTTACTGGATATGAGCCTCGATATTTCACACTTACGCATATTTGGTTGTGCAAAGATATGTGCCTATCGCGCTTCCACAAATACACTAAAATGGGTCCTCGAGAGACGATTAGGTATTTATGTTGGATATGAATCCCCAACTATTATCCGCTATTTGGAACCTTTGACAGGCGATCTATTTACCGCAAGATTTGCGGATTGTCACTTTGATGAGACTGTCTTCCCGTCGTTAGGGAGATAAGAAAAAGGATTTTCTAAGGGACGAGCGTGGAATTGTCGTGGTTTGTCCCCACTCAGTCTCATTTTGATCCCCGTACCTCACAAAGTGAAAGTGAAGTGCAAAGAATACTTAATCTTCAGAACGTAGCAGATTCGATGCCTGATGCGTTCTCTGATATTGCTAAAGTGACAAGATCACATATACCACCATAAACGTGCTCGCAAGGTTAGAAGTCCCCAAAAGGGGCACAATGCTGTAAGCTAAAGGCATTGCGACCACACTTAGTGGAGGTGTGGATGAGGCCGTGGCTGCCCAAAGGAAGAGGGGGAGACCACTTGGTTCGACTGATACTCACCCAAGGAAGAAGAGGGCGAGTAAGGCACAATCCGACCCATTAATCATCAATGTAGAGAATCCCTCTCATGAGATTATCTCTGATTACAGTTATGTCCATGAATCAATACTGGAGGACGCTCCGATGTTTGAATTGATTCCAGAGAACAAAGAAATCTCAATGGATTATGAGAGTGCATACGAGTTGATGGAAAGATCTTCCATGCACATTGATGATATATTTGCATATACTGTTGCTCAAGAAATCATAGAGCACGATGATGTCGAACCACGCTCTGTTGCAGAATGTCAACAAAGAGCAGATTGGCCTCAATGGAAAGAAGCAATCCAGGCAGAACTAGATTCTCTGACAAAGAGACAGGTATTTGGTCCGGTAGTGCTAACCCCACCAAGTGTAAAGCACAGAGGACATAAATGGGTATTTGTCGAAAGCGTAATGAGAAGAATGAAGTCCTAAGGTACAAGGCTCGCCTTGTGGCGCAAGGTTTCTCACAACGCCTGAATTGACTATGAGGAGACATACTCTCTGTAATGGATGTAATAACTTTCCGTTACCTAGTTAGTTTAGTTGTTTCCAAGGATTGGAAATGCAGCTCATGGATGTGGTTACAGCATATCTCTATGGGGATCTTGATTCAGAGATATACATGAAAGTGCCTGATGGTCTTTCATTGCCCAAGTCAAGTGACTCTAAACCACGGAGTGCGTTTGCAATCGATTGAAACGCCACTTTACGGATTAAAACAATCCGGGCGGATGTGGTATACCCGCCACGTGACTACTTGATTGGGAAGGGATATAAGAATGATGAACTATGCCCTGCGTATTCATAAAGAAAACAAGTTCGGATTTGCAATTGTAGCAGATATGTCGATGATATGAACATAATAGGTACTCTTAATGAAATAAGAGAAACCGCGAGCTATTTGAAATCCGAATTTGAGATGAAAGATCTTGGGAAAACTCGGTTTTGTCTAGGCCTTGAACTAGAACACCGAGCTTGTGGAATACTTATCCACCACCGCATATGTCCAAAAGATGCTCAGCGCGATTTAATATGGACAAAGTGCACCTGTTAGCACTCCCATGATCGGTCGAAGTTTGGACATAAAGAAAGATCCATTTCGTCCAAAGGAAGATGACGAAGAGCTATTGGGAGCTGAAATTCCCTACTTAAGTGCAATAGGCGCATTATTGTATTTAGCTCAATGTACTCGACCGGATATTGCATTCTCAAGTGAACTTGTTAGCTAGATTCACTCCGCGCCAACGCAGCGTCATTGGAATGGTATTAAAACATATTTCGATACCTAAAAGGAACCATTGACTTGGGCCTATTTTTTCCTACACAAAGACAAGAGGGACCGTAAATGAAAATACAACCCCTAAAGAAAATGTCGACAAAAAATCGCCACCCCTACTCTCAAACCCCAAACAATGTATTAGTTGGGTTTGCAGACGCTGGTATCTATCTCGACCCACATAAAGGTCGTTCCCAAACCGGTTATGTATTTACCATTGGGAACACGGCGATATCTTGGAGATCAACCAAGCAAAGTCTTGTGGCTACCTCCTCGAACCACTCGAGATTATTGCTCTACATGAGGCGGTTCGTGAGTGTATATGGATAAGGTCCATCATTACACATATTCGAGGGACCAAAGTGGTTTAAGTTCCACCACTCAAGAGCCTACTTGCATTTATGAAGATAATGCACTTGCATCGAATGATGAAGCTTGGTTATATCAAGGTGACAACACAAAACACATATCACCAAAGTTTTTCTATAACCAAAGAACAACAAGCTCTCCTCAAGATTCAAGTGAATCAAGTAAGGTCTGAGGAGAATGTGGCGATTTGTTTACCAAGTCACCGCCTAAAGCAATATTTGAGGAACATGTGAAAAATATAGAATGCGAAGGCTTTCAAAGCTTCCTTGATCGGTGTAAGGATCGGGGAGATATAGACCTCGTGGGAGTCTAATACACACATGTTATCCTTAAAGATTAAAGGTGCGTTGTGCTCTTTTTCCCTTTGACCAAGTTTTATTTTGTCCCACCGGGTTTTGTTACTTGGCAAGGTTTTTAACGAGGCAACGATCCATGCACCATTTCGCTTTGACTTGGCACAAGGGGAGTGTTGAAGGAAAATACTATTATGTGCCTTCGTCAAAGCCAATGACGATTATCTTTCGTTATTATGTAACGCTCAATCAAATTTATTGCCATCAATGTAATCTGTGTTTCACATTGTAACCGTGACCCTATATAAAGGGATTATCTAATGGAATGAGATACAGTTTTTCCCACTTTTACTTTTACAGCCGCCAAATTTTTTTTTTTTTTTTTTTTTTTTTTTTTTTTTTGACGATGGAAAAAATAATTAAACAATTCGGCCTCCTCCCGTTTTTACCTTCTTCATGATCTTCAACACCTTGATCTTCGTCGTCTCGAATCCGGAACAAAATTAAAAAACAAAAGGTACTACCTTTTTACATAATTTTCGAATTCAACATAATTAAATTACAAATCATGTGCTCAATTGATACTAATCAAAAGAGTTTACAATAGATTTCACGAGTAAACAGTATCAACCCCAATCCATCTCTTCAAACCACAACAATCGCAACATAAAAAAAATATGCATGCATCGGCCCCAAAAAAAATTGGGACACAAAAACTACATGTTTACCACTCCTAGATCTAATATTTTATATGTATAAATATAGATCCCAAGGCTCCTGATACCACTGTTAGTAATATCATCCGCAACGGAAGCGATTTAAGGATCTAGATCTATAATTTACACGTAATAAAATAACTAGATCTACTCTACAAGGGGGTTGTAGAACATACATCTTGGATCTCAAAATCCAAGTAGAAGAACTGCAATAGGAAAAACAAAAGATGGTGTGAAGAGCACCACGATCTTCCGCACGTGTGATCCGAGCAACTCCCGGTTGAAGGAAATCTCGTCTCGAATCCTCCCGATATGCTACCCGGAAAACCTCCAAGATTTTCCTCCTCTCTCCCCTTGACCGAAAATTTTGTCTTCTCTCTCTAAGAGATGAAGTCGAAAATTGTGTGTGTGTTAGGCTTGGGAGAACTCTCTTTATATAGGAGAGTAATCCTTGTCGTCAAAAGATTTAATAATTAATACAAAATCAATTATAATAATCCTATTAAAAAAGGATAATCCTAGAAATATTTTAGAACAAATTCAGAATAATCTTTATCTTTATTTTTTACCATAAATATTTATCCAATAAATATTTTGTGCACATGTCTTATTAATCCACAAGAAAACAATTTCTTGTTCCATAAAACAATGTGGAGGCCGAAAATTCCCTTGTGACCTAGTCACAATAATTTTCGACTATACATACTAAATTGGGCCAAGATTATGAAAAATGTGTTTTTCACATATTTAATTATTTAGCCCAACTAATTTAATAGTCCAAAGAAATAATTAATTCACATATCGTTTTAATTAAATTCTAACAAGAACTAAATTAATATTATTAAGATTCGACGTCCGAGAATAGCTATGCTATATTAGAGGCACGTCGGGGACCATGGACTAATAATCGGTGGTCTGATAAATCAAATAAATAATTATCTTACGAATGTAATAATTATATTCGATAAATCATTCACACAAATATGCCACCATAATCCCGTGACTGCATCCTCCGATTATAAGATTATATTTATCTCTTCACGAGAATGATAATAAGCGCCAATTGATATAATCATTAAATATGGATTAATCCTCCATGATCGCTTCATTCTAAATCGGGAAGTTACCGTTAACCCTTTTAGAACCTCTTATCCTTATTTACCATTAACCCCTAGTGATCAATTAATTTATACAACTCACCGGTAGCTAATCGCTGGAATATGAACTGCATGGATCGATCGGTTCTAGAATTAACAAATAAGGGAATCGCCTATCTACTTCCGGAAATGGAAGGAATGGATTCCGTGATATCTGTGATAACACGTACTACTCACTCAATCCAAAGACAATGCCAAGATGGGGTAATTCGGATCACATACTCGAGTAATCCTTAACCATCAAGTCAAACCTCATAATCGATTCAAGTAGTTGATCGTGATCACCTCAGATTAAGATATATCCATAAATATGATCATCGATTGATTCGATAACACTTCTCGATTACGGAATTATATCGTGAACTCTAATCAAATCGGTCCAAATTTCTATATGATATATCTATCATATATAAATGCCCCACTAGGTTCTCTTATCCAAAAGTCCGGATAAGACAATCACACCTATTGTGTTCTGGGCGCATTAATAGCACATTAAAGGAGAGACCCGATACTCTCGATTAACTTCACTATGGGCTAATTGAATTTTAAGTACATCTTTACATACTCAATCCTCCTATGTATATCCCATACACTGAGTTAAGTGATTACATAAACGATATAAGTTTGGGTTTTCTGTAGTGTAAATACTATTGTCACATCAGTGAATATGAGAATAATAAATATGAATAATAATGTCAATTCATTCATTAAATAAAATAATTACAAAATTGTCTTTCGGGCATAACACCTAACAGGATAAACTGCATGCATGACATCACGTTTATAATTCCTAAAATCATTATTAGTTGTGGTGTATGATTTGATTTATATTTCTGTCATAATTTATTTTACAACTACAAATCATCTCAAGATGACTAGACTGCTTATACGATTAAAATTGACTGATGATGACTTCGTAAAAGTGGAAAAGTAACAAGAACATTGAACTCAATAATCGAGAATGCAAATTAATTCTTCGGAATCGGATGTTCCTCTTGAGTCTACAAACCTAAGTTACATTGATAGTATGTCACTGCAGTCACTCGTGTTGAACGGGAGACAAATTAAAATTAGTTCAAAGATGACGAGAATGATTTGGCATCAGTCTAACTAGACATCTCACAGTTCACGAGTTGTGCCTACTCAAATGAACTGCTATTTCACGGCCATTTCCTTTAAAGAAAGGCAAGAATGGGATGGTAAATGTCTACAAGTGTAACTCATGTAAACTAAATAAGTTAAAGGCTAAACCAATATATTAATAAAAGAAAATATAGGATAAGGTTAGTGATTTCGGATCACTAACCTATGAATGCTTAGAGACTTTCTTAACCAAGTATTTTGACTCAGAAGCTAAAGTTCTTTTGTAAGAACAAGGTAGCTGGGCATTCACGAGTAAAGAGTAGACAACGGGAAGTTATTTCAGCTGAGATAGTGGGAGTGATATAAGAAAAGAAATTTCGGATTTTAATACTCGGATATTACAGAAATTTAATTTCTGTTTTGTCAGATTCATTGGAACAAATTGATTCACTTTCACATCGAATATATAGTTGTCTTAAACAAAGTGAATATGACATTTGTATATGATTCTGAGATTAGGACTTTTGTCTGATAAAGTCAAAACCACTATGTAATGCTGAAAAATTGTATATGTAACGCATCATAAACTATTAAAGCAAATGATTTGTCTATTTAGATAAATGATTCTTCAACATCTATTAATTAGTGCATATATATTTAAGATAAGATCCGAAGACTGGCTAAGGGTGATTCCTATTTCCCAGTCTAAGAACACTATCTTAAAGGAAAAATGACTAAGTAACTTTTCAACTGGGAAAGGATAATAGAGCTGAAGAAGTATGAAAGATTGTTCATATTGACCTTTGGGGTCTTATGAAGGAAACAAGCTAGTAAGAGGTTTTGAGTGGGAGAAAATTTGTCTAATTACTACTCATAACGCCGATAGTTTATCTAAATATTTGGAGGAATCACTGATATTACCAGAGAAACGAGTATTCCATGCTCAGATATAGGCTTTGGCATGTTTTGGCATTGATTCTTAGCCTACCTCCGAGTGAAACGATTTCACTGAAAGGATAAACCATGGATTGGCTTATATAGTTATTGATATGATATAGTACACTGCTTAACTCAATTAAGATATTGATTGCAAAATAACGGTTTGCATTATCATGTAAAACCGAGAAGTCTACCTTAGAAGATGCTTATGAATATGTGGATGATGAGTGAAGTACATTTACCCTACTTCCATAGATAGAGGCATTTCGCACTAGTGCTCGAAGGTAGGATTGGAGATTTTTCATAGACATTTAGATGGTGACTATTCGTGAAATATCTTAATGCAATGAGTAAAGGTTGGTTATAAGATTACAAGATTGGATAGTAGATGGTTACATTGTTACATCCTTTCTAAAAGAATGTTTGAATAATAACCTTAGACCTTAAAGTACAATTACTCAAAGATTTACTTGATTTAATCAGACCGCATCCAACATTGGTTTTTGGGGGTTATGTTGATAAATACTACTACACCATATCAGAATATCGATCCACCCAAATGCAGTGGGAGTATGGTTCGACCATTGACCCGCTGTGATTATGCTCACTTTACAGTCTGCTGGGGGTGTTTGATCACCTATGGTCTTTCGGAAGGACTGTATAGGATTCTGATAAATGGAGGTTTGTTTAAAGCTACAAACCTGCAAATGGAGTTTTAGTACTCCAGTTATCTACGTGAAAAAAAGTCCAATGAATGAGAAATTTTATCTTTCTAAACAAAGCCAAGTGGTCTAGTGGTAATTACCTGAGAAGTAGATAGTTCAATAGGGGTGATGCCTTGAAACTTTCTCACCATTCAGCCTTGCTTGGCTCCTTGGAAAGAAGAATGATTACCGGGGTGATGCCCGAAACTTTCTTGTCGTATTAACCGAGCTTGAATTCGTTGAGCGGAAGGTTTTTTTTGCTTAAAGCCAATGGCAGTTTGACTGCCTATACTTATATCTATTGGTGGATTAAAGCAAACCTCTAGGTCATTAAAAGCCACACGTTTGAAATATGTGGGCTTCACCAGAATATTGATGAGTCTTTTATAAACCAAAGAGTCAATATTGGTAAAGAGTAGACTTAGTGAAAGGTGACACTGCAACAGTTGTAAGCAACATGAGTGTGTTATCTGAAGTTAGAAACTGTAGAGTCAAAGCTTCTCTGAATTAGAGAAGTTGACTATATTCTTAGAATTTGATTCAGACGAATTCATGATAACAAATTCTGGCAGTGTCCCATCCATCTTATTGGTTAAGATGAAAATACATATTCGTGTGTAATATTCAACGAGAGGTTTTCTGCCCAACCTCTCACGGAATAATTCTCTCAAATCTTCAGATAAAGAGAAAATGGGATAGATTCTCTTTTGGATAGAGAAAGTCGGGTTATTAAAAGTCAATTGAAGTCAAATCTTGGATTCGAGCAATGAAGAGCAGTATAGTGCATCCTCAAGTACCTTTAGAGAATGAGGGGTTGTATGCTTGAGTATTCGGGTGCAAACCTGAGTATTGTTGACTACACTGATTCTGATTTTAAGTCAGATTAAGGATGATCGTAAGTCAATCTCGGGCTCATTGTTTTCACATTAAGATGGATCTATAGTCTGGCGCAATCCAGCACTGCCAATTTGACTCTGTTAGTTGAATGCATAGCATCTTTTGGAGCAGCTAAAGAGGCATTGTGGCTTGAGAAGTTCTTTGTTGGATCAGGAAATGATTCCAGGTCTCGATGAGCCGATACCATTTTACTTTGAAAACAATTGAGAGGTAGCTCATGCAAATGATCTTCACAGTCATAAGAGGTCAAAAGCATATTGAGAGGTAGTGCCACCTGATTAGACAGACCATGAAGAGAGGCGACGTTTTGGTCCTAAAAGATCGCCTTGAGCCGACAACCTAGTTGATCAGTTTACCAAGTCGTGTGGCATCTAATGTCACTGATAAGCGCGTGGCGGGTATGAAATTGATAGATATGTCTCATCTGCTTTAGAGCAAGTGAGAGAGTGTTGTGGATATTAAGAATAAGGGTGTGGTGCTCTAAAAACAATTGTTGCTTGTCTTTACCGGCTAGTGGGAGATTATTGGATGTAGTGCCCGAAAGACAATTGTTGCTTGTCTATACGGGCAAGTGGGAGATTTTTGGAATTAACGCCCGAAAAAGAATTTCTGTAATTGTTTTTATAATTAATAAATGACAGATTTATTCTCATCTTATTATTTGCTTTTTGCTTATATATTATACACTACTGAAAACCCCAAGTTGTATCATATGTAGCCATATAACTTAGTGTGTGTCACACGTGAGGATTAAGTTTATGGTGATACACTTGAACTATTAGTCCGTGGTGAACTTAATCAAAGTATGGGGTCTATTGATTAAACCACCATTAATGCGCCAAAAACACTTTAAGGTGTGACCGTCTTATCCGGACCGTCAATATTGGTTATCTAAGTGGGCCATTTATATATAATGTAGTCATATAGGACTGAACTGATTTAATTTGGGTTTCTCAAATAATCCCGTGATTGAGAAATCTTATTAAGTCACAAGATGATCATAGATGGATTAACCTTAATCCTGAAGTGCTTTCAGACTCCTAATTGTTTCAAGATAGGGTTTGATGTGTTCATTAAGGATCGCTAAGAGGTGCAGTCCGAATCACTTTCACGTTGGCACTATTCTAGAATGAGTGATGAGTGTGTGTCTCACAGATATGCAATCCATTCCTTCCTGCGGGAAGTAGAAAGATGATCCCCTTATTTGTTAATCCTAGAAACTGATCGATCGGCCGAGTTCATATTGGTTATGACCTAATTGATCACTAGTGGGTTAATGGTAAATAAGGATAAGATTTAATGAACAAGGTTTAAGGAAATAATCCCGCTTCTTTACGGATAGTCTATGGAGGGTTAGTCTATATATAATGATTATATCAATGGACACTTGTTGACTCGACACTTTGAGAATAAGTTATATCTATAATCGATAGAGTTCAGTTTCATATTTATGGTGGCGTAATTCCGGAATTAGGAAGTAGAATAGAAATGTTCTGTTCGATGAATATTTGATTCAATTTATTGTAGCTACTGATTATAGGTCAATGGTCCCTGGGTTGGCTCCTAACACGTGAGTGAAATCTCGTATTTTGGAACCTCGAGAATAAATTAAATAGTTGGTCTATTTAATGAATATGCGGATATTATTTATACGCTAAATAATACGTAATATAGAAAAGACATTTTCTATTATCCCAAATGGCATAAAAATGGCGCCACATTTTATTGATTTTGGGAGAAGAAATTTTTTCCTAAATAATTATAATGTGGATAGTATAATTATTTGTGTGTTAAAAAATTCTAAATAAGAAATTTGTTTTCTTATTGGATAAATAGGATTATTTTTTCCTATTGGATAAATGTTTTATTGTCCTTAAAGGAAAAGATAAATATGTGTGTATAAGAACATATGACTTATCTTACTGAGCCTGTTGGTAAATGGGTTTGGACTCCAGTCAGTTCTGGTGATTTTTCTGTGGCTTCTGCTTATGAGATGATTAGAGACAAAAGAATCTCTTTGTATGATCTTGGTGAAATCTGGAAACCCTATATTCCACTCAAGATTGCTATGTTAAACTGGAGAATCTGTAATGATCTTTTGCCTTTTGCTCCTCAGCTTATCAAGATGGGAATCTATGGGCCTTTCAAGTGCCCTTTTTGTGATCATGAGGATACTATAAACCATGGTTTCTGGGAATGCTCCAGAGCTCAATCTGTTTGGAATTTTTTCCAGAAATCTCTTCTTTTTGCCCCTGTTGTCTCATCTTTGCAAGAAGCTCAAACTGTTTGGCGGAACACCTCTATCAAGGGGGCCTTAGGTAAGGTAATCTGGCTTTTTCCATCTCTCATTCTTTGGGGGCTCTGGAAGAGTAGATGTAGTGTTTTGCATGATGTGGATATGGATATCAACCATATTATTAAGGATATCACTACAATTTTGCAGTATATTGGCCAGAATATGAAGATTACATACAAATACAAGGAGGATAGGATTCTCATTGATTCTGGGCTGCTTAAGTATCTTGGCCCTAGACCTAGAAAGGTTGCTATATCTATCAGATGGTAGGCTCCTTCTCATTCTTCTTTCAAACTCAATACTGATGGTTCATCTCTTCACAATCCTGGTTTGGCTGGTGGCAGATATATTATTAGAGATGATATTAGAAGGCTGGTTCTGGCTGGTATGCAGGCTTATGGTATTGCTACTAATTTTGATGCTGAGATGAGAGCTCTAAAAGCTGGTATATATAAATGCATTGAGTTGAATCTGGATAGGGTGGATATTGAAAGTGAATCTAAGCTGCTGGTTGATGTGATTCAAGGTTCTGCTCAAGCTCCCTGGAAGCATATTGCTGATATTAGTCAGATTGCAGACATGATTCATAGGCATCACTTTCAGATTAAACACATATACAGAGAAGGGAATATGGCTGCAGATTTTCTTGCTAAACAGGCAAGTGTCACCCAGCACACCAAAATTATTCACAGAGATGAGGTTGATCAAGGATTGAGAGCCATTCTTCATGCAGATATGCTGCAATTGGCCCACATCAGATACAAATGATGGAGAGAATTTTCTACATGGCTGTTATCCTTGGAAGCATCCTTCAGTCCTTTTCCGAGGGATGCAAACCAGGTTGTATTTATGATATTTTCAGCCTCCTTGTTTTCAGTGCCTTTTTCAATATAAGCAGAAGCTTTCCTATTGTGTATCTTACTACCAGGAACAACAGTGATTTAGATCACCAGGATGAGTATCAAGAAACAAGAAGGCAGTGGATCATAGCTTGGCAGTTAATAATGAGGCTGTAAAAGTGAAAATGAGCATATTGGGCATGGCATCAACAACTTGGAAGCACCCTTCATCTGATGAAGGGTGCAAACAGGTTGTACCTTACTATCTCTATCACTTGGTTATAATCTTCTAGTGCTGGGGTGCTGCTGTTTTTTTTGTAATATTTTTGTAGGCCTTGGCTGTGGCTTCTGGATTGCAGCAGTTATCTTTGGGAGTGTTCTTCATGGGATTTGAGGCTGCTTTTGAAGACTATCTCTGAAAGGTTAGTTTGAGGTTTTTGCCATGATAGCATTGGAGCCCGGGTGAAGATAACAACTTGTTGATATAGCTATTGTAGTTGGTTTCTCATTGTAATAGGCTTATTTTTTAGTGTATCTTTTTTGGTTTTCATTGTATTTTCCTTTTGGACTGGTTCTGCCAATGTGTGAGGCCCATACTCTTTCCCTGGTACCCAATTTTTCCCACTCCGGGTTTTTCGGGTCAGGGTTTTAAGGAGATGGGGTAGCACATTGATGAATATCTTTAGAAGGTGAGGAGGCCAAGGATGGCAAAACTTGTAATACTTTTTCATCAATAAAATTACAAGTATAAATAAATATATATATATATATATATATATATATATATATATATATATATATATATGTGTGTGTGTGTGTGTGTGTGTGTGTGTGTGTATAAGATAAACTCTCAAACTATTTGGTTATTAGCCTATATAAAGAGAGTTTCTCTCAACACAAAATTATTGATTCCAACGTGATTTTTGAAGAAAAAACTAACGCCATATATTATAGAAAAAGAGAGAAATTTTGTTTTCTTGTCTTTGCCATTAGGAAGAAGAAAAACTAGGTTTTTCTTGAAGACATATTCGAGGAGGTTCGAATGCGGGACAACGTCCACCAGTCTTCGCTTGGAGATACAACTCGGAAGATCACATCTTCTCTCTAGTTGGGTAAATCTTAAACCTTCTTGTAGGTAATTAATTAATCATGTGAATCTTATCGTGGTAAAACCGTAAGCGAATTTTAATTCGTTACTTCCATTGTGCATGATCGAGTGACTCGATCGGTGTTGTGAATCAAATCTGAGGATCCAATTATGGATCAGATCCAGATTCGGGTTTATGTATATCTAGTAATGAGCAATGTGCATTGCACTGGCATTGTCACAGAATAACATAGCAAGCAACTGAATTGGAACCTGCTAGTCCTGTAGTATATAAATCAGCCACTGGATTTCGCAAACTGCATTTGCCATAGCCCTATACTCAGCCTCTGATGTGTTAGGAAATCTACGCGGGAACGCAGCGGAATTCAAAAAATTTATTTCCTTTGACCAGGATCGACTTCGTTCAAGTAATAAAAAAATAAGCTAGTAGACTGTGGTTACCTTTTGATCTAAATGATCGACACTTTGACCGTCTGAGTAGAGTAGTGGTGCACGGAGCCGCCCAAGCATTCGACCTCTTCCGGTTATCCACATGAACAGACCGCCAGAATCCTATCATGGATTGCTATCTGAAAAAACTCGGTTGCTAGACCGACTTTTTCTCTCTCTCAAAACTCCCTCTAAGAAGCTCTCTATTTTTCATAAGAACTATTAGTTCTTGGAATTGTGATGTACCAAAGTGCTAGCCAACCCCTTTCTTTTATAGTAGAAAGTGGCGCCCCTATGTCCTAATCTGATTATGAGAAGCTTCCTAGAAGATAGATGAACGAGAAAATATTTTCCCAATAAAATAAGGAAAATCCTTTTTATTGATTTATCTCATTTAATATTCAATATCTTATTTTAAATATATTTCCAAGATATATATCGACAATATCTTATATTGAATATATCTTTAACTTATTACCATAAATCTATTTTCCAAAAATCAATTAAAATCCAATATTAATATCATGGTAATCTTATTAATTAAATTGCACAATTCAAGTGTATCATAATACACTTCAATATGCGCCCCATATATTCTAGATTTGGCATCCGTAATATTCTTTAATTAATTACAAAAATACATGTGTATCAATATACACAAATAATTTTGACGCATGTATACATCATATGTATATTTAATTAATCAACATAATTAATATCTTGCATTATATTTATTCATAAAAAATAAACACCACCATATTAATTTACTACTATACCCTTTATAGTATGAGACAAAATCTTTCCTTATTTGGTTATCACTATAACAGTATTTTATCCGGCTAGATGTTCTTATGTGTGTGACCCGATAGGCTTCCGAATATGTTGGCCGTAGGCACAAAGTGCAAATTACGAAAATGCCCTTCATAGCTAATGATCATGGGATAGCGTCTAGCAATACACCGTGACCCCCAATCATCAGAAGAGTCAAATGCAATGACTACTACTTTTCATGTGAAATAGTTACCGTGTAAATAGAATCCTATTGCTGTAATAATATCCATACGGTCGTTCGTCGAGTGTCGAACATCAACGACCGTATCTTATAATCTTGATATCATGCTCTCTCGAAATAACTCATTTACTCCCACATTGAAAAGAATCACGAGAGTAAGACATTCCTTATAAGAAGGCCCTTTCTGATATTCATCCCTACTGATAGGGTACACAATTTCCGGACGACCAAACATGTGTACTCCCCATGCTTCAGTATCACACCCAATCACTACCGCATGAACGCCCCATGGCTAGACCTTAATAGTGTCAAAGCATGACAATCCACACCGTGATGCCATGAAGACTCTAGTCCTAAGGATAATTACACAACTGTCACATAGTGTGACACTTATCAATGTAAGTGGGTCAGTCTAACGTATGCATTATCTAATACACATCCACGTACAGTGCAAGTGTCTCTACACTTCGATAGACGAGATCTATCCCTGCCCTTAAAGACAGAAGACATACAATACGTGCTAGCCTGCTTATACTATCAATGCCCTGTTTAATCGTACATCAGCCTAGAGACTTTTAAGTATCAAACTTATTAAAGTGATTAGAGATCTCATCAACCATAATCGCCTATCATGGTTTTTCTCTCACAGTTCAATACTAAGGACGTTATCATATACAATTCATAATTGGTTCTTTAAAAAGAATAAATATATGACAACAGAAAAGCCATTTAATATATGTATAAACATAAGGAAATAGTAGAAATGATCTGACCCGGTCAGATCCGCTCCAACCCGATTGTGTTTAGGACACTATTTCAACATGATGAGCTTCTATCTATAGTTATTTGTTTCTTGGCCTTCCAAGATATTGGAGCATCTCCTAGAAACATCGTATAACCTGATCTCGATCTTCTTGTTTCAAGACATCCAAATTTCAATCATAGTCTAAAACCTTTAAGTACAAGGTTGTTGTCTCACATTGGGAATAAGATTTCTTGACCAGGATTAGTCTTCAAATACCTCAAAGAAATTTATAAGGTCCCTTCATATGATTTTCAGTAGGAGTATCTAGAAATTGACTTAGTTGCTAAACTACAAAGGCAATATCTGGTCTTATAAAAGTGAGATAGATAAGTTTGCCTACTAATGATCTATTTGAAGTGTTATCTTCCAAAAGTGGTGAATCACCATGCTGTAAAGTTTGCCTAGACTCTTTAGGTGTCTTAGCAGGTTTTGCTCCTAAAAACTCATATTCTTCTAGGAGATTAAAGATGTATTTTCTTTGAGAAATTTATATGCCTACAGGTGTCCTTGCAGTTTCAATACCTAGGAAATATCTCAATTTTCCAATGTCCCTAATAATGAATTGCTGGTGTAAGGCATCCTTGACCTGCTGTATTAACTTCTCATTGAGGCTTGTAGCTATAATGTCATTTACATAGACCAACAAGGCAATGAAGGACTGTCTTGACCCTTTTATGAATAAACTGTGGTCATTTTTAGATTGAATGAATCCTTGAGCCTCCAAAGATTCAGTCAACTTGCAATTCCATTGTTTGCTGGCTTGTTTGAGGCCATACAATGACTTAGTAAGTCTGCAGACTTGATTTGGATTGACTGCTGCACAACCTAGGGGTAACTGCATGTATACTTCTTTATGTAAATCCCCATACAGAAAGGCAGTGTTGGCATCCATCTGATGTAGATGCCAATTATTGGCTGCTGCTGCTGCAAGTAAGCCTTTAACTGTAGTGATCTTGACAACAGGTCAGAAAGTTTCTTGATAATCAATACCATATGTTTGAGTGTAGCCTCTTGCTACTAGTCTAGCTTTATATCTCTCTACATAACCATCAGAGTTGTATTTGACTCTGTATACCCATTTGCACCCAATGGGTTTTTTGCCTGGGGGTAGATCAATTATTTCCCATGTATGAGTTTTTTTGTAGAGCTTCAATCTCTTTTTGCATTGCTTCTTTCCATTCATTATGCTTTACTTCTTGATTAATACCATCAATAGCATTAATGAATCTGGCATAGTCTGCTGATAGGTTGTGCAGGTTCATAACTTCACTCAGCAGGTGTGGGGTCTGCTGAATAGTGTGAGCACCTCATTGATAAAAATTTGGGGATTTCCTTGTTCTTTAGGACCTTCTTTATTGTGTGGGTTCAGGTGCCTGATTATGCTTGCTCTTCATTAGATGCCTCAGCTGTAGCTGATCCTGTGTCTGGCTTGTCTGCTGAGTCATTCAGAAGATCATCAAAAGTGTCCATTATAGGTAAAGGAATAGGCATGTCAGCAAGATGTCTATCCCTTCCTAATACTTATTGATATAGAGGAAAACAAGTCTCATGGAATTGAGTATTTCAAGCAACAAAGATGTCTTTGTTGGTAATATCTAAAATAATAGCACCCTTATACGTATTTGAATTCCGAAGATAGGCACAAGTCCTACATCTTGAGTCAAATTTTGTCCTATCTTCTTTGAAGTGTGCGGGAAGAAACTAAGCAACTTAAACCTTAAACACAAAATAGTCTAGTTCAGTGCCAAAAAGCATCTCACATGGAGGGCTTTCTTTCAGCAGTGGTGTAGGTGTAGCATTAATTAGTTTTACAGCATGTAAAAGATAGAAACCCCAATATTCAATTGGTAAATTACTCTGGAACCTTAGTCCCCTGGCAACATTCAGCAGATGCTGATTATTTATTTCAACATACCATTCTGTTCAGGTGTGCTGACACAGGATGTCTAATGTATGATGCCCTACTGGGCATAAAAATCAATGAGCTGGAACTTAGCTCCATTATCAGATCTACTAACTTTGATAATTTTGTGAAATTGTGTAGAACAAATTTAACAAAAGATTTAACAAGGTCAGAAGCTTCAAATTTGTGCTGCATAAGAAGATATTGTTGTCCATTCACAGTAGCTATCTCAAAGGATTCCAAATATCAATAAGAACAAGATCAAAAACAGAATGTACATCAACGGTACTTAATGGAAAATGTTTTTTCTTTAGTTTTGCCATGGGACAAACATAACAGAGGTCATGATCACAAAACTTGACATCAGCAAAATGTGAACTAATGACTTGCAGTCTCTTATCTGGAAAGTTTCCTAGTCTGTAGTGCCATAAAAGAGCATCATTTAATCTATCAGACAATGTGTGATTTTCTACAACATTGGCAACATAGCGTCTTATTGGTTGATTCATGACATAGAGACCTTTGTGTAACTCAGCTGAACCAATCACTTTCTTGTTCTTGTCCTGCAAAACACACTTGTTAGCAGAAAAAACAGTTGCACCTTTGGTATGATTAATAAAGGCAGGTAAAGAAAAAAGGTTGTATATAAAACCAGGAATGCAAAACTCACCATATATGACCGGCTGATGGTTTACCCTTACTTGTCCTATACGTGTGACAGAAACATTATTTCAATTAGGTAATCCCATCTTTATACCGGATGAAGGTATGGAATTACTTAACAGATCTAATGATCCTACTAAATTTAGATCACCTGTCCCTGTAGCAGGTGAGTAGTGTGTCACAATCTCAGAAGGCTGGCCAATAGCAAACCCTGCATGTCTTGGAGGATCAGAACTCAGCAGAGCCATCAACTTGTCAAGTTTTTGGGCAATAAGATTTGGAAACCCTGGTCCAGCAGACCTGTTTTGGGCCTGATCTTCATTTGCTGACAGTTCTTCCTCTACCAAATTAGCCCTTTTTGACTTGAAATGTCTCCTCAGTATGACCATTAAATCCATAAAAACTGCACTGCATCTTCTTGGGATTTTTAGGTCTGGAATTTGCAGCAAATACAGAGTTAGGTCTGCTGACAATCTCATTATTCCTCTATCCACTTTTCTGAGAAAAAAGAACCATATAATCTTGATTCTTGGCCCTATTGGCTACATACAACTTCTGTCTTTCAAATTTAGTGGCCATTGCAAAGGCATCATGGATTTCTGGGAAAAGGCACCATCAGCATTTCCAGGGAAACCATTGGCTCAAACTCATCATATTGGTCCCTTGGAAAGGGTTACACAAGTTTAGAGGGGGGATGAATAAACTTGTCCCTAAAAACGACCCCAAAAACTAAATCTTAAACCAGATTGAGTTCAACTAAAACTTGTGTGGAGTTGAGCTAACTCAACTGAGTATAAGTCAATACTGACTTATCCTTAGTTTAGTTAACCGGCACCGGATTAAATTAAGCCTTTATAAAATATGAATTATCAGATAATATGCTGAGTCAGTTTCTTGTGTGTGCTGAATGTATGAACTAGGTGATTATGACTATAATGCAGTAAATAAATGCGTAATGTAAATAAACAAGAATTATAGAGGTTCCAGGTGGTGTAATCCTGTCAGTCCTCTCTTCCCCTGTGATGCGGAGGTAAATTCCACTTGAACTTCTTTGAGATGGCCCGGTTACAAAAAGTTCTAAACTGGTAGTCCTTGACTAATCCCTAGCTTCACTATCTAAACACTTGTAGAACAGGTAGAATGGCTGCTCTTCCATTGTTTGAAACACTGGTCCTTGAAGGGTTGAATTGCCTCTTCACTAGCTCATCACAAACATAGTCTTCCTGACTGCACTCAACTATCCTTCACACCTTCTTGGTGTTTCACAGTCTAAAACCTTTGATAAAATCAAAGTTGAGACTTGAATCAATAACTATGATTCAATTGTGATTTGAGCTTTTCTTCTAGATAAAAACGGTTTATGCACAGCTCTGATTTCTTCAAATGATAGATCTTGATATGCTTGAATGCTAATGAACACTTGAAGATATTTCTTGATCTTGCAATTAAGTGTCTAGCAGGAATCCTTTTTGTTTTCTTTCACCCTTAGATATTAATCTTTCTTGACTAAATTGATTCTTAGAATTCCTTCCTATCTTCTTTTTCATAAAAGAATCAGCCTATTTATAGGGGTTTATCTAACTGTCAGATTATATGAATTTGAATCGCCGTTAGTGGACCTGCTTTCTTGCTTGTACGTTACTATCAGAACGGATAGATTATCCTCCAATCATATCGCTTGTACTGCAACGGTTGAATTCTTCTTCAGTTTCACTTAGACAACAGTTCCAAAACTGATTAACTAAGTTTTACTCTTCTTCAAAATCTCAGTACTCTTTCATTCATCTGATTATTATTGATCTAATCAGAGTACACCATTTTAAGTCAAATAGCAAAGACATCATTGTCCTTTTGTGTCTTAGCTCCATACAAGATCTACATAGTCAGTTCAGGTTATCACAGACTTGACTGAAGTCTAACTTATATAGTCTTGACTTAGGGGCCGTTTGTTAAAACTGAAGACTGAAATCTGAAGTCTAAAATTTGAAGTCTTAATTCTGAATAAATTAAGTAACTGAATATTTTATGTGCTGAAATTGATTAGACTGTTTGGTAACACTTATTATATCTGAAATTAGAATTTGTTTCGTGAGTGTGTATGTGGGTGTGGGTGTGTGGAGGGTGGGTGTATAGTGGGTGGGGGTGTTGGTGTGGGGTGTGGGAGTGGGTGTGTGGGGGTGGATTGTGTGGGCGTGGGTGTGGGTGTAGGGTGTGAGGGTGGGTATGGGTGGGTGGTGGGTGTGGGTGTGGGGTGGTGGGTGTGGGTGTGGGTGTGGGATGGTGGGTGTGGGTATGGTGCGGTGGGTGTGGGTGTAGGGTTGGTGGGAGTGGGGGTGTTGAAGTGGGGTTGTGAGGGTGTAGGTGGGTGTGGTTTGGTGGGGTGTAGGTGGGTATGAGGGTGTGGGGTGTGCGGGTGGGTATGGGTGGATGAGGTGTGGCTGGTGTGTGTGTGTGTAGGGGTATGGGTTGTGTGGGTGTGGGGTAGGGGTATGGGTGGGGTGGGGGTGGGGTTGGGGGTAAGGTGAGGGTGGGGTGTAGGTGTGATGTAGGTATGGGTGTGGGGTGTACCCCTACCTAACTTAGATTTATTGAAAAATTCAAAGATTAAGTAGTTCCTCAACCACTTAAAAATTTCCATAATTTTTCACAGGAAATTCAGAAGATCTTAATTAATTAAGTGGTGTTAAAAAGTATTATCAAACAACACTTATTTTAATAATCACTTATTCTTTTAAGAATAAGTGTTAAGTGGTGTATGCAAACAGGCCCTTAGTCTTCATAAACTGAGTTTGAACCCTCAGTTCTTCTGTCTTCAATAACTGAGTTTGAACCTTCAGTTCTTCAATCTTCAACAACTGAGTTTGAACCCTCAGTTCTTCAATCTTCAACAAGCCAACCGAGTTTGTATCCCTCGGCGAACTTATCTTCTTCAGTTTATTGGTGTAGTCTGAGTCAGTTTTAAAGTTCCTTATGGAATCTAAGTTTATCTAACTTCCAGTTTCTCATTTTCTCAGTTCACAACCTATAACTATTACAGTGCTTGTCTGATTTAACTTATACAAATATCAGACTCTATTAAATCCTATACATTGATATCTAGACATCTTTTTTCTTTGAACTATAACAGCTAGTTATGACACTTCCTCAATGGGGTATAAAAACAATAACTGAATAAGTGATGAATCATCATCAAAACGTAAATTTTATTTCCAACAATTTCCCCCTTTTTGATGATGTCAATACCCTTCTTAAAAGCAATGCAAAAAGATAAAACAAAAATACGATGAATAACACGACGAACTGAGAACCTGAGAATTTATTGATAACTAAGTTACATAGCAGGGTAATAAAATACAACATAAAAAGAGCTAAAAGACAGCTTCTTTTTTACTTGACAATTAAATCCCGAATTGATTGTCATAAGCCTCAAAGAACATTCTTCATAGCATCATTTGTTGCGTTAAGCTTGATTCCATGGATGCTTGCCCATATGTTCCATGAATCGGACAAATTGTGCTTGCCGATGAAATTGCCCTTGAATAGAATTGCGAAGGTAAAAGCAGATGTCCTCGCCACTCTTTTCAACCTTGTCTGATGCTTTGTCTAGAATACCATCCCTTTCCCATTTTTCAGTTTGTTCCAGTAATGCGTGAGAATCTTTTGCATACTCATGAATGTTTCTAGAGATTCTTGTCTTGATTCACCTTCTTTGGCAGGTAGATCTTTGAATATGTTGTAGAGACGAGAATCCAAGCCAAGTCTTTTCTCAGTTGGTTCTGAGTATTTAGCAATCAGCTCCATCTCCTCATTAGTGAATTCTCCTCTTGCTTTCTTTTATTCAGTCAGCTTGTTCTCAATGCTTCCAAGCACTTGTGGCATTTCAGTTGCTTGTACTTTTAAGATATCCAAACTGACGATACGGGATTTTACCCCTCCAAGTGGAATTATCTGATTGGTCCCGCTGGCATGTGGAAAAGTCTAAGTTTATTATCCACGTCGGATCGAATACGAGACGTGCCAGTGGAGACCGCAACAACCGGCAGATTCTGCAAGTTTCCCACCTCGATCACCCAAGTCGGTGCTATCCAAGTCGAGACCAGGGTTAAAGACCAGATCCCTAAGCCCAACGTCCAGAGGATTTCTTGGGCAAGGGGGCAAGGCCTAGTAAGGGTATTTATGTCAACAGACTAAACCGCCCTAAGTTTAGGGCAGAAGAAGGACATGTGCCTATAAATACATGGCTCCAGGAACTACGTATGGCTTGATTCCGGGACAATATACAGGATACGTAGGCAATCCAAGATACATTCTTGGACTCAGCCATATAATACTAAAAACACCATCTTTACTACCTTTCTAGCCATTCGATCCCTTTACAGCTCATCCTTAGATTACACGTGGCCCTGTTAATCCGGTGGGGCATTACTTAGCACCATCATTTGGCGCTAGAAGGAGGGCCTTCTACCGGTGAGTTTGTGAAGATATTGCAATGGCCCCACCAGCAAGGAACAAGAAACCGACGAACAGTAAGAATCTACAGATCGAAGAGCACACGGATATAGATCCAGCAGGGATTCAAAATCAGGTTCAGGAAGTCCCCACCGGATCTAGACCCTTGATTCTGCGAGCCCCAAGACCTCGGCTTCCCCATGATTTACAAGACATGGCAGACCACTTAGCGTCGTTAGACGAAGACGCCCTGAAAAGAGTGGTGGCCTCTGCATTCATAGGTAAGGGAATCTGTAACCCCCCTGAGGAACACTTGTTAGACCCACCGGGTGGAAAGGAGATGGAGAATGCAAGGGGAAAGAAGCCTATTGGTCCATGGGAAGAGTGTGAAGTCAAAGTAGTAATCAGCACAACCAACGCCAAAAAGCGTCCTGAACACAAAAAGCAACAAAGGCAGGTCGAAGATAGTATTCGAAATGAGTTCAATCGCATCGTAGGGAAAGAACAAGTCACAGAATGGCTCGGTCGCCTTTTAGCCCCGAGATAGAAATATACACGATGCCCGAGTCATTCAAGCCACCAAAGATGGAACCTTATGATGGTACTACGGACCCAGAGGACCATCTATATCGGTATATATCATTGATGAGATTGAGAAATGCCAACGACGCCATGAAGTGTCGTGCGTTCGATACCCTGCTTACGGGTCGAGCTCGGGAGTGGTTTCATAAACTACGGCCCGGGTCGATCTCAAGTTTCTTACAGTTGGGACAAAAATTTCGAGATGCTTTCATCGGGAACAAGAAGTTCCACCTCAGTGCTATCCACCTCATGAACATCAAGCAAGAGAAAGGGGAATCAACCATTGATTTCATGAGGTGCTTCAATCTTGAGGCCATGAAAGTGCATAACGCCAGTGATGCACTGCAGGTTAATGGCTTAGTTGGAGGTCTGCGTAACATGAAGCTATATGACAAGTGTTCCAAAAAAATGCCGAGTGACATGGACGAATGTGTGAACATAGTCCACAAATTTTGCCAAGGTGAAGAGGCAGTGCGTCTGCACACCATTTCACTTGGCCTCAACACGAGGAATGACACCCGAGGCCTGACCAAGGGTCAGCCTAGGGGTCGGAACGAAGAAGGAAAGTCCAACATGTTCGATCGATTGACCGCGCCGATCACGGACTGGCTCGGGAAGATGGGAAATTTGATGGATCGGGATTTTATACCTCTCAACCGATCTCGGGGAGAGGTGATGGACATTATGATCAGGAAAAACATTTCACAAACACCGAAACCAATATCCAAAGATCCTGAGAAGAGAAAGAATACCCACAAGTACTGTGACTATCATAAGGATGTGGGGCATGACACAGAAGAGTGTTTTGACTTGTAGAGAGATATCGATGCCTGTATTCAAGAGGGTCGATTAGACGAGGTGATTGACGGATCAGAGAAGGACGAGCCCAAGGGTCGTCATGAGTATAAGAAAAAAAGTTATAACGGGAAAAGAGATCGATCGCCGTGTAGAGATAATCAGAGGGACGGGATAGATCATCCGAACCGACCTATAGAGATAACCATCAGGATGATCGTCGAGAAGATTTGAATTGAGACCCTTATAGGGATAACCGTATCGGGTATGACGTCAACACGATTGTCACTGAGCACGAGTGAGATCGACCTCGATCCAGTCGGCAGTCTTCAGTCGGATCGAGGGAATCGAAGAAGCTTAGGTTCACAATGGAAGTGGTTTATGGACCCAAAGATGATATTCCAAGCTCCCACCGTCACAATGAAGGGTTAGTGATAGAGGCAGTGATATGCCGAGGCCGGATAAAGAGGGTATGTGTCGATAGTGCAAGTGCAGTCAACATCCTTTACTACTCAGCCTTCAAAGCCATGAAGCTGAGAGATGAGGACATTATACCGTTTTCAACCCCTTTGTTTGGATTCATGTTTAGGGTCAAATTGTATGATTTTTATATATATATTTTATATCAATTTTCTCCATATTCTTATGATTTGTATAGAAATCGAGCCTTATATTGAAATATTGAGCAAATGATGTTTAAAGATAATAAATTGCAAAAGTGGCTGATTTATGTGTTTTTATCGTTGGTTTTATGTTTATTTGGATGTTGTTACACTTTGCAATATTTTGGATATCTTGTAGATGCATATCTTCGGTCTAAAAGAGGTGTTTAGAGGGTTAGAAGAAGATGCCACAAGTTTACGAGTTCAACGGAGCAAATTTTCCTAAGTACTTAAATCGTTATATATTTTCGACGGAGATTTGACCCGCTTAGAGGCATTTTCAGGAGGACTTCTTCATGCAAAATTGTAGATCTTTGAAAGATCTTTCCAACGCACTTTGAATTACGTCAATCGGACTTCACAACTCAAATGGTGGTCAAGTGGGTAATCAATTTGGGTAAGTGGAAAATCCCGAAAACGACTCGTGTCTGACGGGCTAATCAAAAAGGCGTTTTCTGAAGAAGAGTCCTTAATGAAAGTTGTAGAGTTTTCCGAGAGCTTTTTTATGACATTCGGATCATAATTTTTGGAGGTCTACAACTCAAGATATGAATTTTAGAAGTTTTATTCCAATAAATATCTAATCGAGCGTCCGCCCGCGTGACTTTGTAGCAACCGACTTAAACTCTTGATGCAGCCGACTTACTCCTCTTATAAATACAGTATGCATACAAACCCTAATTACACAATTATTATTTCCAGCTGCATTATACACAAGCAGGGCGGCAACTTGAGAGCTTCAAGGCCGGTCACCCGAGCCTTGTGCTCGGGTGATCCGGGTTAGATTAGGATGTCGTTTTTCTTCCGTTTTCGATTCATGGATTCAATCATGTACCAAACTACGTGAGTTTATTTATTTAATTTATTCAATCCTTTTTATTTTTATGATCTTTGATTTATTTTGTATCTTTCTTTGATCATGATGCTATGTGTGAACTTTATCGAGAGATTGGTTTGCGATTGATAGTTACAACATACGGAAGTTGAGTAACGTTAGATCACCATAGAAAGATAGGATCTTTAATCGTTAATGATGAAAAATTATCGATTAATTATCTAGGTTGTTAGGTTCTAAAATCACGGAAGTTAACTTGAATCTACACCTTCGTTTTGTATGGAAAATCGATCTCAACATTCGGAAGAGGAGAGATCGATAATTGAATTCACTAAGGACTTAGGAATTCATAGCTTGAGAAATAGATTCACTAAGGAATTAGGGTTTGTGTCTCGTGTAAAGGTGAAACCACAATTTGAATTAAACTCATGAGATGAACTAGGATTGAAATCACTTGGTTTGTGCACTGTTTGATCCCATGTATCTTTAGTTTATGTTTTTATTATTTGTTATAGGTTAGATTTATTGTAGTTGATTTATTTGTTCTTTCGTTTATTCGTTTTCCTAAGTAACAATTTAGGAGATTAATTAGATTAGATTCAACATCCTTTTTCACGAGGATCGATACCCGTTACTTATCCAACTTTACTAGCAACTACCCGGTATTCGGCCGTTAGGAGGTAGTTTTGCATGGTAGTATAGGTTTATAAATTTTCTTTTGTTTTAATGATGCAAAATCTCCCCAACAAAAGTGGCGCCGTTGCCGGGGAATAGGTGTCATGTTGAATCTGGTTAAGTTAGTTCTCGATTTTGTTACGTTTCGTTTTTCGTTTTCAATAAAAGTAGCGTCGAATAGATTGAGAGTTTTTATTTTGCCGTGTTTCGATGACCGTAGGGTTAAGAATGTGCAAAAGTTTTTACTCAATCTGTTTTACGTGAAGTTTGTGTTTAGTTGTTACCTAGTCTAAACCTGTGCTAAAATTTATCTGTATTGTTATGCGTGCTTTCTATGATGCATTGTGCTTATGAGATTTAGGGTTTACGTGTCTTTCTGCATTATCATGCAAATTCGATGCTTGGACGGGCGTCCAAGTAAGCGAACGCCGCCCAAATCCCCTAACTTGCGGTGAAAGAACGGTGGGTGTATGAACGCCGTCCGTCCGTCGAAAGGTTTCAACGCTGCTTACGAGTTGAAGGATCGATCGGCGTCTGGAATTACGAACGCCCGTATGGAGGTTTTCAAGAGCAAACGAGCGTTTGAAAAGATGAACGTTCGTCCAGTTCTGAACGCTAAGTGAACGTTCGTCCGGGGTTCAGTCCAGGTTCTAAATTTCTTGATTTTATTTTCAATGCTTTTATTTGATGTGGATTTTTCATTCGAGCTTCTGTGGCTAATTGATGTTTACATAGATGTCCTGAACTTATATGTTTTTACCTTTCCATCTATGAATCCATGTTAAATAACTGATTAATTTTTATATGCATGATTCATCTAGGCATGTTATAGTGACTGTCGGTTCTCGTAAGCTATAACTGTTCTTATAGTTAATTAGTAGCTAATGTCGGTTTCCGTATGCTACATATCGTTATGATGAATCTTTTAAGCTTTGAGACTTATGTGCTTCCTTGTTATTTTTATAACTCATTCGGGTAGTAACTGTCGGTTTTCCGTTGCTACGATGGAAACCTTATGAGTTATATCTGTTTAGTATAGCTAACTGTTGGTTTTCCATAATGCTATCACCTTTGACGAGTCTTAAGGCGCGTCTACACTGCATGTAATGAACAGCACTGTCGTTTATCGTAACTTGTCATTATTTGGTAGACGTTTATTATATACATGTCATGTTGCAAATGAGTGGGCTAGTTTTCTTTCTTTTATTTTCTTTTATTTTTGCATATCATTCAGATGCATATCATTTAGTTGCATGTCATCTAGTTGCATTGTTTTTTCTATTTTTCTTTTATTTTTCTTGAGCGTAGTTAACTGTCGGTTTCCGTAATACTACCTCGTTTTTATTTTATTTTTATTATTGCATATCATGTAGGCTGCATTGTAGTATATTTTCATATAGTTGCACCTAGCCTACGACTTTGTAGTATTTCATGTATAGTATTCAATCTTTAGTTGAGCTTAAGTTGAAAAATCTCCATGATCCTTTTCTTCATGTGCTTTATATATGTAATCTTTTCTTTTTCCCCGAAGACTCTTTTTGCACTAATCAAGTCTGCAGGATACTTTCTATAGCTATTGTGCACTTTAAAGATGTATTCGCTTGTCTGTGATGCTCACGCTCTCATCGAGCTATGCAAGCAATCCTGGTTCTTGTTGGTTCCTCCAGTGCCGACATCCAATCGCCTAAGTTCTCTAATTTATTATTTACGTATAACTTGAGGACAAGTTGCAATCTAAGTGTGGGGAAGGGATAGATGATTTAGTGTCTACTTTAGTTTGCTCATATTTTTAGTATTTCTATGAAAAGTGCTTAATTTTCAAATTTTTGTTATATCCCGAGTAGACAAAGGCATATCTTTGCTTGAGTTTATATCATTTTGCTATATTCAGTATATTTAGTAATTTTAGTTGTTTCACCCGACACTCTTTTTCACATGCCATAGTAAATGATGAGCTAAATGTTGAAAGCCTACCCCATTTTAGTTGGAGATTTTTGATGATTATAGCATGTTTCTTTGCTTATGTACAATTCTTGAAAAGTTTAGTAGTTTGTATTCTAGGATTAAAGTATGACATACTGTGAATATCTGTAAGTTTGAATGTGATAAATGAAACGTGATTAAGTCTTTGCAATAGTAATAAAGTGTTTACTTGAGGTGTTATGCTCAAAGTGGTCTGTGCTACTAGAAAATAATCTTTTCCACTTGCCCGACCAAATCTCTAAGTAAACATAATTGTAATTGTGTGTGTCGGAAGCTGGTTTATGATTTGGGTGAGGTAGGGTGTACCACGTATGTCCTATTCCACTATGATGACCAAAAGCTCACGACAGTCAGTTTATAGCTGCCTTATGATTGGAGTAAGGTAGGGGATTATCTTGAAATGTCCTATTCTGCTATGAGGGCAATAGCTCATTCTGATGTGTGTTAGAAAAGTGTGAAAAAAGTGAAAATATTGAAATATATTATTATGAATAAGTAAGGACTTAGTTATCGTTAATCTTATACCCAGTATAAACTGAAGGATATGTTGTGGGATTATCCTCTGAGTCTGCTGAAAATGTTTTAGATATTCTCTACTATTTCTTTTTGGGATATGTATGTTTTGTAAAGTGCCTGTTATAATTTTTGAATATTTCTAACTTAGATGGGAAACCGGGCTAGTTTTGGTTTGAATAACTTTCAAATTGTGGAACTTAGTGAAAATTTATTATGGCAATGCACACACTACACGGGTGAACTTCTATGTTATTGAATATACTTCATATTTGTATGGATGTTTATTTGTCTCGAGCTTGACTTTGTTTTGTTTTGCTCGGGACGAGCAAAAAGCTAAGTGTGGGGGTGTTGTTTAGGGTCAAATTGTATGATTTTTATTTATATATTTTATATCAATTTTCTCCATATTCTTATGATTTGTATAGAAATCGAGCCTTATATTGAAATATTGAGCAAATGATGTTTAAAGATAATAAATTGCAAAAGTGGCTGATTTATGTGTTTTTATCGTTGGTTTTATGTTTATTTGGATGTTGTTACACTTTGCAATATTTTGGATATCTTGTAGATACATATATTCGGTCTAAAAGAGGTGTTTAGAGGGTTAGAAGAAGATGCCACAAGTTTACGAGTTCAACGGAGCAAATTTTCCTAAGTACTTAAATCGTTATATATTTTCGACGGAGATTTGACCCAGCTTAGAGGCATTTTCAGGGGAGGACTTCTTCATGAAAATTGTATATCTTTGAAAGATCTTTCCAACGCACTTTGAATTATGTCAATCGGACTTCTAAAACTCAAATGGTGGTCAAGTGGGTAATCAATTTGGGTAAGTGGAAAATCCCGAAAACGACTCGTAATACGACGGGCTAATCAAAAGGCGTTTTCAAGAAGAGTCCTTAATGAAAGTTGTAGAGTTTTCCGAGAGATTTTTATGACATTTGGATCATAATTTTTGAGGTCTACAACTCAAGATATGAATTTTAGAAGTTTTATTCCAATAAATATCTAATCGAAAGCGTCCGGCCACGTGCATCAGTAACAACCGACTTAAACTCTTGATGCAGCCGACTTACTCCTCTTATAAATACAACATGCATACAAACCCTAATTACACAATTATTATTTCCAGCCGCATTATACACAAGTAGGGCGGCAACTTGAGAGCTTCAAGGCCGGTCACCCGAGCCTTGTGCTCGGGTGATCCGGGTTAGATTAGGATGTCGTTTTTCTTCGTTTTGATTCATGGATTCAATCATGTACCAAACTACGTGAGTTTATTTATTTAATTTATTCAATCCTTTTTATTTTTATGATCTTTGATTTATTTTGTATCTTTCTTTGATCATGATGCTATGTGTGAACTTTATCGAGAGATTGGTTTGCGATTGATAGTTACAACATACGGAAGTTGAGTAACGTTAGATCACCATAGAAAGATAGGATCTTTAATCGTTAATGATGACAAATTATCGATTAATTATCTAGGTTGTTAGGTTCTAAAATACGGAAGTTAACTTGAATCTACACCTTCGTTTTGTATGGAAAATCGATCTCAACATTCGGAAGAGGAGAGATCGATAATTGAATTCACTAAGGACTTAGGAATTCATAGCTTGAGAAATAGATTCACTAAGGAATTAGGGGTTTGTGTCTCGTGTAAAGGTGAAACCACAATTTGAATTAAACTCATGAGATGAACTAGGATTGAAATCACTTGGTTTGTGCACTGTTTGATCCCATGTATCTTTAGTTTATGTTTTTATTATTTGTTATAGGTTAGATTTATTGTAGTTGATTTATTTGTTCTTTCGTTTATTCGTTTTCCTAAGTAACAATTTAGGAGATTAATTAGATTAGATTCAACATCCCTTTTCCCTGAGGATCGATACCCGTACTTATCCAACTTTACTAGCAACTACCCGGTATTCGGCCGGTTAGGAGGTAGTTTTGCATGGTAGTATAGGTTTATAAATTTTCTTTTGTTTTAATGATGCAAAATCTCCCCAACAATTCACAGGTCAGGCAATCCACCCTGTCGGATCGATAAGCTTGCTGACTACAGTTGGAGATGGAGAGAAATGCAGAACGATGGAAATGACTTATGTCGT
The DNA here is from genome assembly GCA_026214975.1 of Gentiana macrophylla. Taxonomy (NCBI): domain Eukaryota; kingdom Viridiplantae; phylum Streptophyta; class Magnoliopsida; order Gentianales; family Gentianaceae; genus Gentiana; species Gentiana macrophylla. Next base: position 56,141,306 of record CM047807.1, on the reverse strand, counting down.
CATTAATGCCCCATCGGGTTACAACTCAATTTTAGGTCGACCTGCCTTATACGATTTGAGAGCCATCATTTCTACATTCCATAATAGCATGAAATTTCCCACCTGGTATGGTACCCATGAAGTGAAAGGAGACGTTGAGGTAGCCAGGAATTGTAGTTTGGTCACAATTAAAGGGAAAGGAGTCGGACAAGTGTTGGTCGAGGAATTAATTCCTGAGGATGAAGAGGATAAGAGCTGGGTCTCTGTCGATCCGACATAAGAGATCCGTGTTTGGAATGAAGAGGAGGGCCAAAGGGTCGGATCGGGAAGTGGTTACCACACCCGACATGAAAAAGCCTTTGTCGACCTCCTAGTCGAATATCGAGATGTGTTCGCATGTAAAGCAGACGATATGCCAGGCGTATCGGTTAATATAGCAGTGCATCGACTAAATGTCGACCCAAAAAAGAAGCCAATACGGCGAAGAAGAGAAACCACGCCCGTGAGAGGAAGGTGGCCGTAAAGAAAGAAGTTGATAAATTGTTAGTTGCAGGGATCGTCAAGGAGGTGTTCTATCCAGACTGGTTAGCAAATCCAGTGTTGGTGAAAAAGCCGGATGAAAGCTGGCGAATGTGCGTGGATTTTACGGATCTTAACAAGTCATGTCCTAAGGATTCGTATCCACTCCCAAAAATTGATCAGTTAGTCGATTCGACGCTGGGTTTCGAGGTCTTCGGTTTTCTGGATGCATACGAGGATATTATCGATTTTCATGGACCCCCAAGACTCGGAAAACCGCGCTTTCATAACTTAGAGTTTGGCACGTTACGCTTCGTGATTTATTCCCTTTGGTTTAAAGAATGCAGGAGCTTCTTATCAAAGTGCAGTTAATAAAATTTTCAAGGGATTGATAGGACGAAATATGGAAGTCTATGTCGATGATCTGTTAATCAAGAGCAAGTCCTTGGGACAGTTTCTTGTCGATACTAGAGAAGTTTTCGAGGTGCTTCGAGCTACAAGTATGAAGCTCAATCCGAAGAAACGCACCTTCGGGGTTCGGTCTGGGAAATTTTTAGGCTATATGATATTGAGAGAGGGAATTCGAGCTAATCCTGATAAGATTGAGGCCCTCAAGAACATGCCCGCACCTCGTAATGTCAAAGAGGTGCAACGGCTGATAGGTCGGATGGCGGCCCTCAACCGTTTCCTATCGATATCAGCACAGAGAGCCCTACCCTTTTTCAAAATATTGAAAAAAGCAAGTCCGTTCCAATGGGATGATAAATGTCAGAAAGCATTCGACAGCCTAAAGAATTACTTATCTGATTTACCGACATTGTCTTCACCTCAGGAAGGAGAGAAACTTCTAGTTTATCAAGCAATTTGTGAAGAAACGGTAAGTGCGGTGTTGGTCCGTGAAGGAGAACAGGGACAGGTTCCGATATATTTTGTGAGTAAGGCATTACATGGAGCTGAGATCAGGTACACACCTGCTGAAAAATTAGCATTGAGCCTGGTTCACGCATCGAGGAAGTTGATGCCTTATTTTCAAGCACACCCTATTTCTGTAATAACTGACCAACCACTAAAGCAAATTCTAACCAAGCCCGAGACATCGGGTCGATTACCAAAATGGGTCGTCGAGTTAGCTGAATACGATATTGATTTTCTACCTCGTACAGCTGTTGAAGGCCAAGCTCTGGCTGACTTCATAGCCGAGGGACTATCGATTCAGCTAGAGCAGGAGAAACAATCACCAGAGAAACAGTGGACCATCCATGTCGATGGTGCGTCGAGTAAAGAAGGGGTTGGAGCTGGGTTATTGTTGGTTAGTCCAAAGGAGAAGAGTTCCCTATGCGCTTGATTCGAGTTCAAGGCCACCAACAATGAAGCAGGGTATGAGGCCATGATTACGGGGCTGAAGCTGGCATCAATGTTGGGGGTCGAGAATTTCCTGGTATATAGTGACTCTCAACTCGTAGTGAATCACATACAGGCGAATATGAAGCCAAAGAGGAATCCATGAAGAGTTATTTGAAAGTTGTTCAGGGTTGATATCGAAGTTCAAGACGGTTCACATCGAGCAGTACCTCGGAGCGAAAACAAACGGGTCGATGCATTGTCTAAACTTGCATCGAATTTCAAATCGAAGAAGAAGGTCCTAGTCAAAATGTTAGTAGAGAGAAGCTACAATGAGGTCGATGTGCAACTTGGTTATACAGGGGTCGACATGGATGGACCCGATAGCTCTATATTTGAAAGACGGAATTCTTCCGTCGACAAGTCTCAAGCCGAAAAATCCATTTGCAAGCCTCCGGTGTGTATGCACTTTTTGACTATGTTCTTTATCAAAAATTGTTTATAACGCCTTCGATGCGATGCGCATCGGAAGAAGAGGAACCTATCTTCTTGAAGAGATACATCGAGGGTTTGTGGAAATCACCGTGGGGCTCGAATGCTAGCAAGAAAGTGTAAACTAGCGGGGATATTTTTGGCCGTCCATGCAAAAAGATGCCAATCGATTAGTTATGAGTTGCGAGCTTGCCAAGTGCATGATGTGGTGACACACCGGCCAAGCCGCAGGAAATGAATGCCATTGAGTCGGTATGGCCGTTCGATGAGTGGGGAATCGATATAGTTGCGCCCTTACCTCGAGCTCCAGGAAACTTTAAATTCATGGTTGTGGCAGTTGATTATTTCACAAAGTGGGTCGAAGCAAAGGCTCTTACCGACATCAGGGCCTTGACCATCAAAAAATTTATATGGGAAAATATTTTATGCAGGTTTGGATTCCGAAGTATATGATATCAGACAATGGGACCCAGTTCCTAGATGAAAGAGTGCAGAGTTGGCTGAAAGAGTACAAGATTGAACATAGAACAACTTCAGTGGCCCGACCTCAGTCCAATGGATAGGTCGAACAGACAAATAGGCAGATTAAATTTGGTTTGAAGAAGCAGCTGGAGGATGAAGGTCGGGATTGGGCAACTCAGTTACCAAGTATTCTGTGGTCGTATCGAACAGCACCCAATGCGGCCATGCAAGAAACTCCCTTCGCCATGGCTTATGGATGTGAAGTGGAAATACCTGCAGAGATAGGGCTGCCATCGCCTCAAGTTTTGGCTTACAACGTCGAGACAAATGCTGCTGATCTGAGGCTAGAAAAAGACAATGTCAAAGAGAGAAGAGAGATTGATGCACATCGTATGGCCAATTACAAAAGAAAGATCTCACAATAATATAATGCAAGGGTAAAGTATAAATATTTCCAAGTAGGGGACCTCGTGTTGAGGAAGTACGAAGCAAGCAGGCAGGACCCAATAGGCAAACTCGAGCCGAATTGGGAAGGTCCATACAAAGTTCTAAAAGTACATCCTAAGGGATCATACCAGCTGGGCAGATCGGATGGCAGTACAATACCTCAAACTTGGCATGCTACCAATCTCAGAAAATATTATGTTTAACTTGTTTATTCACTTCATGACATTTGCAGCATTATTTTTTCAGTCACTTGTAACAGGTCGATATGACAATATATTTTGATGCCTTTTATCCAAGAAATTTTCTAATTATGATGTAATTTCAAGATCATGTAAAAAAGAAAATGGGGAAGAAAAAAGACCAGAACTCGACCACAACAGAAATTCCTCGACACGATGGAGTTAAGATAAAACAGTGAAAAAAGCCAAGTCACTAACAATGCTTATATCACCCCGACCTGCCAATAAGCCACGATGCGAGGCGGTCGGAAGATCCCACGATGGATACCTAATCCGACCAGATCGTAAGCACCACGATGTGCGACAGTCGAATAAGGAATTTTAATTCGACCAAATCATAAGCCTAACGAGGCACGACAGTCGAATCAAGCTCCGACCGAATAGCCAAGTCAAGCCGGTTAGGCCGTACAATGCTAAGTCGACTTATACACAAGTGTACCATAAGTCATGTACTCATACTACACTTCGAGGGGCCACAGGGGAATTAAGTCCAAAGGACTACACACCACAAGGCAGCGTTTGCAAGGGAATTAAGTCGAAAAGGACTACACCCTAGGCAAGTAATCAACAATGAGAAAGAGACTCTATGAAAATATATATATATATATCGATATTTAAAAATCAAAATGCAAAACTAAAAAGAGTTTCAGAGATTGAATCACAGATTCGACTCGACAAAGAGCACATTCAGACGAATAAAAGCCATGCAATCAAATCGAAGCAAAAGATTCAATACAAGATCGATAAAAGTTGTTACAACCAGATCGAATTAAATTGTTCAAAAAACAATAACAAGAAATGAGGTCAGACAGTAGACTGGATCGAAGAAGAGGCATCGGGGTCGACTGGATCACCCGACTCGAGAGTCTCCCCTTCTCGACGCTTGAAACTTCAAAGTCGGGGAGGACCGTCTTCACCTGATCCAAAGCATTCGAGAATCCCCCCTTCATGGCCTGACTCATCAACAGTGCCACGTCATTCTCGAACTCTTCAGATGACAGGAAATCCTTTTTGGCCGCCTCCAGACGAGTCGTGAAGCTATCAACCTCAAGCTGGAGGTCGTCTCAAGCCTTGATAGACCCAGCAAACTCAACTTTCGTTTGATCGAGCTCCGATCTCACCTCTGCCAACTCCAACCTTACTGTCGCTAATTCAGCGTCTCTGTCAGATACAACCTTTTGCCCTTTAGACAGATCATCTCGGGCTGCTTCCAGGTCGGACTCCAGTTTGACGCGTCGATCATCCAGCTTGTTCGCCTTGGCTTTCTGCTTATTGATGTTAGAAGTCAGTCTGGCGATGGTTTCCTTCTGTTCCTCCAAAGCTGCTGATGGGGACTCCATTTTGTTCATGGCTACTTTAGCTGCAAGCCGACTCTGCAAAAGAGAGCACTATTAGTATCGGAAACAGACAAAAATCCCGAAGTCATAAGGGAAGTAAATCGAAGACTTACAGCTCGATGGCTTTTTATGAAGAAGTCATGCATCTCTTCTGGAGTCATGGCTTCCATCTCTGCCACACTCATTCCAGGGATCGGGTCGGATGAGCTAGGAGGAGTGAGGTTATGGGTTTCCTTCCCGACCCCATGCCTCTCCTCAAATGTTTTCTGACGCTTTCTCGGGATGAGGCTCTCATCTCGGTCACCGGAGCCTCGTCAGGTTGATCTCTAAGAATGTCGGATGTCGACATAGGGGTTGAAGATCGGGCCGGGGTCCTCTGACCCCTAGAGATTATGGCACCAGACACTGACTTCTTCGACATGATGCCGGCCAGTTCTTGAATCTTCTTGGGCTCCGTCTTCTTAGGGTCAGGTATCTTGCCCAGAATCTCCAACTTCGAAAAGTGTTCCACTGTAAGTAGAGATAAATCGACATTAATACACCATCAAAAAAGAAACAAGTATGGAAAAGAAAATTGCAGAAGTATAACAACTCGACAGAGTTTATAAAAATCCTACACAAGACTCGAACGTCCTCTTCGAGTTCCAGATAGGCACCCGGACCCGCCGTCTCGACATCAGCGAAGGGATATAAGGAATGTAGATTCCTTGTTGCGACATCGACAAACCTCTCGAGAATCCTACACTCACTGTGGGGTATTATTCCGATCTGTCGTGACATTTCTTAGACCTTTGTGCCGCTTCGGATGTCGATATCTTCCGACCCGTGTCGGATGAAAAAGAAATATGGCTTCCGCTCGCCGTGAGACGAGGTTACTCTCTCACAAACTTCGACAATAGGGGCGTCTCTGCCGAATACGGCGGACCGTAAACTCGATTTTGGCGATCCGACACGCCCGCCAAAGATTTAACCCCATGACGCTCGGACCCGTTTAGAGCGAGTGAGTAATGCGATGATCTGGTAGTGCCGAAGGACTTCAATGAGGGACGGGTCGAAGGATACCTTAACCCCTCTTTCGCTTCGCCTTGTAGATAGCATAGAACCCATGGGGATCACGAGCATATTGATGGCTACCGTGAGATAGTTTAATTTTTTCGATGAGTATGGGATGCCGTATCATAGACAAACGGCTTTGGCTTTTTCTTGGGTAAGATCGGATATGCAGCCATAGGGTCCTTAACCCTTCATCCTCGCTTGACGTTTAGCGTGGTCGAGAAGACGATTCTTCTTCTCCTTCTTTTCCTTCTTCTCCGGCAACTCTCCCACCGGAAGCAAGTGGTTGTTCGGAAACTGTCTTCTCTGTCGATTCCTCTTCTATTACAATGAGCTCTTCCTTATTTTGAGAATCGCTCTCACTACTAGACATGGAGGTGAGAAAAAGCAAAGAAAAAAAAACAAAAGAATGAATTTGAATAAATCAGGGCTTACTTGCGGTTTTCGGGTAAGATGGAAGCAAAGAATGGCAAATAAGAGACTTCAAAGTCTTGGGCTCCTTTTATGCATGCAAATATCCAAATGATTTGAAAGGGCAGGATATTTGGGCAGTTATAGGGCTTGAAACACGGTAATCAAGGGTAGTGGGCCGGTAAAATTGCTTCGCTTCCAGAACCCATTAATGCTGCCAGTGTGATGTCATCCTAGGACAGCCTACATAGGCTAGGAGGGACAGCTGTATTCCCGCCTAAAAAGACCGCATGTCGAGAAGATAATTCAAATTTTCAGATCCGATCTAAGCACTCGAGATGCGCTTCCCTCCGATCTGGGGGGCTTATGACGATACGGGATTTTACCCCTCCACGTGGAATTATCTGATTGGTCCAGCTGGCATGTGGAAAAGTCTAAGTTTATTAACCACGTCGGATCGAATACGAGACATGCCAGTGGAGACCGTAACAACCGGCAGATTCTGCAAGTGTCCCACCTCAATCAGGTGCTATCCGAGTCGAGACCAGGGTTAAAGCCCAGATCCCTAAGCCCAACGTCCAGAGGATTACTTGGGCAAGGGGGCAAGGCCCAGTAATGGTATTTATGTCAACAGACTAAACCGCCCTAAGTTTAGGGCAGAAGAAGGACATGTGCCTATAAATACATGGCTCCAGGAACTACGTAAGGCTTGATTCCTGGACAATATACAGGATACGTAGGCAATCCAAGATACATTCTTGGACTCAGCCATATAATACTAAAAACACCATCTTTACTACCTTTCTAGCCATTCGATCCCTTTACAGCTCATCTTTAGATTACACGTGGCCCTGTTAATACGGTGGTGTATTATTTAGCACCATCACAAACTTTCCCCCTTATTGACATCATCTTTATCAATCAGGCTCTTCATGTAAGCATTCAGGTTCTGCTGAGCTGATGCCAAAATGGTTTGAGCTACAACTGAATCTTTCATGCCATTTTCCATCAGGGTCATTCTATCAACTAGATTGTTGAGAATCCCTTCCCATCTATCTTGGGTTTCATCTCTCCTTGCATCATTTTCAATGGTTGTTTTTCAAGCTCAATCGAGTATTTTGATGAGCTTCTAGTGACGATATCCATTTTCTTTCCGGTTAAGCTTCTTTCATTCTTGTCGGCTTCTAAGGATTTTAGAACTTTTCCAAACAAACTGTTATCGTCTCTCAGAATTCTGATTACCTCATTATGATAGAACTTAATGAGATCAACTTGAGTTGGTATGTCTTTTGAGGTTCCGGCTTGTTGTTCACTGACTTTGCTTTTCTCAACCTCAGCTGACTTAGTTTGCTTAAGAGGTGAGAGAACAACTTGCTTCAGTTTTTCCTTGTATTCTTTAGATCTTCTCCTTTCTTCAGAGTGTTTTCTAATTTCTTCCAGATTTGATTGATCAACATTTGCTGCTGGTGACATTTGTACGTTGAATTCATCATCTGATCCTTCACCGGCCATGTCAGCTTCAGTTCTTGCAATTTCTACCACAGATTTGTCTGTAGGAGACTGATAACCTCCTCATACTTTCTTCAGTTCTAAAGCTAGAACTTCCACTGCTTTCTTCAGAATCACTAAAATCACCATCGGTATTCTGATCAGTTCCAGTTTTCTTTTCATGCAAAGAGGCGAGAATCCTTTTTGAAAGTTGGGATCTCCTCAGTGAATCATTATCATCATCATCGTCATTTTTTTTGGAACTTCCACCCATTGTGGTTTCCTTCTAGATACTGTTTCTGATTAATGTGTATCCACGATTTAAAAATTCATCGGTGTTGATCAGTTCAGATAGGTTGGTAATGTTGTAGAGATCAAATACCCATTTCTCAGTGACTTCCATTTCCACTAGCTGACTTCATTGATTTACGATAGAACTAAATTTTCAGATTTGATATTTATGCAATTTCTCGTAATCAGCTGTCATTATTTCTCCAAAATCAGGTGAGGACTTAGATTGAATAACAATTTCCTCATTTCCTCTTGAGATCTCCTGAGCAACTTCCAGGGTAGTTTTAGTTCTCTCAGCATCTACAATTTCCATTGGGTCAGTTTTGCTGACTTCTTCCTAAGTAGTGACTGATGTTCCTTTTTCAATAGCTGAAACTGAGATTATTGGCTCAGTTTCCAAATCTTTGTTACTAACAAGTTCTTTAGCAACTTGTTCTCTAGCTGGCTCTAGTTCTAGTTCAATGAGTCGGTACTTCTTTCAAGCAGTGTAGATCCAAAGATTTCTCGCTTCAATGACCAAATTCATCCAAGGTGATGTCTTCATCGGTCTCGGTCTCGATTCTACTTCAGCTCTTTTTTCTTCAGAATGAGAAGATGAAATTTTTTTGATTGATTCCTCAAATTCTCGTCTGGAAAACGATTTTTGAGGTGTGGATCTGGTCTTTGAAAGTAACTTTAGCATGTCCATTGTTGCTTTGTAAATTAATCTTTCGTCACTATCAGATTCTTCATCATTGTGCTCATTTCTCAGAGTTTGTTCCCCCTAAGTGTCAGTTCCCTTCTTTATGTCATGTTGGACTTATTTCTTAGTTTTGATGATGAGTGCCATACTAGCTGTTATAGTGCAAAGGCAAAAAGATGCCTAGATTAAATGTATAGGTTTATTAGAGTTTGATTCATAAATAGGTTTGATCAAACAAGCATCAGTAATGGTCACCGACTCTTGTCATTGAGACTAGTCTAGGTCGATGAGGTAGATAGGTCGAGAGATTTGTCGGGAACCTCACAAAGACTCAAGATCAAGGTGAGGGTTCAAACTCGAGAAATGAAGGCTAAGGGATCAAACTTAGTATTCAAAGTCAAGGATATGGAATCGAAATTTAGGCAAGTCATGATGACCTAAACTGATTACATATACCTTGTGTTGAAGGTCTAAGTTCCATAAGTTGGATGATGTTTGGAACTTGGTTATAATTAAAATGGTGTAATCTAACTTCACAAATAAAAGTTAGATAAAAGAAATCAGCTGCATTGTATTTTATACACAGAAAATTGGAGTTCAAAGTGATCGATAGGTATCTCAAACAGACTCATGAACTCATGCGATGTATTACCTCGATTATTTCAAGATTATTTTGGAAAATCACATGGATAAGGATGTACCAACTACCTCGACTTATCAAGAAAATCAAAGGTTGAGATTAAAAAGACATTGGGATGATTCATATTTTTATCCATTGGATACAAGTCAAAGGGGTGGACAGACTGCACTATCAAAAAGGAATTTTGACAGTGTCAGTCCTATGAATAGTGACAGACTGCAAATCAGATAGGAGAAAAACAAGGAACGGTCACATTTGAATTTCAAATACAAGTCACATGCATTCCTACCTATAAATAGAGGACTTTCAACTCAGAAAAAGATGATGAATTTTGATAAACTTTAAGTGATAAATCGAAATGAAAAACACCCTCTTTGAACTTCTTGAGCATAAAGTCACAATCTAGAGAATTTCTTCAAGTGTATTCTGTATTCAAGCTGCATCAAGATTACACACTTGGAGACTGCAAGCTGCTGATTACATCATCCTAATCAAGCTGCTGCAACTGAATCATTTATTTGATTCATTCTTTATTTTATAAAGAACCTACTGAAGACAGTGAAGCATCTGTTGGGTGTGAAAGACTGTTGTTTGTGGTGGAGCTGGTGAAGAGGCAATTCTACCCTTCAAGGACCAGTGGAAGACTCGGGAGCAAAGAATCCTACCTGCTCCCGCCAGATTTGTGAAGCCATATAGTTATTGGTAAAGGACAAACAACTTAGGAATCTTTGTAAAAGCCGCATCAAAGATCTCTAGTGAATTTCCTCCAACATCACAGGAGAAGAGTGGACTGACGTGATTACATCACTTGGAACCACTATAAAATCGGCTATTTACTTTCTCGCACTTAGTTTATCTTATACATCACCCTCAAATCTAGCAACCGAAATCACACACTTGCACTAATGAGTATCTAATACTTAGTATCACTTTTAACAACAATTTTTAAGGCTTAATTTTGATATTATTCCACGCACAAATTCAAAGAAACTCAACTCAAGAAACTAATCGCTTATCAAGAGGGCTATCAAGTCTCAAGCAGACTCTGAAGTATCGCACTCTCGAAGTTGCGAGAATTTGTTAACTCCAAAGTTTTAAGTGTTAAGTTTATTCACCCCCCTCTAAACTTAACCAAAGCCTTTCAAGGGACCAACAATTGGTATCGAGCGGTTGCTTCGCTCAAGGAATCCTACTTGTTGTGCTTGTGAAAATTCTTTAAAACTTTCTTTCAAGTTACTGATTTTCAAGATTTGCATCACGGACAACACACAGTATGCTAGAACTATGCTAATGTGTTCTCTTGATAGATTTGATGAGTATAAACGTCGTATGCATGCATACCTTGCTGCTACTCATGATGAGATGATGGATGTACTAACTGATGGACCACTGGAGATTACAAAGGCAGTAACAGTGGGTGACACAACTGAGTACATTCCTAAACCAAAAAGAGAATGGAATGCGTAAGATGTAAAAAGCAAACCTCAACAACATTGCTATTGATATCATTTACAGAACATTGGATAGCAATATGTACATGAAGGTCAAAGATTGCAAGACTGCAAAGGAACTTTGGGACAAGATTCACTTGATCTGTGAAGGCACTGATGCAATAAAGAAGAACAAAATCAGTGTAGCCAGAAAGAGGTTCCAAAAGTTCAAGATGCTGCCTAATGAAACCATTGAGCAAATGGAATCAAGATTCAATGCAATCCTGGATGAACTTACCCTGCTGAGTGTAAGTTATTCAAAAGAGGAAATAAACACCAAAATCTTGGAAGCTCTACACGCAAAGATGTTTGGAAAATGAAGGTGATTGCAATTGAAGAAATGAGAAAATTGCATGAAGAAGACACTTTCAAATTGTTTTCGAGATCTAAAGGCTTATGAATTTAGCAAAAAGCTTGTGCTCAAAATCGAAAAGGAAGAGCCAAAGACCATCAGCATTGGCTGCTTCACATCATGAAGAAACATCGAGAGGGCAGGATGATATCTTTGGATGAGATGCAAGAACAAATTGCCCTCTTGAGCAAGAAAATCGGGATGATGAAGACCGGAAAGGCCCCTACAAGAAATTTTACAAAGAGGCCTACTGAAAGAAGGAAAGAAGAACCAAGGAAAGATAATGACTATCTCAGTGCTTTCATTGCAAGAAACCAGGAGACACTTCAAACTCCGATCGCCCCGATCTAAAACAAGGCAAGGAACTCGATTATCTTTGCTTCAACCGCAAGAAGCCTGGACATTTTAGACTGATTGTCCGACTCATCAAGACCAAGAGTCAACAAAGAAGACATGGCAAGAAGGCTATGGTTGTCGAAGATGAATCAGATATGAAGTGGAATCAAAAGGTAATGAATCGGATGACACAAAGATCAAGTTCTTGATATGGAGGATTATGCTTTGATGGCCAATATGAATGAAATCGAGGAGGTATACAACATTGTATCTATTAATACTCCTGCTTGAAGTGATTGTGAATCAACATGTGGTTCAAATCCTAAAAATTCGACAACAATGAGACTTTGGATGCCATCCTTAATCAACCGAGGATAATACAATCTGTTATGAGGTTGTGAAGGCCAAAAGAAGCTCTTGAATTGGAAGTTGGAAGATTGAAAGTGAATTGAGGGTTCTCAAAGGTAAGGAAAAGGATGTTGATAGAATCGAATAAGTCTGCTTTGAACATCCAGCAGCCTCTCTCTAATCACTTTGAACCATCTTGTTCCACTAATGCATACAAATCGGAAAGCCTTATGGTGATAGAACAGGGCTTGGATTTGGAACTCAAAGATTCTAACAAGAATGGATCCAATAAGGTTCTTGAACCTAGTTCCGCACTGGTCCTAAGTTTGTACCTGCACTAGATCCAACTCCCAGTAAGGTTGCTGAGGCAGTTAAACCCAATGAGAATGCTTCAAAGAAGCAAAATCAGAAGTCAAAGAAGTCAACAGCTCCTAATAAAAAGAGTAAATCTAAAAGTAGGACTGCTGTACCTTCTAAGCCTGCTGATAGCAGACCTGCTACCAAGTCTGCTGGACCACAAAAGGGTAAGAAACAGGAATATTCCAAGGATAAGAATTCTAAACCCAAAAATGTCTATCATTCAAGGGATACTTATCTCAGGGGGAAAGGTAGATTGTTCCCTACTGATGATGATTGGAATATTTCTGCATCTAATGCTAGAAACAGTAAGGATAACCATGCTGCTAGGGTAAAACCTAGGCAATGGAATCAGCAGAGGACTTATACAAGCCCTCAAAGGACTCCATACTACAGTGGTCGTTCTTAACAGACAAAGAAACTAATGGTTATACTAATGCTTCTAACATCAAGAATCACTTCAAACAGCATTACAAACCAAAAGGCCAGAAAACATATGTGATTCCTACACAACCTACTGTTAGAACTTATGGATGTGTGGAATACATGTATAAACCAAAGTATGAACCAAAGTATGACACATTTAGGAGAAGACCTTATGGAGACATGCCAAGGATCATGCTTACCACTGACCATTATGGACCCAAACAGGTTTGGGTACCTAAAATGCATTAACTTTGTTTTGTAGGGTGTCTGGTACTTTGACAGTGGATGTTCCAGACACATGACAAAGAATAAGCACTGTCTGTCAAACTTTGTAGCAAAAGATGGTCCAAGGGTGAATTTTGGCAACAAGAATACACCTGGATATACAAGAGGATATGGCACACTTGTGAGAAATGGACTTACAATCAGGGATGTTGCATATGTGGAGGGACTGGAATACAACTTGCTGAGCACTGGACAATTCTGTGACAAGGGTTACAAGGTCACCTTTGACAAAAACCATTGTATTGTCATTAATGAAGGAGGTGATCAGGTTGTACTTGCTGGTAGAAGACAACAGAACATGTATGTTGTGGATTGGTCTACTGCAGTTCCAGAAACCTGCCTGGTAGTGCATACCAAATCTGAACTCAATTGGTTATGGCACAAGAAGTTAAATCACTTAAACTTTGATGACATCAATCAGTTGGTGAAGAAGAAGCTGGTGATTGGTTTACCTGAGATCACATTCAAAAAGGATGCTATATGTGATGCTTGTCAGCAAGGTAAACAGATAAAGTCAAGTTTCAAATCAAAGACCAAACAATCAACTAATAGAGTGTTGGAGTTGATGCATATGGATCTTTTTGGACCAATAACTCCAACAAGTGTAACAGGAAAGAAGTACACTTTAGTGGTTGTGGATGATTATTCAAGGTATACTTGGGTGATATTTATGAACAAGAAAAGTGAAACACTTCAAAGCATGCCTAATCTTTTGAAAAGATTACAAAATGAGAAAAGTTTAACAGTTATAAAGATAAGATCAGATCAAGGTACTGAATTTCTCAACAAAGTTATAAGAGAATATTGTGAATGTAATGGTGTACTACATCAACTTGTCATTTCTTTGTACACCTCAAAGAAAATGGGGTTCTTTGAAAGAAGGAACAGAACTTTAAAGGAAGCAGGAAGAACAATGATTTGTGAAGCATTGCTACTGAAAGATATTGGGCTTAAGCAAGGAAATACAGCATGCTACACACAAAACAGAACATCAGTAAACAAGAAGTCAAAGACACCTTATGAGATTTGGAATGGAAGGAAACCTAACATATCCTATTTCCATCCATTTGGAAGCAAATGTTTTATTCTAAATCATAAGGTACATTTGAAAACATTCCAACCAAAATCAGATGAAGGAATTTTCTTGGGATATTCTTCATCAAGAGAGCATTCAGTAGTCTTGAACAAGAGGTCAACAAAACATGAAGAAACAATCCATGTTGTGTTTGATGAACCTAAATTTATTGGGTATGGAAGATGAAGATTGTGGACTCTTGAGAATCAACAAGTCACCGATCCAGATTGTGTTGAAGTTTTGGAAAGATTGAATGACTTAAAAGTTTCTGATACTGCCCCTGCTGAACACCCTGTGATAATGTTACTGATGCAACAACTGAAGCAGTTCAAGGATCTGCTGACCCCCTCGTAGAAGAAGCTACAACGAGACCCCTACGAAGATGATGTTCTGAAAATCAAAATAACCAAAATCCACAATGATGGTTAAGGAATCACCTGCCGAACAAGTTATTGGCAATGTACAAAGAAGGTGTGAGGACTAGAAGACAACTGGAAGCTATGTTTACTTGTTTTCTATCTCAAATGGAACCTAAAGTTGTTGAAGAAGCAATTTCAGATCCAGATTGGATAATTGCTATGCAAGAGGAATTAAATGAATTTGAAAGAAATCAAGTTTGGACACTAGTTGATAGGCCAAATCATGCAAATATCATTGGTACTAAGTGGGTATACAGAAATAAACTTGATGAATCTGGTACCATTGTAAGGAATAAGGCCAGACTAGTTGGAAAAGGCTATTCTCAAGCAGAAGGAATAGATTTTGATGAAACTTATGCACATGTTGCAAGATTGGAAGCTATCAGATTATTCTTGGCACATGCCTTTGCATATAAGAACTTCAAAGTATATCGATGGATGTCAAGAGTGCATTTTTGAATGGCATTCTAGAGAGGAAGTGTATGTTCAAAGAACCTCCTGGATTTGAAGTTAAAGATCAAGAAGATAAAGTGTATAGACTCAACAAAGCACTTTATGGATTGAAACAAGCACCAAGAGCATGGTATGAGACTCTATCTCAATTCTTGGTGGACAATGGTTTTATAAAAGGCACCATTGACAAGACACTTTTCGAAATCGAGTGAAGGGGACAAAGACTGTTGGTACAAATTTATGTGGATGACATAATTTTTGGTTCAAAATGATTTACTTTGTGAAAAGTTTGCAAATCTAATGAAGAGTAAATTCCAAATGAGTATGATGGGAGAAATGAACTACTTTTTGGGATTGCAAGTTAAACATATGAAAGATGGAATCTTCATTCATCAAACCAAGTATACCAAGGAGTTACTGAAGAAGTTTAGTATGGAAAACAAAGACTAAGAATTCAACTCCTATGAGTACAAATATCGATTGGATGATGAAGATAAAGAAGGCAAAGATGTTGATCAAACCTTATACGAGATGGATGATAGGCGCGTCATCAGACTCTAATCGCCAAAGAGACTGATATATCATTTCTTTGTAGGTGTTTGTGCAAGATTTCAATCTAAACCTAAAGAAAGTCATTTAGGTGCAAAAAAAGTTCTCAAGTATCTAAAAGAGACTTTGGGAGTAGGGATATGGTATTCCAAGGAAGGAAGCTTCAAAGTGATATCCTACTCAGATTACGATTATCTTGGTTGCAAGATTGATAGAAAAAGCACCTCAGAACTCAATCGCTTAATGGGAAATAGACTGGTTTCCCTGGTTTAGCAAGAAATGTAAGATTCTATATCAACTTCCACTCGCTGAAAGTGAATACATTGTCTTTGGAAGTTCTTTGTGCACAAGTACTATGGCTAAGACAACAATTAAGGGATTATGGAATTGAAGAAAAGGAAATTCCAATTATGTGTGATAACACAAGTGCAATTGCAATCACGAAAATCTGCTTTGCACTCTAGAACCAAGCACATTGATGTGAGACATCATTTTATAAGAGATCATGTTGAAAAGAAATATGCGGTGGTTCTACACATCCCTATCAAGATCAACTTGTCGATATTTTCACTAAGCCACTTGATAGTGAAAGATTTGCTAAGTTAAGGACCGAACTTGGAATCATAAAGGTTGACTGATATTCAAGAATGTCTTCGGAATTCACCAAGGGATTAGTCTTTGCTATGTTGGGTGAGCTCACTTAGCGATTAGTCATTGGTATCAACAATTCCATGTACTTATGTTTGGACAATTGAGCAAATGAGGTTGCCAAGGGATTGGTCTTTGTCATTTTGGGTGAGCTCACTTGACAGATCAGTCATTGGTATTAAACTTCATCTTGTATTATCAATTGAACAAAACTAGAAGAAAACAGGAATCAGCAGAGTATATATGTCGGCCAGTCATTGAAGCCTTTTATCGCCAGATCACGAGACCACCCTGTTGAGGACAACCTGGTTGGATGAAACGTTACACAGTCAAAGTTATTAAAGTCAAAAAGCATATTGGCGGGATATTTATTTTATCCTTTAATAACCGCAGTTAACACGATCTAACGGTTATCATACATTATGGAACACGTGTCAAGCCAGCATTTATTCAGATTAATCATGGTTGACATGGATGTACGTGCACTGACAGTTTCAACCACCTACTGTCTATATAATCAGACTGTTATACATCGGACTCTCTACTTGCAATTTCTGCTTTATCTCTGCAAATCCTACATTGTGTGAACACAGATTTGAGAGCAATTCTTCTTCATCTTTTTCTTATTTCAATGGCGGAAAGGATTGAAGTTCAAATCGAATCAAGCCAAAGTGTGAGAGGCTATGTTGTTGATGCAAAACAAACAGAGTTGGCTATTAATATAGGTCGAAGAATAAGGAGGTTTGCGGTGCTTGTAGAACAAACTCAATATCGACAAGAAACTCAATCTCATACACCAATGTTATTGATTTACGGAAGAATATGGTTGTGGAAGAAGGAATCAAAGCATTCAAGACAATCAGTGAATGCCGAGGAGCTTGTAATCTCCTCTAGTCTACTTGAGGGAAGTGTTTGGATTTGAAGAAGTGGTGGATGGTCCAAGTCAATCCTCGAAGCAATGGGATTGGACAAATTGGCGTTTGTTGATCGATTAAAACAAATGCAGCCACAAATCCATGCCAGGCATCAACCGCACACATTGGAAATGAGTACACCTGTTGAGCAAGCTCATTGCAAAGAACATACTTGGGCTAGTTGGCAGTATGGATACTCTATCAGGACCCAAGATAGAGCTGATGATAATCATCTGCAGGAGCATGAGGTTTGATTGGGCTGGTCATTTCATTAATTATATGAAGAAAGTAGCCAAGGAGGAGAAACTAGGGAAAAGGAAATCAAAGGCCTTACCCTTAGGTTTGATGATTCGAGACCTCTTTGAATCATTTGGCGCTTCTCGATCTTGAATCTTCTCAGCTAAATCAGTCTAGATACAAGAAGGAAATTGATCATGCCATCCCTGGTCTAGATAATGATGAAGAGGTTGTTGGAGAGGCTGCTGGTGATGATAATGGTGGAGATGATGGTGATGCTGGTGGTGAGCAGGTTAAGCAACCTAAAAAGAAATTTGTTAAACCTGCTGCACCAAAGAAGGCTGCTGAGAAAAGAAAAGGTGGAAATACAAAGAAAATAACTGAAGTTTCAAAGCTTTCAAAGAAGACAAGAAAGGAAACAGCACAGACTGCTGAGTCTGCTGAGGGTCAAGTGGAGGTTACTGACCCTGCGGTAGCTGAAAGAAAAACTGTTGTTGATATTTTAAGGGAACAACAGAAGGAAGCTAGTAGAAAGAGAAAATCTACTGGAAAAGATGATGATGAACCTCTCTCCAAAAGAATGAAGGAGATTGCCAAAAAGAAAAAGCATGGCAAAGGAAAAGAATTGAAAATTTTGGAGGCACAGAGAGCCCAAGAAGAGGCATCAGAGAAGAGGAAGAAGAGGTCATTGAGGCCGAGCCCTTAACTATCATTCCGCTGTGGTGATTACCGACTCCTCATCCAAGAGGTTGTCAAGTCTCCACGATCTTGCCGGGACAGGTTGTTTTTGAGCAAATCTGTTGAAGATATACAACAGCTCATGACCACGAGGCTCAGCTTGTAGTATCTACTGAGGAACCACAGCAAACCACTGAACATGAACCTGCTGTGGTAGTTGAAGAGGTAATTGAAGACTTGGTTGAAGACCACTGCAAGTGTGGCAAGAACTCGTGGGAAGAGCGATCTGCTGCGACCTCTTGATGAGCATGTAAGTCGTGGGAACCAAGTGTGGTACAGATGGAAGTAGTATGTACAAATGTACAATCTCAAAGAACCTCTTGACTTTCAAACATCTATTGAAGAAACCATGAGCTTACTTGTTGGAGCTTTTGGAGGACAAACAAGTCGTTGAACGGCCATTAGGAAGCCATCTATGCCATATGAGAAGGCATCTAAAAGGGCAAAGTAGATCCCAACTTCAAAAAGGTGCAAAACTACTTTCAGTGGAAGTTTGGATTCTACAAGAAACAGAAACTAGCTGCTGATCCAATGAGTGGATTTGAAGAATGGGCTTTTGAGCAGCTAGGTGTGGACAGCCTGTTGGATTTGATAGACACTAGCATGTTGCAATCAAGGCTGATGGATCTGTTGGATGAAGGGAAGAAAAGTGGAGCTATTATGTTCGAGAGATCCAAAGTTCACACTGATAGTGATTCATCGATTCGATGATGATACCCTATATTTCTCTGGAGACCAAAAAGAGTGGCTAGAGACATCAACTGAAGCCACCGGGTCAAAAAGTCTGCTGAGATCGTAAGTCTCTGCCGAGGGCCAAGAGATCGAGAGATGGATGAGGATCTACATGATCTCACCATGGATGATTTGGAAGCATTGATCAATGAAGGAATCAATCTGAGTGCTGGTAGGCTAGCTGATGAATCTTTTACATTCCATGTTGTAGAGCCTACTGCACAAACCGACATCGAACAGTGAGGATTTGGATGGAGAGAAGGTTATTGATTTCATTGAACGAGTGTCATTTCGAGAGGAATCCATTGAATATCAAGATGGATTCGACTTTGAGGGCACTCTTACTAAATCGCCATCATCCCGCACAAGATTGGTCATGCGTAAGGATTCCAAGTGGATAATGAGGTCTGTTTTCAATCCACAAGGAATTGAAGAGGAGAGGTGCAGTTGTTGGGGTACAAACAAAGACTGGACAAAGGTTGGAAACAGGAGGTGCAAAGTGAGTTTCAAACAAAGACTGACAAAGGTTGGAACTGATTTGGGTTTGGAGGAAACCCTTGTTGTTGATGAGGCTGCTGTAGTGGAGCCTACTGGAGGCAAGACACTGGAAGGAAAGATGGTCAGCAGACCGCTTGTTAATGAGGATGAGCAAATCTGGACTTTGACTTCAGTGATGAGGAGTTTCAGATGCCTGAAGAAGAAGATATTGATGTTAATCCCCCTCAGGCATTTGTACCTGTTTTTGAGGAACCTGCCATTGATCCTATCCTGGAGGAATATGAAGGACCTAACCCTGCTGGACTGGATAGGAGTTGGGCAATGGTGATAAGCAATTCAGAGGCCACGAGACAATGTTGAGGAGCTCACTGATGAAGCCACCGTGGAAGGATGACCAGTGAAGTGCCGCTTGAAGTGTTAAATGAGTTAAGGACCAGTAAGGCATGATATGCAACGATTAAGGACACAAGCCGACGAGACAAGAAGAAAGATTTGAAGAATCAAGAAGATGGTAGATGAAAACAGACAATCAACTGCCAGAGTTGCTTCAAACTTCACATCTACTCAAAATGCTGTGAATGATCTGATACTAGATGTGAGGGGCATCAAGGTTGGAAATACTGCAAAAGATAAATTTCTGAAAGATCAACTTATTTCTATCCATCAGAAACTTGACAACCTTGCACAACACTGAACCTCTCCGAGCCTCGCTGCACGCACAACAACTCGCTATGCTCGATCCCAAACCGATCGAAGGATCAACAGACTGGAGGAGACCTTGCAATCAAGGAAAACTTCACTTGATACAAGAACTGGAGCTATGGAAGGCCAACTGCATAGAGTGGTTATCTCACAGGAGAGTATTCATGGCCTTATCTCCCGTTTTGTTGATGATGTCACTAAGGGGAAGAGGGCCAATCACCACAACAAAGGAGGCTGCAAGACTCTTTGCACAGAAGAGATGGACAGATGATACAAATGCTTTCAGGCAACCTGCACCTGGCAGAGTTCAACTCACTAATGATCTTTTTAGACAGTACAAGAAAGAGTATTACAACAGGAGGAGACCTTATCATGACATGGGGTTTCATGAAGGTCTTAACTCCTTCTTGGGTTTGAAATTTTGGGAAGCAAGAGTCAGAGCCTTAAGGGCAAGCAACAGAGGCAGAAGAAGTAGCAAAGGTGATAAGGTGCTACCTATTACAAAAGCAAGGGACTCACTGGATGAATTCAAGGAGCTGTATATGAAGTTTGGATTCAGAGTGAATGAAATTAATCTTATCCTCCCTGAAGCATGGAACTGGTGGAAGCAAGTCAATCCCTACATTGATTTTACACTGATTGAAAATGAATGGATGAGGGATATGATAGAACAAATCAGAGCCTATCAAGAACAAGCTGAGAAGGCTAGAAGAGAAAGAGAAAAGAGACAATAGATCAGCATATACTTATTATTCTTTATCGTTGCTGTATCTAGTTGTAATAACTGAACAATGATTATAATGAGAATTGACTGAATTTGTTCTGTTTTTGTTGTATATCTTTTGCTTTGTTTGATTAGGTGAGGTAGTGGCATCATCACCAAAAAGGGAAATTGTTGGACTTATTTCTTAGTTTTGATGATGAGTGCCATACTAGCTGTTATAGTGCAAAGGCAAAAAGATGCCTAGATTAAATGTATAGGTTTATTAGAGTTTGATTCATAAATAGGTTTGATCAAACAAGCACTGTAATGGTCAGCTGACTCTTGTCAGCAGACTAGTCTAGGTCAGTAGGGTAGATAGGTCAGTAGATTTGTCAGGAACCTGCTGAAGACTGAAGACTGAAGGCTGAGGGTTCAAACTCAGTAAATGAAGGCTAAGGGATCAAACTTAGTATTCAAAGTCAAGGATATGGAATCAGAATTTAGGCAAGTCTGTGATGACCTAAACTGATTACATATACCTTGTGTTGAAGGTCTAAGTTCCATAAGTTGGATGATGTTTGGAACTTGGTTATAATTAAAATGGTGTAATCTAACTTCACAAATAAAAGTTAGATAAAAGAAATCAGCTGCATTGTATTTTATACACAGAAAATTGGAGTTCAGCAGACTGATAGGTATCTCAGCAGACTCATTAACCTGCTGATGTATTACCTCGATTATTTCAAGATTATTTTGGAAAATCACATGGATAAGGACAGCCAACTACCTCTGACTTATCAAGAAAATCAAAGGGTGATATTAAAAAGACGTTGGGATGATTCATATTTTTATCCATTGGATACAAGTCAAAGGGGTGGACAGACCAGATCATCAAAAAGGAATTACGACAAAGGTCACCATATGAATAGTGACAGATCGCAAATCGATGGGACAAAAACAAGGAACGGTCACATTTGAATTTCAAATACAAGTCACATGCATTCCTACCTATAAATAGAGGACTTTCAACTCGAGTAAAAAGATGATGAATTTTGATAAACTTTAAGTGATAAATCGAAATAAAAACACCTGCTTGAACTTATCGAGCATAAAGTCACGATCTAGAGAATTTCTTCAAGTGTATTCTCAGATTCAAGCCGCATCAAGATTACACACTTGAGATCGCAAGTCTGCTGATTACATCATCCTAATCAAGCCGCTTTGCAATCGAATCATTTATTTGATTCATTCTTTATTTTATAAAGAACTCATCAAAGACAATGAAGCATCTGTTGGGTGTGAAAGATCGTTGTTTGTGGTGGAGCCGGTGAAGAGGCAATTCTACCCTTCAAGGACCAAAGTGGAAGACTCAGAGCAACAATCCTACCTGCTCCTGGCCAGTGAAGCCATAGTTATTGGTGAAGGACAAACAACTTAGGAATCTTTGTAAAAGCTGCATCAAAGATCTCTAGTGAATTTCCTCCAACATCACAGGAGAAGAGTGGACTGACAGGATTACATCACCTAAAACCACTATAAAATCTGGCTATTTACTTTCTGCATTAACTTTCTGCACTTAGTTTATCTTATACATCAGCCTACTGAATCTAGCAACTGAAATCACACACTTGCACTACTGAGTATCTAATACTTAGTATCACTTTTAACAACAAGTTTTGAGGCTTAATTTTGATATTATTCCGCTGCACAAATTTAGCAAACTCAACTCAAGAAACTCTCGCTTATCGGCAGAGTTATCAAGTCTCAAAGAGACTCTGAAGTATCGTGAGATCGCTGAAGTTGTAGAATTTGTTAACTCCAAAGTTTTAAGTGTTAAGTTTATTCACCCCCCCCCCCCCCTCTAAACTTAACCAAAGCCTTTTCAAGGGACCAACATGTCAGCTTCAATAGCTTGTTCTCTGTTGACAACTTGACTTTCCTTAGTCATATCAACTTCTGGTGATTGTGTAACTGGTTCTTGAAATGGTAAAGTTTCATTCTGAGATCTTTGAAATGGGTTCGATGGGAGTGACTTGATTCGACTATTTGTGTTTGATCCTTCAAAGAATCGAAGTAGAGTTTTGTTGATGAAGGTTCTACTGATTTCTCAGTAACAAGATCAGATTTGTCTTTTTCAAATTCTTCTATCTTTTTCCTTCTTTCTCTCCGTTCTTCAACTTTTTCCAAAACTTCATCGCCAGTTAAAATCTTCTTCGACTTCCTGATTTTCTTCTTCTTAGGTTCACTCCCAAAACCATCAGCTTTCCTTTTTCCAGATTTTTCTTCTTTGACAAAAATCTTCCTATCTGTTACCGATGTTTCTTTTATCTTTGCAATTCCAAAATGATCGAGAATTCTTTGGACCAATAATGCAAGATTCTTCGTGTGATAGAATCGTCCTTTCTTGACGTCAGTCTTCTTTTTGGGTATATCAATCGATTGTGCCACTAATTGATCAAAAATGTATCTTTGCCAGTTGAAATGTTCTCCAAACCAAATTTCATATAATAAGTCCAATTTTGCTCCAGAAAGATTGCTAAAATTGCCTGCATTTCCAATTATGCAATTTTCTAACATCTTGGTGAGAAAATTGAATTCAGGTTTGAGTAGACTTGTGCTTCCGGTCTGTAATACTGTAGAATCAGCACTAATTTCTATATCTTTCCATAATTTCTCTTTCTGTTCTTTAGTCAATTTGATTGCCGATGTTCCTCCAGATTTGTTGAAACCAAAAATTTCTACAATTAGATCTTCAGTGACTTTAATTTGGTTACCGTTGACAGAAGTGGTAAAAGTGTGTGTGTCCACTTCTTCTAAAGCCATACTTCCGAATAGAAGTCACCAATGCTTTCTAGACAGACACTCTTTAGATTGATGTTAAACACGGCCTCCAAACCTTTGATTTTCTAAATTTTTGTTGCAATTTCCTTGGCTAGTGTTTGATCAGCATATTTTGCAATGAATTGATCAAGTGAGATGATCATTCCAGGTTCAATACGGGTAAGAGCCATTGTTTTCCGGATAAAATTGAAAATTTTGAAAACCTGGGGATTATAGAAGATAATAAAGCAGATTCAAAATTCGAATGTGAGGAATTGTAAAAGAAAATTTGAGGTTATTTATAAATGTTAGCAAAGGTAGTTGAGAATTGAGTGGGACTCGAAACATCTTGTCATAGATGTTTGAGATTGCGAAAATAGAGATGAGTGGAAAAGATGGACGGTTGAGACTAGAATAGGTCACGTCTTTTCCTGACATCCGTAGCTGGTATAAGTAAATAGAGTAGGTCTTTGTGTATCTCCAAATGTGCATATTCACTTTTGTCCTTATCTCGAACTTGCAAAGGAATTCAAAAACTCGCCAGTGAATACAACTCGGGTTCATGAATTACACCTTTTTGTTGGACTTATTTTAAGTTTTAGTAATGAGTGTCAGACTAGCTGTTATAGGGCAAAGGCAAAAAGATGTCTAGATCAAATGTATAGGCTTATTAGAGTTTGATTTTGTATCGGGTTGATCAAACAAGCACTGTAAAAGGTCAGCTGACTTTCATCAGCAGACCTGTCTAGATCAGTAGGGTACATAGGTCAGTAGACTAGTATAGGAATCTGCTGAAGACTTAAGGCTGAGGGTTCAAACATAGTTACTGAAGGCTAAGGGATCAAACATAGTATTTAAAGTCAAGGATATGGAATCAGAATTTAGGGAAGTCTGTGATGACCTAAACTGATTACATATACCTTGTGTACAAGGTCTAAGTTCCATAAGTTAAGTGGTGATTGGAACTTAGTTATATTCAAAATGGTGTAATCTAACTTCATAATAAAAAGTTAGATATAAGAAAAGTCCCTGAAGTGTTTTAATAAACACAGCAACTTGGATTAGCTGACTTATATATATTTCAGCAGACTAATACCCTCAGGAACCTGCTGATATATATTCTGAATTATTCAATGAATACATTGGAAGATTACAAAGAAAGAGACAGCTAACAACCTCTGATTTTATCAAACAAATCAATGGTTAAGATTAAATGGACGTTGGGAAGAAACAGAGGATTTTCCAATGGATAAAAGTCAAAGGGTGGATGAGACCGTAAAGCACAAAAAGCATTCGACAAAGCGTCGCGATAAATGAACAATGAGATGATGTAAAAGCAAGTCAAATAGGACAAATCTGAAATGACTATGTTTGAATTTCAAACATAAGTCACAAGGATTCCTACCTATAAATAGAAGACTCCAAATTCAGATACAACTGATGATTTTTGAGAAAAACAAAGTATAATCTTGAGCTTCAGATTCTTACCAAGAATTCACCCTGCTGACCCTACTGAGCATAAAGCTACTGATCCAGTAAACTTCTTCAAGTGTAATCTGCTTTCAAGCTACATCAAGTTTACACACTTGAAGACTCCAAGCTGCTGATCATATCATCCTGATCAAGCTGCTAAAAGCTGAATCACTTACTTGATTCAAACTTTATTTTATAAGAAATCTGTAGAAGACAATGAATTATCTTTGGGTGTCAAGGACTGTTGTTTGTGGTGGAGCTAGTGAAGAGTCAATCCTACCCTTCAAGGACCAGTGGAAGACTTTGGAGCAGCAATCCTACCTGTTCCAAGTGTTCAGTTTGTGAAGCCATAGTTATTGGTGAAGGACATGCAACTTAGGGATTTTTGTAACTGCTACATCAAGAATCTCTAGCGAATTACCTCCAACATCACAGGAGAAGAGTGGACTGACAGGATTACACCACCTGGAACCACTATAAAATTGCCTACTTACTTTCTGCATTTATATTCTGCATTTAGTATATTTAGCACATCAACCTACTGAATCTAGCAACTGAATAACACACATACACTACTGAGTATATAATACTTGGTATCACATATTAACAACAAGTAATAAGGCTTAATTTAAATATATTCCGCTGCAACAAATTCAGTAAAGTCAATAGTCACAGACTCATCGAGCTATCAAGAGTCTTTGAGGTTCTTGAGTTTGTTAACTCCAAAAGATTTAAGTGTTAAGTTTATTCACCCCCACCCCCCCTCCTCTAAACTTTACCACAGCCTTTTCAAGGGACCAACACTTTTCAGTTCTCAGTTAGTGATTTTCTTATGCAAAACAAAATGAGGGATTTTTGGTACGCATATCTGTTTGGGTCTTAACAGATTAGTTTTAGATATCAATTTTTTGTTCTTGGCCTTATACTTATCTTGACATTTTGATTGGGTATATTCAGTTTTCACAAACTTTTGTTGTTTCGTCCTAATAGTCTTTGGTTTGTTCAGTTTGTGAAACTGATGTGATGGTACACTCCAGTCTTCATCAGTGGGAAATAGTCTCCCTTTCCCTCTGAGTCTGTTATTCCATGAATGATCTTCATTCTTATATGAATGTGACTTGATGGTTTTTCTAACTGATCCCTCTGATCATTTTTTCCTTTTCTAGCCTTATGAGGTTTCCTGTAGAATCTGTCAGTTTGATGCTTTCTACCTACTTATTTTACTGATTCACATCGCTTTGTGTATTTGGTCAGTCTTTGAGTTTTTGTCGATTCTAATAAATTTATCGAGTTTTACGAGTTCCCCGATCATTGTGCGATCACAAATTTCATTACAACTGAACTTGGTATGAACTTAGAATTTTGCTGATCAAACCCTAAACCAGATCTGTCTCCAAATGGTTTTCCAGGTTTGAACTGAACACTGGGAATTGGATCAACTGATGATTCTGTGATGTTTATTACTTCTGTCAGTTCATCAATTGGTCGAATTACCTTGGTTCCATTATTAGCCTTGATTAAATTGATCTCAGCATTCAATCTTGAAACTTCAGCTTTCAATAAATCTTTCTCCTTTTTTACATTCTCATAATTCTTTTGAATTACCTCCAATTCCTTTATGAGTATGTCCAAGGTTTCATTGAAGTCTTCATTTCTTTGATTGTTTATGGCAGTGTGAGTGCTGGATGTAGATGCAATTACCTCTTGGTGTTTGATAGGTAAATTTTCAGTTGAGAAATCATCATCATTTAAAACTTGCTTCCCTTTATCATTGATATTTGCTAGTGCTACTCCTAGCAGTATGATTTCCTCATCACTTTCACCTCCATAGCTTATGGGTAGTATTTCAGCAGTATCTTTGGCTTTTGTGATGGATGGATCTTTAATGAAGGTTTCAGCCAGTTTTTCTCTATGCAATCAGCTACTCGCAGTAACTCCTTTTCTGCTTCCTCTGAGAGATCACTTAGTGAAGGAAATCCTCTGGATTCATCATCATACGTGTTGAAGTCAATATCCACGTCATTACTAATGTGAGGTTCTGGATTTGTATGTGAGCTTGTAATGCTGAACCTCTCAAATACTTGATCCTGAAAATCAGATACAACATTCTTCAAATAATCTGTCAGGGGATAATTGAGCCAACTTCTTATTCTAGATGTATCCATTAAGTTTCACTTAAATACTTATACAACTGATACAGTGAGGGATCAACAACTGGTATTTAAGATAACTTTGGATCACCTCCAAAAAGGAAGAACTGCTCTGATAACAATTGTTGGTCCCTTGGAAAGGCTAACACAAGTTTAGAGGAGGGTGAATAAACTTGTCCGTAAAAACGACCCCAAAAACTAAATCTTAATCCAGATTGAGTTCAACTAAAACTTGTGTGGAGTTATGCTAACTCAACTGAGTATAAGTCAATACTGACTTATACTTAGTTTAGTTAACCGGCAGCGGATTAAATCAAGCCTTTATAAAATATGAATTATCAGATAATATGCTTTGTGTTTGCTGAATGTATGAACTAGATGATTATGACTATAATGCAGTAAATAAATGCGTAATGTAAATAAACAAGAATTATAGAGGTTCCAGGTGGTGTAATCCTGTCAGTCCTCTCTTCCCCTGTGATGCGGAGGAAAATTCCACTAGAACTTCTTTGAGATGGCCCGGTTACAAAAAGTTCTAAATTGATAGTCCTTGACTAATCCCTAGCTTCACTATATAAACACTTGTAGAATAGGTAGAATGGATGCTCTTCAATTGTTTGAAACACTGGTCCTTGGAGGGTTGAATTGCCTCTTCACCAGCTCATCACAAACACAGTCTTCCTGACTACACTCAACTGTCCTTCACACCTACATGGTGTTTCACAGTCTAAAACCTTTGATAAAATCAAAGTTGAGACTTGAATCAAAAACTATGATTCAATTGTGATTTGAGCTATCAATTTCACTACAGGATTTGCGAATGAATGCTAGGCTCTTCTAGATAAAAACGGTTTATGCAAAGCTCTGATTTCTTCAAATGATAGATCTTGATATGCTTGAATGCTAATGAACACTTGAAGAAATTTCTTGCTCTTGCAATTAAGTGTCGAGCAGGAATTCTTTTTGTTTTCTTTCCCCCTTAGATATTAATCTTTCTTGACTAAATTGATTCTTAGAATTCCTTCATATCTTCTTTTTCGTAAAAGAATCAGACTATTTATAGGGGTTTATCCAATGGACAAAATATATGAATTTGAATCCTTGTAGCCGTTAGTGGTCCTGCTTTCTTGCTTGTACATTACTGTCAGAACGGATAGATTATCCTCCAATCATATCGCTGGTACTGCAACGGTTGAATTCCTCTTCAGTTTCACTTAGACATCAGTTCCAAAACTGATTTACTGAGAGCATTGTCAGTTCTCAGTTTCTAAGAGCATTAACTGAGTTTTACTCTTCTTCAAAATCTCAGTACTCTTTCATTCATCTGATTATTATTGATCTAATCAGAGTACACCATTTTAAGTCAAACATCAAAGACATCATTGTCCTTATGTGTCTTAGCCCTCCATAAAATATCTACATAGTCAGTTCAGGTTATCACAGACTTGCCTGAAGTCTAACTTTTATAGTCTTGACTTAGTCTTCATAAACTGAGTTTGAACCCTCAGTTCTTCTGTCTTCAATAACTGAGTTTAAACCCTCAGTTCTTCAATCTTCAACAACTGAGTTTGAACCCTCAGTTCTTCAATCTTCAACAAGCCAACTGAGTTTGTGTCCCTAGGTGAACTTAACTTCTTCTGTTCTATATTGGTGTAGTCTGAGTCAGTTTTAAAGTTCCTTGTGGAATCTAAGTTTATCTAACATCCAGTTTCTCATTTTCTCAGTTCACAACCTAGAACTATTACAGTGCTTGTCTGATTTAACTTATGCAAATATCAAACTCTATTAAATCCTATACATTGATATCTAGACATCTTTTTTCTTTGGACTATAACAGCTAGTTATGACACTTCATCAATGGGGTCTAAAAACAATAACTGAATAAGTGATGAATCATCATCAAAACGTAAATTTTATTTCCAACAATTTCCCCCATTTTGATGATGACAATACCCTCCTTAAAAGCAATGCAAAAAGATAAAACAAAAATACGATAAATAAACGATGAACTCAAAACCTGAGAATTTATTGATAATTGAGTTACATAGCAGGGTAATAAAATACAACATAAAAAGAGCTAAAAGACAACTTCTTTTTACTTGACAGTTAAACTGAGTTGATTGACATAAGCCTCAGCAACATTCTTCATAGCATCATTTGTGTTAGGTTTTATGCCCGAAAGACAATTTGTAATTGTTTTATTTAAATAAATGACATAATTTATTTCATCTTATTTATTCGCATTTATTGCCAATATTAATACACTACTATAAAACCTTAAGTACCTCATTTATGTAATCACATAACTCAGTGTATGGCTATACACAAGAGGATTGAGTTAGTGAGATGTACTTAAAATTAACTTACTCCGTAGCGTTTATTAATCTGAGGATGGGTCTCATGATTAATTTGCTATTAATGCGCCCAGAACACTTTACGGTGTGGCAGTCTTATCCGGACTATTGGTAATAGGGTACCTAGTGGGGCATTTATATATGATGATAATCATATAGGACTGGACCGATTTGATTTGAGTTCTCGATATAATTCCATAATCGAGAAGTCTTGTCGAATCACAAGATGATCATATATGGATTAATCTCAATCCCGAGGTGATCACAGCATTTAACGCTTAGACTAGGGTAGAGTTTGATGTGTTAGTAAGGATCACTTGAAGTATGTGGTCCAACACTTCTCGTTGGCTCTATTCGGGATGAGTGAGTAGTCAGTGCTATCACACGAGATATGGAATTCATTCCTTCCTCGGGAAGTAGAGAGATCAGATCCCCTTATTTGTTAGCCCCGAGAAAATGATCGATCGGCCGAGTTCATATTTAGACTAATTAGCTACTAGTCGGATATGTGAACTAATTGATCACTTGGGGGTTAATGGTAAATAAGGATAAGATATTCTAAGTCGGGTTCACGGAGACTTCCCACTCGGAATGGACAGTCTATGGAGGATTTATCCGTATGTAATTAATATATATCAGTGGACGCTTTCGACTCATAAATTGAGTGTAAGTTATCTATATTCGATAGAGTTCAGTTTCGGGTTTATGGTGGTGTAATCCCGGAATTAATAGGTTGGATATAATTATTCTGTCTGATGAATAATTTTTATTCGATTTATTGTAGCTACTGAATATGAGTCCATTGTCCCCGACGTGGCTCCTAATATAGCATATAGGTTTCTCGTCGTTGCACCTCAATTTTTATTAAATAGTTGGATTGGAATATTTAATTGATATGTGCATTAATTGTTTAGTTGGACTAAATAATTAAATACACGGAAAAGACATTTTTCGTGGACTCGGCCCAAAATAGTGTGTTGACCTTTTGACCTAATTGGTCAAATATAGAAATGTGTGTGTGAACCTTTTTTTTATAATAAAAGGTGGCACCATTTTTTGTATTATTTAATCATCAAGGAATTAGTTTTCTTGGATAATTATTTAATTTGTGATTTATCTTTTATTTGTTAAATGATAATTCATGGAATATTAGATAATAATATTATTTATCCTAATTTGATTGAGATAATTATTTTATTTATCTTTTATTTGGAAAAAAAAGGATTAATGTAATAATTATCTCTTAATTATTAAATCCTTTGAGGACAAGGATTACTCTCCTATATAAAGAGAGTTCTCCCAAGCCTTTTGACACATCAAAAAATACACGCCATATTGACTAGTACTTGGGTTGATATTTTCGACCAAGTGCTTCGGGGTTCGAGTTGGAATAATCTTCGGGATTATTCCGGTAGCATATCAAGGAGGTCCGGTGGCGGGAAACACCATCCACCTGGTGTTGCTGGGAGACACACGTTGGAAGGCTGTGGCTTCTCGATACACGTGTTCTTGGAGATCTATTGTTCTTGGAGTTAAGCACCGTAAAAAGGTAGGCTCCTAAACCCCCTTGTAGGTTTAGATCTTTTATTTATGTATTTTGTTTCATTTAGATCTAGATCTGATGCTTCCGCTGCGTAATCGGGTCAATCCATGATTGATCCGACGATATTACATCTAACAAGTGGTATCAGAGCCTTTGATCTATCAATCAAAGTATATGAATTTTAGATCTAAGGAGTGGAATAGCATGTGTAGATTGCTTTATTTTCTTTTTTTTATGAATCGAAAATATCATGTAGGTATGCCTTTATGATTGTCTTCGTTGAAGAGATGGATTCGGGTTGGTACTGTTTAATTGTTAGATCTATTGTAAACTCATATAAATTCGTTTATATGAGTATAGGAAATTTTGTAATTTTAATTTCCTGGAAGTAGATCTGTTTTATTGCTATTCCGTTTTATTTTTCCCGAGTTTGAGCCGTTGAAATGACAATCCTTCCGTCGAGAATGAAGAATGAAAGTTGAAGAACATGCCCTCAAAATTTTGTAACGATCGGAGTCGATCTCGATGTCCGATCGCTGCTATAAATTTGCTCTTTAGTATAAAAAGCACAAAGAGCATTAAAACCCTAGCCGTGAGTTCGCCAATTTCGGAAGAGATTGGATTGTTGAAACAAAGATCCGACCATTCGGATCGACTACCATGGAGTTATAAACAAGCCCTAAATATTGCAGGGCATTCGATTTGTCTCAATGCCCGATCGTCCCGGGAAGACAACATTGCGCCGAAGTTATAAATCGATGCAGCCGTTAGATCGACGGATTGGTGGAGTAAATTGGACTATTGAAACAAATATCCAACCGTTCAGATTGAAGTAGGAGGAATTAAGAACAGGTCCATAAAGTTTCGTGACGATCAAGGTTCGTTTGGATGTCCGATCATCGATAAAACACAGCAGCGCAGATTAGAAAGCAATGAAACCCTAGTTAGGGTTTGTGTTCTTTTTTAGGTTTGATACGGGGTACCAAATATCCATCTCGGTGTTTAATTTTTCCGTTATTTTTTTCGTGTATGATCGAAATTATGTGATAGAAACCGGAAAATTGCCATGACATGCATCATATCATGATTCCACTCCAATGCATACACGTAGTTTTTTAATTTTGAATTAAAATAGACGTGTATAACTCGAATAATTAGTATGAATGCTTATTAATTTAATATGTGGTAGTTAAATAATAAGTAGCTAATTATAAAAACCGAGGAACCGGGTTTTTGTCAATCGTTACGATTTTAGTGATGGATTCTCGGTGAATCCCACTTGGATAAATCATTGAGCTTTTCGGTGATGGCTTCTCAGTGAACCCACCTTAAACAGAAACGAGATTATGCTTTAGGTGACAATTTAGAAATCGGAGAATCTTAGTACATGGGTTCGGAAATGGTCTAACCGTGGTTGGGTGAGTTCAACCGAGCTTCGGCTCAATCGACTCCCATCCACATGTGATGTACGTTACAGCGATTCGAGCCTGACAGACTTAGCATAGCCAATAAGCCTTCGGGCTAAACGGGCTTCTCTTGCCGGATTGGCCTGAATCGCACATATGTTCCAACGAATAAGGCGGCGTAGGCTTGCTCTACATAAACCGACCCTGTTCGAGTACTTTGATTTATTGTTTCTTATTGTCAAGGCCGAAACTGTAATTAGTAAACCCACCACTTTTTCAAAATATTGAGTGGGAGCGGGGAAGGCGACAGCCGAACCCATGGCTTCTACTATAGGTGCAAGCACGTGAGAGAAGGGTGACGCCTCGAGCCGCTTTGATTTTGGCCTCCTACGGATGGTGTTCACCCCTATCAAAATTCAAGGCTTGGTCTCCGAAAGGATAGGATTTTGGGTACTCGTTGAGTCACTGACCGACCCTACGGCGGCATACTCGGGGCGTACTTTGAGGTCTGATATAGTAGGTCACACTCATTATGGATATTTTCGAAATATCTAGGCTAGAAAAGGAAGGTAATCAGTGATTAAGGTCCGGGATGTCTGATTCCCGTGAGATGTTTGATTCTCGAAGATTAATCACTGAGAGAGATTGTCTTAGTTTAACTATCACCTCTTTGACCTACCCTACGGCGGCACTGAGGTGCGAGGTTAAATCCTTGGAATGGTAGGATAGACTTCTTATAGTTTATTATTCATAAAATAAATCTAGTAGTGAAAAATTTATTTTTGAATTTATCTTTCTGTCATTTTATTTACAACTAAATCTCTAGGTTACTAAACTGTTAGTAATAGGACTTCAATAAAAATATGGAGAGTAACAAGTACGTTGTAATTATCAATAAATGCATTTAACTTTTCGGAAGAGGTTTTTCTCTTGAGCCTTTAAAAACTTAAGTGACATAGGACAGGTATGTCACGGGTGTGACTCGTGTTGAACAAGAGATGACCATACTTAGTTTACAGAAGATGACATAGGACTATCATATAAAATTCATTTAGTGAATTTTAAAAGTGTAATTCCACAACAAATTTCTAAATTGAAAAATTGGAAAATCGTATAGAAAAGGCATTTCTATTTAGACGGTATTTGGAACCGATAAACTAGTGGGAGCCTTAGCCTTATGATTTGTTGTTTTCTGTATCATTAAAAATGTGTAATGGACTGCACATGAGTTTTTTTCATTCATTGGAAAAACAAGAATAAAGCGTTACTAGTTAGACAGTATTTGGAACTGATAAACTAGTGGGAGCTTAGTTCTGGAGATTTTATAATCTTTGAAACATCATGAACACAGCATTGCTAGTTAGACAGATTTTGGATCCCGATAAACTAGTGGGAGCTTAGTTCTAGGTGATGTTCTAATCTTTGAAAAATCATAAATACAAAGTGTTGCTAGTTAGACGGTATTTGGAGACGATAAACTAGTGGGAGCTTTGGTCTTATGATTTGACGATTAGAAAAATTGATAGTCCAACCAAGTAACACTGAACATCCCACAATTCAAGAGTAGTGCCTACTGAAATGAATCGCTAGTTCAAGATTGTTTCCATCTAAGGAAAGTCGAGAATGGGTAAGAACGTTTATACGTGTTAGTCGTCTAAACTAAGTAGTTTTAAGGCTAAACCGGAAAATTAATAAATTGGAAATTAGAGGATAAGGAAAGTGATTTGGATCAGCGACCAATCCATCTAGCAATTTTCTCAAAGCTAAATTTCTTTGGAAGAACTAGGTAGCTTTGCATTAAAAGATAAATAAAATAGACAACGGGCAGTTATTTTAGATAGATTAGTGGGAGTGATATAAGGAAATGAATCTCATATTCAATTTTTTTTGAGTATCACAGAAAATTTATTTTCTGTTTTCAGATTCGTTGGAACGAACGTATTCACTTTCAATAGGATAATTTGTTTGTCTTATTGACGATGAATATAACTTTCATAGCATGAACCCAAGACTCGGACTTTTGTTTGATAAAGTCAGAACCACTAAGAAATGCTGAATATGTATATATAACACATCTCAAACAATATAAACGCAAATGGTTTCCGTATATACATAAACGCTTTTTTCTATTCTATTAATTAGTGCATTTTCCTAACGACAAGATCTCGTGGATGGCTTAGGGTGATTCCTACCTCCAAGTTAAAGGAACACTGTCTCAAAGGAACAATGCCTAAGTTTCCTTTCAATCGGAAAGGGTAATAGATTTAAAGAAGTTACATAGCCTGCTCATATCAACCTTCGGGGTCATATGAAAGATTCAAGCTAGTGGGAGCTTCTGAGTAGTGACATATTGTTTGATAACAACTCGAAACTCTGTAAGTTTATCCAAAATATTTGGAGGAAATCTCTGATTTCACTAGAGAAAGAGTATTCCATACTCAGAAATAGGTTATTGCATAGTCTTCGGGACTGATGCTCGGCCTGCCTCCCAGTGAAATGTTTTCACTAATGGATACACCACAAATTTGCCTTACATAGTTATTGAGGTGCTATAATACGCTGCTGAACTCATTTAAGATATTGGTTGCAAAATAACGGTTGTACTGAAAATTCGAGAAGTCTACCTGAAATATGCCTACGCATTTATGGATAAGGAGTGAATTCGGTTCACCCCACTTTCGTAAATATAGACATTTTGCATTTAGTACCTGAAGGTAGGACTGGAAATTTTGCGTACACGTTCAGGTCGTGAAATATCTTAATGCATTGAGTAAAGGTTGGTTATAAAACTCATAAAATTAGAGAATGACGGTTATACTGTCAAACTCGGTCTGATAGAATCTATAAATAACGACCTTGGATCTTGAAGTATTTGTACTCAAGATGTTACTAATCGATGTGTTCACCCACATCCAACACCGGCGATTGGTGATAACACTAATAAGAACTACTAAACTAGATCAATTATATCAATCCACCCCGAGCGCAGCAGGGGAGTATGGTTTGTCCATTACCCATTCACGGGACCTTACGATTGATAGGGTAGATTGATGACCTCTAGTGCTTCATGGATCATATAGGATCCTGATCATAGAGGTTGGTTTAAAAGCCATAACCACATGAATGGAGTTCGATACTCCAGTGCATTGAAACTCTTATAGAACCCCCGAGTATCTCAGGCCCAGTGGGAGTAATTGGAACTACACGGAGAAAAGTCGAATGAATAGGAAAGTTTAACTTTCAATGCAAGGCTGAGTAATTTAGGGGTGATTCCCCAAAAGATAGAGAGTGAACCAGACCGTGATCTCTCTTACCACTCTGTCTTGCTTGATTTCGTCAGAAAGCGGGAAATAGGGGTGATTCCCTAAGACTTCCTTGCCGAACAACGGAATCTAAATTCTTTCAGAACAGAAGGGTTTTAGCTAAGAGCAAATAATGATTCGTTACAAAGCGAGAAAAATAGGGGTGATTCCTAAGACCTTTTTGCGAGACTAACGGTATCTTAATTTATTCAGAAAGAACCTTTGGCAGGATGCCTGCCATAGCTTATATCCTTTGGGGATTAAAGCAAACCTCTGGGTCTTTTCAAAGTCATATATTTTAATATGTGGACTTGACCAGAATGTTGATAAGTCTTTCGTAGACTGGGCATCAATATTAGTAAAGTAGTATGTAGATTAGTGTTTGTGAATGGTAACACTGAAACAGTTGGAAACAACATGGGTGTGCTATCTGAAGTCAGAGTCTAACATGCCATCGGGATTCATTCTAAAGGATTTGATTCGCTCAAATCCATGAGAATCGATCATTGGAAATCCCATCCATTCACCTGGTTAAGATATTCTTGCATTTATGCAACATTCAACGATGTAGTCTACCCTACCTCTCAGGAATGGTTATCTAAACCTGCGAATGAATACTAAATGGGATGTTTAGTGAATCCTCAAGTATCTTCGGGAGAATGAGGAATAATATGCTAGTATATTTAGGTGCAAACTAGATTATAAGTGATAACGCTGATTTTGACTTTATGTCGAATTAAGGAAGATCGTTAAGTCGATTTAGTCCTCAGTGTTGAATCAAAGGCATATTGAAATTGTACCACCGGATTAGATGAAAAAGCGACGTTTCGATCCCAAAGATTGTCTCAATCCGACATCCTACCTGATCAGTGTACCAAGTCACATGGTATTCGGATTACGAGCACGCCGCCGGTCAGCGACCTACCTGTGCGCGGCACACTCCGGTCGTGCTTGGAAGGATGAATTACTAAGATACGCTTGGAGGGTGCAGATTTGAGGATACGTCACACTTGTTTTTAAGCAAGTGGGAGAATGTTGTAGATATAGATATAAAGGGTGTGCCCTAAAACAATTCATCCACTTGCCATTCTTGCAAGTGGGAGATTGTTAGGTTTTATGCCCGAAAGACAATTTGTAATTGTTTTATTTAAATAAATGACAGAATTTATTTCATCTAATTTATTCGCATTTATTGCCAATATTAATACACTACAGAAAACCTTAAGTACCTCGTTTATGTAATCACATAACTCAGTGTATGCCTATACACAAGAGGATTGAGTTAGTGAGATGTACTTAAAATTAACTTTGTCCGTAGCATTTATTAATCTGAGTATGGGTCTCATGATTAATTTGCTATTAATGTGCCCAGAACACTTTACGGTGTGGCAGTCTTATCCGGACTGTCGGTAATAGGGTACCTAGTGGGGAATTTATATACGATGATAATCATATAGGACTGGACCGATTTGATTTGAGTTCTCGATATAATTCCGTAATCGAGAAGTCTTGTCGAATCACTAGATGATCATATATGGATTAATCTCAATTCTGAGGTGATCATAGACGACTGCTTAGACTAGGGTAGAGTTTGATGTGTTAGTAAGGATCACTTCGAAGTATGTGGTCCAACACTTCTCGTTGGCTCTATTCTGGGATGAGTGAGTAGTCTGTGCTATCACAGTTATGGAATCCATTCATTCCCTGGGGAAGTGGAGAGACAGTCCCCTTATTTGTTAGCCCTGAGAAAATGATCGATCGGCCGAGTTCATATTTAGACTAATTAGATACTCGTCGGATATGTGAACTAATTGATCACTGGGGGGTTAAAGGTAAATAAGGATAAGATATTCTAAGTCGGGTTCACGGAGACTTCCCACTCAGAATGGACAGTCTATGGAGGATTTATCCGTATGTAATGATTATATCAGTGGACGCTTTCGACTCATAAATTGAGTGTAAGTTATCTATATTCGATAGAGTTCAGTTTCGGGTTTATGGTGGTGTAATCCCGGAATTAATAGGTTGGATATAATTATTATGTCTGATGAATAATTTTTATTCGATTTATTGTAGCTACTGAATATGGGTCCATGGTCCCCGACGTGGCTCCTAATATAGCATATAGGTTTCTCGTCGTTGCACCTCAATTATAATTAAATAGTTGGATTGGACTATTTAATTGATATGTGGATTAATTGTTTAGTTGGACAAAATAATTAAATACACGGAAAAGACATTTTTCGTGGACTCGGCCCAAATTAGTGTGTTGACCTTTTGACCTAATTGGTCAAATATAGAAATGTGCGTGTGAACCTTTTTTTTAATAAAAGGTGGCGCCATTTTTTGTATTATTTAATCATCAAGGAATTAGTTTTCTTGGATAATTATTTAATATGTGATTTATCTTTTATTTGTTAAATGATAATTAATGGAATATTAGATAATAATATTATTTATCCTAATTTGTTTGGGATAATTATTTTATTTATCTTTTATTTGGAAAAAGGATTAATGTAATAATTATCTCTTAATTATTAAATCCTTGGAGGACAAGGATTACTCTCCTATATAAAGAGAGTTCTCCCAAGCCTTTTGACACATCAAAAAATACACGCCATATCGACTAGTACTTGGGTTGATATTTTCGACCAAGTGCTTCGGGTTTCGAGTTGGAATAATCTTCGGGATTATTCCGGTAGCATATCAAGGAGGTCCAGCGGTGGGAAACACTATCCACCTGGTGTTGCTGGGAGACACACGTTGGAAGGCTGTGGCTTCTCGATACACGTGTTCTTGGAGATCTATTGTTCTTGGAGTTAAGCACCGTAAAAAGGTAGGCTCCTAAACCCCCCTTGTAGGTTTAGATCTTTTATTTATGTATTTTGTTTCGTTTAGATCTAGATCTGATGCTTCCGCTGCGTAATCGGGTAAATCCATGATTGATCCGACGATATTACATCCAACAATTTGTTGCAGTGCTTTCGATTCCATGGATGCTTGCCCATATGTTCCATGAATCAGACAAATTGTACTTGCTGAAGAAATTGCTCTTGAATAGAATTGCGAAGGTAAAAACAGATGTCCTCAGTTTCAGTCTTTTCAACCTTGTCTGATGCTTTGTCTAGAATACCATCCATTTCCCATTTTTTCAGTTTGTTCCAGTAATGCGTGAGAATATTTTTCATAGTCAGGAATGTTTCTAGAGATTCTTGTCTTGATTCTCCTTCTCTGGCAGGTAGATTTTTGAATATGTTGTAGAGACAATAATCCAAGCCAAGTCTTTTCTCAGTTGGTTCTGAGTATTTAGCAATCAGCTCCATCTCAGAAAAGATGAAGAACACTCTCAAGATTCTTCAAAGATTTGAAAGAAAACACATGAAAGCATTTAGAAATTCTCAAATTTCTGCTCTGATACCATGATGAAGTTTATAGAATTATAAACTAAAAATAAAATACGGAATTATTATTGATGAACTGAGAAATTACAAGTTGTGTTACAATGTAGCTGATCATGGGGTACTTATAACTACATAAACCTCATGAATCAGTTGGAAGTAAGTTACAAATGGTTACTACAAACTATAACTGAATAACCGCTTTCTACATTACACTATACTAGACTACTCAACAGGCTGCTGTGCTCAAACAGTCAACAGGCTTCTGTGCTTTTATCAGCAGAGTGAATTAGCTTATCGCACTCAAAGATTCCCTTCACCTTTATATATCAGAACAACTTTTTATTCTACAAACCAAGCCGATTGCTCTTCCTTCCTTCCACCCTATTCTTCCATCAATATAACCAAACTCAACCGCCAAAACTATCACTTATGAAGGGCTCAAATCTTGCCCTATCTACGTGGTTAAGGCGTATTTTGTTATGTCAATAGAACCACCAAAAAGCCGGCGGCCACCATTGTTGATGATAAATGTACGATGATCCCCAACCCGCCATGTGATGCGTGGGAACTACATGATGCTCTCATCCTTAGTACGATCACCTCATCAATTTCCAAAGGCTTCCTTATGCCGGAATAGCATGCCGAGACTTCCGCCAAAATTTGGGCCACCATCAAAATCTGTTTTGCTTTAATCTAGAGAAAAAACTCATGCAAATTCGAGTACAACTTCCCTCCACTTGAAAAGGCACCTCATCTGCAACTGAGTATTACATGACTATTAAAAAGCTCACTGATGAGCTATCTATGCAGGGCACCCTCTCAGTACAGACGATATTTTAGCATATTTGGTTGCCAGACTCGGACCAGTGATGATGCTTTAGTAACCATGATCTCGGCGAGGGACTCCCGATCACTTGAAGAAGCCTATTCCCTATTGCTCACTACAGAATCCCGTATACAGCAACACGTACATGTCTTACCACCATCGACCAACTCGTCTTCTTCCCAAGCTCCAAAGAATCTCTCGCCTTGCCCCCTACATCTAATTCATATCAGGGCCATGGTTATGGTCAATCAAGACAAAACTGAGGACAGGGGCGTTCGATCTCCTCTCATGGTCATGGCTCAGTCTGAAACAATTACTCTCAATCATCCTCGCCGGTCGATTGCCAAATTTGCTCCCACCAAGGTCATTCATCGAATGCCTGCTATTACCGGTATGATGAGACTCCACCACCGCCCCGCTCTCCTCAGCCACCAGCCCTGCATGCATACCCAACCCAAGCATATCTAGCACAACCGTACCCACATTTGCCTTCACCTCATGAGTGGGTCCCAGATACTGGTGCAACGCACCACATGACCAACAACTTCCGTATTCTTAACCTTCAGTCCGAGCCGTATGATGGTCCCGATCGTATCAACATCGGTGACGGTTCAGGTTTTCCTATCTCTCATATTGGTTCATCTCTTATTACTATGCCTACTCACTCTTATTTATTGTCAGATACTCTTGTTTTCCCTTCCCTCCATACTAATTTACTTTCCGTCCAACAATTCACTTCTGATAATTCTGTTTATTTTGAATTTCACGGCGCTATTTTCTTGTGTAGGACTATTCAGGGCATATCCATCATAAAGGTTACCTAAAAGATGGCCTCTACCACTTCTCCAGTTTTTTCAACCGCCCATCTGCTCATGCTCTTCTTTCCAGCTGTGACTCCACCACTCTATGAAATCGCCGTTTGGGTCACTGTTCTCAGCAAGTCCTTACTCAAATTTTACGTAATTTTAATATTAGTGTCTCTAATAAATCACCATCCAACTTCCGATAACTCTGTTTATTTCTGTTTGGGTCTCTAATATTAGTGTCTCTAATAAATCACCAGTCAACTTCCGATAATTCTGTTTATTTTGAATTTCACGCCTCTATTTTCTTGTGCAGGACTATTCAGGGCATATCCATCATAAAGGTTACCTAAAAGATGGCCTCTACCACTTCTCCAGTTTGTTCAACCGCCCATCTGCTCATGCTCTTCTTTCCAGCCGTGACTCCACCACTCTATGAAATCGCCGTTTGGGTCACTGTTCTCAGCAAGTCCTTACTCAAATTTTACGTAATTTTAATATTAGTGTCTCTAATAAATCACCAGCCACTGTTTGTGCTGCATGTCAGTTAGATAAAAGTCACCTTCCTTTTTCACTAGTTTCGTATTTTACATCTTCTGCTCCTTTAGACTTAATATATTCAGATGTTTGGGGTCCGTGTGTGGATCCTTCCATTCACGGGTCTCGTTATTATATTAGTTTTATGGATGATTATTCTGAATTTTTTTGGTTGTACCCTATTTTTCGCAAATCTGATGCACAGACAGTTTTTATGAACTTTCAAGCCCTTGTTGAAAGTCAATTTAATCGTAAAATCAAAGCCTTGCAATCTTATTGGGGTGGTGAATTTCAATGTTTATTTAATTATCTTACTTCTCTTGGCATTGACCATTGTGTTTCTTGCCCTCACAGACATGAACAAATGGGCACCATTGAACGTCGCCACCGTCACATTGTCGAAACAGGACTCTCTCTCCTCGCTCACTCCAACCTGTGATACCCTAGATTTTGGTTTTGATGATAACACCATAAAGGTTAAATTGGGAAAGTCAACATTGGTCAAACCATGTCAAATAGTGTGAAATGAGCTGAATTACGTTGAACATGCAATGAGCTGAATTACGTTGAACATGCTTAATTTTACCCTAATCATGCTTAGAATTGATTCAAGTTGGAAAAGGGTAATTAGGTCAACTTAGGGCATTTTGGGAATTTTGGGGGAAGTGGTCCAAACTCACCCTAATGATGTGAAACATGTTTAGTTACATTAATAAACTTATAATTGATCCTAATCATGCTTTAATTTGTTCAATTTGATCAAAATCGAATTAGGTCAAAATTAAGGTTCATGTGATAAAAATCTTTGAATTTTTCTAAGTGTTGGACTGTTTTTCACCCATGTTCACACCCCCATAACTTGCTCAATATTGAACCAAATTGCATGATCTTTATATGGTTGGAAATCTCATAATTCAAGCTACAAAACGAATATATAATATCTCATTTTCATGCAACACAGAGCACACACCATGTTGAACAAAAACGCATCAGATTGTGAAAGTCCAGTATTACAGCTTTTCGATGTCTTGATGTGTCACATTTTTAAGTACCCTATACTACTTGGAATGAGTAGAATTTTTATATGTTATAGATTGCATATAAGGTACATTTTGTCTCAAGAAACGTTTGTGATTTAAGGTCTTTATCATAGCTAAAAGTTGACTACAAAATGCTTCATAGAAACTGTGCATGTCTGTGAGATAGTTGACTTGTGGTGTCTTTTTTGAGTGACGGGTTCAACTCCAAATTAGCTGATAATTTGAGGGATTATAGCTGAAAATATTATGAGAATATTTCATTCTTTGATCATCTTGATTTGGGCACGTGATCATATAGAAAATTTGAAGATAAACTTGTATTTATTCAAACTGTTTCCAAAAATAGATAATTGATTTGATTGGGTTAATTAATTGAGATAAATCCGGTTGTATCAATTTGAATTGATTGGAAATAATGCTATTATCTATATATTACACGTTCTACTCAAGATTGATAGGGGCACAAGAGGTATTTTACAAGAAAAGAGGCTGCAACCCTAAAAATAGCTATATATGGGGCTGTTTGGTGTTAAACTTGGAGTGCAGCAGAAAAAGTCGAGTATTCCTCACATAAAATCACTCCAATTCGTTCATACACATAGTAGAGAGGATAATCAACAAATTTACAAGAGGGATCAAAGGCTGAATCAAAGCAAAACTGATCAACAAAGTTGAAATTCATCAAAGATGCTTGTTTATGGTGTTTGTCAAGTTCTTTGATGCATGATCAGGCCGATTTGCTGCATAGTTCTCATTGAAGATCGTCGAGATATCTCGGTTGGGAAGTTAATTTATAGTTGTTATATGTTTTAACACGTTTATTTAGCTTCCATGTGCTTTAATTTGCTGAATTGAGTCCGTAAACGCTGTTTGCATACTCTTGTTGTGTTTGTCTGTTTTGAGACGTTGTTTTGAGAGGTTTGTCTTGTGTAGCAACTCTCATAGGTGCTGTGGTTCCTACTTACTTGTGTAGGGGTAGGTTCGCATGTTTTAGGACTGTTTTACAGGGGTAAAACAGTTGAGGTTTACATTTCTTGTGTAGAAATTTGTTTAAGTGTGGGTTGTGTCTAGTTTAAGTAGAGTCTTGTGTAGCATACCTTAATAGAAAACCCCCAGACGTAGGGCTGAATACATTGGTATTCAGTTTGGCGGCTGGGTAATCATTCTTGTGTTTTATTGCTTTAATTCACGTCAACACACACTTACCACGCTTTTCTTGCTTTGTTTAATTTACAATCGCATTGCAAGCACCGTTTGAACTTATGTTTCATATGAAAGACGTTGATTAGAATGGTATAAACTTAATCAAGTTAACTAAAAGTGTTCATTGCCTTAGTAATCACTTGAATAAGGTGTTACAACCTAGGTGTATTAAAAGGGTTGAAATTGAGAGCCATCTTGCGTTAAAAACAACTCGAAAAATTTAAAAGCACATCCAACCCCCCCTTGTGTGCTTATACACCTAGTATATGATCCGTAGAGGACTCCACAATTGGTATCAGAGAGTGGTTGGCTTGAACACTAGGGCTACTTGCTGTGAAAGTAAACCTGAGTAATACTGCTGCAAATTTCAGAATCAGAATTGTGTGTTTTTGTTTCCTTGTTTTGTTTGCTGTCTAAGAAGGTTCATTGCACAAATATAAGCCTATAGGAAGTGTAGTGAAAGGCCTGAACTCATCTGAGTTGAACCACGAAATCTGCACCTTGATCTCGAACTCTGCTTTTTTGTTTTCCCTTCTTTGCTGAATCGCTTTTTGTGAGCTGTTTTTGACACACAACTTGGTATGATCTCTGGTGTTATTTGTAGCTCATATATCAGTGTATAAACACTTTTAATATCAGCACTAAAATCAAAGTAATCCTTGAGTTATAGTGAGTACAAGACAGTGTCTTTGGCCCATGCAATCAGTCGTCTGAAATCAGATGCTTGAGCATCTTGTGAATTCCTTCGTGCCATTTAAATTTTCTTCGAGCATATTGAAGATCATAATAAATGGCTCCTACAGCTCAATTTTTAGGCATTTATTCGAAGTAATTAGGGAGAAACTGCTTGACCACTAAACTGCATTAAAAAAAAAAATCTGTTTTGATCAGTGTCACATTTGAGTGTTTTGTGATCATTTTAAAGTGTATCTAAGAGTAATACTTGTGTTTACTGTCTTATTCCCACTTTACACTTTGTTTTTGGTCTGTTGAGCCATTTTTTACAAAATCTAGTGAAATGTCTGAACTGAATATGGCACTAGCCACAGGGGCATCCACTGTGAAGCCACCCCTGTTTGATTCCTTCAACTATCCATTCTGGAAGTTTAGAATGGAAAATTACCTTAAGGGCACTGACATCATGATATGGAGTGCCACTGTGAAAGGTCCACTGGAAGTGCCGATCATCGACCACTGAATCGATGAGTAATGAGGATAAAAGGAGATTCAAATACAACCACCAAGCTCTCAACATCATCCTTTGTGCCTTGACCAATGCCGAGTACACTCAAGTCATGGGGCTGACCACCGCACTCATGAGGTATGGAAGAAACTAGAGGTACTATATGAGGCACCACCCAT
This sequence comes from Gentiana macrophylla, assembly GCA_026214975.1. Taxonomy (NCBI): domain Eukaryota; kingdom Viridiplantae; phylum Streptophyta; class Magnoliopsida; order Gentianales; family Gentianaceae; genus Gentiana; species Gentiana macrophylla. Next base: position 56,096,443 of record CM047807.1, on the reverse strand, counting down.
GTATGCAAAGCCAAACTTCAACTTCTAGTCCAGAATATGAAAACTTTAAAATGGATTCTTCAAAACCATTACATCCATGATGACCAGTGTTCAATGGCTTAACTGGTAAGTTAGCTGTCCTGGGTAGGAAATTTTCTGAAGAGGACAAGGTCACCAAAATTCTGAGGTCCCTCCCCAGTCAGGCCTGGAAACCAAAGATCACAGCCATATATGAGGCTAAAGACCTTTCAGTCCTAAAGGTGGATGAATTGGTAGGAAACCTCTGCACCTACGAGATGACCTTATCTACTGAAGAAAAAGGCATATCTAAGAAAAATGTTGGCCTAATCACCTTTGACACTGATGACCAGAAAGAAAGTTTTGCCTTGTACATAAACAGAAAGTACAACAAATGGCAAAACAAGGGCAAATACAATGGTGAGAAGTCTAAAGAACAATCTAGTCAAAAATCAACTAAGGGCATAAAATGTTTCAAGTGCCACAAATTTGGCCACTATGCAAGTGACTGCAAAGTAAAGGATGAAGAGACTGAGAGTGAAAGTGATCACCATAAGGAAAGAAAAGAAAGGAGAGAAAGAAGAGAAAGGAAGAAATGGCATAAGTCAAAGGGCAAGAAGAAGGTCCTAGCAGCAAAAGAGTCTGAAAATGAAATGATTTGCTGGGATGCTATGGGTAGCGTTGACTCATCTGAGAGCTCAGTGGAAAGAGGACTTATGGGTTTTGAGGAAAAGTCTCATTCATCTTATGATTCCATTGAGAGTCCTGTTATGGCTAAATTCTTTCAGAATACTGATGCTGAAATTCATGAAGCTAATAATGAGTATCGATCATTAGTTTGTTAAATCTGGATCTATTAAGTCCTGCATGAGTCTAGTAAGTCTGATACTGAAATGCATGATAATTACTCCAGTGAATCTGACAAGGAATCATATCTTGCATTAGATGCTGATGAGATGATTGAGAGATTATATGACAAGTATGATAATCTTAAATCAAAGTATAAGAATGCTAAGAAGGTTATTGATAACTTGTTTGATGAGATTCATATGTTGAAATCGAGCACTCACTAAACCATCTCCTATGCTTGAATCTACATTGGCTGAATCTAAGAACATGCTTGATATACTTAATGAGAAATATGATAAGCTTGTGTGTGATCATGAAGACAACTTGAAGTTAATTGAGTCTATGCATGCTGAAAATGAAAAACTTAAAAATGAGATAAGTAAGCATAAGGTATGTATGGTGAACTTGGTGAAAGCCGAATACCACTCGCTAGGATGGCGCAAAATGACGTAAGGCCTAATGATCGTTCGGGACTAGGGTTTAAAGGATCCCATGCACATCATACTGCTGAAACCACTGTTAGACATGCTAGACCTATGTATGATGCTTTTCATGTGCAATGCTCAATCTGTCTGCGTTTACAGCATGATCACACTAATTGTCCAATGAAATTCAAAAAGTGGATACCTGTGAGAGACTTTAACAAAAGGAAATCTGTAATGACGGGTAATGCTATTTTGTGCCTGATGTTAAGTCTATTTTGAAATCTAAATCCAAAATACCTATTGTGCATGATAGTTATCTTAGCCCAGTATTCACTTTAGAGATGTAAACGGTGATGGTTATGATATCTGCAACCCTAATCAGAAAGGATCCCTGGTTAGGATACCATATGCTTCATCTGTGAATGCATGTAAAGGAGGAACAAGAGGCTCATCCTCTTCCAAATTCGAGAAGAGATGATCACCTGATATGCTTGGCACCTATGCTAATCAGAGTTGAAGATAACTCAGTCTCACACTTATCGTAGTCACTGAACTGGATTCTTCTTCAACACTTTAAATGGTGTTCCAAGCATACGAATGAAGTGACAAGAGTATAAAGCAGGAATTGATGATAAAAGCTGCAAGTATGCTTTCTAGCCTAAGGTTGTCTGAGTTAGAGAAACTTGCTTAGGACTAGACATAAGATATGAGGGTTGATCTAGGACTAGACATTCAGGATTTTGTGCTAGCCTAGGATGCATTGTAACTGCCTCATGTTTTCAAATTTCTTGGAGTTATATTGCCATATTATGTGAGATGCATACTTAGTAAAGTGAATTGAAATGATGAGTGGTTATGTGATTAACTGTACCATGCCATGTCTATTATGCTTAAATGTTCATATGGTGCCATGCTAAGTGAAAATGTGCTACAATACCTCTAGATAATAGGAGCACCTCCTAAACATACACTTCTTACTTGTTTTGTGCTAGAACATATAGGACCTCACTTGGGTGATTTACTGGTAGTAGTGTCGAGCTCAGTTAGTCATTGATGCATTATATAGTTTGTTGAGTAGGTCAGATGTCTCACCCTACATATTTTTTCAAAGCCATGTTAAATGATGAGCTAAAATATAAAGTTGTACGTATCTAGATTAGTCACATTTAATGCTATTTTAAGAATCTTGTGCTTTGGAAAATGTAAGTGTCATGGGAATCATAATATTTCGTTTTTAGCATCAAAGTATGACACACTGTGAATGCCTTAAGTTTGAATGTGATAAGTAAAGCATAACTATAGTACTTGGAGAAATGTCCTGAAAAAGTAAAAGCGAATCAAATAACTAATGAGTTTTGTCAGAAGCTGGTTGATGATTTGAGTGAGGTAGGGCGTATCTTGAATGTCCTATACCACTATGATGACCAAAAGCTCATGACAGTCAGAACAAAGCTGCCTTATGATTTGGGTATGTAGGGTATACCTCGTATGTCTTATTATACTATGATGGGCAATAGCTCAATTCTGACATGCTTATGAATGTGAAAGGTGTATGAATCAATAAAAACAAAGAAAGTGGCAAACATCAGTGAAAAACTTAGTATATGCCACCTTATCCCCAAAGATAAACCGAAGGGCATGTTGTAGGGATTATCCTCTGAGTGTGTCAGAAAGGTTCTAATCAAGTTATATCATTTTTTTTCATGACATCATACAATTTGTTGAGCACATATTCTGAGTATCATTGTTTGTTTCTAGTTGAAATGTGTATTTGCTAGTTGCTTGAAAATTCAAGTTTGGAATTAGTGGAAGTTTAATATGGCTCTACACACACACACACCGGGTGAACTTCTAGCGTACTTAATTCACTATGTACTTGCTGATATTGTCTATCCTTTGTTGGCCATCTATGCTATTATGTCACCTTATGTTTTGGTTTTGTTTGGTCTTGCTTAGGACTACCATAGAAGTGAGTATAAGGAGGAGTTTCATTTTGATAATGACAAAGAGGAGAAGTGGTACATGTACATCAAGACAGAGGGAGTGTATGATTGAGATAGAGGAATACCAAAGGTAAGAGATGAGACAGATAGAGGGAGTCATGGTATTGGGTAAGGTTTGCATAAATTGAGAGGGAGTTACTTGTATGTCAGTTGATATGATTATATGTGATTTTGACATGTGCCTTACATCCTGTTGCATACACTCATGCATTTAGGAACCTAGACTTAATTGGTTGTTGACATACATGTTGTTATGGTTGTCATCATCAAAAAGAGGGAGATTGTGATACCCTAGATTTTGGTTTTGATGATAACACCATAAAGGTTAAATTGGGAAAGTCAACATTGGTCAAACCATGTCAAATAGTGTGAAATGAGCTGAATTACGTTGAACATGCAATGAGCTGAATTACGTTGAACATGCTTAATTTTACCCTAATCATGCTTAGAATTGATTCAAGTTGGAAAAGGGTAATTAGGTCAACTTAGGGCATTTTGGGAATTTTGGGGGAAGTGGTCCAAACTCACCCTAATGATGTGAAACATGTTTAGTTACATTAATACACTTATAATTGATCCTAATCATGCTTTAATTTGTTCAATTTGATCAAAATCGAATTAGGTCAAAATTAAGGTTCATGTGATAAAAATCTGCTGAATTTTTCTAAGTGTTGGACTGTTTTTCACCCATGTTCACACCCCCATAACTTGCTCAATATTGAACCAAATTGCATGATCTTTATATGGTTGGAAATCTAATAATTCAAGCTACAAAACGAATATATAATATCTCAGAGCACACACCATGCTGAACAAAAACGCATCAGATTGTGAAAGTCTGTGTTACAGCTTTCTGATGTGCTGATGTGTCACATTTTTAAGTACCCTATACTACTTGGAATGAGTAGAATTTTTATATGTTATAGATTGCATATAAGGGTACATTTTGTCTCAAGAAACTTTTGTGATTTAAGGTCTTTATCATAGCTAAAAGTTGACTACAAAATGCTTCAGTAAAACTGTCTGTCTGTGAGATAGTTGACTTGTGGTGTCTTTTTGAGTGACGGGTTCAACTCCAAATTAGCTGATAATTTGAGGGATTATAGCTGAAAATATTATGAGAATATTTCATTCTTTGATCATCTTGATTTGGGCACGTGATCATATAGAAAATTTGAAGATAAACTTGTATTTATTCAAACTGTTTCCAAAAATAGATAATTGATTTGATTGGGTTAATTAATTGAGATAAATCCGGTTGTATCAATTTGAATTGATTGGAAATAATGCTATTATCTATATATTACACGTTCTACTCAAGATTGATAGGGGCACAAGAGGTATTTTACAAGAAAAGAGGCTGCAACCCTAAAAATAGCTATATATGGGGCTGTTTGGTGTTAAACTTGGAGTGCAGCAGAAAAGTCGAGTATTCCTCACATAAAATCACTCCAATTAGTTCATACACATAGTAGAGAGGATAATCAACAAATTTACAAGAGGGATCAAAGGCTGAATCAAAGCAAAACTGATCAACAAAGTTGAAATTCATCAAAGATGTTTGTTTATGGTCTCATCAAGTTGTTTGATGCATGATCAGGCCGATCTGCCGCATAGTTCTCATTGAAGATCGTCGGATATCTCAGTTGGGAAGTTAATTTATAGTTGTTATATGTTTTAACACGTTTATTTAGCTTCCATGTGCTTTAATTTGCTGAATTGAGTCTCATGCGCTGTTTGCATACTCTTGTTGTGTTTGTCTGTTTTGAGACGTTGTTTTGAGAGGTTTGTCTTGTGTAGCAACTCTCATAGGTGCTGTGGTTCCTACTTACTTGTGTAGGGGTAGGTTCGCATGTTTTAGGACTGTTTTACAGGGGTAAAACAGTGAGGTTTACAGTTTCTTGTGTAGGGCTGTTTAAGTGTGGGTTGTGTCTAGTTTAGGTAGAGTCTTGTGTAGCATACCTTAATAGAAAACCCCCCAGACGTAGGGCTGAATACATTGGTATTCAGTTTGGCCGAACTGGGTAATCATTCTTGTGTTTTATTGCTTTAATTCACGCCAACACACACTTACCACGCAGTTTTCTTTGTTTTGTTTAATTTCTGTCGCATTGCAAGCACCGTTTGAACTTATGTTTCATATGAAAGACGTTGATTAGCATGGTATAAACTTAATCAAGTTAACTAAAAGTGTTCATTGCCTTAGTAATCACTTGAATAAGGTGTTACAACCTAGGTGTATTAAAAGGGTTGAAATTGAGAGCCATCTTGCGTTAAAAACAACTCGAAAAATTTAAAAGCACATCCAACCCCCCCTTGTGTGCTTATACACCTAGTATACGATCCGTAGAGGACTCCACACAACCTTCCTCTTCCCTATTAGGAAGATGCCTTCCTCTCTGACACTTATGTCATTAATCGTTCACCCACTCGTGTATTAAACCACAAATCTCCTTACACAGTCCTTTTTTCACCGCTCCCCCAATTACTCTTTTCTTCGTGTCTTTGGTTGCGTATGTTGGCCTTATCTTCGACCCTACAACCATCATAAAATGGATTTATGGTCTAAAACGTGTCTTTTCCTTGGCTATAGTCCTTCACATCATGGATATAAGTGTCTCGATATTCAAACGGGAAAAATTTACATTGCAAGACATATCGTCATTGATGAGCATACCTTCCCATACATCCCCACCCGCTTACCTATCATGGAAGACACAATGCTTGTTCCTCTCCCTTCGCAAAAATAGCCTTACCTCGCACTTCGACAGCCCCGACCCCACTTCTCCTCCCACTATGTCGGAAGCTATTTATCCTACTCATTATTCGGCTAACTCACCCTCTCCGACCAACCTCAGTCCGTCCTCATCACCTAGCCCAAACCCCCTCCACAACCGGCCCCTACTCAGCAAATGGTGACCCGTTCACAAACAAATACACTCAAATCCAAATCTCTACATCCGGATTATATCTACTACCCCTTACCGAAAGGTCTCCTTTCCTCCACTGCCACTACCGAACCTACCTCCTACTCCGAAGCCATAAAACAATGAGTTTGGCATGATGCTATACGTGATGAGATCAATGCACTGGTTCACAATGATACATGGGAACTTGTTCCCCGATCCCCGGATATTAGTATTATTAGTGATAAATGGGTATATCGTATTAAAGAACATGATGATGGTCGCATTGAGTGCTATAAAGTGCATTTTGTTGCTAAGAGCTTCCACCAGACTGAAGGCGTCGACTTCCATGACACCTTCACTCCTGTGGTCAAACCCACCACTATTCGTCTTTTACTTTCTTTGGCTACCACTAACAATTGGATGCTTAAGCAGGCTGACATTCAGAACAAGTTTCTTCATGGTTTTTTGTCTGACAGGGTATTTATGTAGCAACCTCTGGGGTTTCAACATCCAGATCATCAATATTATGTTTGTCGTCTTAAGAACAGTCTCTATGGCCTTCGTGCCTGGCACCTCGGGTTTGGTACTCCCACTTCACTTCGCACTCTATGCCTTCGATTTTGTGGCTTATAAAGCCGACATGTCCTATATATCTTACGACATGGTTCGGCCTCTGTCTACATCCTCAATTATATCGATGGTGTAATTATTACGGGCTCTTCTCCTATTCTGGCTGATCAGGTTATTCACTATCTAGTGTCTCAGTTCCCCATAAAGGATCTTGGCACGCTTTCTTATTTCCTCGGTATCGAGGTTCTTCACACCGTTCATGGTCTCTATCTTACTCAACGCAAATATATACTACAGTTACTTCGGCGGTCCGGTATGGACAAGTCAAAGCCCTGAACTTCTCCTATGGCTTTAAAATGTCGACTTGTTTGTGAAGATGGTTTAGCCCTCTAAAACCCCACTCTCTACCGGACCATAGTTGGTGGCTTGCAATATTTACAATTTACTCAGCCATACATTGCATTTGTGGTGCACAAGGTCAGTAAGTTTATGCACTCTCCTACACAGTCTCATTGGACAGTTGTAAGCGCATTCTCTGCTACTTCAAACATTCTGTTAAGGGTGATTTTATACGTTTTATAAGGATATATTTTATGTCAATTTCCCCCATATCTGGATGTTTTTCATAGAAATCGAGCTTCATATTGAAGTATTTAGCAAGTGATGTTTTTAATGGGTTAGTTGCGAAATTGTATGATTTATGTGTAAAATTGATGGTTTTATATTGATTTGGAAGATACTACATTTTGCAATGTTTTGATGTGTTGTAGGTACGTGTTTGATGCTCAAATGAAGATCAAAAAGAGATAAGATTCGGATTTAATTGATGAAAAGAGATAAGGATGGAATTGGCTAGAAGAAAGAGATAGAGTTGAAGATTTCGAATTTGGATCCAAATGAATCAAGCGTCCAAGTCCGTCTCACTGGATCAAGGCGTCCGTGTGAAGAAAGTTGATTCGTAGAGTTTGGACGCTGAGTGGACGGGCGTCTCAAGCAAGTCCAAGAATGGACGAGTGTCCGAGAGAGTGGACGGGCGTCCCTAAACCGACTTAGCAAAGATCCGCCTCGAGTTTTTCTATAAATAGCGCCAGTATTTCAACCACTAAACATACATTATTGAGACCTATTGATACACAATCATTAGGAGAAAACCTAGCGGCCCCCACTTCTTTGGGAGGCTGGGGTTGCGATTTGTCTTGTTTCTTTTCCGCTTTTATTTCGCTTTTTTGTTTTATGCTAAATTCTTGGAGGTCGGGCAATTGTTCAAACTATGTGAATCCGTTTAAAGAGTTTCTTTATTTTTAATCTAGATTTTTTTGTGAATTTGATTAAAGTTGTATCTTTTCTATGTTTATTTTGTTATGCAATCGATATCGAAAGATGTATTGCTATTTGATGTTTACCATATGACGAGTCGGTGTAAACCTTAGATCACCATAGGAAAGATGAGATTTTTAATCTTGACATAACGAGAGTTGATAGGTTGAATATCTAGGTTGCTAGATTGAGAGATCTTACACCTTGTTTTGATAGTGTCAATCTTATATATCGAGAGATGAGAGATTGATAGGCGAATTATCTACTTAGAGTAGAAATTCATTCCTTTGATAGGTGAACCACATCTTTAATTAAATCATCACAAGATAACTCTGTGAGAGGAAATAGAGGTTGCGGGAACGGTGGATTATTGTTTGTTCGTTGTTTAATCACCATGATCATCTTCTTGTTTATCGCTTATTTTATAGTTTATAGTTTAGATTTCGTTTTAGCTTTTATCCTTCCTCGGCTTTGGACCGACAATCCTCCATTCCAGCTTTATTTTATCGCTTTTAGTTTCGTTTTAGTAGTAACAACCTTAGGAAAATTAATGAACTAGATACCCCGATTCCCTATGACCGACTCCGGTATTAATCGTTGTACTACGATCCCTACACTTGGGGAATACCGGATTTATAAATATTTATTACTTGTTGTTATGTTAGATAAAATCCGTGACAAGTTTTTGGCGCCGTTGCAGGGGAATCGATACGGTCGCCTAGTTTCTTATTAATTTTTTTTTTTCTAAAGTTGTTCTGCTTTTGTTTTTCGTAGGTAGTTTGTGTTATCTAGTGATTATTAATTTTTCATAGTTTTGTGTTTAGGTTCCAATTAGGGTTTTGTTTAGTTTTCGTGTTTTGTTTGGACTGTTTTGTGTTTAGCGGCGTTTATGTGCTTGATTTGAACGTAAACGGGCGTCTGAGCTATTGGACGCCCGTCCGTCCAAATCGATCGTCTCTGTTTGTGTTTGCCCAGCGCATTTAAAGGCGTCCAAGAACTTGGACGCCCGTCCTGTTCTTTCTCCAGGCAGACGTCCATCCAGTAACTTGGACGCCCGTCTGGCCTGTCTATCACCAGTTTTTTTTATTATTTATTTTTGTGTTAGGTAGATATCTTGGTTTGTCTTTCTTTTTCTTATTAAATAAATGTACTAGGGTTTCTGTTTTTCATAAATAGGTTTCGTAGGTAGGGTTCTGAGGTTGAATCATCTGACTCCACGTTTTTCGCGGTCAAATTTTTGGATAAAAGGGATCGTTTTAGCACTCGTTAGTATTTTGGCCGTAACTTTCGGCTCGAGTGTCCGTTTGGCACGCAGGACCCCAATTCGGAAAGCTCGTTCCGACGCCGACGACGTGGAGAACGGCCTAAGGCCGTTCAACACCATTTTCGAGGTCAAAATCCACTGTTTTCCCTTCCATTTTGGGCTCAGAAGATTTTAACACACTTTTTTTTTTCCTTTTTTTTTGTGTTTTCTGTTTTTCTGTTTTAAATTTTTCGTAGTTTAGGTTTAGGTTTCTGTTTCCGTATCTTTTTAGGTAGTTTTCAATAAAAGTAGCATTAAATAAATTGAGAGTTTTTTTTATTTTTGCCGTGTTTCGATGACCGTTGGGTTAAGAATGTGCAAAAAGTTTTTTTTAACTCGATTTGTGAAACGTGAATTAGATGACGAGTTTTTTTTAGGTAGTTTTTTTACTAGGGTTTGTTCATTAGGGTTTATTAGGTTTCTTTTTCTTCTAGGGTTAGGTTTTCTTTTCCTAATAAAAACAAGGGTTTCTTAAAGCTTCTAGGGTTTATGATGTATGAAGTGTGTTGGTCTCTTGGAAAGGCTAACACAAGTTTAGAGGGGGGGTGAATAAACTTGTCACCAAAAACTGATCCCGAACTGGAATAGTCCCAGGAACTAAGTTTCTCTCCGAAACTTAAACGATTTTCAGCCTCTGTCCCTTTAACTTGTATGGAGTTCGATTAGCTTAATCAATATAAGTTATTAATTGACTTATATTTAGTCTCGTTAATCGCGTGGATAAAACTAGCCTTTAGTGTAATAGATGTGTAACTTAGAAAATTAGACCTTTTATGTATCGCTTAAGTCTTTGACTCGATCCTGGTGTTTCTTTGAGAGACAATGCAATAAATAAAACAAACACGGATGCATAAAGTAAATCAACACAAGATTTGTTTATGGAAGTTCGGGTGGTGTAATCCCGTCGTCTCCCTTTCTTCTCGTGGCGTAGGAGGTATCACTAGAATAATGAGATAACCGTTACAAGATTCTAGTACTAAGACAATCCTTCACGACACCATAGTTTCACTGTCTACACAAAATGAAGAAAGGTGAGATTGCTCCCTTCACTCAGCACACTGATCTTTCGGAGGTGGAATTGCTCCTTCACCACCACCACTCATATACACAAATCCAGATCGCACTAACTCACCAGAAGCAACACCGTATGAAGAAAGGTAGAATTGCTCTCTTCAAACTATGCACACAGCAACCCTTTTCACAAAGGTTAGGTTTAGAATTAATCAAGGATTAATTCGGTGAGTCGTTTGATTCTTCGGATCTCGACTTTGTAGCTCCAAGATGCCTTCATTCCCCTTGATGGGTTAATTTGATCTTCCTTTGAAGTTTTCAAGGCAATGTCGTTGGCTCCTTTTATCCGGATAAATATGATCTCGATTTTTATGGATCTCGAATTGGATCTTGAATGTATGCTTGTAAAGCTCTATTTCGATCCTCCTCTCTTTTCTTCAAGTGATTCTCTTGTATATATATAGGGTGATGTGACGGTTACTAGCTCTTGTAGCCGTTACACTTGTCATTTAGCCAACGTTCATATGTACGATCTTTTGTCGTATTGATAGTTTAAATCCAATCAAGGCCTTAACTCAGTTTTATACTTCTTCTTCAAAACTGAGTACCTTGTTTACTTCATATCTGACTTTAATTGACTAAGTCAGAGTACACCATCCAGTTTCTTCTTTTCCAGGTAGCTGATAATCTTTGTCCTTAAGATTATCCAGCTTTTATATGATCTATAACTCGCCAGTCACCACAGACTTGCCTGAATCCTGGCTTATAGTCATGACTTAAACAGCTTCTAACTGAGTTTGCCACCTCGTTCTTCAATCTTCAATAATCGAGTCTATGTCCTCGCCTTGATCTTCTAGATAAGCCAATCCCAGTCTGTGTCCCTCGGCTTCTTGATCTTCTAGATAAGCCAACTGAGTCTGTGTCCCTCGGTTATTCAGTCTTCTAGATAAGCCAATTGAGTCTGTGTCCTCAAATGAACTTATCTTCTTCGATTTTGGCATGACTGAGTTTGAACCTCGCTTCTTCAGAACTTAGTTTTCTTGTTGTAACTCGGTTTTCTTATTGTGACCCAATTTGTTCGCCTAGTTCCTATTCTATTACAATGCTTGTCTGAAACAACCTATACAAAGTTCAGACTCTAGATAGAACTTATACATTTGTCTCTAGACCATTTCTTGCTTCTTCTTTTATTATGCACTATAACAGCTAGTTACGACTTCATCATCATGGGTTGTAAGTGATTTGTCTAATTTTGTGTCGAATCATCATCAAAACATAAATAATATTTCCAACAATTTCCCCCTTTTTGATGATGTATCATAACCCTCCTTAAAAGCAATAATAAAGGAATAGTGCAAGAAATTATGACAAAACAAATTAAGAGAGCAAACTAGAGCAGCCAAGTTTATTACAGGATTCAAAACGAGCCAAACTGAGTTATAACTGAATAAATTACATCTCTTTTTCCAAAGTCAACAAGTTTTCACCAACAAAGATACTCCTCTTAGTTTCCAGGAGTCTTCTTGCTTTTCCTTCTTCTTCTGTTTCTCCAACTTTAGGCTTGATCTCCAGATAATCATTCTTCACACATTACCTTCTCTTCTTCCATTGAAATAAGACTAGATTCCTTTTCAGCTTTTCTTCCTGGTTCCAATTTAGCTTCCCCCTTGGTTTGTGTCTCCTTAACTGCCAACGTTTCAAGAGATCTAACACAAAATGCAAGCTTCTTCCTGATGCTTAGCACTGCTTTAACTGCATTATCTTCATCATTCTCGATCCTTGTGTCTTTAAAATCTCCTTCAGAATCGCCTCTTCAAACATACTATCAATCGCTTCTTCATTAATTTGGGTAGTTAGTAGATCAAAGATCTACTTGTCTGCCTTGTTCTTCCATCGCTTGTCTCGGCATAAACCACTTCACTTTAGTCGCATCCTCTCTTCTGACTTCATCACTCACAAATGACTTCATCTTCCCTTGTTTGAAGATAAGCGAAAGCAATCTTCAAATAACTTACGTAGGGTGATGATGTTTGAGTAATTGTTCAAACTCGAATAATGTATCCTTCCAATTAATTCATGCATGTTGAATAGCTTTCTTCAGAGATTCTCAGATTAAACATTCAATGAATTCTTTCGATTCTTCGATTTCGCCTTGATTTCTTGAACTAGAAATTCTTCAAATGTTGATTTGCTTATGGATGCCTTTCGAGTTTGTGACGAGGAGCCGCTTTGTGGATAGTAAAAATGAGTATCATGAAATCTCAGCCTTTTCATAATCGGGCCACAAAAATTATGCATCTTCAACACTTCTCTCTGTTTTCAAAGTATTCCCCAAACATAGTAGTGGGAAATTCACTCCTTCGATTCTTCATCAACTTCTTGAGACACTTCTTCGTTCTCTCTTCAAGATCATCCTCAATCTGATCACATTCTTAGTTTCGATTTCCTTTGATCGAAACTTGTTCCACAACCTCTTCTACCTTCGTATAGTTCTATCATCCAGCTTTTATGATCACGCTTGAACTGAGTCGAGACTTCAATTTCATCCTTGATGACTTTCCTTTTCTTTGTCCCAAAGTGGACACCGACTGCTCCACCTCGGTTGGTGTGGATTTAGGAATGGAGAAATGATCCAAAGATTCTTTGCACTAGATAGGTAAAACCTTTTTCAAGAAAGAATGATTCTCCAAGAGCTTCCTTACTTTCTTTGATTCTCTCGCTTCTCATCGTAAATCGCTTTATCAACTGATTAAGTATAAATTTGTTCCAATCAAATCTCTCCTCAAACCAAATGGCATAAATCATTTTCATTTTGTCCGTTGAGAGAGTGTAGAAATTTCGAGCATGACCAATGACATTTTTGGTCAGTAGAATTGTCAGGAATGCGAACTCTCCTTTCTGCTGATATATAGAGCCACTGAAATTCTTCTCCTTCTTATTGATTGCAGTGATGTTCCAAAGCTTGTCTTTTTCCTCTTTTCCAAAGGTGAGGGATGAAGAGCCTCCAATTATATCTAGACGGAACACCAGGGAAAGTATTTGTTCATCAATGGTGAAGTTTTTGTCTTGAACAGTAGTTTTGAAGCTTCTTCCATTGTTGGTGATTTCAGCATTCTTGTAGAAATCTCTGATGCCTTCTGGACATAAGGTAGAGACCTTTGTATCAATCAAATTCTCCAAACCTCGAATCTTTTAATCTTCTTTTGCAATTTGAATTGAAAGATTGGAGTTTGAGAATTTTTGACGTAATGCATCTAGGCTTGTTGTGATTCCTTCACAATGTTGTATTGCTCCATTGAATTTGGGATTCTTGAATGCTTTGATTTTGGGTGAGCAGATTTTGTCAAGATTTTGCAATTGTTTTCAAAATGAGAGTCATGTCACAATCAAGGAGATTATGTAGGATGTACATCTACTTTTTCTCCCAGATTGACACGTGGCTTTGAGTGATTTGCCATGGCACCAAACGCCGATGGTAGCCGGAAAGTCTTTATTTCTTTGACGCTTTGTCCTTCATCGCCTTTTTTCCGTCTCGCTTTTGTATGGAAGTCGGTTTTTAGGATTTTGCAATATAAACCGACTTTTCCTGCAAGACGCTTTAAGTTTTCATTGGTACCCATATCTTCTTGGGTCCGGCTGGGTTAGTTATTGGAGTATTACTTCCAGTTTGGTTGAGAGAATTATACCTTCTCAACTCTTTTCTAGATAAACCATTACGCTCAACCTTAGTTGATTTCACAAGAATTCTTTTAGATTTAACATTTTCAATTTCTTTGTGTGATCTACTAGGTCTTCCAAGATCTTGATTTCTAAGGTTTGTTCTTGTTGAGATCTCAAGACTCTGGTAGGGATGGTGGATTATCATTGCCTTTGTCAACTTTATCGAGCATTGTTCTTTCAAAGAAAATATGACAACTCGCTTTCTAGAAACTCATTCCAATCTTTGGCTTTGTCAAGTTCTTTGTCTTTTGTTCCAATTCCAAGAAGAGTTTTTCGGTTAACTTGACAAGATTAGAGTTTCTTTTTGACCGAGTTCAACAAGTGATAACCGAGTGGAAGAATGTACCTTTCTTGATGATTCGATATAGTTTGTACATTCTCTTGTTGTCAGAATGAGTCTTCTATAACAGTATCTATTTGCAACAATTTCTTTTCTTCTTCTTTTGGGAGGTCTCTCAGTGATGGAACTCCTCTGGATTTTTTAAGGTGATCATTGAAGTTTGTATCCACTTCATCATTGAGTTGAGGTTCTGGATTTGTATAAAGATTTGTCGTACTGAACCATTCGATCATTTGATCCTGAAAATCAGATATATTTTGCAAACAATTAATCAAGGGATGGGTAAGCCAACTTCTAGCTTTAGATGTAGACATTGAAACTATATGAACTGATACAGTGAGGGGTCTTCAACAACTGGTTAGAAATGTATCTTGGATCTCTTCCAGAAGGAAGATTTGCTCCGATACCAATTGTTGGTCCCTTGGAAAGGCTAACACAAGTTTAGAGGGGGGTGAATAAACTTGTCACCAAAAACGATCCCCTAATCGAATAGTCCCAGAACTAAGTTTCTCTCGAAACTTAAACTGATTTTCGCCTCGCCCCCTTTAACTTGTAAGTGGAGTTCGCTTAGCTTAATCGAATATAAGTTATTACCGACTTATATTTAGTCTCGTTAACTGGCAGCGGATAAAACTAGCCTTTAGTGTAATAGATGTGTAACTTAGAAAATTAGACCTTTTATGTATCAGTTAAGTGCTGACTCAGTGTCTGGTGTTTGCTGAGAGACAATGCAATAAATAAAACAAACACAGATGCATAAAGTAAATCAACACAAGATTTGTTTATGGAAGTTCCGGTGGTGTAATCCCGTCGCCTCCCTTCTCGTGGGCGTAGGAGGTATCACTAGAATAATGAGATAACCGTTACAAGATTCTAGTACTAAGACAAATCTTCACGACACCCTAGTTTCACTTGCTCTACACAAAATGAAGAAAGGTGAGATTGCTCCTTCACTCTGCACACCGATCTTTTGGAGGTGGAATTGCTCCTTCACCACTCACCACTCATATACACAAATCCATGAGACGCACCAATCGGGCCAGAAGCAACACCGTATGAAGAAAGGTAGAATTGCTCTCTTCAAACTATGCACAGCCAACCCTTTTTCACAAAGGTTTGGTTTAGAATTAATCAAGGATTAATTCAGTGAGCTGTTTGATTCTTCTGGATCTGACTTTGTAGCTCCAAGATGCCTTCATTCCCCCTTGATGGGTTACTGGATCTTCCTTTGAAGTTTTCAAGGCAATGTCGTTGGCTCCTTTTATCTGGATAAATATGATCTCGATTTTTATGGATCTCGGATTTGGATCTTGAATGTATGCTTGTAAAGCTCTATTTCGATCCTCCTCTTTTCTTCAAGTGATTCTCTTGTATATATATAGGGGATGATGTGATGGTTACTAGCTCTTGTAGCCGTTACACTTGTCATTTAGCCAACGCTCATATGTACGATCTTTTGTCGTATTGATAGTTTAAATCCAATCAAGGCCTTAACTCAGTTTTATACTTCTTCTTCAAAACTGAGTACCTTGTTTACTTCATATCTGACTTTAATTGACTAAGTCATAGTACACCATCCAGTTTCTTCTTTTCCAGGTAGCTGATAATCTTTGTCCTTAAGATTTTCCAGCTTTTATATGATCTATAACTCGCTTTGAGTCACCATGCATTTGCTCGAATCATGACTTATAGTCATGACTTAAACAGCTTCTAACTGAGTTTGCCACCTCAGTTCTTCAATCTTCAACAACTGAGTATGTGTCCCTCAGTTCTTCAGTCTTCTAGATAAGCCAATCGAGTCAGTGTCCTCGCTTCTTGATCTTCTAGATAAGCCAACCGAGAGTCTGTGTCCCTCGGTTATTCAGTCTTCTAGATAAGCCAATTGAGTCTGTGGTCCTCAAATGAACTTATCTTCTTCTTCGGCTTTGGCATGACCGAGTTTGAACCCTCGCTCTTCTATAACTTAGTTTTCTTGTTGTAACTCGCTTTTCTTATTGTGACCCAATTTGTTCGCCTAGTTCCTATTCTATTACAATGCTTGTCTCAAACAACCTATACAAAGTTCGGACTCTGATAGAACTTATACATTTGTCTCTGTGACCATTTCTTGCTTCTTTTTTATTATGCACTATAACAAACTGAAGTTACGACTTCATCATCATGGGTTGTAAGTGATTTGTCTAATTTTGTGTCGAATCATCCTCAAAACATAAATAATATTTCCAACAAAGTGTATCTAATGTTTATGATATAGGTCGAGTTTCTGTTTGGTGCGCATTACTCTAGTGCCGGAAGAGCGTCTACTTCTTATGAACGCCCGTCCACTTTGTGTGGCCTCGGGACGTGCATCCGTAGAAGTGAACGCCCGTCCCATCCAACCCCACTTATTCGGATATGATTTTACGTGAACCTGGACATGCGACCGTCCGCCTCATAAATCCCAGACCAGACGCCCGTCCATACACATGAACGGCCGTCCAACCACCCAGTTTTTTTTAAAATGTTAAGGGTTTGTGATGAATATAGTAATAAGAATTTGCATTCTTTCACCCCCGACTTGGATGCTTTACTTTAAGCCTCTCGTGGCCTTTTCCATCTATTATGTCCATGTTAGAGTGGATGCTTGTGTTTCGACGCGTTCTTTGTTGTGGCATGGCTTCTTTATCTTACACACCCATTTACCTCTGATTCTTGGGATGCACTTCTAAGAGGGTGTCATGAAATTCATTCACACACACTTAGTTGTTTTATTAGTTGAGTGTTAGGTAAGTCGTGATTGTGAGATGCTTAGTTCAAATTTTTCTTAACTTGATTTTTAATGCTTTATTTGACGTGGATACTTCCATATGAGCTTCACGTGGCTAGTTATTTTTACGTAGATGTTCGAACTTGCATGTTTACATCTTTCCATCTACCGATCCATGTTAAATAATTGATTAACTTTTATATACATGATTCATCTATGCATGTTATAGTTAATGTCGGTTCTCGTATGCTATAAGCGTTTTATTGTTATTTAGTAGCTAATGTCGGTTTCCGTATGCTACATAACGCTTGTGATGAATCTGTGAGCTTTGAGACTTATGTGTTTTCTTGTTATTTTTGTAACTCATATGGGTAGCTACTCGCTGGTTTTCCGTTGCTACTATCTTTGGCTTATGAGTTATATCTGCTTAGTATAGCTAATCGTTGGTTTTCCATAATGCTATCACCTTTGATGAGTCTTAAGGCGCTTCTACACTCATATAATGAATAGTATCTGCTGCTTATCGTAAACTATCATTATTTGGTAGACATTTATGATATACATGTCGCGGTTGCAAATGAGTGGGCTAGTTTTCTTTCTTTTATTTTCTTTTATTTTTGCATATCATTTAGTTGCATGTCATCTAGTTGCATGGTTTTTTCTATTTTTCTTTTACTTTTCTTGAGGGTAGTTACTGTCGGCTTGCCGTACGCTACCACTTTTATTTTATGTCCTTCATTTTCTGATTCTGCACGGGTTGTAGTCACTGTAGAGTTGCCCTCCCAACTTGCTCGGCTGAGCTCACAAGATTTTTATATAATTGCATATCATGTAGATTGCATTGTAATATATTTTCAGATAAAGGCACCTAGCCTCGCTTATTTTGTAATGTTCCATGTATATGTTCCATCTTTACATGAGCTTAATCTGAAAAAATCTCTCTGACTTCTTTTCCATGTGTTTTACATGTACAATCCTGCTATTTTGTAGTGTCCTTAATCTCTATCCTTATTTTTGTATGCACTTGTTGGGCCTTATTTGTATTATGAGCTTCTGTGGCTTATTTGACGCTTAGATGTCCTGTGTTTTAACTGTGTGGTGATTTTTCCATCTGAGCAATTATACCATGTGCTTATATCATTATTTTGGTCGAAACCGGATATTTTATTAATAATCAAACTGTACAAACTTTACAAATCAAATGAGAGGAATTTACACTAATCTGGAAGAAAGCGAAACTCGAAAATCAAGGCCAAGCTAATCTAAGTTCACGGGCTCGGCGACGAACTTTCGATATAAAGATCAACCAAGTGGGCGTGGAAGGTCTGAGTGGTGGCTTTCTTTATTCCTCCAATACCAATGACTCATCACGATTTTTATACAGTGACTTTATAACAAGAACTTAATAGTTATATTCCCCCCCGTGTCCCCGAGATACTGCCATGTTTTTCGAGTGGTGCGAGGCACATTTTTAGTTATTTTTGTCGAAGTTACCTTTGGGAGTTGAAGTCGGGAAGGACTCCATATGACATCACCATTGTTGTCTTCTTCACCAACCTTCGGATCATCAATGAATCAGCTAAGTTCTTTTATCTTTTCTTTAATTCTCGCACAACATGAGGACATGTTGTAGTTTAAAGTGTAAGGAGTAAGGTTTGGTTGGTTAGTTATTACCTACATGATATTTGCTCAATTTAATTATGATTACCATGTTGAGAACTTAATTTTTATACCATGCTTATAAAGTCTTTGAATCTTAAAAGTTTTGTTTTGTCTCGAGCGAGTACATTCCTTTTTGCTTGGCTTACTAGTTTTTTATTTTCATTACGATACTATATAGTCATTGATGTTGTCTCTTTGTATGCTTAGTAACTTGGATGTTTCACCCGATATTATTTTTCACGTGCCATGGTAAATGATGAGCTATAATTTAAAAGCTATGCCCATTTGATTAGAGATTTTTATGATTATCGCATGATTCTTTGCGTGTCATATACTAATTTTGAAAATTTTAATAGTTTGTGTTTAGAATTAAAGTATGACATACATGAATATCTCAAGGTTTGAATGTGATAGGAGGGATATAATTTAAGTTTTGTATACCAATCTAAGATGAATAATATGAATAAGATATATATATATATAAGTGTCGGAAGTAGCTGTCAATGATTTGAGTGCGGTAGGGCATTATCACGAAATGTCCTATACCACTATGAGGTTCAATAGCTCCCGACTGCCTGATGATAGTAGTCCAGCTAGGGTGTTATCACGAAACATCCTATTGCTGGAAATGAGGGCATATGCTATATGTGTGGAATTAAGTTAATCTTAAAGAAAATTTGGCAAATGGTACTATGGAAAGTTGGTAGGAACTTTAGTTATCTTCTAACTATCCCCAGTATAAACTGAATGATATGTTGTAGGGATTATCCTCTGAGTATGTCAGAAAGGTCTTAAATACCCTCTATCATTCTTTTCGGAATATGTATGTTTTGCGAGGTGCATGTTATAATCGTTTTTATTCCTAATTTAAATGGGATGTGGGCTAGTTTTGCTTGAAGAATTTCAAGTGTGGACTTAGTGGAAGTTTAATATGGATATGCACACACACCGGGGTGAACGTCTAATTTATTACATATGCTTTATATTTGTTGAAAATGTCTATATGTATTTTTGGTTGGAATTTTGTTATCCTACGCCTAGTTTTTGTTTTGTCTTGCTCGGACGAGCAAGGTTTAAAAATGGGGGAGTTGTTAAGGGTGATTTTATCACGTTTTATAAGGATATATTTTATGTCAATTTCCCCCATATCTGGATGTTTTTCATAGAAATCGAGCTTCATATTGAAGTATTGAGCAAGTGATGTTTTTAATGGGTTAGTTGCGAAATTGTATGATTTATGTGTAAAATTGATGGTTTTATATTGATTTGGAAGAAACTACATTTTGCAATGTTTTGATGTGTTGTAGGTACGTGTTTGATGCTCAAATGAAGATCAAAAAGAGATAAGAGTCGGATTTAATTGATGAAAAAGAGATAAGGATGGAATTGGCTAGAAGAAAAGAGATAGAGTTGAAGATTTCGAATTTGGATCCAGCTGAACTGGCGTCCAGGTGAAGAAAGTTGATTCAGAGAGTTTGGACGCTGAGTGGACGGGCGTCTGAAGCAAGTCCAGAAGAATGGACGAGCGTCCAGAGGAGTGGACGGGCGTCCTTAAACCGACTTAGCACAGAGCCTTCCGCTTTCTATAAATAGCAGCGGCGTATTTCAACCCTAAACATATATTATTGAGACCTATTGATACACAATCATTGGGAGAAAACTTTAAGCCCCGGCCCCCTTGGGAGAGGTTGGGGTTGCATTTTTCTTGTTTCTTTTCCGCTTTATATTTCGTTTTGCTGTTTTATGCTAAATGCTTGGAGGCTGGGCAATTGTTCAAACTATGTGAATCCGTTTCAGCAGGTTCTTTATTTTTAATCTAGATTTGTTTTGTGAATTTGATTAAAGTTGTATCTTTCTATGTTTATTTT